>CP092095.1:28570062-29307562 GCA_029203775.1 Neoneuromus ignobilis | reverse complement strand
TTATTTTTTTTTTTAAAAAAAAACAAATATTTATGAATTCCACTTCCAAGTGTAGGAAACTATTGTAGAGGATATATAGTAACCGTAATTAATCATAAAACAACAATGAAAGTTTCTAAATGACGGAAAATAAATCACGTTTGAGCGGGGAAAATCTTGAAATCTATTTGGCGCGGACGCATTGCAACGTCTCCGCGGCGAATCGCATACTCGGCCTAAATATCAAAATCATATTTGTTTTGATATTTTTGGAGCAATCACATAGAGTATATATTGGTTATATTTAACAAAAATATATTAATAAAATTTAATTTAATTCTCTTGTAAATATTAACCCTTTGTACCTAGAAGCTTTTTTTAATATACCTACCAGCTACTCGAAGTGAATTCTGCAAAAAGTGTGTATATTATTGTGTAAAATTGTATTGCAATAAAAAATCATTATAACTATTGTGAAATTTCATAGGGATTAATAAATAAAAGATTTTGTGTCTTTATTTTTAAATATTTCACATGATTATCTTACAAAGCTTACACATTTACAATGATTTTTATTAATTATTTTATTACTTTTTATTTTTATTGGCTTTACATGTTTGTTTAAGTTTTAAAAATTATTTTGTTATATTTTTATCATCACTTTTAAATTATTTTATGACATTTTATTTTTCTATTGGTCTTTAAAAAATATTTTTTAGGTTTTTATATTTTTTGTAAATTTTAAAAATACTTACATATGAATTATTTTTGTATTTTATATCTCTATGGACTTTTAATAAATATTTTTTGGAATTTTATATACTTTTTAAATATTATAAATATTTTTTTCATTTGTAACAAATTTTACGAGATGTTTTTTTAGATTTTATATTTATACTGATTTTTAAAAAATATATTTGGGATTTTTTATACCTTTTTTGAATTTTAAAAATTATTTTTATATATTTTTGTCGACTTTTATAAATTATTTTATTTTATATTCAATGAGGGTTTAAAAAATATATTTTTCATTTTTATATTTTTTTTAATTTTAAAAATTATTGTTTACATTTTTATCAACTTTTATTAAATTATGTTTAATAAAAATGAATCTTTCATTCCAATAACATAAAATTTTAGTAGAATTTGTATCTGTTTATTCATAGGTATATCTGTGTTCATATATATAAAAAAATTGATAATATTCATTAACGTGTCTCAGACAAAAATAAACCAATTAAAAAGTATTTAAGATACTAATATAAAATTAAATAAATACATCAAATGGATATGTGTGTTAATCGATATTTTTATTTCATAAAGAAATGAACACTTGTAAATCTTAATTGATTAGTTAATTTTCTTTTAATTATAATCCATCATTTCGATCGATTTATTTGCTTCTCTCCGAACATTATACATCCATTAATTTTATCAACTCTCTCCAACAATCGTTATTAAAATACTTCAACGTTCGTATCTTGTAAAGATGTCCTAATAATTGGTCATCAAAACATTAAACACCAACCACTCATTTATTGACGTGCTTTCGGTCTTGTTCTCATATCCGTCCACACTGCTTACTCCAATGAATCCATGTCATTTAGAGCAGAACAATCGGGCGTTAGAAATACAATAACGGTATCCGATTGGTGAACAACATTGTCGTTCGTGTTATAAACCTGTGTGTGTGTGTACTGAGTACATGGATTGTGCGTTTGCGTTTATATTGCACCATTGAAAATGAATCGTCTTTTCAATTCGAAAACGTGCAATAATTATTTACTAATTAAAATTGATTTCGTACGATTGAAATATTTTATAAAGATTCATTCATTTAATTATAAAGTAATTTGGACAATTTTTATGTCTGCAATTAATTTACCAGCTTTTTATTTCTTTAGAATTTTATTTTTTTTTTTGCAAATTGTATAACAAAATCGTTTTACATAAAATAATCATTGATGATTGATGAACTAGTATCATGTCTTGTAAAATATGTTGCGCGTTTTGTTTATATTGCAAACAGGTTGATTGATATGTACAGCACAAGTAATTGAAACGCGATGTCGTTTAGTCGCGTTTTCCAACCCTGCGTGCAACGCGACATCCAATTCCTTGCACTCATGTCATTTTCAATGACAGAAATATGATATTCGCACGAGTGTACAATATTACGTACGCGACGACCGAAGAAATAAAAATTTCATACTAGGCCATACACGTCTGTACGTTTTTCTATTCTTTTTGTTGCCACCATTACACACAAATACACGTAGATGGTGTGGGGATTGTTTATGTGTGGATATGCATGTATGTATGTATACACATGCACACATATTCCTTTCATCTAGTTCATGGCGAATTGGCTTCTGGCCAACGAAATTTCACTTTCTGTACAAGATCGTTGTGTCCCGTATGCGTTAAGCATTCGTTTTACATTATTCGATCGTCGTTATGTGTTCTTCTCGCGTCGATTCTTTCTTTTTCGTGTTCGCACGTCGCTCGTTCCTTCTTTACGAGATCCATAAAAGATTGTTTTCTTAATTTTTCTATTAGTTTTTCTTTTCTTTTTGGAAAGTTGTCAAATTGAAGCGTGTTCATTGAAAGGAACTATTATGTCTCTTCTAATTATACTATTTTCGAATATATTAAATTCAGTACGAATTATATGTAATAGACGATTTGTTCTTGTGAATATGTGTGTACGTAATGGACTTGATGATTCAGAAAATCAAATAGTCTTAGAATAAATCTTTCTTATTTCATCTATTATTATTTTTTTATTGTCGAGACTTGAACGATATTCTGTTTATGAAAACTCGTACGTACTGTTGACTGACATTTATATTTATGGTAGTTATTTTTAGTGAATATTTTAAAATAGCTATGAGACGATTTTTTTATTTGATATTATTCTTATAGGATGCAATTCTAGAATACAAACTAGAAATGATTTATTAGTTTTACTTACCTGTTATTATTTTAATTACAACTATTAGATTTTCAATACTTGATTATTTTGAATGATTTCTCACAATTGTATTTTTCTCGTTTAAAGATTCGTTTCAACAATGCACCAGAATCGTCCACCTTTTGGTGCAATGATATAATCCGACTGTGAGAATCCAATGAGCAGGCCCGGTGTATCCGGGCCGTACTCGAGGCCCAATTCGGGCCACCAGAACGCGTACCGTAGATCTGACTCGGGCGCGTCGATCAATCAACGCGATGAGCCTCCGAAATATCATAACGGCCACCAGCGGGCCCATTCGGGACACCAACCCATCGATAAATGGAAAAATCCTGGTGAATCGACCAACTGCCACAACAGATCGAGTTCGGAGGGTACACAAGGTAAGTCCCGTTGTTCGATGATCGGATTTTTTTCAGACGAGTGGTGTTTTTACTGCGGTTATTATTATTTGTTTATGTTTACAGCATATCAAAAACACGAAATGAGAACGGACGGGTTGTCGGGCCATGCGACGAGGCCGACGAGTTTGTACGGTGCCGGCAGTAGACCAGAACTCGCGTTGTATCCGCCCGATTCAGGACTCGTTCCCGAAAGGGAACCCGTAAAGTTTGATGTCAATTTAGTAGGAGCGCCGCCGGATGTCGAACAACTAGTCAATAATATTAAACAAGTCGCCGAACAGTTTCTGTATCATTGGAAAACGTTTCCTATCGGTGAGGATGTTTGATTAAAATCAATCACAAGTCTGAATTTCTTCGCATATCTTTTCAGAGAAATTAATTTACGAATATTTTCCAGCTCTTCCGAGTCCAGTGTCGATCACTCAATCGAACCGCGACCAGATGACCCGCTCGGATTTATCGTGCGGATCGCCTCACTCATTAGGTCGAAAGCACAAAGGACCGAATCTGCGTGACTTGTTCATCGCGCCGTCGTTCGATGAACTCGATGCCGTGGCCGTAGACTCGAAAGGAGAACCGCGACGGTTGACCGGAAAACAGCTCGAGAGTTGCAGGGAACGAGGGTGAGCATGCATTCAATATACCGCCTCGTCGCCTATTTTTATGTCACAGTTATCGCGAATGTAAATAATTGATGATTTACGATTATTTATTGCGAAATTCACTGTTAATGCATATCAGTGTTGAATCACGTCACATGTTTGGTACGAGTCATTGATCTTGTAGCTGAAGGACGTTCGGTACGGATGGGTTTCAGTCGTGTACGAAAATAAATTGGTTGTTCCACCTTTCGTGTAAACGATTTTTTTTTTCAAATGTTCATTATCATTTTCTCACATCAGTAAGATAGTTTCGAATTAATTTTCATTATGTACAATATATACTACAAAGGAAAATGTTTGCAATTTCTTAAAAATTAATAATTTAAAAAAATAATATTTATAATTTTATTAAGGCAGCAGAGTACAATAAGTGAATTCAATTATATAATAAAATAATTAAGATAAGAAGCTCGCCGTTTTCGAAAATAATAGTTTTAATTTAGTAATCAAATATATTTTCTTCGAGTATCAATAAAAATTTCAAATTGTAACATTTCATTTTTCAATTCGTGGACAAATATATGTGTGTGAAACAAAAAGTAAAGATACAAGTTATACAATTTGTTGTATAGACAGGCTAGAGAAGCACAACATTTTTAATTCGTATATTTGGTATCATTTTTTTTGTATGTATAAACCCAGTACTTGTTAGTATCTTACAGCTTGTAAACATAAATGCTACTCTTGTAAAATAATCGCTTGTAAAAATAAATGCTATTCTTTCGAATTGCATCAAATAACACGTTTTCATATCTTCAAGGAGAATTTTCAACAGAGATTCATAGAAGAATATTACTACAATACGTTGATTATTGTTTAGATCGTCAAAATAAATATACAAATTAATTCAGAAATGGAATATTTATTTATTGAAAAACGACTAGTTACTATTTAAATCAAGAGACAGATACTTTTTAAATCATAAAATAGTAAAAAAAAATCAGTACTTTGAAGAGAAGAGAAAGACAATCTTGATGGGGGATGAGAGAGATAATAATAACATATATTTGTTCATTACATTATCAAAATTAAAAAAGTAAAGCTTGTATCTTCATTTTCTGTATTCGTTCACATGTAAATGTCTTTATTTGAATTTCTTTGCGTGCTTTTTTTAATGATTTCCATTATTTTAAATAATTTTTAGTTTTAAATATGTCATGTTCTACAATTAAAGTTTGAAAATAATTTCTCTTTTGGTTTTGATACTTAAGTTTCAAACAGTTTATTACACACACATTTATATATATATATATATATATATATATATATATATATATATATATATATATATATATAAATGTGTTTGTATGTATAATTTTTTGCGTGCTTTATACATATTTTTAAATGTTTTTTGTTTAAGATTTTTCGCTCTTATATTTTTTTCTTTTTAAGTTTACACCACGAATAATTTTAATTCTCTTCTTAATGTTTGATATATTATTTTTTTTTTAAATGTGTCTTTTAATTACATTTGATAATTTTCGAAATGTTCAAAATTATTTTGAAAACAAATAAAAATATTAAATATATATATATAAACGTCCATCATAGGGTTTGGCAAAAAAAAAATATAGAAGCTGCATCCCTTTTCATATCGTCGTTTGTGAACGACATATACAAAATTCATTATTCCAATTGAACAATAGCAACATTCAAATAAAATAGATTAAAAAAAAGTTTCCGAACGTTTATATTCGTACCCGTTATTCGTCATCCGTCCGCTACAAAATCAACGAACGCATCGCAGGCAGGCGTAACGTTTTTTCTCATACACTGTATTTTGGTTTCTGTAAAGCTTGCACAAGGATAAATATGGAAAGCCGAAGAAGTTAAATTCTGAGCAATTGGAAAGCATACGGACTTGGGGGTACGTTTGTTGTGCGCTCGTGTTGACAAAATCGTTGTTTTTTTTTTGTACTTTGATGCCGAAGCCAACAGAGCAGCTTATATATTCGCTTATGTTTTTGCCGCTTACATTCTTCTAGTTTTCTTCTTTTCGTTTTCTTAATTTACCTATTGGTTTTGTGTTTCAGTGCATTTTTCACAATTTTCATTATTGATTTTTTTAATGCACTCGTACTATCGCATAATAATGTGTAAACTGTTAAAAATGTTCTAAGACGATATTTCAATTATCAGATAACAACCTTTCAATATAAAAAAATGTATGTAAATAATTTTCTATATTCAGATAGAAAAGAAAACTCGTGATAAAAACGACAAATCCACACTTCGTTGAAAAAGAATGATGCAAAATCAAATTGCAACACACTTAATACGGCACTGTATGTATCTTTTAGTTTAGAGGTCACGTTAAACAAATTAAATAATTAAAATGTTTGTTTTTAATTATATCTGGCTAATAGTGCTATCAACACTAACATTAAAATATAAGCAAATAAAAAATAATTACTTGTGGAAGATAACATAATTATAAAAATATGTCTGAAGATTATAGATTTGTAATAATCTTTTTTTATGTTATATGCGTAATTTATATATATATATATATATATATATATAAAGTTTTTTTTCATCATTTTTTTCAACTTATTTGTATTGATGAAATTATTTTTCAATTCACTTCTGTTCTATATCCCGCTATTCTTTTGTATTCACTTATTTTGGTTTAATTTTATTGATAATTGAATATTTTTTTGATTTTTTATTTCTTATAAATACTCCAAAAAATCAATTAGTGTAATATTTCAATCAATAATCCGTTATTTTCATTTTTAAATTTTTTTCACGAATTCAATTCTTATTTTTTTTTATTGAAAATGTTTATACAGAACTAGATGATTGGTTTTCCTGCTATTTGTTATATTTTGTTGAAGACAAATATTTTTTTCTGATTTTTCAATTTTGTGAAAATAAGAAAAATGGCCAAAAAACGATTTTTGGATACAAAAATTGTATTTTTTAATAATGAATATTATTTTTACCAGTAAATGACTATTTTTTATCGAAATAATCGAATCCTATCAAAAAATATTGATTTATATTGAATTTTAAAATTTCCACTTTTTTGACCCTCAAAAAACCACGACCTATAGTATGGAAAATTTCATGAAAAATGAAAGTTTTCAAAAATTGATTTTTTTAGTCAAAAACCAAAGAACAGTTATAAAGTAAGACGAAACAATGATTAAAATTACATTTTTGAACGCAGAACGTATTTTATATAGAAAAAATCAAAATTAATCAGTCAATTACTGTTTTTATCAAAAAATCAATATTTTCCATTTAAAACGTCTGTTTCGAAGAAAATGTTCATTTTACATGCCTGAAAATATTTCTAATGTATTGTACGATAAATTTTTATACAAATTGTTATATTTTGACACAGACAAATATTTTTTTATGATTTTTTTCTGTTTCAAGAAAAACTGAAAATGATCAAAAATTGATTTTTGGATACTAAAATTGTATTTTTTAATAACGAATGTTATTTTTGCCAGTAAATGACTATTTTTTATCGAAATAATCGATTCCTATCAAAAAATATTGACTTATATAGAATTTTAAAATTTCCACTTTTTTGACCCTCAAAAAACCACGACCTATAGTATGGAAAATTTCATGAAAAATGAAAGTTTTCAAAAATTGATTTTTTTAGTCAAAACCCGAAAAACAGTTATAAAACAAGACGAAACGATGATTAAAATTACATTTTTGAACGCAGAACACATTTTATTTATAATATAAATGTGTAAGATGTCTATGACGTTATTCGTGCATATTCAACAGATTTGTTCTCCAGATATATTTTTTTATTTCACATATGAAATGGGAACAAAGACGGACGATTGTTTTGTTGTGAATATAAATTTTTAAATATAGAATTTAAGTAATCGATAAACTTAGTTATGAACATGGAAAGCGACGTTCAATGTTGAAAATTCCATGAAGTAGATTTAATCTTGTTTGCAATTGAATTTATTTAAAACAATAAGACGTATTTATGAACTTACTTACCATTATATCCAATATAGAAATGATATAAACTTTTATAAAATTATATTTACATTACAATATTAACTAAAATCCAAGAATATAATTTTAATTTCATTTAAAATAATGATGGAAATAATTTTTTGAGGAAGTTTTGATATTTTTAAAATTAATTCAAAGTATTTTCATATATTTGGTGTCTTTAGAGTTCTTATAAAAAAGTTTAATACAAAAATTACTCGTCCCAAGATACCAGATTGTATAAACATGTTCAATAGTTTTTATTAAAAACAATACATGATTATATAAGTTTCTATCAGCGAATAAATTAAACAGTAAGTTATTATTAAGATGTTGAATTGAGTGATTAATTTGTACGATGAATGAATTTGATATTCATGTAAAATAAACTTGTGTATATAAAAGTTCAAAGAGTATTGTCTAAATTTTATTCAAAGTATAGCTGACCAAAATACATACCATTCGATTATACCATACAATGTATACCCCTATCATTAAAATAATTAAAAATAAATTAATGTTAACTCTTTGTGATCATTGTAAAGTTTACACATTATTTAAAAAAAAAAACGATTGGCAATCACTATCAGAGTTTACAATTAATATTGACAAGATATGTTTTGAGCTCATAACGAAATTCGGAATTATTAAAACAGTTATATGATGAAGGTTCGCGCTCGAAGTAGAGAAAAAAAACGGTTGGCTAATGTATCGAATGCGTTAACGAAACAAGACACGTTTTGTCAATACAACTTTCTTGAACCGAACAGGAAAACAAATAAACGAAAAAAATATATTACTGTACTTCTTGTTGAACTTCTTGAATGGCATGTCATTGATTTTCTGGCTTCTTTTATTATCGTTATTGTGGATGTGTATTGTTTTATCCTTTGCCTTTACAGAAATGTATTCTTACTGTTTTTTCTTACTTAGTCTCGTTTCTTTCGAATATCGACCTTTTTTACACTTGCGACATTTTAGATAGTACTGAGATGAACTTGACAAGGGTTGAACTTACATGTTTGAGTGAAACTCGTACGCAAGTCATCTGTATACTAAAGTTTATACACATATTTTTAAAATACATTTTCAGCTTGCATTTCAGTATTTATTCACTTTTTGAATGCATAAGAAGCACTTGGAAATATTTTATCTCTTGAAATATATCACGTAATCATATTTTTAATTCTTTTTCTCGAATAATCAAGTAATTACTTTATTAATTTTAATCATTATTTAAAATCAATTGATAATTATGTTTTTGATATATTTTGAATATTCGCGACATGTTTTGGTATTGATTTATTGTAATTTTAATTTTTGATATTCGATTATTTTATTTCTAATGAACGAACTCGAACTCGATATTATTTCTATAATATTTCGATCGATAAAAAATATTATTTATTTATTCTTATATAGCTTATAGGTAAAAACAACACAGTTAAAAATTAAAATCATATATTTTAAATTATATCAGATTTACTGTATTTTTTAGAAAAATAATCGTGTGAATTTTATCTTTGGTAATGGTTTCGAAACCAACAACTTTTTTGTTAACGATATATTTATTAAAAAACGTAATTACATTTCTTTATAATTACAGAAAAATATTTTGCTACCAAACTTGAATACATTAAAAATTATATATTTTTTATTATACTTCACATTTTAACTCATTTATTTCATTAAATTTTATTTGAAACGAATTGTATAGAAACTTTATTGTAGATTTTATGAAAATAGTTGAGTTTAAAGTGTTTTCGTTATGACTTTATTTTAGAGTATAGAAAAGAGTTTTTATTTTATTTTAAACGTAATTAAAAAGACATTTTTTTCTAATATGACAGTACTTTAACTAATATTTTCTTTGTAAATTATCGAGTTATATTGTAGTTTAGTCAGAACTTCAAATGGGAATTAATAAATTATTATGTTATTTTTTTAATAATGATTATGGATAGGAGGACAATAATTATCAGTCAGATTATTTTAAACGTGAAGAATTTTCAAGGAAAACTATTATCAAATAATAGTCAAAACAATATCATTTTGTTCATTTGCATGATAATCATCTGTATAACATTTCAATTCCGTCTGTAGTGAATTCGAAGTGGACAGTATCAATTTTCCTGGACAAGTACACCGATGGCAGTTGAGTCAGCTGTTACAGAAAGGAACAGAAAGGAGTCGGGACACTTTGCTCGACGATCTCGCACTCTCGTTGAGGTTTCTTCTCGTTACGGCGAGAGGCAGACTGTTATCGCACTTTTTCAGCGTGAAACATGCACTGAAATCTCTCTGCACCGGTCTACTCAAACTGATTGATCTCTTAATAGGATTACCGTCTCTCCAAGCACATAATCTCGACGCGAAGATCCGCGAAGAGCGGTGTAGATATTTAGTTGCGGAACTCGTATGTTTAGTAAGAAATTCGTTCCTCTCTCTTGTTTGATTCTCGTGGTCGGATTTTTTTATAAGAGATTCCGTACGTTTGTAGCCGGAGTATACGGACAATTTAGATCTTCTGTGCGATTGGCTCCGTCGTGAAATGCGTAGAGCCGCTACAGAGAAAGTCTCTTCGCCGCCGAATTCTAGTGATAGAGCACCACCGGCTTGCGTACCGTATCGATATGCTACAGCACAAGGAGGATACATCGATCTACGACTCATGGATAGAGATTTGATGCGAAAAGCGATTCCCATCCTCGTGTCTGTACTTGAACGTGAAGCGAGAGGCTGGTTCCTTCATTTCAGGGAAAGGCTTATTGCAGAATTGAGAGCGAAAAAAATGCAAGATGAAGAAATTGAACGGGTAGGGAATATATATATATATATATATATATATCGCTTTATATTTTTAATGCAAGTAAGACTTAGGTTTCTAAAAAATTGAAGTACTATTCTTTTAAATACACTAGCTGTAAATAAATCAATTTCGTATAAAAAGAATTGAGAATTGTTATTGCATATTTGATCATTTTAAATATTTTTTTAAAAAAAATTCATGATGATTTAGTCAATTTATTTTATATAGGAAGTAAATGAAGCTGTAATGAGAGAATACCTCCAACGGGTTTACAGTAGTATATTATCACATCCGGATTTACAAGCTCTTGGTGATTCTGTACCACAGTTACTAGTTCAACAAGCCCAATCTGTAGTTTTAATGCATAAAGCTGTCGAAGAAGTGCAAAGAAATCTAGCAAATACTTTAAAATGTGTCCGTGAACGTTTATCCGAACATCATCCAGTTTTATCTCGAGTAACGCCATGGCTACGAGCTCGTCTTCGACGTGCTCAACAGAGATATGCTCTAGAACATCAGTGGAGTGCTCACGAACGAGCTATCGAGCTTTGCCAAGCTCAGAGACTTGGCCAAACGGTTTATTTTCTAAACAGGGATCTTGCGTTTATGAGAGAGGTAATTTTATTTATTCGTTTTCAATTTGTAGATTAATGACGATTCGGATTCTTTTATAGCGCGAGCCAGCACTTTTGAGAGAATTGAGTAAAGTTAGAGGAGCGACGAGAAGTTACACGTGGGCTACCCAAATTTGGTGCCCAAGTAGCTGGAAAGTTAGAAGGTGTTTCCAAGGCGAAACTCAAATAATACCGACTGTTTTGAGTAATCAACCGACGAGTATTACTACTCCGAGGTCGGATCCTAGTCAGCCGGTCAGTTGAAAATTTTTCGGTCATTTTTAAGTCCAGATAAAAAAAATTTCTCGTCCTTATTGTTTTTTTATTTATAATTCTATTGAAGGTGTTTCTCGTCGAAAAAGAAATAACAAGAACAACTACTTGTCGTTGGCCAATGTGGAGGTGGGTGAATTATGCCCAACGCACGTGGTCGTGGAGCTGGAATGCTATGTTTTTGTTAGGAATTGTTATACCTTGGTGCAGTCCTGTTGGTCTTAGAGCTCTTCTCTCTGTCGAACCATTTATGCCTGATTTGGAATTATCTCAGGTGAATATGTTTTTGATTTGAAGTTTTATTATTTTTTTTTCTTAGCAAAATATTTACAAGAGTAAATATTTATACAATAATTAATAGTAGTGATTTATACATTGTTGAACAGTGAATTTTTGCAGGTAAATGGAACTCTATTTCCAAGAAAGAGCTCTCTCACTCCGACTCTTTGCTCACGTCTTTTATCCCTCTGGAGGCACATATCTAAATCAAGAACACATTTCGAAACAAAACCAGATACCGGCTTCATAGGTAAAGGGTTCACAAGGCATGTGAATCGTTTCTGGAACTATGTAGTCAAAGGCTTGTTCGGAACTATGGCAATTATGTTTTTTTTTCCATTGGTATGTGTGATGGTCAGTTTTGCTAGCATTGTTACGACTCTGACGACTTTCATTTGGATGCCGGTCGTCACGCTTGCGCTCCACGTGTTTATGGCTGTCGTGTGTGACTTTGATAGTCCGTCAAAAGAAAGAAATAGATATTTTGTGATTTTTGAAGCACTTGTCTGGAATGTGCTCGTTCAAGGAACCCTTCAACCTGTTGCTGCACTGATCGTGGCACTCATTATTTGCCCGCTTGTATCTTTGTTCATATTAACATGTAAGTTAATATTTTAATATCATGTTAATTTTCAATGAAAAGGGGTAAAATTAAATTTTCTTCGATGTATTATATTTTGTAAATGCTCATTTTCTGTAATTTTCTTTCAGTCGGTGTTCTTCGTTATTGGCTTAGGTTATGCTGGGATTCAGTTGTATTTCATTTAATTGTCAAGAAAAGAGGTAGAATACCTGCAAGTGACAGTTTTGTTGTACGAAGAATCGCCGGTCCAGGTCTTGCATCCGATTACTTCTTCAGAATACGACCCGAGCAATCGCTCGCCGCTTTTGAAGCTAAAATGGAACTGGAAGAACTCGGAGTATATCAAAGAATAACCGAGGCGACGATTCTACAACCGCAAAAAGATTTTGCCCAGTTTATAGAAGCGTGTTTCGGACCGTTTTCAGCACAGTTAGCTAAAGTCGGACCTTATAAAGTGCTTGAAAAAGAAGGGCAAGGGCTAATAGGATGTCTCCATGAAAAACTTGAAAGAAGACGACGTGATTTACAAACCGGTCTCAGTATGACTGTCCGAAGTAAAATTAAACTAACAACTCATGAATTAAAGGTAAATTAGTTATGATGTACAAGTTAGTTTCTTAATTTTCATTTCATTTTTCTTTTCAATAGATTTCTATTCAGCAAGCAGCACTCATGCTGGAAAGATTTTATCCTGTACATATTTTTCCATATCTAACAACCACAGAAGAAGAATTTTGGGAAGGAAGGGGTTTGGCACAAGGTGACTGGGCAGGTTTAGCTGGCCTATTGTATGCTGATGCTTTTAGTCTTGATTTCCTCACACCTCTTGATGAATCTCAAACTAGTTTCAAACTTGAACCAGACAGCAGTGTTGATTTAACACGATATAGTGAATTAGTACACAGTGCTGAATTAGGTAAGATTGTGTGATATGTTAAAGAAATATTAATTATTCATTATTACATTTAAAGGTGCCAGTGGTCCAGATTTATTGGGTGCTGTATATGCACCCAGGGGAAATATACAAGTCCATTCTCCTTACCTTGAAGTATCAGCATTTAATCCCCGTTGCAGATTAACTGCCACTGCAGGAATCAGAAAAAATGATAAGAGAAAGTGAGTTAAACTTTTTTAAAATTATTTTTTAGATTTTATATGGATTCTGTTCTATTTACAGTGATGCCACAACAACTCTTTCAACTTTAAGATCTAGGAGAATGAGAAACATGAAAGGAAATGATGAACATGAAGAAACAACATGGGCACCTTGGAAAAAGCATACATTACCGTATTCACCAGATAAGCTGGCAATACCATTACCCGTCCCACATCCAGCACATATAGCTGTTATTGTACACAACAGGGACAGTGAGCAACCGATTGCAATTGATTCAGAATTATGCCAAAGTATATTGAGATCAGTTGAAGAGAGTCATGGAATCATTAATAATTCAGCTGCAGGTAAATAGATACATGCGCATTATATTATTTATTTTATATTATTCTGAATTTTTATTTATAACAAAAATCTGTTATATTAGCAATCAACCGTTATCGTGGTGGTGGTGGTGGCCCAGAATGCCCTGAGAGTAGTTATGATTCAACAGCCGATTCTCGAGACGGTTCAGTATCAGACAGCCCTGACGGTGAAGCGAATGGAAGTGCAGAACCGGCCACACCTGATGAACCACCAGCCAGTAGTAACGGCGCAAACGGTTATCAATGGACTCTCAGTCAGTGGGGACCTGGTGCTCGTAGACGGCTTCCATCAGGAACAGTTCGTGTTGATCTTGCCAGTCCAGAAGATGTTACATTAGACACAGATAGTAACAAAGTTGTTTTTAATCCATATGGTACAACTGTATGAAACATATGGTGTCAAATGAGAATAATATTTAAAAATCACTCATTGGCACTGTGATATACAGTGTATAGATATTTGTATTAGCACTAAGTTATATTGAATGTTTTTTATCAGCCGTAATTTTGATTCCAAGTAATCAAATTCTATTTTACTGAAATTTTAATATCATTGATTTTATAAAAAAAATCATACAGTTTTATTTATGAACTGAATTAAATATCTTTGCACTGTATTGTCACTGACTGAGAATGCAGAAACATGCGGAGTACAAAATAATATGCCGAGGAATCATACAGATAGGTTGATTTGTCTGAATGTTTTATATGTTTTTGTTGTGAATCTTATAATTGAAACTTAGAGACATATCATCTTCATCTTCCTTCCATTAGAAAAATAATAGTAATGATGAAGATGGTAGATTTCATAAAATAGATTCATTAATTAATTATATTATTTATGCCGTACAGAATGTTTTGTTAACAAATATAAAGCGGTCTCATTTTTTTAAAAAAAATAGTATTAAATAATTCTAACAATTACCGTACATATACTTAATCAATATTTTGAGCATAAAACTATTAAAATTGATAAGTAAATCATGTGTACAATCAATTGAAAGTCGAAAATATTGAAATTATTTAGAAATATCAATATTATTTTTAAAAAACTAACAAATAACACTCCTATACTTTTATCTAAATTTATTTTTAATGATTATATATCTGATTCAGTTAGAAAGCCTAACAAAAATGTATATCTGTTTATATAAAAATACTATCTTTTTGAATGTTTCAAACAATATATAGTGGATTCCTCGGCGTACACTCAAAAAACATACAAATGCTACAATTTTAAAACTAGCCGTAGATCGAGTAGTCGTGAGATCATTCATACCGTTTGTTAGCATCACAGTAGGTAGAATCATTGAATCTCAATTAAACCGTACGATACGATTTCAAAGTTAATGTCAGGAAATATGCTTGCCGTAACCAATTCTAAACTTAGTATTAGTATCATAGGGTTTTTATTTTCAGTCCATTGTTGAAGATATGATAATGATGTTGGTATTTTTTT
Organism: Neoneuromus ignobilis; assembly: GCA_029203775.1. Classification (NCBI taxonomy): domain Eukaryota; kingdom Metazoa; phylum Arthropoda; class Insecta; order Megaloptera; family Corydalidae; genus Neoneuromus; species Neoneuromus ignobilis. The sequence goes on along the minus strand of CP092095.1, from coordinate 29,292,072 downwards.
TAAAAAGCTGTCCATTGTCATATTAACATGTAAAAATGTAATGTAGGTATAAAATACAGGTGCACTGACAGAGTTAATTTATTAACAAAGTAAAAGTAGACTGTAATGAAAATGATAAATATTACAAAGTTAGAGTAACAATGTTACTATAATGCCATCTGTAATTAATAAAAATAGGGTATTATTAGATTTCAAACGACCTGCCAAATCTCATTCAGTGCAACTGCAATCTAATAAACCGACAAACTCATCGTAATTATACTCGGGGATCGAACTATATCATCAACTATCTTTGAACATTTGGGAAATGCTTCATCTGAACCTGTCCAGGCCATAGGACAAATCCAAATATATCCTCCTTACAATATTCTACTGTTTCTGAATCTCTTGATATGGTACAATTAATTCTTTTAAAATAAAAATAATGTTCAATGTTTTAAATGTAATAAATAAGGAAAGTAAGCAACAAAAAAAAATAATCAAATAAGTCCTGTAGGAAATGAAAAGTATTTTTTCGCTCTCTGTAGGATCATAGCGCTATAGACTGAATTGTATATTTTAAAGACGGCGACAAAAGAGTAAAAATTGTGTGTAATATACTTTTATCTATATATGTATATACATATATAAATATATATATATATATATATATATATATATATATATATATATGTATGTATGTATGTATGTATATAGATAATCTTATTCAAAATCAAAAAAGTAATAATATAATAATAAATAAAATTATTTTCAACGTATGAGAGTCAATCATAGGTTTTCGATGTAACGATTTTTCTGATACGATTTAAATATTATCATTATCGTTAGCTTAGTCGATAAGAAAAGTACCGATTTTCGATAATATAAGGGTATAACTTAAAAGTATCGGTTTTGTGTGTCAAAATTGTTGAGATTACAGAGATTAATAAGAAACCTTTATGTGGTCAACATTGATGTAAAAACATTACTAGAAGATAAAAATCGCAAATTTGTATCGCTTTATTTCATACAAACACCATAAATAAACTTAACAATTGTAATAGGATTTCCAAGCAATAAGTTTTTGAAATATCGCACACGTTTATTAATACTATTTTCCATAAGACTACTGAAAGGTAATTGTAATAAAATTCAATCAAATAATTAACAATACTGTTATTCGGTAATACTGAAAGATGCACAAAATAAATACATATGTAATAAAGACGATATATCGACGCTTTCCATTCCGATATTTTCAAGTCAGAAAAAATCTGTTTGTTTAATTAAAGTTTTGCGACGTGTAAATATCCTTTGGATGTTTTTCGTTCGTGTGTTCGTTTTCATTTTGCCGCGACGAGTTTTTATATAATTTTTGTAATAAAAACGTATTTGAAACCGTTTTTTGTTCATAGTCGAAATACATTATATATATATATATATATATATATATATATATATATATATATATATATATATATATATAAATATATACATACGAATCTATCGTGCGCGCCCGCGCCCCATCAGATCGGTTCGTCCGTTTTACATCGTTCGAATCGTCACGTAATTATTATTATATTAATTATTATTAGAATTACGTTATTATTATTATTATAATTATTATTACTACTATTATTAATATTATTATCTAGTCATAGGTGAGAATCGTTCCGCTTGTCGTTCTTTTTCAGGAATTTTTCGTTATTTTTTTACGTGATTAATTTACGATTTTGTACATTTTTAAATTAAATCTAGTAGAATGCGTACGATTTAAAATATCTTTTTAGAATTATTAATTGAGTACAGAGTAACGATATCAATAATTAAAAAAAAAGTATATGAAATGAAGTGTTTGTGAATTTATTTCTATTGCGTAAGAATTTAAAATGAAAATTAATTATAAATAAAAAAAATATATAATGCTATATTTTTGGCTTGATTGAAATAAAAATGAAGCGTTTGAGACTGAAGCCAGTTAAATCATATGTCTTGTTTATTTGAGTACCAATCCTTACTCTTTTTTATCTATACAGGAAAAATTGGAATGGAATGTAAGTAACGTGTCCTGGGTTCATTTTAGTGTAGTTTTGAATATTTTTTGGATTTAATTTTATCACTTTTCTCTCTATAATTCATCAAACGTAAGGTATATTAGAGAAACTCTAAATATCTGTAAATTCTTTTGTAAAGCTCAATCGACGACTCTGCAATAATTTGAAAACAAAAAAACATAATTTGTTTCGTGTCTACAATACTTTTACCCACGTGCAACTTTAAACGATGCATAGTACTATTTACATATGGTTATACTCGATCAATTTTTCAAATTTAAACATAAAATTATACAAGCATATTTTTAAAACTTCGATCTTTCAAAAAAAAATCAATTTTTCGATCCATCAAAGCAGAATACTTCCTTAACTGATACAAAGTATTTTTACAGGACTCTACAATCACCTGAATGTTGATACATTAGAAAATCTCTGAACTAAAGCTCAATCAATAATTGTACAATAATTTTAGCAGAAGAAAATTATTGTATAAAAAATATTTTGACTTCTCGTCTCTGATTTTTTTTAAATATTTCTATAGTAGATATAAATGTAAAAGTAATTAATATGACTAGTTCTGGAAATGTTTTGCGAAATTCTTTTTAATTATCGCTATCAATATAGCAATAATTTGATATTTAATAATACGAATAAATAAAAAAAAACTGCAATTGATTTAACAATGCAGTTAATAAAACCCCTTAATCTGGCCAATTTGTACCGATATTGATTTTCATTACCATATTCTGCAATAACAAAGAAGACCCGCACGAAATCTAATCTATTCAAATAAACTGGTTTTTATATTATAGTAGTTTAACTTGCATTCCGTTCTGTACTACAAAAAAGAATAATTAGACCAACATGTTTTGTATATTCGATGTTTAGTACAGTGTATTGCATAAAATGTCAGTAGGTCGATGTGAATGAACGAGTAAGTACTCACTGACGAAAGTGAAAGAGCTGTATCAACAAGAAGAGAATACGAATAGGAGGAGGGATTCAAGTACGTACGAAAAGAGTATAGATTGAAATAGTCAAGTGATGATGAATTGTTGTACTTGAAGCATTGTACCGAAATTTATATTGGTCGATACTGTCAGGGTTATTTTTATTTTATTTTTTCGATTATGTTTTAGTATTATATTAATTCGTTACATTTTTTAAGGTAGTCCATGGAAGTTTAAAGAACTTCTTAAAAATTAGTAATATATTCTATAGAAACAAATTAAAATAGAAATAGAAATCATTCAAAATTATCTCCAATATTTAATCCTTATTATGCTGTACATAAATATACCGATTTTTTCATTTTAAATTCATATAAGAATTCATCAATATCACATACTTAAATATATAATATTATAAATCTAAATAGTTTCTTTGTATTACCATGCAGAAATAACACATTACTGAATAAAAGGGTCGCTATTACCTTTTATGCAAATAGTAACTGTATACACGATTTATTATGAAAAGGGTTGCTTTTTGTTCCCCATGTACTTGTGACCCATTTATATACTTTAAATATTCTCTTTAATTCCGATAGGGTTTTTAAATAAAACGTTTATAATATATTTAATTCGGTATTAAATAAGATTTTTATTTTAAATTTAATCATCTCGAAATACAATTTTATTTTGAAACTTAGTGGTCGTATTTGTGGTGAAAAGTATTGAAAAAATCAAGAACAAAGGCCAAAAATATGAACGAGATTGTCGATATGTCTGTTATATACTAACCGATTACAGATTATACATACTTCCTAAAACTACAATACATCAAACGTTTCTAAATATAATTCATAATTTTTTTTTTTTGTGAAAATTGATTTGAACATTTAGTAGGCCGAGTAAACGATTTGGCGCGGAGTCGTTCCAACGCATCCGCGCCAAACGTACATTGGCATTTCCCCCGCTCAATTATCGTATCCTTTCTTACGCTTTTATTATATTTATTGATATGTTCTGGTTATATACAATTAAAATACATCCATTTTGACTATGTGCATCATTCTTACATTAAATTAATGAGCATTTATTTAGAATAAATTAAGTTAGACATTTAGGCCGAATGGATGATTCGGCGCGGAGTCGTTGCAACGTATCCGCGCCAAATGTACATTAGCATTTTCCCCGCTCAATCATCATGTCATTTCCTATACTTAAATTACATTTACTGATATTTTCTGATTATTTACACTTAATGTACATTCATTTTGACTATTTACATCATTCGTACATTAAATTAATAGTTTTTTTTAAAAAAAAACATCAATTTAGACATTTAGGCCGAATGGACGATTCGGCGCGGAGTCGTTGCAACGTATCCGCGCCAAACGTACATTAGCATTTTCCCCGCTCAATCATCAATTATTTGTGTCTATAATTAGATTATATTTATTGATGTTTTTTGAATATCTGTAATTAATGTATATCCCTTTTGATTATTCGAACATTAAATTAATAAATGTTTCTTTTTGGAAAAATTGAATTTGACATTTAAGTCGAACTGTATATATGTACATATGCATATATTTATAAATAGTAGGTTTTGTGATTCATTTTTAAAATAGTATTTTTTATTTATTGTGAAAATGGTAAGTTCATGACAACTTATAAACAATGAATGATTATTGAACACTTATTTTATAGTGTCGGGGGTGATAATTGATTTGTGTGAAATAATATCTCACGTTTATTTCGGTACTATAGCATATTTATTTTAGTATAAATAAATCACTTGCTTCAATATTTTTTTAATAAAACATTGTAGTGTTGAGACGAGCGATTCGTTTGTGTTAAAATGGTATTTTCAGTAAAATGATTCATTGTAAGTCTTGTGTATCCTCTCGATTGTTATGGATCAATAGATCGGTTGATTTTGCGTTTCATTTTATTTGAATGGGACATTGAATCGACATAATGTTTATGAAGACAATATGTATGGAGTGTGTTTATATTCTTCTTATATCGAATGTTCTCTCTGTTCGAAGCGAATCGTCATTGTTGAGTGTCTTTATTTCTTATACGATTCGTATTGTTGTGTATGCAATGTGACACACACACGATGCCTGGTATTGTATAATACAGTATACAGGCGCACCGGCTGCATTTCGTACCAAAACAGAAATGACCTTGGCCGTCCAAAACTCACTATTTTTTTCGCATATCACGTGATGGGCAAATTGTATGCCTATTGGCCGCGTGTCGAGCGTGCCCTGCGCGAGGCTGCATGCTCAGTAGTGCTAGGAAAATGCCGTCGGAGGCGAAAGCTTTGTTGACAGCTCAGACTGAAAAGCCAAATCATTACTCGTAAGTGAGCGAAACGGCAACCGAATGGCGATTTGGTTAAAGTAATCGTCGCGGTGCTTTTGGCCGTCCTTATCGATCCATCAACATCGTTTCGTTTTGTGTATTTTTACAGGTATCTGAAGGAGTTTCGCGTTGAACAATGCTCGCAATTTCTGCAACACAAGTGCACGCAGCACAGGCCCTTTACGTGTTTCTATTGGCATTTCATGAACCAGAGGCGACGTCGACCTGTCAGGAAAAGGGACGGATCGTTTAATTACAGTGCAGATAACTATTGTACGAAGTATGATGAGACGACAGGCCTGTGTCCTGATGGAGACGAGTGAGTGCTTGCATTGAGTAATCTAAACTATATGGTGTGTTTTTTTGGGTTAGCTGTCAATTGTACGTCAGGCAAATACTCGTCTCGTATGGTTGTGTTTTTTAATTTGATTTTTTCGATTGAATGTTTTTATTGATAGGGTATTCAAAGCTTTTAACATCGTGTGTACATATATTATGTGCATATATGTATATATTGATATTAAATATACAGATGTATACACACACACATACACACTTACATGATATTGTTATTGAGGTAGGTCTTCAAGAATAGATTACTATTTCATTCATTAAAACAATATGTGATTGGAAATGAATATAAAAGTTATTTTGTTTCTTATAAATTTTATTTTAGATTTGAATATTTTATATGGTTTTAGTTATTTTAATTTTTTGTTTTAATCTAGTTTATTTTTCATTCTTTCATAATATTTAAATATTAAAAACTTCAAATGAGTTAGTTTTTTTTTAAATATGTAACAATTTTTTTTAACAGGTTTTTGTCGATAAGTTTTATTTAAAAATTTACTTAATGACTATTGTATATTACGTGATTCATTGTTTGATATATAATTTCTTTGTTTTATACAACCGTATGCACGTATTTATAAAAAAAATATCGGACAGATTAGATTCTTATAGGTTTCGAGTTTTAGTAACACGGGTATTGTTCTTAGTGGAATGATGAATCGTTGTTTTTAGATGTCCCTTTCTCCACCGTACTGCAGGGGATACGGAACGTAGGTATCATTTACGTTATTATAAGACGTGTATGTGCGTACACGATACGGATTCGCGTGGGTTTTGCGTTAAAAACGGGCTTCATTGTGCTTTCGCTCACGGGAGTCACGACCTACGTCCGCCTGTTTACGACATTAAAGAAATGCAGGCTCTAGAAAGTGCAGAAGGAGAGGGTGCTTCGAATGGACCGAACGCGCTCGACAAAGAAAGGAATTTGATGAATGAAGATCCGAAATGGCAAGGTTGGATCTTGTTTTTATTTATATCTGTAGTCTATGTTATATCGTGTTATTTGCACATCTGCAGATACCAATTACGTGTTGGCGAATTATAAAACAGAGCCGTGCAAACGACCTCCGAGATTATGTCGTCAAGGTTACGCGTGCCCGCAGTATCATAATAGTAAAGATAAACGTAGAAGTCCTAGGAAATTTAAATATAGGTATCGTGGGTCGTGGAACGTTTCGTTTGAGGACGGTTTGGAACGAAAGATTTTTATTTCACAGATCGACACCTTGCCCGAATGTTAAACACGGGGAAGAGTGGGGCGAGCCTGCCGGTTGTGATGCTGGAGATCAATGTACGTACTGCCACACGAGAACCGAACAGCAATTTCATCCTGAGATATACAAGAGCACAAAATGTAATGATGTACAACAAGCTGGTTATTGCCCACGTGGTGTATTCTGTGCATTTGCACATGTTGAACGTGAGTTTCTTTGTTTTCAAAAAGGAACACGAGAAGACTTAATTTATGATGAGTTATGATGTCACCCTCATCTATTGAATTTGAATATATGAAAGATTTCTTTTTTTAAAAAAAATACTTTATGAATTAAAATCTTTTTATGAGTTTATATTAATTCTTATATTATTACTTATATGAAAGTAACTGTTGCATATATGTTTAACAATATTTCAAGGAATTTTTACTTCATGCATAAAAATTCTTGTTATTTTTAAGTATTTGATCTGTAGTAGAAAGTATTTATTACACTTGAACTAGTATGAAATTTAAATTGATAATCTTAATTTTTATTCAAATTCAATTTAAAAATTTATTACTTTGCAAATATTCTCATATTATCATATAAAATCATCAATCACACATAATTCATCATTTTACTAACAATATTTCTAAAATGTTTAGAAGATTCTCTTAATAAAGCTATTTAGTCCTTTTATTCCATATAAATTACTTGCATGTAAAAAATAAATATTTCTTAAGAGTATTTGGTTATTTTTTTTGCATGTGTTAATATTTATGAAATTTTTCTACACTTTCTTTTTATTATTTTTTTTTAAAGTAGATTTGTTTGTACTTTTGTAAATATTAAACATTTGTAATCTGAAGTATATATATAATGTTGAATTTTCTTTGTATGATTTGCATGGTTTCTCCATTTTATAATAAAATTGTAGAGAACAGCTAAATACAAGTCACTTTTATCAGTTTTTCACTCAACTTATAATTTTATCATTTCAAGTTGCTATATTTATGTACCCTAGAGATTTTATCAGAAATTAAAAAAAGTGTTATTAAAATTAAAAATTTGAAAGATATATTTTTCACAAAATGCTATTTTTGTGAAATTGTAAGTTAAAATGTATATATTTTTTCAAAAGAATTGTTTTTATTGGACTTTTCATTACTATTTAATATTTTATTAAGGGTGTTGAAAACAATCTAGTTTTGACATAATATCTAAACAAAATATATACTTATTCCATTTGTAATATGTGCATGTATATTACCTTCATGTGTGCGTCATCCATGCATGCTTACACACCTTCTTGAGTTCTCTTTGAACATGACCGATCGATTCAATATCACCACGCTCATTATCATCTCTCATTAACGTGTCCGATGTCACCAACGTGCAGCGGTGCTTGCAGAAGAGATGTGTGTCGCGAGAGATTCAGCTATCCCACTCGACGGGACGAATCTTGCCGAGTTGCTGACGTCGGCCTTACCGCCGTCGGCTCAACATGCTGCCAATTCATTGCTTGACAAGAAGGACAAAAGCAGCGATAGCTCGGTTAGTGTACGATTTTTTTTTTTCATATGTTTGTAAGTATTACCTTTTTTTGTTAGCGATATATGTAATGTCTACTATAATCTTTTTTCAATTCCATAAATTATCTTTAATTTTATGTTAAATTTTTAGATACAAAGAATATTTTTTGTAATGTGTCCATAAATATTTAATTTATACTTAAATTTTAGAATGGCAGTGGGGAAGTGTCAGAATCAGCATCAACAAGTAGTTTAGGTTCAAATAGTTCACATAGTAAAGCACCTGGTGCACAATTATCAAAACAGCAAAACCATCAACATCAGAATAATACGGCTAATGCATTAGGGGTGTCTTTTTCCTCGACCGGATCGCATTTTGGTGGCGGTTTGCTTGATTATCGTGCTGAATTGACAAAACAAATACTAGCACTAGATACAGATCCTACATTATCTGCACTTGAAAGAGAACAAAGGAAGCAGGGACTTTGTGTTGCGTATACAAATCTTGGGAGTTCATTAGGCCAAATGCAACAGTTTTATGGAGCAAGTGATACAGTTGAGTCAGTTGTAGGTAAGAAAAATAAATTATTATTTCAGGTTTCAATAGAAAAATTCAGTATCGTTACTTTAAGAACTTTTTTTTACTAGGAAATGCTCTTGATGATCTACATCTTGATGATACATTGAATTTATCAGCAAGTTTAGATCGTGATTTAGATACTTCATCACCAACAATTTCAAATTCAATATCTGTTGGTTTAGCAAGTAGTGGTTTACTAAGTGGCTCAGCTCCAGTTAATATACCAAGGACAGCACGTGCATTTTCTCCAACTACTGCTTCACCTTTACAGCATTTACAATCTAGTTTCATAGATCCATTTAATTCAACATCAAAAATAGGTCAGTTATCTTCACTACTAAAAAATATTTTCTTTATTAATTATTTATCTATTTACTTACCTATCTATTTATTATTTACTTTTAAAAATATATTATCAGATAATATATACATGTTTATTGATTTTATGAAATAATTATAAACTACATCTATTAAGCACATAACATTTGTTGTAGAATGTTATTGAGTTACATTATTAAACAATACTAATTGTTAATTCTCTTTTTTTAAATATGTTATAATTAATGAAAAATTTCATATCTACAGAGCAATGTAAATGGTCTCGTTTAACTACCTTTAAACCATATTTAATGTAAAGATTGGGTGTTTTTGTTGTATTAGTATTGTATTGATATATTTTTCAACATTATTATTTTTATTTTGCTAAAAAAAAATATGTATTTGTACAATTGTAAATTTTATTATCGTTGTAAAATTTCATCCAAAAATAATTTTGTTTGTATGTGTATGATGTAAGATGATAATAGAGAATAATGAAATTGTGGTAGGATTGCTGGCTGTAATTCTTTTATGGAGAGAGTGTTTTTTTGTTTGGACAACAGGTAGTTTTTCCGGTTTGTTCGATTTTGCGAACATGTCTCCTGGCTCTAGGAATCATAATAATTTTTCAATCAGCCCATCATTACCAAATAATCTTGAAGTAGGCAGATTACGTGAAGAACTTTCAAGTTGTCGTGCACAGCTTGCCATTTGGGAAGAGCGTGTAACACAAGCGAGAACCGCATGCGATGCGTGGCAACGTGAAACAGAGGAAGCTAATAGGAAAGCAACGATAGCTGAAGTGCAGAGAGATGATGCTCTGTCGCAAGCTAAGTCACTCCGACTTGAAGTCGAGCGTGCGCAAGGTTCTCCTTACGTGCACGCTCTCAGGCGTGTATCCGAGTTAAGAAACCTGTCACTGTCGGTGCTCAAGTCGCTGCAGGCGCAGCTCAGGTCCGATTTAGAGGAGATCGAGAAAGCTCTTTATCTCGAGACTGCAACAAAGTGCATGGTATGCGAAGAACAGAACAGATCTGTCACGCTAGTGCCGTGCAACCATTATGTTTTGTGTAATTCGTGTGCACCGTTACAGAAAGAATGCCCATACTGTAATATGCCAATCAGCATATCAAACAATATGTGAAATTAGGTTAGTAGGCTCTCTGTAGGTAGCCATCACGGTCCATGACGGACGCACAACCGGTCGACTGGTCGGCAAAAGGATACGTTCAAAATGCTAAAACGAGTCCCGCGTTTGAATCATAAGAGATTATTTTTACAAAATAAATTCAAGATCAGTATTATTTCTTCTTTTGTCCATTTTTTTTCTTTTTTTTTTTAGTTTTTAAATTTTATATTTCAGTTCAGTTTATTCTGTCAAGATATCTTTTTTATATTTTATCTTATTACTAATTTATTCTTATTATTGTATTACGTATGTTTGATACTATGATGAAGTTTGTAAATATTTGAAATGTAAATTTCTCTATAAATAATGTTTATGTATCACATGCAATTTATAAAATGCCATATTTCATTATGGTACAGTAAATGGGGTATACAAAAATGATTTATTAATTTTTATTAATATTTATATTGTATGAGATTGAAAATATATTTCAATCAGCAAGACTGTCAATGTTTTATATTATTTTTAAATAGAACTCTGTCATGTGATACATAAATATTAATATTAGTTAGATTTCAAATACATATTATGATTTAAATATCTATTGAATTATATTTAATAGATAGAATATTATTGTATAAGATCTACAGTAGATGTATTGATATTTTTATCCAGATACTTTTTTTTTTATATTCATAAAACTCACAATAATAATTCATACAATAATATGAACGAGTACAACATATATTTCAAATTATCGGTGTTTGATCTATTATCACATATATTGTACAGAATTTTTTAAAAGCATAGGGAATAAGCAAGCCTTGAACCAAAAAAGATCAGATATTATTTATTGATGATATATTTTTTTAAGAAATATTTTTTTAAAAAAAAACATGACTAAGTCATGTAAAGCCTTCAAAATAAACATACATAGCATACGTTTCGTAAACCTAGGGCTGTACAGAACGCGGACTCTAGAGTTATACCGAGCATGAGTGACAAAAGAACTGTGTCTGTTGACGCATAATTTCAAATCTATTGACGACCACATATGATCTCAATGCTGTCCGTATACGGTCTCCTGGTGGTTACCTATAGAGACTTTAACAAATTTTTTAATGATAAGCTTGAAAATACACAATTAGGAATTATAAAAATAACTTACAAAATATATTTAGAGCTTGTATGGTACAGATGTTCGTTCACGCTGCCGTAAATTATTCATTTTTATACATCTGTATAATTATCGGTGACTTTTTAACCATTTCTGATTTAGAACTTCACACGTATTGTTAATAAAACACATGATTATAATAAGCATTTATGATCTCAGTATCCTATATGAATCTGTTTATTTTAATGAACCTTTATATATTACTAAAAATTGAAAATGTAATCAGAATTTGACTTTATTTTTATTTTCCTTTTAAGTTTAATAGATCTTGCCCATTAGTATGTACAACAACTATTATAGAAATTATATACACTGACGCGTATAAGTCATGGCATACATAGGTAGCAAGCAATTTATTGATATGATTCAATGAAGTCGTTAAAATAAAAAAATATATATATATATATATTTAATAGAAATTAAATATAATGAATAAATTTAATGAATATTATATTTATTTTCAATTAAATATTTTTTTTTTAATTTAACGACTTCATTGAATTATATCAATAAATTGCAATGTTACTCATGTGTGCCATGACTTATGCGTGCCAGTGTGTGTATATTTTTTAAATATGTCTATATTGTTCATATAAAGTATAATTTTGAAAAAAATAATGATTGTATTTAAATTTGTTTGCAATTTAATCTACTTATTTTAAGTATATGTACTTTGTATGTCTGTTTTAATAAGTTAAAACAGACAATGTAATAATTATAATAGGGAATAGATAAATGCAAACTATTCACTAAACAGTTTCCCTTTGATTTTTATTAAATTAAATCGAGATGAACAAAATTTAATTTATAGCTTCATAAAAGGTTCATAATTTGCTTTATTTTTGCTCTTAATAAAAAAAATGTGTATATACGTAATAAATACAATTCTTAACATCATAAATCTCGCACGTTTAGTATATGTATGTATGTATGCGTGTGTGTGTGTATATTATATATATATATATATATATATTACATTGATTTATTTTTTTGAAAAATATTAATATTGAAAGCAGAAAAATATTTTATGAATTAAAACAAATTAATGACTATTGGAAAAATAATTATTAAATTTCTTTTAATAATATGTTTTATTGATATTTTTACATTATAAATGTAACATGTATTAAATGTACAAAAAAAGTTATTGTAGCAGAAATTATTTTAATGCAATGTAATAGTATATTAAAAATAGATGTGTGTGTGTATGTAAGAACAGATGTCTAGTGTATCTCTATATTATATATATATATATATATATATATATATATATATATATATATATATATATATATATATATATATATATATATATATAAATATATATATATGTACGTACGTACGTATGTATTTATATACACACAAGAAGTATTTACATGTTTACAAATACATTCAATAATATCATTTTATGTAAATTTTAAATATGAATAAACTTAAATAATGAAAAACTACTAATAGAATTCAAATGCACCGTGAACGAATACTGTACATGCAAATATATAATTATTATTCAATTGAAACTTAGAATAGGTAGGAAACCAATACATTTTTATTCAATTCTATACCAATAATAAATTCATATATATATATATTTAAAATAGATTTTAAAATATAAAAATTATATATCCCACAGTCATCCCGATCATTTTGTATTCAGAAGGTCGGTCAGTGGTTTATATTTTATTTAATTGCATTTGATACGCCTTCCTTTCTCCTTTATTACTTTACAGTTAATGGGGTTTCGTGTTTGAGAAGTTGTAATCTATGACAATTCGATGGCATGCCATCCTATCGTTATTTAGTGTTTATGCAATCATATAGTAATAAATTATATGACCATTTCTAGCCTAGTCCTGTATTTAAATTAAAAAAAAATATTGTCACAGATAATTTTGCAGATAAAATACGTTAAAACTAAGTTTAATTTTGATTTTGTTGAAACTAAAGAGGTTGTACTTTAATAATATACAATCGTAATTCATATTTAAAAAAATAATTATTTGAAATATTTTTTATGTGCATATGTTAGATTTATATTGCATTCCAAATATTGTGCAGAAATAAACTTTGTGTATACTTGAAATTATATGTATGTACATATAATTGAATTTTCAAATACAGTACTTATCATTTCTTAGAAATAAAACATATTTTTATATTGATTTATAATTGCTTATTTTATTGCAATAATTTAAAGTTATTTTAAATAACTCCTTAAAACGTTATACCATTTTAAAATATGTGTTTGTTATAATTATAATTTCTGAAAAAGTTTTTAATATTTTCCCACAATAATTATCATTCGACTAAATATGAGTTTTATTTTTTTTTTTATTCTGCACAATATTTAACATATCCAATTTTACAACACAATACTTTATATTCAAATTTTGCTCAAGTTAAAAATGAATTATTTTATTGTATATGTATATTTTTAACATTGTTAATTAATATATAAATATTTATACAATACATATATATACATACACATATGTATATATAAAATTAATTAAATTTATTTCATGACTTTAAAAAAGTAAACACTTTCTATGGCAGTTTTATTACACTATATTAGTGTTTAATTTAAATGTTTACATAAAAAAATATTACATTAGTCAGTCAGCAAAATAATAGTTTATTTACCATTAAATTAATCAATTAAAAGTATTTGTTAATAATAATTTTACAGAAAAAAAAACATATTTTAAAAATTATATTTTGCTTTTTGACCTGACGGAATGCGGTAGTTTGTTTTAATAATTATTTTCACACCATATGATTCTGTGATTTTTATATTAGGGCTAAGTTTAATGTTCAAATATTTTAAAAATATTTAATATTTAAAAAATATTTATTTATTTTTTTTTAGTAGAACGCAAAATTGAATAAACACTTTTATTTGAGTACATATTTTTCTTATGTAAATTACAATTGAAAACACTTTACTAGTTCTTATGCTATATAATAAATTATTTGCTTTTAAAAATTATTGTTCTGATATTGAGTATTTAACTAAACATGGAATTAAGTCCTGTTTCTACTAGTGTATTTGGTATAATTATACTTTTTGAAAATTTTATGTATCACTAATGATATTTGAAAAATGCCATCGAAGTGTCAAGTAGTAACTCTTTAAAATTGTGTTGTGATTGAATATCAGATTAAATGATGTAATATTGAAATATTAAACATCCATTCCATGTAAGTTTTTGGCGTAGAAATGCATTTTTTTCAAGAAAAATACGTATGTTTCTTATGTATGTGTATGTGTGTAATGGGTATGTATGTTTATATACATATGCATTCATATACATATATATGTATATATATGATAAAAGTATTATTTTGTGCATAGCTCAACGAAAGCAAAATGAATTAAAACAAAAAACCATAAATACAAAGTTGTTATTAAGAATGTTGTATATATTATTATTACTACTATTATTATAATTATTGCTGAATGACTATCGGGTGTACTAGACAAGATGTTATGGGTAACCATATTCATATATTCATTGAAGCTCGAGTTTTGAGTTGTGTACAATGTTTTTACAAGTAATGTGAAAAGTGTTAATTATTTGTTAATTTTTTTAAACTCAAAGAAAAACATTAACTAGTTTAGTAATATTGAAATAATGAACAATTTCATTGAAGGGTTTTTTTTCATGACTGAAATAAAATTGTAAGAAAACAGTATAGATTTAAAAACTTGTTTTAAAAAAAATCGTTGGGTATCAATTACACGAAAAATTATTTCAAGTTATAAAGTAATTTACATATTGATCGAGGAAAATCTTTCAATGGAAATGATCAGAGAGTTTATCTTGCATACATTCATCATCATTGTATGTATGAAAGAGGAAAAAGTAAGAAAATGGTTACAAATAGATTTTTTAAAAAACAATTAAAAACAAATATACATAAATATATATATATATATATATATATATATATATATATATATATATATATATATATTTACATTTAATTATTCTATTGTAGTTAGGTAGTATTAAAAAATTAATTAATCGTAGGCAAATAATGTTTCTTGAATTTCATAATTAGTGGGCCTAGAATATTTAGACATAGGAAACTTTATAACTGTGCACAAGTTCCAGGCACAAGTTTTTTTTCCGAATATTCGATAGTTGTTTAGTTTTAACATTTCTAATTTTTTATAGTTTAAATTAATTAAAATAATATTAATAATGGATTTCAGTTTCTTATATTGAATTTATAAAAATACGATTAATTGTTGTTCCTTCGTACGAAAATTCCTATATTTAATCGAAATTGGTTTTCTGACTTAATTTTTAAGTGTTTTTAATATCATTTCTAATGTAATAATCAGTATTAACATATATTTTTTATATTTCCTTGATGTCATTTCTATATTTTGTTTAGGTCATATAAATTCTTCATTTCATTAACAGCTAAATTAAATATCTTATAAATTCGATTTTGATATTTTTTGATACGTTCTATTAGTATTGGCATATTTTTAATGCCGTTATTCATTTTTACAAATATTTTACAAGAATCTATTTCTTTTAATCTAATAAAATCAATTTATAAACTTATTCGCATCGAAAAAAATATTTTTAATATGAAATATAGACCATGTGCCTGACCTTACATATTTATATCATCTGTTGAAAAATATAAAATGAATACTCAATTTTAGTCTATTTTTTTTATTGAATTTTTTACTTATTTTTTTGATCATTTAATTGGATGTTTTGAGTTGTAAAATCTCTCACGCGTATATTAAATTTTAATATTGAAATCAAAGAAATGTTTGTGTCTAGGACTTGTGTGACCCGCCATACGATATTATAAATTGTAACATTTTTGATATAACAATTTATTTTGATTTTTTTTGTGCGGATATGTCGGACACGAAAACGTTTATGAACGAATAAAACGGACTACGTATTCATTTTTCACATCGTCATCGTGCATTTTTATACATGAATCCTGAAGACTGGTGTATTTGTAAAAACAAATAAAATAGAAATAAATTATACGCGAAAATGTATTATTCTAGTATACTGTTTTATTTAAAATGAAAAAAATACACACGCATCAATGGAAGTCGATATCGAATTGTATAAAAAATATTATGTTTGATGAACGAGTGGAGAGAGAAGGAGAGACACGTTTGGACTCATAATAAATTCATTAGTCTGATGAGAACAAATCCAAAAAAGTAATAATACTATGTATATATAAATATATATTTTTTAGCAGTTTTATTTTAAATTTTACATTTTAAAAGAATTTATTTTTATATATAAAATAATTATACATTTTATAAAATTACCAAAAAAAAGAATTTTAATATTAAAAAAAATCTAGATAAATAAGCGAATGACGAAAAGTTTTCTGTCGTGTCCTATCTTTTGAATTCGTTTTCGTGTCCGTGCGTCGAAGACGCTCCCATTCATATCCGTGCACACATTACATTTAAACATATAGAAAAGTACACTTAAGGTTCTAACTTACGAACAAATTGAAGTACCAGTACAAAAAGTGAAAATAATGTGGAGAAAAACTAAAGAATTTTACACAAGAGACAAATTTTTAAAAAGAATAATTAGGAATCTTTAAAAGTAATTACAAATTATGGACGTTGTATTTTTGGCAATATTATAATGGATGTGTTAGTAATAACTGTTTTTAATTATAGTTTCTCTGTTCGTTAATCGTTATGCATCTTTTTCTGGTTTTGATATTACGTTTCGAAACCTTCTGTTTTTGACTGATTGATAAATGAAATAAAAAAAGAAAACATGTACATTTTTAATCGTTATTGTATGGTGAGTGTGACGACATAGGCTTTACAAATGAAATGTTGGAGAATATGTATCGCTTTCATAATTTATTTGTCTGATAATAAAAAATTGTGATCAAAACTTATAAAACAGGCGTTGGTTTGTACGTCTGGACATTTTTTTTAAAAACTGTACCTTCATTCCTACAATACGTTTTTTATATGAAAATGAAAAAATGCAGCGATCATTAGTAGTATTTTTTTTCGTACGCAATGAGCGGCCAAACTAGAAATTTATTCAAGTTTTAATAAATATCAAAAATATTTGAAATTTATGTATAATAATACAAAGAATATTTCATTTATATAAAACTCGTACAAATATGAGTAGATATGCGTGTAGAACAAAATTATTTTATAATATTGTGAGATCAGTTTAAAGAATAAAGATATGAGAAACAAAATATGAAAGTATAATTTATACATATTTTCTTTATAGGAAAAGTTATTCCCCCTTATTATTTATATTACGTTTTTAAAAATAATCACTTTTGTTTATTATTAATACGAGTTTTAATTTCTAAACAAGTAACAATGATGAGTAAATATAATATTTATATACGTTTGTGTATGTATGCATATATATATATACATATATATATATATATATATATATATATATATATATATATATATATATATATATATATATAAAATGTATATACGTATGTGTCTAATATAAAGTTAGAAAAATGCATATAATAATTTAATTTATCACTTTAAGTATGTAAGAACGTTTGTAACACGGTTTATTTTCTTTTGAATATTCTCAGTTCATACAGGTCAAGGTTATTGGCGCTACAGAATCTGATGCTGCAATAAAAATATTCAAATTTGTATATATATATTGATATAAATGAACACGTATATTTTTTATTATTAATTAAATTTATTACGTAATAAGATTCTATAAATCGTCATCACATTTCTCGAAAGTTTCCAGAATCTGAATCATTCTATATGGAAATTGGGAAAGGGAAAACTTATTTCATCATAATTAATTTAAAATCGTTTCAATTGTTGTGCTTAGGAACTCAGATATTTTAATTAATTTATCGTATAAAGCTGTGTTGTCATTAGATATTCTTTTTGAAAAACGATTGGTTATAGAAATGTGCGATATTAAATTTTATTAAAAATCGTCGTATTTTATTAAAAACTGATTTATTGATGAAAATTATAGTAACAATTACATAAACAGTACATATTGTCATAATAAACTCAACAATAGCGGAATATTTATTGACTGCAATCTCACAATTGTGATATCAATCGAACCATTGGGTTAAATTATATCATTTCGTATACATTTTTTATAATTTCCAAGACAATTTTTGGGGTAAAATAAATATTTTTGGTACAAAAACATCAACACAGCTCACAGTACACGATCATAAGAAACATCATCGTTGTATGTACGATGCGAACCAATGGCATCGTTCTTTATTATGACCAATAAAACATCGCTTCTGTCGTTCAATTGACCAATCACAGAACGTTACGCTAAGCGTCTGCGTTTATTTCACTCGTTCCCATTTCTCGTTCATTGAGACAGGGTATTTGGTGTAGGTTTGTGAGTTTGTAGTTTCGTGATTGTGTTTTCATCTGAAAAAGTCTAAATTTATGTGAGTATAGGATATATTTTATTTAATAAAATTAGTGTCAAAATATTCTATAAGAGTCGGTGCATGAAATTGTTGATTTAATTTTTGGTTTTCCTAATTGGAACAGTTTTATTTAGTGTTCCAAATCTAAGCTTGGATCTATGTTAGTGTTGTTTTCGCCATTACTGTTTATTTTCAGTGGCTTTTGTGTGAGAGAGTTTCAATATTCGCTCACAAGTATTTGTATACGCTCGTGCTCTTTGTAGATTTTTAGTAAGTAATATAGATTATAAATTTCTTGCACAGTATTTTATTCGGCGGGAATTTGACAGTCAGCTGTAATATTTATATTTATATATATATATATATATATATATATATATATATATATATATATATATATATATATATATATATATATGTATATGTATATGTATATGTATATGTATATGTATATGTATATGTGTGCGTGCAAATACACGATTGAACTTGCTTTTACGATTTATTTAATATTCGAAACAGTTTTTAGTAATTAAGTTGCATTAATTAACAAAAAAATAAAACTGAAACTTTCCAACTTGTTAGTTACATTTTAAATTTAATGTTCGAAATATTTACGAATTCCTTTTACTTTTCGTTGCATTCCAAACGTATTATTTTGGTAATGATTGGAGATTTCTTGTTGGCAACACCCGTGTATATGGACTGGTTCTATCATCCAAGCATCCTTTTATCGTAAAACTATCTTGTTTTAATTAATCAGTTTTGATGTCATTAAATTGTTTCGGTAATTATTTTAACTTTGTGTTTAATAAGCAATAGTTTGTATATTAAAATGATTATATTGTTCATATTATTGAAAATTAATTATAAAATTAAGAAATAAATAATCGTGTTCATGAGTTCCTGTTCGGATTATTTCGTTAGGATTCGTGCTTTGTATACATATTTAATGCGTGCTTTAAGATATAATTCTCAAATACTATTAAAAAAAGTTTATTGTATTATTTGTCGTTTAATTTCTAACTGTTAAAATATAACGAATATGTGCGTGATGTTTCATCACTTTATTTTTTTAAAAAAATAAATTAACTTTTTATTTCAGTATTGTTGTATATACGTACTTATACATTTGTTTATTAAATTAATACTAATTAACAAGTCACTTTTCGTCTTCTAACGCGATTTAAAATTGCATTGTATTTTTTTTTTTGTTAATTTTCTGTAGGCTGTAGGGAATTTTGTTGTTTATATTATGATTTTAGTGGTTTAATTTTAGTAAATCATGGCTCGTACTAAGCAGACAGCTCGTAAATCAACAGGAGGAAAAGCTCCTCGTAAACAATTGGCGACAAAAGCGGCACGTAAATCCGCACCGTCTACCGGAGGTGTAAAAAAACCTCATAGATACCGTCCTGGTACAGTCGCTCTTCGAGAAATTAGGCGTTACCAGAAATCTACTGAATTGCTCATCCGTAAACTGCCGTTCCAGCGTTTAGTGCGTGAAATTGCACAGGATTTTAAGACAGACTTACGTTTTCAAAGTGCTGCTATCGGAGCCTTACAGGTATATAAGCGATGCATTTTTGCGTCGAATTGTAATAATGAATACGATTTGTTTTCTGTAGGAAGCCAGTGAAGCATATCTTGTCGGATTATTCGAAGACACAAATTTGTGCGCCATTCATGCAAAACGCGTGACTATCATGCCTAAAGATATCCAGCTCGCAAGGCGAATCCGTGGAGAACGTGCCTAAACGTCGTCTTCACTTAAACGAAATGTTTCCGGGAGCGAGGCTCCGATGTTTAATTTTAGTAATCATTTTTTGTACTGCGGGCCGCCGTGCCGTTTCTTATCGTTTATTTTTCATCAGCAAAATAATTACTTCTTCTCTTTGTTAACTGTTGTTGAATATTGTGTCGATTTGAGTACAATTTTTTTATATAAATTCAGTTCAATTTATGACTTTTAAAAATTAATACTTTTTTCCTTAGAATAAATATTTCTTAGTATATTTTTCTTTGTTATTTTTTGTGAGGAGCCTTATCCATAATTCATACATTTTAAAATCATTAATCGATAGCATTTAAATAATATAATTTATGTAAAATCGTATTTTCTGTGTTCTGTTTGTCTTAGTTTTTTTGTTATTTTGTGTTGCTTTCTCAGAAAAATCTTCTCTTAGAGTTGTACTTATTCTGAAATGTTATAACTTAAGGTGATCAACTGTAAGAATTGATTTTTGGGGTAGCACACATCATATTCCAAGAGAAAATTCAAACCGGTGTTCATATAAGATGCGTAATTGTATTAAAAAAGCTCATCATATGTGAGATTTGAGCTGAATACATGAGCGCGATTTGTTTTTTTAAATAAAATGACATTTCTTTACTAGATATCTAAAACAAACAGAAATTTCCACTGCCAATGTTATAAAAAAAAAAAAAAACGTATCGTGTAATGTGTATAGTGCTTGAGACGAGTGTGTTTCTCCGAACTGTATCGGGATTGAAGAATTGGGACAAATATTGTATAGCTCGGGCACATAAGGTCTTGGCAGATAAAGTATGGTTCATAACTTGAAAAATCATGTAATGTGTATTTATGTTAATTATCATAGATTAAATGTAATTCTATAATAACTTGTTTTTTAATGGTATTCCCTTAATATATCTATTTATTAAAAGTAACAATGGATTTCCTTAATATTCCTTTATAATACCTTTATATCCTTTATATACGTATATGATATATTAAAGATAATTGATTGGTAGAGATTTATTTCTGGATGAAATAGGCTGATTAGAGGATGCTGAAATGTATTTGATTCGCCGGAAATTCCCGCCTAGCTTTTGAACTAGAACATTCTTTATAAAAGGAACACTTAAACAACGAATTATAAGCCAATAAAGTAAAATTATTTTGTGTAATACAAATTGTATAACACTATATATATTATGTAACTACACTCAATCTCTATTGATTGTGCATTACAGTAGTATGCACATTTCGATTATACGAGGATTTTGTCGAGTTGAATTTATTAATAGTAGAAACATTGGTGTCTAGTTCTTATTGTTTGTAGATCATGTAAAATTTTGTATTGTTAATTTTTTTTTAAAAAAATTGACAAGTAAATCGATTTTGTGTTTCGAGGCTATTATATAAATTGTGAAAATTTTTTTTGGATATAAATGGTTGGTTGGTACGTGATTTTAAAATATCAGTTATCGTTGTGGTTGGGTCGACTTTGGTAAGTAAAAGTTGAATGTGGATGTTTTGGATGTGTAATTCAAAGTAATATATGTGCAAAAAATAAAAATACTAAAAAGCAAAGTATGAATTGATTGATATACTTAATTAAATGGCTAGATTATAAAAAGAACAATTACATTCGTTACTCGTTCATAAGTAAAAACGTAGACCATTCCTAAATTCTAAATATTTTTCTGTGTAGTTAATGGATTCATAGTATTTCATTATTTTTAAAATCACTATATTTTGCTGAATTAATAATCGGTCAATTAAATCAATCAAGGTAAATATTTTATACAATTATATTGATTTATTCCCTATTGTGACTTTGGAATTTATAGTTTATCAAATTTTGTCATTTACATTCACTTATTATTTAATGTAATATGATTGACATATTTGATAGTAATTTAATTTTCTAATATTTCTATTAGTATTGGGTTTAATTGGTATTTGTTGATTCATTTATTTGTAATAGGTAGATTTTTTCTGTACTGCACGACGTTTTATTACTCTAGTTTAACGTTTTATATTTCTATTAGTTTGTAAGAGAAAAAGTTTAAGATAATTTCTATGAAAACAGAAAATATACAGTTTTGTTTAGGATTTAACTTTGATACGTAAATTTGATTTCTAGATATATATTTTTTATATTATGATCTAACATGATTTCTAGTCAGCAGTATTCTCTGATCTACAAATATACATCAGTATAACAAACAGAAATGATGTAATCATAAATGATGGTGGATTAAAATATAGATAAAAGAATTATTTTAATAACCGTATAGATAATACTTAGATTGAATCACTATCTGTATTTAATTTCGCTTGGATTTAAAATCTGCTATTCTGTTACTATGATTGTCGAAAGAATAAATAGAAAATAAAAAATAATTTTAATTGACAATTGTTCTTATTGTTTTCATTATTATTCTATTGAATAATGTATCATATCATTTGTGTTTTTATTATATTTTTTTTAATAAATGATTAAATATTTAAAATGAAAATGCAATACAGAAAAAATATTTTCATTGCATGTATATTTTTTTAAAAAAATTAAATGAATTTAATGATTCGTCGTTATGAACCATACGAATATATTTACAGTTTACTGTATATTCGAATAAATTCAATGCAGATTCCAGTGGCGAATTGCAAAAATAAATGTTTGAGTAATTCGCTAATAGGTTCCACTAAATGTATTTTTTCGACTTTCATTAATATTATCTTTTCTAATGGATGAAATATGTAATTTTTCGATAATTAAAAGATAATATCAATCCAGAGAGAAATTTGTTTAAAATTTCGTTTAAATCCTATGTAAATAATTGTTAATAAATCAGAAGGTGGTGAGATAAAATTTATTAATTATCAGTGTAGTAGAAATGAAATAAATAGTATTATAAAAATTCTATGTTTGTTTTAAAATAAATTAACAAAAGCTTCATTTTACTATACAGTATTAACAGTTCGTTTATAAATAATTACCACGTCTATATAACTTTTTATTATTTTTATATTTGTACTCAAACGAATGTTATTGTAATAAAATAATCAAAAACTGTCTAATCTAAATCTATAATATGAATTATAACAATCATTTCTGAAAGTCTGTTTTAAAACATTTTAATTATTTCAGTATTGAAAATAAGCAGTAAAATTCAATAATGTAACATTATATTTTGTAGTTTTTATAGCAACGAACTATCACCCGAATAGCACAGGATATTGAAAAAGTATTCAATAATTATTTATTATTTACTTCGCAATTTGTCTTTATCATCAAAATACTGCGTTTTATTTTACAACTCGGGATTTCATAAAACACATTGTTATCGAAATTCACATCAGTTTATAAACAAATAAAGTGAATAATAATTATTAAAAACTTATAATATTTTGTGATGTTGGGGTGAATAGTTCGTTGGTGTGAAAGTGAATTCGTCGCAGTTATAAAACAAATAGTATAATAGCTTGTTATATAAAATTAACAAACTTCTTTATATTTAAATTAAGTACTCGATGTTTTGTTAATAAATGGAAAATTGAGAATTCTAATTCAGAAATATGATTATTGCTAAACTCGTCTTAGAAATTGATAATCAAATATTTCATAAAATTAGAATATATATAACATACACATACATACATACATACACACACATATACAAGTCACGTAAACGTGTGCACTTGTGACTTGGTTCTTCCATATGTCGACCACGTTCTTCTCTGGCTCGGTTCGGTTCTGCTGCAAACAACGTGAGTCGTATCTTCAGCGACATACGTGCGCGACGATTTTGCGCGCATCGCCCGACAGATCGCCGCCGCCCTCCAATGTACGCATGTGTTCGTACTCCAGAGTCCCCTGAAGATCTGCGGCTGTTACGACTGTTGGTTATATTCTATTGTACTATACTAGTACCACGTTTCGATTATAAACCATTTTTGTTGAGCAAAAGTTGACGTCCTGAGAAAAACGTACATACTCGCACAAAATACACACATTTCTTTATATTTAGATCGTAAATTTATTCTTCGTCTGCTTTTTTTACTTATGCGGTACTGTACTCGTAAAATATCGATAGATTTTAATTACATTAAAAAATAAGATATGAATATGATAATACGTTGTCATTGCTTTGCCATTTAAGCTCGTATGAATTCTAAAATAGAATTTGATTTCGTAACGCGTTTTGCTAATTAAAATGTTCTTCTAATCGATTGTGAACTTTTCTAATGTAATATATCATTGAAAAAAAATAGTGCCGAATGCTAACAGATCGTCGTTAAGTATCGTTAACTAAAATAATCTATCAGATTATTTAATGAACGATTAGGATACTGCCCTTCTGGTTCTACTGTAACGACGACGCCACATTCGCCACATCGACTCTGTGCTAAGTGCTTGCGCAAACGGCAGTAACGATTTTTAGCCGGTACAGTTCCCGTTGCTACCACCACCGTTAAAGCTTCAGCCTCCGTTATCGTTCGGGCGACGTCGAGCGTCGCCGTTAACACGGACCGGTTTCAGCGCCTCTGCCGGGCGACGCTCACATTACCGGCCAGTTGGTACGCGATCTTCATCGCAGACGACACCCCTGTTTTGGTAGTCAGTCGTGGTCGATCCTCTGCAACTGGCAGAGTGCGCGTTACGTCACTCGAACTAATCGCCGTGACAGCTTTCCAATATCTGTTAATTCGTTCGAATGCCGGTCAGAGTGTTGTGCTACTCCTGACGCTCGTAATTGATCCGAGAGACCTTGTCATTTTTTGGACGGGGACCTATTTGCAGGAAGTAGCGTCACGTTGTTCATTATGCAACGTCGTCGGCTACTAACCCCTCGCTCATATATAATATAGAAAACATGTTTTTAACAAATTCAAATGTCGTGACATTACAGCCGTTCAATACATAGATTCAAAGTTTATTTGGTTTTAAATAAGTGTTGATTTCAGTTTTGATTGTGCACAGTTCAGACGAGTGTTATCTAGCATGGTCATCGCACATCCTATATTCAAAAAAAGAAAAACATCAAAGTAATTTTTAGATGTTAACATCATTATATGACGTATTTGATTTCAAACAATTTTAATTTGAGAATAGAACAAAAATATTTTCTTTGTACTTTCATAAAAGAACATTGGATCAATTAAAAGAAAACTCTATATTAGAGGACAGCTATATATATATATATATATATATATATATATATATATATATATATATATATAAATATAAATATATAACGTGCGTGTGTGCATGCGTGAGTGTATGCGTGTGTCCTATATGTGGTGTGTATTATTGTGTAGAAAATAAACACTACAATATATTTATGAATAATGTAAAATATTTTCCAAAAAAGACAGCAAACTTTATCACTGATAATTTATATTCGTGTTTTTAAAAAAATATGAATATTGAATAGCAATACATGTATATCAATATCTAGAAAATATATGAATTCTAAAAAAAATCACTGCATGTTTCAACAATAAAAAACATTCCAATATTAAACTTTTTACATTCGTTAGAGATATTATTTAATGAATATATGTTTAATAACTTTAAAATTTTATTAACACAAATTGGACGATAAATTATAAATATAAATTACAATAGTTTTTTTTCTATTATTTCAATTGAGTGTAGTAATTATATAAAATATTTATTTTTTATCTAAACTCCGTCATACTTCCGTTTTGATAAATTAATTATTTTTCTCATATTTTTATTTCATTATATACAGTAATATTTATTAAATTTGTGTGTGGGTATATATATATATATATATATATATATATATATATATATATATATATATTTTTATGTATTTAAATATTGTAAGAGGACTGAGGAACTAATTATAGAGAATGACCGTGTTGGGAAAATATTAGCTCATTTGCAATTACATTTTACTCGTTTTTATTCCATTATACATGAATCGAATTAATTTATAACTTTTTGTTTTCGTTATACATAGTTACTGACAAAAAAAACAACCCTAACAATAAACAATTTTTCAATATTTATATAATTGTACTTATTATCCGTAGAAAATTTAATTAATGTCAATCGAAATAAATATTATTAATAAAAATAAATATAACATTTTTTTTCTATTCAAATTTCAAAATAATTCTTTTCTTAAGTTTATTTACTGGAATTGAACATATTTAGGTATTGTTGTTTAATTTGTTGTTTGAATATTGGTAAAAGTATTTTTATAATTACTAATTTTTTAAAAAAAGTAAAATACTGTTATATTTTAATAAAAAAATGTTGTGTGTCTACGGTTCTCTTACAAGTTATTAATTTATTTAATCAAAACTTAGTTTATTAACATTTTGTGTTTGAAACAAATTTTATTTAATTCAAATTTTTATTATATAAATATAACAAACTGATTATATATAAAAAAATATATTTCTATATATATATTATTTATCAATTTTTTATACACATACGAATATAAATTATAATACGAATATATATGCATACAAATAAGTAATTTATATATGTACATGTAAATATTTAATTTATGTACATAAATAAATAATTTGCAATTTTATGTGATCTAATTTTAGGAAAAGTTTTTTTAATTTGTCTAATTTGAAAGCTCATGTATTGTTTTCTGAATTTTTAAAACAATTCTTAATATTGAAATTTTATAATATAATTATATAACTTTTATAAATATATTAAAGGGTGTATATAAGATTATATATATATATATATATATATATATATATATATATATAAGTAAAAAGGAACAAAAGGGAGATAAATGTGTATTTAATGAAATTACGTTACATGGTTCATTTTATTTTGGAATATATAATTTTACATTATTTTTTCACATTATCTTTCAACATTAGACAGTATTTTTTTGGAGGAAATAAGACCTCACACACCTGTATATACCATCATAATCATTATTTTTTTTATTCATTACTTGATAAAGGCCTTTTGCAAAAAATTCCACTTCTTGCGATTCATAGTCTCTTTCTTCCTGTTCACTTTGACTAATTTTCTTATATATTTGTTTAATTTATTCATTGCTCTTTTTGTATCAGGTATATATATATATATATATATATATATATATATATATGCGTGTGTGTGTAATTATGTATGCATGTATATTTCTACGCATGAACGCACACATATATTGAATAATAATCTTCTAAACAACAAGGTTTCACAAGACTGTATAAATTGTTTATATCAAATATTGAGCTCATAAAGAATATATGAAATTATAATATCAAAGAATTACTATGACCGTAAAAAAGTGTATCTGTTAATTACAACAGTCGCTTGTTGCCAAATAATTATAACCGCATAGAGTGTTATTGGTGCTTTTGATCAGACATCATGTCTCAACAGTGATATTTTTCGCGTGAATTTCTAACTACTCTTCTACGGACTTGAAGACATTAAATCATTTACAAAACAGTGACTGATTCTGATAACGAACTGTTATCGTAATGTACGTGCTTAGGGAGTGACTTGTGATCACCTACTTGAAACGACGACGATGTGTTTAAAAGAACAAGTTCGTATCCGTGTTGTTGGGTGTGCGTCGTTGATTCGTCCAACATAAAACCAATTTCAATAATAACTAATTTCTTTTCTGATAATCAACGTTACTAGGAGTCTTCATTATTTCGTTTTTATGATAGGAATGTAAGGATATCTCGGTGAAGAATTCACGTCATTAGTTTTTATCTATGGTAAGATATATTTTATAGAATATTAAACACTGATCAGGGTTTGAAAATTATGTTGTATATTTTTTTCTATTCAAATAATTAAATAATACTTTTTTAAAACTGTATCGAATTGAAAAAAAATAATAAAATTTAAATATAATATTTTATTCAATTTCAAGTCTTTGTCATAATTAAGTATCATTTGAATAATTAACTGTTATAATACCTATTTTTGGAATTAGCTTGTATATCCTGTTTTTTAAAAATATATGTATATATTGAAGAAAGAAAACATACTCAGTATTAACACATACAAACATATATATATATGTATATGTGTTCGTGCGTGTGTATATCTAATTTTCTAAGCGCTAAATGATGAACGATATAATCGAATTAGTTTTATTATCGAACTTATTATCGTGACCTAAAATTAGCGCTTTGTTAGTGCAGTTTACAGGCTACCACCTCAGCGGTATTGTAGCAGCGTCATCCTCGAACTTAGATAGTCGGATTAGTGGCGGTCGCATAAACAAACATTACTGTCTTGGTTAATGTGCGTCAGCCCACACTGGTCCATGATAATATAATTTACATACTATGTGCACATGGCAGGATTGTGTGATCCTTAATTTTGTTGTCGTATTTTAAGAGATGCAATTGTTGTTTATGTACACATATTATTTCGTGATCGTTTTAAGTCATTTTCGTATAAATTTTCAACAAAACATTGGATGATTGGATTACTGTTTTTAATTTATCTATTATATTCATTTTTCTATATTATTCCTCTACATTATATCTATACTACTTTTCTCTATTATTAATATATATATATATATATATATATATAGGGCCATACAAATATGACGCCTAGATTTGTGTTTTTATCAAAAAGAAACATGTGTATTTGGTGGTGTATAGGGAAACATGTGTATAGTATTTTTTGTTGTTTTTTTTTAATAACGCACATATATAGGTGTCACATTTAAATGACCAAATTTTGATATATATATATATATATATATATATATATATATATATAAATATTATTTACAAAATGATTACACTTTTAAAAAAACAAGTAAAGTTTATAGTATATTTTCATGCCAATTTTCTTTTTCTCTGAATCTTTTTAATATTTATAAAAATTTAATTGATATAAAATGTACAACGATGTGACATATATATATATATATATATATATATATATATAAGGGGATTACACAATGCACAAAAATGATTTTCTGACATAAAATGTATAAAAAACAAGGGCTACAAACCGAATATTTAAAATAGACATGTCTTTTTTTCGTTTATAAACATTTAATATACATCTTTATGAATATTTGATATCAGTTTGGTTTTTATACATGTTTAAAATTGAAAGAATAAAAAATTTAGTACGAGATTGCGATATATAATTTATTTATTTGATAAAAAAATATAATGTTTTATTTGAAATTTGGTAAATGTGCCAGTAATTTTTGTATTGTGTTTGCGTTTCATAACTATATATTTAAAATTAATAATTTAAACATTGGCTCATTTTTAAATAATTTCAAATGGATGAAAAATTCATTTTTATATCGGTTTTGTTTGTTTATTTCTGATATATGTACATGTTTAAAAATGAAACGATAAAAAATTAAAATTTTGATATATAATTCATTCATTTCATAAAAATACAATGTTTCATTTGAAATTTTATATATGTATCAGTAATTTTTTATCGTGTCTGTATTTGATAACTATGTATTTGAAATTAATTATTTAAACGTTGGATCTTTTTTAAATTATCTATAATAAACGAAAAATTAATTTTTCGACAATCGATTAATTGTAATATTATTTCATTTTGTTCTCTCTCTCTCTCTCTCTCTCTCTCTATATATATATATATATCTGATAAGCATGTGCGTATACTCGTAAATATTTGTTTTATGTATATTTGACAAAAAGTTGTACAGCCAAGACGAAAAACAAAGACCATGCTCTAAAAACATACTCTCTGTATATATAATATATACATAGGTATATTCCATTACACTGTTCTTCTGTTTATGAATTTAGCCGTAAATTAACACTGCTAGTATACAATCTACGAGGATGCAAGCTGTACGGGTTAAATCAATTATGATTTAATTGATGAGGAAATCTTAACTCGTGACGTGGAAAATAGTGTGCTTGTTGCCCCTCGTCTCCGTGTACCGGTTGTGTGTTTCGTCGAGTGAACTAAAATGCAAGTTTATACAAGTTTCGCTTCAATTATTAAAAACAACATTCTGTTCTTTTATGATAATGTATATTTTAGATTTACACGCGTGACGTATTATTTGCTTCTCGAACTGTTTGTTTCATCCGGTTTCGTTTCGATATAAAATCAACTGAAAGGAAACTTCGTTACAATAAAAAGAATCTACCTACGCGTGTAGAATTCGTCAACCAGGTCACAAGTCTTATAATCGATTATATAGATGTGTGTTTTTCAAAGCGAAAGTACACGTTTTCGATTCGAAACATCTTGTGTAATTAGCTTACAGTAGAAACTAAAACTGAACTAATAATAACACTTTAGCAAAGTTATTACCTAGTCCAAACGTTCGTAGCTATACATCAAATGAACAAATCGCATTAACGTGAGATAATTGGGGTCGACAAACGATTGCATCGGACAAAACATTCGTGTTTCATGTACAAGTACACATCTGTACTATAATTGGATGTGAGAATTAATCTGGAGAAATTAATTTGTATCGTGGAGTTTTTGTTCGATTTTGATTTTATATTCAGTACGTTTTATAGTCAGTCGGTCGGTCGTTTTTGAAACAATTCGATGACGACCCGCGTTCTTCTAATACATACGTACATTTATACACGCGTACTTTATATTATATTTATGCTGTCGATGATAAAAGAAAAAGAATTTTTTATTTCCAGTTCAATGACGACGACAACAACGAAACGACATTTCGACTTGGACGTCTTCATCTGCACGCCATTCAAACTACACGATTGAATCTCTCACTCCATTTAGTCATTATTTATAAGAGATAGGCTTTTGTGTATGCGAATGTGTGCGGACGTGTGTATGTGTACAGATATTCGCGTGTGTGTTTGTAGCTCATATCGATGTTGCTCGCCTCGATCGCCATTATTGTTGCTGCTGCTGCGGTCGATACTACTTCTATTTCTGGTTCTTCGGTCGCGAACAACATATATAAAAATCGATGTTCTGTAAACAAAATAGCACAACGCATGTCAATATGCTGTTGCGAACAAAAAGACATTTTTGTCATCATCAACGTTCTCCAATTCATTTCGCTTTGGGCCTGTTTTGTGACGAAAAATTGTATGGTGGCCTCGAATCTGACGACGACCTTACAGAAACTTCTTTCTGATATTCAATATTTTATTTTTTTATATATACGTGCGTGTATGTGTACGGAATGAATTTGTCGGCGACTGTAAAAAATTTTTCATAGTAAATTCAATAAAATTTAAATGAAAATGCATACATAAAATAAAAGTGTATTTCATTTATTATCGTTTATATTTGTTTTAATCGTGTAATTATATTGATTTTTTTTCATTTAATATGATTATTTTTCAATTATATATATATATATATATATATATATATATATATATATATATATATTCTCATGTATTTGTTTCATCCATCCATGAATATTTTCCTGGCATTTTTTATATCTCGTAAGTTTTCAATCAATAATTTCTCTTGTTCACTTACCTTTTTTACTTGCTATATAACCAACCCATTTTCATTTTAACAATTTCACTTTTGCTATACCGTTTTTAATTTTGATTTTCGTTCTGAATCACTCATTTCTCTTTCTCACTTTGTACGTTATTCCCAATATACATTTTCTATGTTTCTTTGTGTTTGGGCTCGTTAAATTATTCTACCATTTAAATCATTGATCTAGAATTTTTTCTTTGAACACAAATGAATATTGGATTCATTATATTAAAGTTTATTCTAAATTTACAACATCCATTTTTATTCTCCAGTTTACTTTTTCTATAAATGTTTTTTTTAAACATCAATGAGTTTTCATAAGTATACACAGTTTTAGATTTTTTTATTTTCTTTTAAGTCGATTTTCTGCTGATCTGAAAATTCATTTTATATTTCTCTTTATTTGCTTTGTATAATATTTTTTTAACGTTCATCCAGACCTATTGGAAAATAACCTGTCAGCAAATTTTTAGTGAATAGCTATCTCTCTGTGTAATATAAATAGGTAGAAATGTCTTTTCAATCGTTGGCCGTGTAATAAATAGACACTAAACATACATTTATCATAGTTCTGGTGTATGGATAGACAGCCAAAAATCTAGAAACGCACTTAAACATAGACGAAACACGCACATATGTTAATATGAAACCGCACGCAAATGTCGAATGTATTTGTATAACAATCAAAAACTCGATTCGTTTATCAGTATATTGTGTTGGAAAATGATTGTCGCTATAGAAATAATGAAACGGACATCAATTAAAAGGCATTTCAATATTCATTTGAAATATTTGGCACCACGCGTACCGTTTTAATTAGTACCTGTAATACAATGGCGGAACGACCCCATGTGTTTTGAATCTGATCAGAAATCAATGTTAGCGATTCGAATCGATGAGAAGTGCTGTGGCCGTTCGACGTTTTACTAAAAAAAAATATTACTATTGCTGTGTAAATATTTTTTTACAATAGATATGAACTGACGTCTGACGAAGTCTCTGTTGTAGTTTATTTATTATATGTTTTTTAAGACCAAAAATAATGGTTCTGAAATAGTATTAGTGTCTAACTGACTGGGGTTTAGTCAAGAAGTTAAAAATATTGCATGATATGAAAGTTATCAGTGTGAATTACGTTTGATTGATTCAAACATTGGAGAAAAATTGAAATTCAGAAAGAAAAAATCATTATTTTTAACAAGAAAATATTTGATGAATTTATATCACAATAAAAGTTATAAAGAAAAATAGAATATATATATATATATATATATATATATACACTCGTTCATTATTTTTTTTATTTCAAATATATTCGATTGATATTATTATTATTAACTTTTTTACATTGTCGACACGTCGTCTATCTGACTCAAATCCTCTATAACTATTGACGAGGAGAAATAGAATTTAAATAGACGACCTCTTGAAACGATATTTCGCTAGACAGCGCGATTTGATATACTCTCTCTGCTATTCCCAGAGCTAATCTCCACTTCGTGCACTAGTAAATTACTTCTCTTCAAGGCGAACATATCTGTTTGTCTCTGCGCTCGAAACATTTGCAGATTTTTTTAACATTTCTCGTAATTCGTTTTTATTGTATACAAAAACACATACAGAGAGTGGATATGCATTTTCTCGTATGTTTATTTTATACAGTTTGATTTTATTCGATATACTTAGTATTGATAATTTGTAAATTTAATTTAAATTGTGGTTTAATAAAAAAACAAAAAGAAAATTTGATGTCATTGTTATTATAAAGAATCAAATGAAACGTTGAAATTTTGCAAATCGAAAAATCAAATGGTTTAGGCTAAAAAAAATTAGTGAAATAATTATAGTAATATAATCTATCATTTATATCTCAATACATTTGTATTAAGATATAAATATAATGAAACACTAGTAATAAAGTATAAAAAAATTACCGATTATGATTTTAAATGAAAAGTTCATACTACAAAGTGTTAAAATCGTTAAAAAATTTTCCAACATTCATTAATTGTGTATGATATGTACATTCTAGTGAACTGTTGTATTATATATAGTTATTTTATTGATTGTCGTTGTTACACGTAGGATTGGTATAAATATTTTTAATAATTTAAATATGTATTAAAAAATAATAAAAAATTGGTTTTACAATATTCGGTTCATGGCGTTACTAATCGTTGTTGGTATATGTTGATAGATGGCAACTGGTGTATATGTAGTGAATATAAATACATGTTTGAGCTTTTGATATTTTGTATGGATGAAAAGCTTTGTATCATTTTACTAATTGTATTTTAAGAAATACAATAAATATGCATTTGTTATTATTTTCTTATTGACATCATCATAAAAGCCTATATCAACCTATTGTTGGACGAAAGTTTCATCGAATGTTGTTAGATATTCTGAAATAGTTTTCCAAGATTTTTTCATTGATTCTTGTTTGGAGATAATTTCATCTAACTCTCATCTTAGTTATATTTTCCTTACTTCTTTGATTAGGTTTCTACCTTAGTCTCCTTTTATCTCTTGGTCGTAATTCCATAATTATTTTTATCTATCGTTTTCTTTTGTTATGTACTCTGACTATGCCAATTCCATCGATTTTATTTGTTCTGTTATAAATTAATTTTGTATGTTCTCGTATCCATCTACAAATTTTCCGATTACATTTAAAAATTCTTAACATGATCTTTTCTATGCTTTCCAAAACTAAAATATTTGTACAGTAAATACATTTTTTCGTTTGTAAATCTGATATTTATTTTTTCGTTATGAATTTATAACATGCAGTGAAATCATTAATTTTTTTAAAAAATTAAATCTCGTTTTCTACTATTAAAATAGACGATTTTTTTACATTACGATTGTTAATTATTCGATTGATTAATCGATAGAGTATTGTCTCACTAAGACCTTTTTTAAAGTATATTAATTT
Source organism: Neoneuromus ignobilis (assembly GCA_029203775.1). Classification (NCBI taxonomy): domain Eukaryota; kingdom Metazoa; phylum Arthropoda; class Insecta; order Megaloptera; family Corydalidae; genus Neoneuromus; species Neoneuromus ignobilis. The sequence continues at coordinate 29,256,826 of CP092095.1, read as the reverse complement.
TCTCAATATTTGTTTATAGAGAATTATAAAAATATATGTTGTACAAAATCTAGAGAACATCTAATAGTGTTTGGTTCATAACATTTCACGAATTAGATTATTATTTATGGGCGTATGCTACCGACATCAAATTAGTAGCGGTTGCAATAATAGATTTAATAATGTACGACATATAGGCATTTTACTTATACTAAATTGGTTTTAATGAACATTGTGTGCGAATTCTCGGTTAATTTATATTACCTATAAATATTTCATTATATTCTGACATTAGTACTCTTTATGCCTCCTCGAATAAAATGTATTGTTAATATTATTGATGTCCTGGTAAAGTCACTTATTTAATTGTAAAAAATCTTTTTAATAATATTTTTAAACTATTCATGACTGTCGTTTATAATTAATAAATATTTTTTTTTATTATATTTTCTTAAACTATTAAATATAAAATGTGGTTAAAGATTTTTTGAAGTCAATTCTGTATTTTTTTTAATAAAACACGATTATGAAATGTGATCACTTTTTTTAATTGTAATTACTTATATTTTTTTAATCGTTTTATTCAAGAACTGATTAGAAAAATATCTAAAAATGATACTATGTTTAAAGCCCCATGGTTTTACAATAGCTATATATGAATACATACGTGTACGTGTATCTATATTCTCTGATTTATAATCAAATTACATTGACAGTGTTTATAATTACATGCTTGAATAAAGGGGTACGAGAATCAAAGATGGAAAGAGAGACTGTTGTCAGCTTGACATTCCAAACTTTAAAATTTAATAATACAATTAACTGTAAACTAGTTACAATGATAAATGTGTGACGATTGAAGTTTAAGTTTTCAAATATGAATTTTATCATCTTTAAAACGAGACTCGTCGCTTATTCAGATTACGCACCGCTGAAATTGTGTTCATATTTAAAGTTTATCGTACTAACTTCATGAGGCGTTTGTTTAGATAACTCATCTACTGCCACATAACGCTGTTCTAAGTGTACTAAACTTTCCTACGCTTAACTTTTCAAGTTGTGTATTAATACATACGTACATACATACATATATATATATATATATATATATATATATATATATATATATATACAAATACATATACATCTTTTAGTAATTTTCTTTATAAAAAGAAAATATTTCCACATTTGTTTGGTAAATGTGGTGCATTTCTTTAGAATAATAATAATAATAACAATAATAATAATGTAAACTAATTTAGAAAATTAGTTTCGGTTATAATACAGTCATACTGTACGCACGATGGCGTTACAACGTGCGTAGTGGAAGTAGAATACAGGCGTTCGATATCTGTTCGCTCTTTTTATCCCCATTTCACTAATCAAGTAAAAAACTTGTAATGCAATAATACCAACTGGCATAATGTGCCCCTCGGCAATTAGTTACCAATATGAATTGTAGCGTGAATTCACTAGCGGTGATCTTCTCCTCCTCTTCCACTGACCCATTCTCGTTTTCTCTCTTTCTCTTTCAACTCCTCTCTTTCATCCAGTATATCTTCCTGTGTTTCACAATTATTGGAGATGAATATTTGGCGAATGATATGTACGAACGAATCGAATCGTTGTGTGATATGATCGATAAATATGCACGGATGCATACATGCATATTATTCCACACACTCTCGTGGAATTACATACATTCCGATATATATATATATATATATATATATATATATATATATATATATATATATATATATATATATACATGTTTGTAAACTTCTGCGTTTACAGACACACACACACACACACACACAAATCCACACACGTCCGAAAGATAAACGTATGCATACTGTTTACTTTTTTATTGCGACACTTCCCCTAAATGGATAATAATGCTTCGTTTTATGCGCGCACATTTAATTTTTAATAATGCGTGGCTGTACCGGCAGAAGCGTTCACAGTACCAAAAACCTCGTTTTAATTAAGTCATTTGTTATTCCATTTATTTTGTACAATTCCGCCGTAACTTTATTGAGACATTTAAATTTTACCGAGTTACCTGTTACATTCTCTCCACGACTATTTGATTCGCCTAATTAATATAGGGTCAGTAGGTCTACGCAAATTATAACTTATTTTTATAACAGTAATATTGGTAATGATTCAATTCATTTTTTTTCTAAAAAAAAAACTCAAATTAATGATTTCACTGCGTGTTGTAAATTTGTAACGAGAAAATAAACGACGGATTTACGAATGGGGAAAAATGTGTTTATTGTGGAAGATTTTTAAATAGTTTTATGACTATTATTAATATAATAAGTTTAATTAGGTTTTTTATCGTTTTTTCTTTTATAATTTAATTAAATATCCAATATCATTATTAATGAAGGGTATGGATATACGACTATGTATGTATATGTTTGTGTGATAATATTGAAATTATCTTAAAATTATTAAATGATTTTGTGATAATAATTAATTTTATAGAAATAAATTTGTATAAATTTTAGGTGTATTCAAAAATTTTATATATATATATATATATATATATATATATATATATATATGAAATATAATTTAAATATTTCCATATTTATATATATATATATGTTGATTCTTAGTATTGTTTTTCAATTTCGTTCGTGTGCGAAACGCTTTTGTAAGACACACATACACACACACACATGTGGCTTATATTGAATACACAATATATATATAAAAAACGAATGGCGAAAAGTATAAAAAACAACCTTTGAAAGATATTCACAATCTATTTGTGCTTCCTATTCAAATATTGGGTCTTTATTAAATCAAGGTACCCTACTTGTAATGCAACCGATGTACGAATAGGAAACGTGGATTTTGCTCGAATATATATCATTTTGATTCGCTTGTTAGATTTATAGTTCACTTGACATAACATAATTTCGATTCGTCGTCTGATATCGTACTTATTTTTAATTTAGTGTTATATGTTTCGTTCAAACATCGTTTCAAAATGAATTATTTTCAAAAATGATTTCATTTATAAAGGACGTATAATACTAATATTTGTTTAGAATGTAATTAGTTTTGATTTATAATTGGAAACGATTTTAAGTTGAACGTTTCACATTTTCCTTCATCTGTAAAAGTAGTTTAGATTTTCAGTCTTTATTTCTATACTGTGATTAATCAATGAATTTATTTACACACACACACACACACACACACATATATATATATATATATATATATATATATATATATATGTATATGTATATGTGTTTGTGTGTTGCAAATAAGTACAAAATTAAATTTTCTAATTGTATTTACTAATTCAATTTGTTTTTAATTACAGTCTTCTCTTCAAGAACGTTACTAACATTGAAATGAACCAATGGATAATATTAAAAGGTATGCATTATTCAGTTATTTAACTCTTTTAATATTATATATTTTTAAATAAAATTCATGAACTATGTATAGAAATAAATTATAAAAATATCTTTTTTTTAAAAAAATCTGTAAGTACTTCAAGTAGATAAAACTGTTAAGAAATGTATATTTTTTAATCAGCTCCTTGAAATGAAAAATATACATTTTCTCAAATATGCACTCCGAGTGCAAATGTTTAGTAGCATAAAATATTTAATATATTTAAAATATTCGTTGCTTATACATTATAGAACGCTATTTAGTAGTATGTCAGTTTATACTTTGCTTCAGGCATTTTTCAAAGGGGATTTAAATCGCGTTGAGATATTTTCACTGGAAAATTGTATTTAAATATACTCTGTTATCTCAGGAAAACCATAACCAGTAAATACGATAAGAAAACAGTTTATGATATCAAGTAGAAATTGAATTTATAATTTATATATATATATATATATATATATAAAACTTTATACCAAAGTTTTAGTCAATATAAATAAAATATGTTATTTACAGCTTTATTGTTAAATAAATTAAATTTTTCAAAAATTAATATTTTTTTGAAAGATTAACAGCTGATTTATGATTTTTAGTCATAAAAGAATCGTGAGGTACCAAAAAAATTAATTTTAGAACATTTTGATTTTTTGTGAAATTTTACATACTATAGGTCGTGATTTTTTTGAGCTAAAAATTCATGATTTTTTTATTTAAATATTTATTATATTTTTCTGTTATCAATCGTTAATTCATGATGAAAATAATAAATTTTCATATAAATATATTTGTTTTATCGAAAAATACACGATTTATAGTTAAAAAGTATTTTTTTTTGGAATTCGACATTTTTCATTTAACGTAAAAATGAAAAATAATTTAATTGTTATAATTTTCTTAATTAAAAATTACTTATTATTAATCAAATTGATAATAATAATTTAAAATATAGTTTAAAAAACAATACAGCTGTATGTAGAACGTAGTTTTAGTCAATATATATAAAATACGTAATTTACAGATTTACTGTGTAAGAAATCAAGTTTCTCTAAAATAAATCGAAAACTAGTGAGTTTTTTAAAAAAATAATAGTTAACTAATGATTTTTAGTCATAAAAGAATCGTATAGTACAAAAAAATTTAATTTTAAAACATTTCGATTTTTTGTGAAATTTTGCATACTATAGGTCGTGATTTTTTTGAGCTAAAAATTCATGATTTTTTTATTTAAGTATTTATCATATTTTTTCGTTATAAATCGTTAATTTATAACAAAAATAATAATTTTCCATAAAAATAAACTTGCTTCATTGAAAAATACGCGATTTAGAGTTGAAAAATATTTTTTTTACAAATTCAACATTTTTCATTTAAAGTCAAAATGAAAAATAAATCTAATTGTTATGTTTCCTAAATCAAAAATGACTTATTATTAATAAAATTAATAATAATAATTGAAATATAAAGTTTAAAAATAATACAACTGTAAATAAAACAAAGTTTTAGTAAATATATATAAAATGTGTAATTTACAAATTTACAATGTAATAAATCAAGTTTTTCTCAAATAAATCGAAAACTAAAAGTTTTTTTTGAAAAATAATTATTGATTTATGATTTTTAGTCATAAAATAATCTTATACTAGCAAAAATTTTAATTTTTAAACATTTTGATTTTTTGTGAAATTTTGCATACTATAGGTCGTGATTTTTTTGAGCTAAAAATTCATGATTTTTTTATTTAAGTATTTATCATATTTTTTCGTCATAAATCGTTAATTAATGATAAAAACAATAAATTTCAATAAAAATACACTTGATTCATTGAAAAATATACGATTTAGAGTTAAAAGTATTTTTTTGAAAATTTGGGTATTGTTTCATTCAACTTCAAAATTAAAAATAATCTAATTGTTACAATTTTGTTATTGAAAAATGACTAATTATAGTTGAAATTAATAATTTTCAATGAAATATATAATTTAAAAAAATAATACAGCTGTATGTTGACAAAATTTTTAGTAAATATGTAAAATATGTTATTTACAGATTTACTGAGAAAAAATCAAGTTTTTTTAAAATAATACCAAAACTAAATATTAAAAATAAAATTTAATAGCTAATTTATGATTTTTAGTCATAAAATAATCGTATACTATCAAAAATTTTAATTTTGAAACTTTTTGATTTTTTGTGAAATTTTACATACTATAGGTCGTGATTTTTTTGAGCTAAAAATTCATGATTTTTTTATTTAAGTATTTATTATATTTTTCTGTTATCAATCGTTAATTTATGATGAAAATAATAAATTTCCATAAAAATATACTTGCTTTATAGAAAAATACACGATTTATAGTTAAAGAGTATTTTTTTAGAAATTTAAAATTTTTCATTTAAAGTCAAAATGAAAAATTAACTAATTATTATGTTTCTTAAACCAAAAATTACTTATTATTAATGGAATTATTAATAATAATAATTGAAGTATATAATTTAAAAAATAATACAGTTGTATGTAGAACAGAGTTTTAGTCAGTATATATAAAATATAAAATTCTTTATTATATACATATAATATATAAATTATTTATAAGATGTTTCGATTACAGTATATAAAGTTATTTAAATACAGCCGAATTAACGATTTCAATTATATTTATTAATTACACAGCAAGTCTTTATTTATCAAAATTTACAGTTTAAATATTGTGATAATCACCAATTTAATATATATATATATATATATATATATATATATATATATATATATATATATGTATTTAACAAAATCCAAGCGAACAGAGATTGATTAAAATCGAATTGGGTGAAGGTATGGAGTTAAATAAACATTTGGTGTGTTTTTATAGGATGCTCAATATCGAAAAGCAGGGGTTGTATTAGTAGTATACATTGGCGACTTCGAGGTTTACTGTTCAACATTTGTTTGGGGTCAGTAATAATTTCATTACAACAACGTTGATTGAACATAGTCAGATATTGAGTTAGGTTATGACTTTGGATTCCGTTAACGGAAATCCAGTTATCTATATTTGGTCAAGTTTGATTTAATAGTAGTCGAATTTAGATTTGATTCGTTGTAAAATGATTATTAATTCGATGGTTTTCTGTAGAAAAATAGAACGAACAGGAAGTAGGATGTATATTATAGAAAATGAATGAGATATATACCAAAGAATAGATATTAACGAAAATTTGTAAGATTTATATAAAAAGACCAACAAGTAAAAATATAAAGACGATAATATGTTTGTTCTTGTACTGAAACTTGAATTTAATTTTTTTAAAAAAATATGAATCGTTTAACTGTCGTGTATGTGAATCACAATTATTCAAAAGTAAACAGGTTACCGATCTGTATAAATCATTGATCGAATGAAATATCTACAGTTAAATGTAGAAGTGGATAAAAAACAGTACCATTTATCGAACACGCGAGTATTTTGTATCCTGCCACATTGGTCGGCCATCAGTCTTATGGTTGTTGACAAACAATTGGCCGTTTAAGAATCGAATGGTTATCCGTCTTTTTCATTTGACATCAAGCAGCGGAATTTTTTTTTGCTATCGAGAATTAATGAACGGAAAATGCGTGTGTGTGTTTTTTTATCGACTGATCGAAAATGAAAACAAAGACGAATTTAATATTTATACTTTAACATTTTCTACATTTTAGAAATATATATATATATATATATATATATATATATATATATATATATGTATTGTTAATTTAAAATCGAAACCAGCATATGACAATTTCGTCTATAAAGTAATTATATTTCGTTTAGTAATGCCTGGAGATCTCGAATATTCGTCTTGAACACGTTACAGTAACTTTCATCACCCATGGGATCTGATGTAGCTCAAGTCACGTTGTCGCTTGTGCCGGCTGCAATGTCGTGTCTTCGATAAATGAACGAACATTTTCCCGATCGACACGTGTTGTTCACTAGTATAGAGTTTTCAACATACACACTGTTCGATACAACAAATACCTCTTCTCGTAAATCGTATCATTATCATAGCATAAGATGATGACGGAAAGATTCGAGACTGGAGAATCCTCGCGTAATACAGATATTTATGTCGTATATGGCTATTGTGCTCGTACGAAATCTTTTATATAGAAAGATACGAATACACATACGCGTATAAATGAAATAAGTCTGATAAAAATGTATATGGGGAAATATGAAACGTGTTGAAAGAAAAAAAACGCAAACTACAACGAACGGAATAAAGTTCGAGCTTCTATAAAAATTATATAACACAATTTGAACATTGGGAAAGTTTCTATCCATCACTCAGAGACTTTTTTAATTTTACGAATTAATAAAAATATTATCAGACGAATGATTAGTTTATCACTAATACAAGAAACACTTTTATCGAGGGATAATTAAAAGAAAACTAAGTTAGAAACAAATATGAAATTAAGTTAAAATGTTCACTTAATTAAACTTAGTTATTAATAATTATTTAATTGAATCGAATTCATTTATTTATTAGAACTAGAATAAATATCTCGAAACTACCCTTATTTGTGTATAAAAAACTGAACATAAGCAAATAAATATGCATGTAAACGTATGCATGTGTATGGATTTTTTTTGTGGTTGATTAAGATCATAGGGATGTTGTATGCCGTTGTTTTGAACTGTATCAGTATCGACAGGAGTTACGACTTGACAGTATTGCGTACTGCTAACGTTCATGTTTATCTTTGTGTTTGGACTCGGGTCCAAAAAAAAGTATTTCAAAGTTGTTATATTTATTCGAATATTGATATAATTTTAAAACGTTTGCGAATGTCGTTTCTGTTTTAGATTAACACAATGTTAATTCATGGAATTGTGATAATGTTTCCAGTGATAAATCTTGTATTTTATATTTTATTTTACATATATACAAGCATTATTTAATATTTGTGTATGTTCAGTTTTATATATATATATTAATATTGAGCGTTTCAAATACTTTTGCGAATAAATAAATAAACAATAAAAAAATATATAACATCCTATCTCAACCTAATGGTACCATTACTGTGAAATTGAATAATGCACAGGCAATTATTAATTATTGTTCGTAATGGATTGTGCTCAATTGAATCTTTTCATCATCCATCACAGCGCCTAAATTGTAACGAGGAGCTTGGTGCAGCGAGCTACTATCGATTGTGATGATGGTATTCATCATTATCATTACCGTCATCACTGTCTGCTGTAGTTGAATTTTTTAGATACCCTACCTACATTTTCATTGTTTTTGATTTTATCACATGGGTCATTTTATATTTGCCAGTTTTCTTTTTGTTCGTTATAAATATATATATATATATATATATATATATATATATATATATATATATAACGACATAAATTTGTTAAAATGGTTATAAAATTAACATTTTTAAACTGTGTAATATTTTGTTAATAACTGTAATACACTAAATGATAATTATTCAGAATAATGTTCCACGGTCTGACTGAATCATGTCGGTGTAAATCCACTTGAATGATATTCTTTATTTCCGTTAGCAGGTGTGCAAACTTTAATGTCCTTAATGACATCATAAAATTTTGTTGAAGATGAGATTTAAAAAAATAATGTCATGCATGTAATAGTATTTCATTTTTCATGTTTTGGATCAATATAAAAATCTAGTTCATTCTTTTTCGTGTTGTATTTTTAAAAATATATCTGCTATTATTCTATAAATGTTTAAGTCATTATATTAAATTATATCTTGTTCATCGTTTACGTACAGAGTTTTAAAAAGTTTCCTAGTAAAACCTAATACTTTTTATCTAAGTATGTGTTTAGTCCCTGCTATTGTAAATGTTACATCAAACAAATGTATTTAAAGAATGATTTTTTTAAAATTTAGTAACATTTGTTCCCGTACACTAACAAATATATTTCTATTATTTATCGATACTGTTCTCTACATTTTAATCGGTTGCCACTTTACGACAATCCGTAGTTCAATCGTTAATTCAAAAGGTTTATCGTTTTACGATCAGTGCGTGATTAAAAGGTTCAGATACAACATTCGAATTGCACACACACATGACCGCTACGGCTCGTAAAGAATTAATTATTTTGCCACTGATTAGATTGTGTAATATTTGAGTTAATCAAATCAGATCTATTCTTTTATATATCATTTTGTGCTTTATCATTTAAAATATATATAAATTAATTGTAACACTGAAATAAACCATCAATAGCTCATATTTGATATTTTATAATTGATTTATTATAACAATGTACAGGAATATTTATTGTACCAGATTTATAATATCACATCGAATTTCTATACACAGCAAATTTTACAAATCTGTTTTGATTTATTATTTATTTTTTTTAAATTTACGCCCGAGGTTATTAAAATTGCATTCGTATTAATTTATAAATAATAAAATAATAATTTATATAATATTTGTATATAATATATATATATATATATATATATATATATATATATATACATATATATATATATTATATGCATGTAATTCAATAGATGTGTGCTGATTTGAATACATAGAAAGATACCCACATGCTAATGGCGGAGTTTGATATTGTAGGCGGTGAAAATAAATGTATCGTTGGACAAGAGATAGACACGGTGTACCAACAGCAATGGTTTACTTCAGGATGTAATGGTGGTTGTGGTGGTAGAGACGACGTTAGTGACGACGGGGTCGGTTGGTCGTTGTATGTCATGGCGTTGCAAAAAGTTTCCCACGCGTAGAGGTCTCTCTTTTTCAAAACCAACAACGATGTTTTATTGCCGACCACGCAAACGCTTTGTGAATAATGTGTATGTGTATTATATATATATATATATATATATATATATATATATATATATATATATATGTATGTATATAATGGATGTGTGCTTGAGTAGACGCTATTGTTTATATTTAATTGTTTTGTGTACGATTTTTCACGAAAGCTCTACGAATTTCAGCGATGTTTAATATTAGCATGGAAAAAGAGATTCTTCCTGTTTTCCCTCACACACGGTTATTTTCGACCGTACGCTGGTAGTAGGTAAAAATTTCCGTTTGAAGTGTATTCGTAAATATGGGCGTGGATACGCACTTCAACTAATGACGTTTCATAAACGGGTCATTATTTATTGCATCATGAGTTTAATCAATTATGACAATATAAATACAAGTATTGAGTGACATTTTCATACATTAATATTAACGTGACTGGTCTATTTTTACAGCTAAAAAATCAATTCTTTTCTTTATATTTTCTGAAATTTTCTAATTTCAGAAACATAATTCGAAATTAATATAGGTTGAAATTGCAGATTGCAAGATCAAACTTTAATGTTCTATGTAGAGATTCAATGGGTTTAATATCCATGAAAGCAAAACTAACGATGAACTTGTTTCTAATTAAGATATAATTCATTTTCGTATTCATTTTTTCCATTTGCTGGATCATAACACTGCATATGATAAAAACGGATACTCATATGAAGTAACGTTAGACTCAATCATGATTCGTAATCTTTTAAATAAAGTTATTTTCTCGGCATCGCGGCGGTATCACAATGACTATAAGAACGAAAACGCAACAATTTTATTACAGCACGACGATCCTCTGTATCATACGTGCGAGTATCAATTTGGAAGAGAGCGTGCCTGTCGACAATCGTAATGGCTGACGAGCTGCAGAGTTTGTACGAAAAGAGAAGAAAACATTCTTAGATTAGATGATACACATACTCGCCGTACGTATGTACGGATAGATGGTTAACAACGTTCGCGGGCACGTTTTCTTTTTGTCGTCGTTAATATTTAATAACATTAAATATGAAAAAAGTAAACTCGTTATTACGGCAATGATTCTGCAATTCGCCGTAAAACGGATTATTACGTAGTGAAAGTATTAACGCTTCGGCGATTCTGTTTTACGATTTTCAGTTTTGAAAATTTCATGATTCGCGCGTCTCAAGAATGCGAATCTAGTTAATATGAGAAATTGGAACAAAATCGAATATCGGGTCTACAGGAGTTTGCTTTTTTTAAACGATGATATCATCGATGTAAATGATAAATATTGTAATATATTAAATGCATTTTATGAATAACATGTAGAGATAGAAAGTGAATCGAGTGGATTAGACAGAAAATAAAAGTTGTAAATGTTATTATAAAAGTTTGAAATGGAAATAAATTGGTTTTATAGTAAGAAGAGAAAATCACCAATGGATTGAGAACATAGATATATAAAGAGGCTTAAGAAGAGATTTATAGACGAAGAAGCTATTATCCATCAGTGGATAGAAATAGATTGATAATTATTATATATATATGTTTGCTTGTGTGTATACATACAAGACTTTTCATTATATTTAAAATCTAATTAAAATTAACTTGAACTAATCTCAAATTCAAACACTCCTGAATGAACTATATATTAGTTTTAAATATCTGTTTAGCAGATATAATTTAAAGTGAAATAGCAGTTTGTTATTGTTGATTAATATTATTATCATATGCTTTCCTGTGTACAATACAAACAGAAATAACTATTAATATAATAATTACGGAGTTAATTATAAATTGATTGATTTGATCCATAATTAATAAGTACTGCAATTCAATTGAATTATTTATAATATATTGATTATTTTATTTTTGATTGTTCAGAGAATAGTGTTCATATCACTTGTCATTGTGTGCAAGATAAAATGTTAATATAAATAATTTATGTAAAGGCTGATTGAATAAATCAAGAGATTATGCTTCAAATAGGTATCATCATTATCATCAAAGAATATTTGATAAAAGTCCTTTTAATAATGCGATTTTTTTACGCCTGTCCTATCTATTTATGGGTTATTTCTTGATTTTTTTTGTATTACATTTATATATATATATATATATATATATATATATAATATATGTACATGTGTGTGTGTGTGCAGATGATAAAATTTGCAAAAAAATGTATATAACAAATGATACAAATAAATATTGAAAATGTTTACGATATTTTTTTAAAAACATTATAAAATAATACTTTTTATTCGTCTATCGATGTTATGATAACGATCATAAAAAAGAATTATAGTCTCGTTATTGTTGTTTTCTATGAACTTGACGAATTCGACAATACTCGTTTTTTTAAAAAAAGACAACACGTACGTTGGTTTTGAAACACAAATAAAATAAAACAACATTGACATAAATAACAATGAACATTTTTTTGTTTAAATCTATACGAGATTATTTGTCGAATCGACATTCCATAACAATATTTGTGAATATGCGTATTGCATTAAACAATACTCAATACGTAATGAAAGAGAAAATCATAATGAATCCCTTGATTGAATTTATTTTCTTTTCATTCATTGCTAACAAAGCTTATATTGTTTCAATGATATTTATCACTCGTAATTTAGATATTGGCATTAATATGTAGCATATTTTTTTAAGGGAGGCAAAAGAAATTCGAATATTGAAAACTCTGAAGAGTTTATATAAGAAATAATAAAAAAAGGATATAAATTATATATGTATATATATATATATATATATATATATATATATATATATATATATAATAAAACATTTTACTAAACTTTTAATTAGATTTCGATGCGATTATTATTTGCATGAATAATTTAGTTGAAATTGTGTAATGTTGTATAACGATTACACATGTATATATTATTTATATATATATATATATATATATATATATATCATCAGTCTCTCTCTATTTATTGCCTAATGAAGGTTTCTCCCAAAACTTTCCATTTCGACTGATTCATTAACTTTATCTTTCACCCTATTTCAATGAATTTTCTCATGCCTTTATCCCATCTATCTATATATCTCTTATTGGGCCTTTTTATATTTGGAATATTAATCTATAATTTCTCTTATCCATCAATGGTCTTGTAATATGCATTTTAAACTCTTCACTTTTTTTATAAAATCCGTAACTTCTGTTTTCTTTCTGAACTATTCAGTTCTTGTTTTGTCTCTATGTGTTATTTCAACATACATCTTTGTACTATCTAGAATAGCTGAATTTTTCTGGCAATTAAAATTCAAGCGAGAACAGATAGTAAACAGTGATCAAAATTTTTTTTCTTCTAACATAGAAGAAGAAGAATTAATATTTGTGAAATGAAAACAAGTAATCATTTTTTAAATACTATTTCAAATAGATAACTATGTTAAAATGATCTTCTCGTGATTTAACTCGTGTACTTGTGTTTATATTAATTCAACAGATTTATATATTAAATCCATTAATTTTAAATACTTATACGAGATGAAATTAATAACTTTTTATTGTATTTGATTATAATTTCAGTATTAGATATTATTTGAAGTTCATACAAATACACATATATTCATTATCTATATAAATATGTATATTAATTAGTAACTGAAGAACTAAATTATAGTTGAATTTAATTCATATATATATATATATATATATATATATATATATATATATATATAGATATATGTATGTATTTGTACGTGTATATGTGTGTATATATGGATATGTACATAAAACGTGGGAATAATTTGCATATGTTCAAAACTGTGAATTTAGCAAGACTAAATTAGCCAGTTTACATTAAGAACACAAATTATAATGTGTAATTAACGTGCAAGTATTCATTTATAATTTAGAACACATAAATTGACATAGCAATATTAAGCACAATATGCTTTGAACATGAAACATATATACACACATGTTGATGTTCATAAACAAACCTCAATACATTAGAATTGCATCATAATAGAGGGTCGTTTTTATGTTTTAACAATTTTTATATATTCGGTTATAGGTTTTCTGTTTATAAATAATTCATTTAATTTACACACATTCATTGTATATATGTATATAATTGTATCGTTCATCGAATATTTTAGTAATAGAAGTGTATATTTTCGTTTCGTTTTAAATATTTTTTTTAGAAAAAATCCAGTCGATATATATTTTATTTATTAAACCGCCAGGCATATTTTCCATAAATGTATTTTTGAAAAAATGAAACTTTCAATATTAAACGTTTCCTCACGGTCCATCGAATGATTATATATTTTCTATAAATTAGTTTACATTATACCCATCGTTCTTGTTCATTAGTTCGGTTATAACGGCACACTGTTTCAAAAATCGGAAATACTGTTCCGCAAGATGGGTCCGCTCCCGATCGACTGATTGCGTGGTCGAATGTGTGCGTCGTTGTACGTACACGAATTTTGTGTATGTACATATGTGCGTATGCTATAACTCGAAAAACTATGCAAAGCGTACTATCGATTTTCCATTAAATCGTATTTATGCAATCACACAACAATCTACAATAATGATAGCCATTCGAACATAGTTTAATTCACACAACATGCGAACAGAGTAATCATTGATTTGGTTGATACCACGTCGCTTCGAGAAGCAGCTTTCAGTGCTCTTTGCAGGGGATTTGATTTCACATATACACATCATGTATTTGTAGTGTCACACATACTAATGTATTTCATTATGTGTGTATATTATATATATATATATATATATATATATACATTTATGCTTATACAGGCGTTCCTTTTGCTGCAGCAATGTATATTAAAGAACTTCACCATTAAGGATTATGCTGCCTTGCATTCTACATGGAATAATAGACCATAGAAACAAGTTCGTGGTTCGCATCCTACTACATAATTACTAGCAATCTCTTTGCGAATTTCGCACATAAAATACATAGAATATTTCATACGACAAGTGTTGCTGCTCGCACACACCAGCAACATCGAGAACAAGAACTAGAACGGAGATACTGGCGTCTGTACGCGTCGGGACAGAGACGGACAGATAATAACGCAACGGTACGAGTCTGAAGCGTTTCTCTTAAGTAGTATATTAGTGGCGCCGTAATAGATGTTAACACCATTACGGGAATAAACAGAAAGAGACGTTAATTTAGTGAGCTACTAGCGAATCAAATGCACGTCTCTGTTCAGCATGTTGGACCGGGATATACGAGCGAATACCACAATACGAAACAATAATTTTGTCGGTAACGCCTGCTTGCATACTTGTCGCTTTTCACACGTCACTTCTTACCGCTACTGTTCTTTCTTTAACAAATGTCACAAGTTATTTAACAAAACTCGACGCCTGCTAGGCGACAATGGCGACGAAATAAGCGAGGGTCACGCTTACTGAAAGATCCGGAATACGAATGTCCTCGTATCTCGAATGGGCACGGAAAAAAATACCAGCCAAACCGAGACAGGTTTACAACCGTTAATATCGTTGCTAATTGTGTGCGCGAGTCTTGACGTTTGTTATTGTAGTTCGAAAGAAAGTTTTCTTTGATATGAATTACATGGCGACTGTTACAGCAGCTTCTAAAATAGAGGACGAGAATCAACCGCGTGCGTTGCTTCTTCACTTTGAGAATCTTTCGGTAGTCACGCTTCGTAGATTGTCTCGACGTACTTTTTTTATTTTAACATTGTCATTATTATTGCATTACATAAAAATTTCCCATGTAATTATTTTTCTTCTTTTTGTACGAATGGAAAATGCGGAAACAATGTAAAACACAACATACAAGTCTTTTGAAATTTTGACCAGATTTTAAGCACAATTTAAGAATGAATATTTGTCACAGATAAAAGTTCACAATTAGGTTCCATTATGTAAAAAATATTATATGATATTCGTATACAATGATTTAATAAAGTAATATTATTATTGTATAGTCGATTTAAAAATTGTATTGATTTTTTTTAATCATTTATATATAATCGAGAGAAAAATGATATATATTATAAAAACGACAAGCATCCTATAAATTCACAATTGTTCGGACGACAACAGAGTAGAGCCAGAGAACTTCATTGAAAAAATAGTTAATGACTGTCGTCAGTAGATGGGAAGTATTTCCCATATTTCATATCGTTCTGGCTGAGACAGTTACAACACTTGAGTACCGTTTTGTGATTCACCCCGCTTGATGTCTTTCCAGAGTACTTTATTTGTTACTTTTTAAGTTCGAACTATTCAACTCTTCCACTATGACAGTTTAAATATATTGATATAGTAGTGACGATGACTTATCGTTAGAATGATAAAGTTTATAATTAATTTTTTCCAACAAACTGTCAATGTCCGATAATTTGTTTCTTTATGTTTTTTCCCCTCGATAGTTTTTATGTTTTATTTTCATTCTATTGAAAATTGTTCTGTTCATTCTTTCGAACAAAATAAAATATAATTTAGTATTGTTAACAGAACAGTGTGTAATGTTCAGTACGGAACAGACAAATGTAATAGTTTGATAAAAAAAAACATTAAGGGGGTGTGTTTTTTTCTATACTCGTGACCAATTATATAATTATGATCGATGTGTTAAAATATTGATTTCTGTTGACGTTTTGATGATTCTCAATTAAAGTAATAGTTAGATTTAGTTATTGTCAATCGAACGAACAAGCTTTTTATTAAAATTGTACTCTAGTAATAAAAGTAATGATTATAATCACGATCGTGATGTTATTGTTGATATTTGACATGAAAAATGTAGATGCGGTGTTGATGTGACTAACATTGACTTTTGCTATCGTGATAATTTATTGTCAATTTCAATATGATACGTTGAGTTTGTGACAGTTATAAGTAGTTGACCTTTTATCATTTATTCATTTATATATATATATATATATATATATATATAAATGATTTATTAATAACAGTTTATAAATGTATACAGGCGTGTAATATATACATTTCAAGCTTTAATCAAAATAAAAGATAACATTGTGAAAATCGATTGATATTTGCATTTATTATATATTTTTTCATATTTTTTTCTTTCAGTCTGTTGTTATTTCTATGTACACATCTAAAAGTGAGATGTTGATATGTTTCTAATGAAGTAAAAAATATCGAAATCAAATACAACAAACAATTGGCCAGAAATAATTCATACAGTCATCTGCTACATCTGAAGTAGAAAACATAGCATGTGCAGAGCGTTATACATTGTTACCGCCTCCCGGGCGAAATTTACTTTTGATTATAATTTATGGAATTAGTTCTCGAGTAACCGGAACCGTTTTATGCCACGTTATGGAATAGTTTGGGGAATACGTAAAGCGAAACTTGGTCTCTGTATGCTGTATGTAGATGTTGGATTTTCTGCATGTGTGTAAGCATACACGTACGTGTAGGGGATGTGGCGATGGTCCGCCCGTGTAAGACGGTTATTGTGCTGGTGATTTTACTGTGAAAGTGTTTTAGTCAGAGACGACAGAAACGGGCAAGACGACGACGATAGTAACGGCGAATGCGATCGTGAACGTTGGAATGAGAACAGAGACGACTGGAATCATGTAAAACTGAAACATGTGAGGAGAAAGAGCGACGATGTTCCTGTTGCGGCTGTGTGTGTGTGTTGTAATAGTGCTAGAAAACATGCTGGCCGTGTGCCCGATTCGAGAGTGACCGAGGTCTCCGAGGGAAGATTACACAAACTCGAACATGCATGGTCTTGACATTTTAGTTTAGGTTTAAGCCTACAAGAGCCGGCAAAGAGAATGTACACGGGTCAGTTTTGGTCTCGTAAATAGTGTCCATCCTGAAAGTAAGTAGTGACGTGGAACAGAGCTGTAACTCGGATTAACATTAATGTCAAGATGCAAACGGACGCCTGCTTGTTTCGTCGGTCGATGTACGATGCATATAAATTGTTCTTTTTGTCGTACACATACAGGTCGTCATTAATTATTAAAATATGACAAAACAGTAACGTCGTTCATCCATCTTCAAACTATTGTTCTGACGAACATTGATATCTCACCGAAATGATCTCAGTGAACATTAGCTCCACTCTCACAATATCAAACACGTATGTACGTACACGTATATGGAGAAAGAAATTAAAATTTGATCAAGCAACGAACTAACGTTGCATAAATTTCAAAATAAAATAAAGAGAACGAGTAAAATTAAAGTAAACCGAGTTCGACTGAACATTGAATGTATTTACCACTTGTGAAATATTTAGAATAATGATTAAAGATTGTTGTTCGATAGTTTGTTATATTATATATCGACGAAATATTAACAAGAGATAATGTTATTCACCTGGTCAACAGTTTCAAAGTCGAAATTCATATTTAATGATGGTTCATGAAATTTATGTAGACCTCAATGGATACGAACTGTAACTAACATTAAAGTTATGAATAATAACTTTAGTCTGTTTATTATATATTTATATAATTTTAATTATTAATCAAGGTAGATACATTGAAATCAGTTTGATAAAATTCACTCCCTTATGTTTTCCGTTTGGTAAAAAATTCTCTTAATATATCATTTAAAATTCGATGGCTTGTTTTATACATACTAATAAATCATGCTGAAAACCACATTTGTCTTAAAAGTAACTGAATATTTAACTTAAAACTCTATTTCTCAAATACGGTATTAAATTTATTTTATGTTCGAGTCAAATTTAAATTTTATATAGTTGGATGTTTATATATTGAAATTTCTTAAATGTAAAAGATGATTTTGACAGTCGATAGATTTTTTAAATATCAATTTAATTATTATTTAAATACAAGGTTTTATTTAATAAATTGTTATCGAAAAACAACATATTGATTTTTTACTTGAACGTCTTCAATGTTTGGACAACGTGTATACTTACGACCAAATATACATACGTATGAGCTAGGACCTCATGTTAAAAACGGGTTTTCCGGAAAAAGAGGCGAGCAACGCATTCATATAGAAAGAAAAATGTGGCCACGTTAAATGTCATATGAAAAAGGGTTCATCGTAGAATGTTTTTATAGATTGATAAGTTGTCGTGCTGTGGAATTTTACGTGAATGGTGATAAAGGCGGCAGAAGAAATCTGTCGTAAAATAATGCGTGTGGCACCACTCCACCACGTATCTGTTCCTATGGAATATATTTTCGGAAGTTATTTCTCGGATTCAATAACAGATGTAATTGGATTCCTTATAACTTGCAATATTTTCTCTTCTCTTTCAATATACGTTTTATTCGAACGAATATCTGTACTTGTATGAATTTATTATTGGTTTTAATTGCACTAAAGTCTCTTTTTATTTCCTTTCCAATTGCATTTTTTCTATCGAGCGTTCAGTTTATGTGAGTGAAAGTGCGTTTATACAACAATCAATCAGAAATAAATCGATATATAATTTAAAAAATTCAGAAAAACCATGATTATTTTTTCATCGAAAATATATTATAAGTAAATAGGTAAATAAATTTTATCTCGTGAGATTTTTAAGACCTGTATCTATTCGTTCGCTTGTCTGTTGATCTATTCACTTTCCATCTTACTGCCTGTCTGTTTACGTAGTATAACTTAAGTATCTGCATTGTTGTCGTTACGGAAGTTGTGTTAATGTCTCGTAGGTTGTCAACACTGAATAAATACATGGTGATTTAATGTAATTTATTAAAACGAAAACAAGCGGCTACGCGTGGGGCGGCCGTCGACAGCGTTAACGTTGAACACGGCTGCAATACAGATTTTAATAAAATGAACCACTTCTTGTATACGTATGTACGGCGTTGAATAGCAGCGGTTCTCCTCTTTTTCATTAAAATATATATAAAAAAAACGTATATATTATATAACCGAATCTATATAAATATATATATATATATATATATATATATATATATATATATATAATGTAAAGTGAGGACGAAGAGCAGTAAATAGAACTTGCAGGCATTTAAGAAATTACTTTATGTAGGCAGGAGTACTATGTTCATGAAATTTTCGCCATCATCTTTGTATATTATTTTTGTTGTTTAATAACATGTAATATATTTTTTTAGTAATTCTCGTGTATTGATTAATTTATTCGTTAGTTGTGTATTTATAGAAAAATATATTCAACTTATTGATTTATCAAAGTAATACCCTAGATAATATTTCTGAACATGATCGGAAAATTTGTAAATGGATACGAGAATAGACAAGAATAGCTGATATAATAGAAAAAATAAAATTGATAAATTGGTCCAGAATAGCAAGAAGAAAAGATAATAGATAGATAAAAATAATTATGGAATAGCGGCCAAGAGGCTAAAGAAGAGACCTTATTAAAAAAGGAAGAATAAACTATAAGGTTTAGACGAGATTATTTACAAATAGGAAATAGTGGAAGAATCTTGAGAAAACTTTTTAGAAGATTTATGATATTCTATGAAGTTTTTGTATAGCAATGGATTGATATAGACTTTTATTACATACATACATATATATATATATATATATATATATATATATATATATATAGAGAGAGAGAGAGAGAGAGATAGGAGGATAGATGAATAGATATTAAATAATTATATTCTCTGATAATTTTTTTAAACCAAACTAAATATTTCGACAAAATAATATCACAGCACATCTGACAGATCAATTTATCATATTCTATAATATACCAGAAATTTAAGTAAATCTATTTCAATATTAGTAAAATTAATAACCCACATATTGTCGTCGTAACGTGGCAAGAGATGCCTCTGCTTTAAATGCAATTAATTCGGTAGATATTTATACGCACTGTGAGAGCTTTACTAGGTTGGATAACGATATCTTGCCGTCGTCATTACTCAAACATGATGGACTACTGTACACACACATATATACATACACACACGTACGTATACATTCGCACGGAAAGGAACCAAGCAAACATCACGACGAAATGGACTACAAATCTCAATATAATTACGTTACATTGTATTTATGTTTGAGATCAGTGTCTCATTACATAACAGGTGTATACAGGTTTTGCAAGGAAGTACCTTGATTTAAATAGAGACATTATAGTTAAGTTAGATTAAAATGAATAGACAGATGTATAACCTGAAAAAAACATCGGTATATACAAAGAACATTTTATTTAAAAAAATATGTTGTTTATTTGTTGATGCTAAGAAAATAACAGTACGTCTATTTTAATTAAAAGAAAAAAAATATTTTAAAATCTCTAACATGTAATATCATAAATATGAAAGTACAAACCTACACTTTTAATTTTTTTTATATCAATCGTGTATTTGTGTTTGTTGATTGTATTATAGAAATAAATAACATTTTTCAAATCGTAAACAAGATTAAAATTTTGTTTGAGAGAAATTATTGTATATATAAAAATAATAAATTTAAAAAATCTCTTTTGATATCTTTTCGACATAAAAAAATACGAATATGTATTTGAATATTTTTGTTTGCAAATTATAAAAATGTTAAATACGAAGCGAGTAGTTTTGTATTCTGAATGGTGATATTAACCATTTAATGTTCAAATTAAAACACTCTACGATTTATGTCATCCTATGTGGAGAATGAAAGCATTATTAATGTGATTTACTACGACTCAATGAATTTATAAAAAGAGAACGTATACATAAAAACTTTTATTTCTTTCAACTCTCTCCCTACTCATTCATTTACTTATATATAGCTCTTTATATATATATATATATATATATATATATATATATATCGATGTGTGTTTAAATGGTTTCGTTTTTGCCTCGTCCGTAATTACACGTCACACTCAACACTATGATTTCCGTTTCTTAATTCATGAACAATCTATTTTGAATTAATCTTATTTTATCGTATACGGATTTAATTTTTATTGTAGTCGTTCTTCTAGCATTGGACAGTGTCCAATCTCGAGTTTCACATAATTCTTTCGTTATCGTTTCTTTCGGCGAGTCGTTTGATATCGCAGTAGAATGATCTACGGCGAATGCACTGCAATAAATAAATAAATATCACATTAATTATTTCTTGCTTTTACACACACACGTATTTGATTAAAAATATCGATAAAATAGATTTTTATTCAGTTTTATTTTTTTTCCTAGTCTCATCATTGACAATCGTAGTTTATTAGTTCAGAATTCATTTTATCGTTGTTGTAATTGACGTTTTTGGTTGTAAATTTTAATGTATTGTACAATAGTATATTTTTTGGTGGTATATATGATTCCAATGTGATTAATAATATTTAATTTATTAAATAAATAAATCAGAGAAACTATTTTGATTATAATTGATTTTATTAAAATCGCTTCTACTGTAATGACTTCGTCAGAAGAAATCAAAGAAACTCGAATACACTGAATTATTTCACAATCTGTTCATATGACATTCGCACGAATATTATTCTCTTCAGAGGCATCAACACGACGACATCATCATCAAAAACACACATATGGTCGTCGTCGGTATCGACACATAAGATGTCCGCTACTGGGAATAAAAGACTCCTCTTTCGACAGCTGAGTGTATTCCCCTCTGACATCAACATTAACAACTACCACCACTTCTATTACCACTTCGGCTGCCACTACTACTTCCATGTCTCGACAGCTAGATTGAAAATGGAAATTTCCAAACCGGCATCGAACGTTGTCGCAGAAAAGCGGTCTGTATAATATAATATCGAAGAATGGCCTTCATTCGACGTCCGAGGTTCCTCGTTCGTTTTAAATTGTGATACGGATTCAAAGCCGATGCAAAACGTCATGTAAAATACGTGTTCGCCCTCGTTCACAACGACTGCGATATATACGAGATTGGCGTCGCATTGTCTGTAGATTTTTTTTAACACTCTGACATAGACGACAAGGTGCAATTTATATATTTATATATATATAAAGAAAAAAAGAAAAAATGAAACCTACTTGATTTGATAAATTATTGACACGTTTTTACTTTCAATCTATATTGAAATTTGAAAATAAAAATCCATATCAAGCAAACATTTTCCAGACGTCGATAATTTGTTTAGATTTTAATATAAATTATGTTAAAAGCAATTTTTAAATTAATTGAAAATAAAATCTACACATTTTATGTTAATTGAAATAGTTTGTTAATGGTTGTAAAAGTGGATAACTAAAACAATGTGTTATATTTTTTACTACATTTGATTGTATTGATTTATATTTGTACACTGGGGTATCTAATTAAATTGGAATTGTTAAACAGAATAAATAAACTCGATAGTTCATAAATTTCTATTTTAATTACAAAAGTGTGTAACGTTTTGTAATATAAAATTCTCACTCTAATGTTTGTCAGCGAATTAAAAAAAAATCGACTTGTTTACATTTGAAAATGATGTTCATCAATGTTTGGAAATAGCTGTGCAATAAATAAAATAATGAAATTCTTTGTTGCTAGAAGTTAACGTTGTTTGTTTGTTGAATGTTTATAGTTGATGGGAATATTTTCTTTAAAAAGAGAAAATGTTTGATTGTTTAATGTATGTATATTTTAGTATGTTTGAGATAAAGGAAGAGATTATATAAAATATAGAGAGAAGAAATTGTGACATATAGTGGAAGTGATGGTTGGATGAAATTAGTCATGGACAGGAGACAATGGAAATATTTAAAAAGATCTAATTAAATTGGATGAAATTTTCGTCCAACAATCGGTTGATATGAATTATTATGTTGTTGGTAATATATATAGACGTTTTTTTACGTATGATAGAATTTTAAATTGAAAGTTCTATCTAACTTAAAAAACATTTTATATAACGAGTGTTTTAGGTTAGATATAAATGTAGATAGGGATTTAATTAAAAGTTCTATCACGCTTAAAAAACACTCTCTATATACATGTGTGTATACATATAAATACTCTTCGTTGTTTATTTTTATATATAATAAATTGATTTATTATTAATTTTGAATATTTGTTATAGTTATTTCTTTTTCAATCTTTTCGAATGTAAGAATGTTAATATATAATGTAGATAATGCATTGATAATTATTTTTTTGGCAAATGCTTCAGCTCTTCCGATCATCGAACTATCATTAACAAAACTGATACTGTGGAATGTATTGATGTTTGAAAATATGTTTGTTATCACAACAATTCGCATGAATTGAATACGGGAGGGTTGTTAGTACTCTAGTAGTGTGGCTTTTTGATCTATTCTGTTTACTTTTTCGTGATTTTACATATTGTTCCATGCATATATACATACACACACATATACATACATGTATACATTGTTCGATATACTTGTGTGTGTGTGTGTATGTGTTTGTCAGAATCTATTATATGATGATGGCACTGCTGGTTCGCGTGATCATGCATCTATTATCTAAGTCACTCGACGCTGGTCTTCAATTTGTTTGCGCGTCGATTTGACACGAGGGCGTCTCGGATGCTTTCGCGAAAATGTTACCACTGTTACTCCATTTAGTACGTTTCTCCACTTCCTTCCTTTATTCTGGTCGTAGTAGGGCGAATCATTATAAGCTCCGTCTTGTTTGGATTGGGTAATTGATATGTAAGTGGAAGGTTTACTTAGATAGATAATTAATACGTTCTCCCAAATATACTAAATAAATGGAAATGTGTATACACAACGAAATAGGCTTGATTAAATAACAAGGATCATATATACAGATACACAGGTCTTATATATATATATATATATATATATATATATATAATCTATTACTGTGTATATATGTTCTATATGTTTCTGTACAAGTATTGGACATTTAAATAAATAGTAACAATTTATTATCAAGAAAATGAAAATAAACGAGTAAACGAAGTTATATACAAATGCACTAGAAACGAGTAGAACAGAAATATAAATAAAATAACTGCTCGTTCAGACTCATTTTTCTTCTTTAGTTTATAACAAATAAACGAGTATCGTACTTGCACATCTGAAAAATTTAAATATTATTTAGTGTGTGTTAAAATGTTCATCGTCTGCGAAAGAACGAACTAAATTTGAAAATAACACGGATTTCGACCATATACGATTTTATAAATCGAATATCTCGTATACGAAATGTTCCCTTCGTCATTTTTCTATGATACAGAGCTATAAGAACGCCACCAGGACCTTATGTATATAGAACCTTCATTTTAAAATACATTCATTCTTACGCACACACATTGAGTACCATATGTTTACTTCGAGATACTATTTATGCGTGTCTATAAAGTCGCTTTATGCATCAAATATTGTTTTCGCCTCATCAAGATTATATTACATGAACTATATTACCTGTAAAAGACATAAATGTTGCTACTGGCGGTGTGTACATGTTCGTATGGGGCGTGTGTTTGTATTCGTACGTGCGCGCGCGTGCTCTTCTACTATTCGTATTTATGTAGCTCGCGAAATCTGTTTAACGAAAATAATTCGACTTTCGAACGACGTACGTTCATCTATCTCGATTTATTATTATTATTTTTTAAAATATTTTTTTTTCATCTCATTCTCGTCGACAAACAGTTTCATTTATTAATTTTCTAAATAAATAGAAATACTATTTATTTCGTCCGTTTCATCGACATGCTTTCTGTTTCGAAACGTGCACACTAGAAATAAAAGTTTTCAGAAAAAATATCGGTTCGTAATGGATTTTATCTTTGATGAAAGGAAACAAAATATCTCTTTTATGAATTATGGATGTTTGTACTTTATTATCGCATAATTCTTCAGATCTTTGATATACAGTCTATTTTTAAAATTATTCTTTTTTACGTTCGTCTATACTATGTTCTTTCGTGTTCTGCGAATTTAAACAAAAGTATGGAATTTTTTATATATTTTATTTCGTATGATCTCGATGATCTGTCAGAACTTTTATGTTTATACGAGATTAAGAGAAATGATTAATCATTTGTATTCTAAGACTTGTATAATCATTTATGTAGTAAATGAGTTTTTTATGCAATCAGAATAAAGTGTTGTTGAAAGGACTAAAATGGATCTTTTTCATGCAAAAGAAGCGATTGAAAAAGTATTAGAATAATTTCAAAAGTATCTAATCGATAAAATGCAACGAATTGATACTCATCTTACATCTACGTGCATTACATTGAAATATTTACATATTGTTTACGATGTTTTTTGAATTATATTTTTTGTTAAATTTAAAAAAAATCGCTCTTATTTATCGAATGATAGAAATAGGATTTGGAATATTGCACTTCATTAAATAAAATTAGAAAAATAAAAAAATAAATTCGTGTTTCTTAATTTGCAAAATATATTTTATTACATATTTACAGGCATATTTTCATGTGTATATACACACGCATACATCCAGGATGTATATTGATTTTTGTTAATATTATTTAAGAACACTGTAAGAAAAATACAATTTAATAAGATATTTTATCTTATAACATGGAATTATTATCTCCAGGCTATGTAGGAATGTAGCGCATGGTTGTTATTAAACAAATATTTTATGGATGTTTTACATATTATTGACAATAATGAAAATTTTAAATTAAAAAAAGTATATACACATATACTAATACATTATATACATAAAAATCAATATGCAAGTGAAAAATATTCAAACTTTTATAATTTTTAATCGACCATTGTCAATTTGATAAAATATTTGAATTCAACTTTATAAATATTTTAGTTTAAATTTTTGTTAACGTTTCATTTTTTTATTGTATGCATATTTGTTGAAATTATATCAACAGATAAATATTGAAGGTTCATTAATATTTTCACTGATATTAACACATTTTTATATTTTTTTAGATAGATTTTCGTTTGAATTTTTTCATACATTTTTTTGCTTCTTTTTCTAAAAAATATTTTTTAAAAAAATGACTGATATATTCAGTTAATTTACATACAACTTTTGAATCATTGATTGTAATCTACAAGTTATAAACACATTTCAGTTTGTTTAAAAAATCATTATATCAATAAAAAAAAACTATAATTAATCATGAAAAATGGATAAAAAAAACAAGATTTAAAATGTAATTTCAAATATTTACATAAATGAGAAAAGCATTGACATTACGTTTAGAGGATAAGGCTTAATTCTATAAAAAAACTAATTCAACTATATAGTTTTTATTTAACTTGTCCGACAACTTTTGTTATATTTGATCAGTGTTAAAGAAGCGATTGTTATATTCCACTTAGTTTATTTATAACGCTATCGAACTCAAATGATTGATTTAAAACTATAGTACAAAACGCTCTACGAACATAAAATTAAAAAATAAAGCAGCTTAATCATTAAAAGACAAAGAAATTATACAAAAAACTTATCCGTAACGTACATGAGAAAAAGGTAATTTATCACGGCTGTCAGATAGGGACCGCATCTGTAATCCATTGGTAAAACATTGGTTGAAATGAAAAATAAAACATTGTTATTTCAGATCGTCTACATTTCGTAATAGCACACACATACATACACACATACACATCTATTTCTATCTATCTTTATACATGTATCTAATAAAAAAATGTTATGTTTTTTAAATAAAAAATTATATAAATAGTACAAGAGAAAAATTGTATATTTGAAATTAAATTGTAAAAAATATTTATTTAATTGAAAATTTCCAAGTATAAGATAAAAAGTGATCAAAGAAGAGACTTTATCAAAGATGAAGAGATGAAATTATGAAAGATGAAGAGATGGAGTCAATGGAAGAATCTTAGAAAAATATTCAAAAAGAATTAGTGATGTTCAATGAGTTTTTTGTCAAACAATTGGCTGATGTGAGCTTTTATGATGATGATGATATATATAATTATATGTGAATATATGTGAAGACATGAATAAGTAACAATATTTGAATGGTATATAATTTTTTTATATTTCTATTAAAATTGAAATAATGTGCGATTCTTTTAAATATTTCCTCGGAATTAGATATTTTTTATTATAAAAGTTCATTTACATAAAATTTTACAATACCGTCATCGATATATGTATATTACTATGGATGCATATAACCTATTTTCTACCGAGTTGTGAACATAATCGATGTGTTATTTAATTGATTAACTGCAAAGGAAATTTTCATTGATGCGAATCGTCATATGCATTCAATTAAACGCGATAATGTGTGGAATTCGTGTACGAGTACGAACACCATTGTCGACCTGATTATATTACTAGAGATGTATGTTTTTTTCCTTCTTTCTCGTGAATCGTCTAAACGTATACCGTAAATAGTAATGAGATGACTAGACCGAAGACGAGGCGGAGTGAACCTCGTCGCTTGTTATCAACGGGCAACGCAATTTTGCTTTCTGCAACCAATGTTCGTTCCTTTTCGGTTTGTTGTAGATTTAGATTATTTTTTTATCGAAGTAGAGGTAGCAGTCGTCGAGGAGGACGATGATAACGACGACAACGAAACGACGATTACCAGCACTCTACAGCTGCTATTCGCCGCTTCTCTATCCTTCATACATTTGCCACTCATGCGAACAACATTTCTTTTTTCTCTCTGTTTTTTGTCGTACTTCTTTTCTCTCGTAGATCGACCCACCGACACTCATCGGAAAAAGTGTATGTCGAGGAGACTAGTAGAATTGATTCTCGCGTGTGGCTGTAACCGAACCATCGGTTCTCCCGTCGGCCTCCTCCTGGTGTTCGTCTGCCAGTCTCACTGTTCAACGGATAATTGAATCCATTGTTTTTAAGTGGTGTTTATTTAAATCGCTCCTAACGATATTCGTCTTCTTGTTCAATTTTCGTCTCCGATATGACATACTCGTTTCGTTTCTCTCTATTATTTCGTTTATTCTCTCTCTTGACATAAACCGGTGATATTTGAATGAATTTTTCTCTTCTTCATTTTTAACACTGCGGTCGCGTCGTTCGTTATTATGCAGAAAAGTTAGCATCGCAGTACGTTATCTGTTTTTATTAATAAATAAAATTTCGATAGTTGTATATTTCAATGTGATTTTATTTGGAAAAACTGACCGACAGCTTCGAACAGAAGTCATACAATAAAAGGTGGTTTTATTATTAATGTATTGTACTCGACTACGATCGATGCTCGATCGAATTAATAACAGTGAAAATGTTCGTAACGACCAATAAACTTTACAAGTAACATTTCGATATTACAAGAAAACGTCGTTGTGATAAGAGATCGTCTTTAAATTGGCGTGAGGATAAAAGGGTCACATTTTATCATCGCTTTTATAGCAAAAAAAGTTGATGTGTACGCTAGCGAGAATGAAAGATGAGGATGGAGAACAAAACACTTTTGTTTGTTATTTTAATGGACGTGAGAGTCGAGTGAGAACGGCCGACATTTCAACCGACACGGACAGATGTGAAATGATAAATATCGTCAACGATAAAACTGAAACTAATCGTAATTAAAATACAAACAAACTCTATTGTTGATAGAACTGAACAATCGAAAAAATCGAGCAACATTCACGAGATCGATCACAAGTCGAGTTTTAATAGTTTATGTTCGATTCTTTGACAGTTTCATTTCAAATTGGTTTTGTTGCAAAGAAGTTAATTGAAAGATACACTGATATAATTGTTTTGTTGTATAATACAATATAATTTTGTTTTATATTTGAAACATTTTTAATCAATAATTGTCATCACTAAAGATGCTAGTTGTAACAATATTTTCAATTTGTATTTTTTTTTTTTTAAAAAGTCAGAAGAGCATATATATATATATATAATACATATTTGTTAGTATATAAGAAAATTTATGTGCAAAAGTTAGTGTAAACATACATATAAACGATCAGATGTATAGTGAAGATGCTCTGAGAAATTCTTTAATATCGAACACTTAAAGTGGTACAATCGAATAAAAAATTCACTTCGGTAAATTGAAACGTAATTGAATATTCAAATTTATGAATATTTGACGTTTTAATGTGCAGAGGTATTATTTATGTAATACACAGTTTCTTGTAATCTACGACCGATGCCCGTATGGTATGAACAAGAAAGAGAGTTTTATTGGGAATCGATTTTTTATGTTCAGATCGGTCCCTTTTTTATAACGTTCCTTATCGGTTGAACAGAACGTTGCATACGGTTTTTTTATAGAACATTTTTGCTTCGACTTTAATATTCGTACAAGAGTAAGCACTACGTTATAATAAAAATAATTGTAATTCATTAAAATATCAAATATATAATATTACATTATATCATAAACAAAGATCTAATAACACTAAATCACTTTTGTAAGTCTCTAATAACGATTTTATACAAAAGGTATCAAATATGATTTGTTTGATGTTTAAAAGATTAAAAGTGATATTGAAACGTATGTAATTTCATTCAAGATTTCAATAAAGCTCTATATTGTATTTAAAGTTACGTTCATACCGTTAATTGGAAGATATTTACGAGAATAACTTTATAAGATAAACTCGAGAACATAGTCAGTTGTATGACAAAATTGTTAAGTTGTGATGAAGACATTACTGAAACGAACGAGAAATAAAAATATTAAAAGTTTTGATTGCACTTGTGCGAATATTGTCTTCAAATAAGACTGCAGTGATAATAATACTTTGTTTTACAACTTGTAAACTTTGAACGTGAGAGCTGAATTAGGAGATGAATGTGCGCTTATCGTTGATGCTGGTGGCGGCGTTCGGTTTGACAGAGACCGTGAATATTAATAAACCCACACAAACTGACAAATCCGTGGATAAAGGACAGTATTGAAACGAACAGTGACGATAATATATGTACGTATAAATATGTGAATGAAATAGAGACGATAGAAGAACGCTAAAGCTTTTTCATCAAAAGCAATAACCTATGGCTATTTTTTTTGTGTGTTTCCGAGCCTAGTATTAATTGCATTTCAATTTTAAAGCTTCACTACACTCCATTTTGTTCTATATCCAAAAGCTCAATCAAAGTTTTTCCGAAAGCTCAAAAGTATATTGCTATGGAATTCTTAGCGCAAAAGAGTGCGAACACATCGACCGGATCTCCGTTTTCTGTTTTCCAGCGAACGAACTACTATCGTTTTTCCTTTTTCTTCGTTCGTCCGTCGTTGTCGTCGTCGTCATATAACGTTCACAGTCGAACTCTCGTGTCCCTGGGGACGTTGTGAACTTCTTTGATATTATTTAAAATGATATAAATTGAGGCGGGATTTGAATTACACCATTGGGGCTTACGTGAACACTGAGCAACGGCAACGCGACCTCTGACTGCTGATACCGGGTACGATGTTGTAGTGCGTAGGCAGGATTGGTTGGGTGGTGGAACGTTGGTATGACTTTACTAGCAAGTAAAAAAATATATATGTGAGAGCAGTAGTTTTCTCAGAATAGTTAAATGCGCAACACTCGACTTTCATGGCAATTGTCCTGTAAGACGTTTGTTTTGTCACCTATCTTTGTCAAGTATATATCCGATCTACCTGTCTCTAATGAACAAACGTTGAATAACATATTAACAATTTTTTTCCTTTAACATTCTATATTAGTTGATGTTTCTTTTGATATTGTAATTTATAGTTATAATAAATTTATGAATAATATGTTTCGTGATATATTAACAATTGTAATATTTATAAACAAACAATTTATTTACATTATTATTAACAATATATATATTATATATAAATTTACTCAATACAGAATTTATAAGAATATAAAAATACATACATGTTTTTAGTCGACTGAAATTTACTATATTTTCAGCGAAATGTCTTATCAGACAAAAAATAAATAAAGAATAACACTGAATTCGCCTCATAAGTTGTTTTCGGTGACAAGAAGACAACGAAAAGATATACAGTACATGTCACTGTATTTTATTTATATTTTAAATTGACACATGTCAATGCTCAGAGAATATATTTTAAGAAAATTCTTTTTCATATTTCTAAATTCGCACTATATTGTATACTAGAGTAATTTGTTTCAAATTTATTTTTCAATACGAAAAAGATTTCTTATTTTAAAAATATAAATGTATCGGTTATGTATATTCATATTATAGACTATTTATATTTGGTTATTACTCTAAATAATATTCGTGAAAGTTAATTATATCGAAAGTAGAATATATGGCGAAATTTTACAATCAGAATCAGTAACATTGAGAATAATGAATGGTATTCTCTATAAGGTAATATAAATTACATTTTCTAAATAGAAGTTAGTAACAGAACGATATTCAAAACGAAATTGTGTTAATATGGAGCGTATGCAAGATAAATAGTACTTTATAACCGGGAAAATTTCCGAAGGATGATCGATTCGCACGACTCGAACTGCTGCCGTGTTGTACAAATAGGATATATATATATATGTGTGTGTGTGTGTTTGTACGAATTTGGCTGTATCTGTATGGATGTGCGCGATGACGACGATCTAACGGAAAGATAATTTTATCAGTTGAAAAGGTTATTAAATACGATCGTTCGTTCTTAAATGAATTTATACAAATGTAACATACGATCGTTTAATCAGTGTAATAAATGTATACGTGAAGATAATGGGTTATTCGATTAGTACTCATCTTTAATAATCAGCAGTGATTTGAAATTACACATAAATAAATAGAAAAAAATATTATTATCAAGTTGTCGAGTGTTCAAAATATTTTTTTAATCGAAAGGTTTATTGAATAAATTTATAAATTCTCACATTTAGATTGACTTTTAATCTATATGTGTATTTTGTTTAAATGAAATTTGTAATACTATATTATTATTTACTTTTTTTAAGTATAAATCAAATTAAAATTAATAACGAAATATATTTCATTAAATAATTGAAAATATGTAATGTTTTGAATATTATTAAACGGAATTAATTTGATAAATTCATATACTTGAATTATTAGTAAATAAAAATAATAACCATTAGCAGAAAACTAATTTCGAATGAATTTTAAAAAAGATAATAATATAAAGTGATAATATATTTTAAGGACTTTAATGAAAAGTTACAATTAGTATATAACCACGATACTGATTTTAGTTTAAAACAATTAGAGAATATCTGGAAATGGGTACGATTGTTTTTGACTTGAATATAATCATCCTTATTAAATATATCTGCTATCAAAATTAATTTTCGTTTTAAATTAATTTCTATATAATTTAAAATCAAATTCTGTCAAACAGTTATAATAATGACTCGTATCGTTAGAAAACGATATAATGAAAGAAAATAAACGACTTAAACTTTTAATCATCAATTTTTTTTCTTCATATGTTACCTTATATTTTTCTACTAAATCATAACTTGTTATATTTTAGTGTGGGAAAGTTCATCCGTTAGTCTTTTCAAATATGGCTCATATTTATAATTACATCCACTACTATTGTTTTACGTCGAAAGTAAAATCACTTTAAATGAAGTTTTGCAAAACTTAAATAACTTTTGCAAATGTTAGGGAAGATTATAGTCGTAAAATGTTATTACTAAACATTTACTTAATAGACTAACTACCGTTCAACATTAAAATATCAGTCTTTCTTTTTTAATACTATATAAACCATTCGAAGTTTGTCTCGAGAAAAGTGTTTACCATTATAAGTACTTTGAAAGCATCTTTTGAAATCAGTATTTTAATATTAAAATTATTGATTTTGTCAAGTTATGAATTTGTTTAATTCTGTTTACAAGGAAGTACAGTTTTGAAAATATTTTAGAATCTTTATGATTGAAATATAGAATAATGAAAATATTATTTATATTAATTTTTATACTGAATTTATTGACTAGATTTTTTTTTAAAAAAATGTTTATAGAGAAAAATATTTTTAGATTGTGAGTTTTCTACTTATTATTTTGGAAACCGATGACTGTAAGTATTAAAATAAATCATTGTTAGTTTTTATGAAAAAATAATTATGATCCGAAACAATGATTAAACTAAGTCTGTAACCATAGAAATTTATTATCGCTCTTGTCAAAATTAATTCTTAATATAATAATAATAATCCTGTACGTTTTCCTGTGCATAAGGTCGCAGGTATTCTATTTGCTTTGTATAGTAGAATGTGTCTTCGGCTTCCGTTTGTTTTCTGTTGATTTATTAACAATGCCGTTAGAATCTGAGCAATTTAATTATTCTTCGATGTTGGGAAAACTATTGTCACAAATAGACCAACTCATCTCTTCCCGTTTGCTCGCTTGAATGTTTGCTCTCCAGTTTAAACGTTCGACGTATACATTCTGCGTGCTACGCGTTTGAAATTTCTTCGTAAGTTCACCGACCGACGACAAAGTATACTGATATTCATACGCAAACGAGGTAAACACCTTCTCTTGCATAATAATTTAAAAATAGTATCCTGATTCTATTTGAAATCATCCTCGGGCTGTTTTTCAAAATTGTGTGGAAAGTTAAATTCTGAAATTGGTTTCAATAAGTATTGTGAAGTTCTGTCTGAAAAATGAAAATATTACAATAATATATTTTGTTATAAAAAATTGTTTACAAAAATGAAGTAATTAATGTTTATATTGAAGATCAAATTAAGTATATTTTTGCCAAAAAAATGTTATGATAAAATAAATTATACGATGTGATGATTTTTGAAAAGAATATTAAAAATTGTAGAAAATCAGAAAGAATTGTAAAAGCTTTTGAAAATTTGACATACTTTATATATATATAAAACGCATAAAATATAAAAATGTATATAGCAAACATATACCTGTGTGTGTATATATGTAATTTCACAATAACTTTTAATGTACGCAAAAGTTTCATAATGGCTAATATCAAGTAAGTTCGAGAACCATATATGTACATATACATACTTTTCCTCTCTATTCTCATTCGTTTCACTTTGAAAGAACACTTGAAAAAGAATATCGGCCGACTATAAAATATTGTTTATGGTACGTAACCTGTTTTAAAAGATCCCCTTTATTAGTATACTTATAAAGATTAAATGGCTCATATATAACATTTTTAACGGCACTTTAATTAAAACTTTAATCTTCTTTTATAACATTTTCTTCTATGAAAATATACACATACGTGAATATACGACTACGTGTATTTATATATATATATATATATATATATATATATATAATATATTAAAACATTTTAATGATTGTTCTTTTCATGATTTTCACCATTTATAAATTTATAAAAACGAATTTTAGTACTTCATAGTTTTTAATTAAAATGGTAAATTTTATTTCATTTCTAGTTGAGTTAATATTAAATACAGTATTTTTTTGGAAAATTCTTTTTTAAAATAAGTACAGTGATTTTCAGGCTGAAGGTATAAAAAATTATTTATGTGTCTGTTTTAGAAAAAATAATAATTATTATTATAATACTGCATTTGGATGATGATGACATGATCATCGAAGTGTATATAAATTTATAAACAAATATAATGAATAATAAATATTTACTGATTACTTTTACAATATATTGTAATATTGAGATGGTAATTGACTTATGTGACAGATGGTCACTGTTAAAGAGGATGCCATTACTAACGAGTGAATAATAAGTAATTACTGGAAATTTTCATATTTTATAAGATTTTTTATTATTTTTTTAAAAATTATTAATGATTGTCATTAAATATATTTATTTAAAATTATCATATATTTTATGTTATATTATAAATTTAAAAGGTGTAAATGTAATTATTTGTTGGATTTCATTTGATGACTTGTAAATGACAGAAAAATGATAATGTTTGCATTATAGCTATAATATTATATATATATATATATATATATATATATATATATATATATATATAAATAATTTATTGAAGAGTCTCTAAAGAGTTAATCAATATGTTAATGAATCGGTAGTAAATACATGTAACGCAAATTTTAATGCACGACTGGCGGTTCATTAAATAACAATAAATATTAAAAATACATCAGTCTACGTTCTGTTATGTCGAGCAATTATGTGTTTCAATACGCGATTAATTTTCAATTCAACACTTATTTGCTGATTCTATCGATCCGAGCCGCATTAACTGTACGTTTGTTGTTATAATTATTATTGTAGTTGTGTATATACAACAACAATAACAATGACAACAATGATAATCAGCAATGGAACGAGCGGTGGAGACGTTCCGTCACAAATGCATTATAGATATTTTAATTATTTTACAATACGCAATCTCATCATCTACAACCTGTAGCCATTAAAAAGCGAGCGATTTTAATCTGAATTGATTTTTCCTGCCGGACCAGTAAACAAAACATTCTCGTGTATAGTCAGATACACGTGTACGATTTTATTAGATTTTCATGCAGGAATGTGCAATGTGTATATATATATATATATATATATATATATAAATATATATTTATTTATTTTATTTAAAAATAATTTTGTCTCAAGAGTTAAATATTGACAAATTTTGAAAATAAATTGTTAATTCAAATCGTAGTGTTTATTTCAACTACTAGACAACAGTATATTTCTTGACTACTTATTTTCTTTATTTTAGTATTTTCTATTTCTAATATTAAATTTTATATATTTATACAAAATGTTTTTTCTCTAATTAATTGTTATGAAAAAAATATATTTTTTAAAAATAGGGTTTCATGTATTATTGTACACCTTTATATGAAAACAGTATTAAATTTTGTGCAGATTTTTAGAATCTTGAAAAGAATTTATAAAAAGATACGAATTATATTATTATTTTAAATAAATATACAAAATACTTTTTTAAAAAACAGGTCAATTTATCATTTGTTATTCAGTTTATGTACAGTTTTTCGTTTTTATTATATTTTTTTTTGGGAAATCATTAAACTATTACTATTATTGTTATTTGGTCATGATTTTATATTTGTTTAATAGATTTTAGTGTTCATTTTTCAATTACATACATACATACATACATATATATATATATATATATATATATATTTATTGTATGTGTGTGTAAGAGCTATGTGCGCGTGCATAAATGTGCTTGTTAATTTTCTTATAAGTTGTGGAGAATTGTTCAACTTATCACATTAAAGGCGTTGTATAGTAAACGTGTGTTTCTTAGTACTTTTACGCTTACATTGCACAAACATTATTCGTAAATCCGAAACGTGCCAGAAGCACAACCGGCTTTACTTTTCGTCAACTGAAACTTAATTTTGAAGGAGTTCTGAATGTCGAGGAACACATTATTGCGTACTTGTTAGATATAAGTGAAAGGACGTGTTACGTTCTTAATTTTCATTTTTACTTTAATGCTATTATAGCAGTGAAACATTTTTTTCTATATAAATTTTTAAAAAATGGCTCTTGCTCAAAATCTTCAATCTATTTCGTTTTCATTATTTTCTTTTCTATTTACTAATTTAAATCATTAAATTACTTCTATTTTTGAGAAATATTTCAAGTTCATAATAAATTGAATGCAGTTAAAAATATTTTTTATTTCATAATATAGAGATATTTTTGTGATTTTATTAGTCATATTTCAATTTATTTAAAATCTAGTTCTATTTAAATTTGTTTTCAATATAGTTTCTGGATAATATATTTAGATTCAATATTAATAGATTTATGACTTATTTTAATTGAAATATGTTGTATTGATTAAAGTACGTTGGATTTTTTTTGACTGTGATAGAATCGTATGTATGTTGACGTACATAGAGTTATTATTTCAATGTTGATTTTTATTGGAAAATTGAATTTCAAATATTAAAACAAATATCCATGTTCAGATCGGAAACGACATTCGAGATCACTTAAAAAATTA
The DNA here is from genome assembly GCA_029203775.1 of Neoneuromus ignobilis. Taxonomy (NCBI): domain Eukaryota; kingdom Metazoa; phylum Arthropoda; class Insecta; order Megaloptera; family Corydalidae; genus Neoneuromus; species Neoneuromus ignobilis. The sequence goes on along the minus strand of CP092095.1, from coordinate 29,218,785 downwards.
ATCATACAATCATAATGGAGGATAAAAAATTACTTTGTAGGCGATCGAGTTTATTGTTTTGTGAATTATTTGAAACTTGTATCAAGCATGAACAATCTAATAGGTTTTACAAAAAAAATATCTCATTTAAATTCGTTTGCTAATTATTTATAAAATACGAAATTTTTTATAAAGAGAACATTTATTTTTTTGCAGTTTGTCGATATTTTTTTCATATAATTAGAATAAATTTAAAACAAAAGTATAGTTTAGAATATCGGTCGAGTCTATCAATTTTTATCCTTTATTCTTGTCAACCATTATTAATTTTTTTTTGAGCCAAAAAACTCGAAAATATATACATATATATTTATATATATTGATAATCATATCTATAATTACAAATTGTATATGTTGGGGTAGGAAAATAAAAAAGTTCTCCATATATATGGCGGTCCATTAGGAGCGCACAATTTAATTGTTAAATAAAGTATCTTTATTTTGAATGAGCGATAATGTTTTTTTAGCAATGATAATTGTGCGTTGCTGATGAAGCACCCTATATTTATATATGTATTTATGTTTGCATATATCGGTTTTTATGATTGTATAAAATGCAAGATTTTCAGATTTCGTAAAGATTACTTTATTGTTGTATAGGAGAGTCTAATATGCCATTGTCTTTATGTCCTAATGTTCAGTTGTAGTTTTTGAGGATCTTAATTAGTTATGTTTTATGTATTTCATCCTTCAAAGTAATAGATAACAAAGAACTCTCTTTCTCTCCCTCTCCCCTCTCTATATATATGTATGGATATGTGTGTGTGTATATGATGAGTTTGAAAGTTCATAAGTGCATCAAACGAAAAGTAATGCGTACTGTACAACAATGGATGGTGCAAACAACTACTGAATATATGTGTTCCTGTGAAATAGGAAAACAATTCGAAATAAAGCCGGCATCGTTAACGAGTACATTTGCATTTGTTTACACCAATATCAAATGTATGCAAAGATTGAACAGTACGGCTACTAATTCAGCCGCCGACGTTATTGGCATATGTATACAAATGAAACCATTTGGTCAAATAAAGTAGATTCGCAAACTGGTCCATGCGCTCTCGTTTATAAAGTGAATATGAATGCATTACATTCATCATCGTGTGTGTGTGTGTGTTTTATCCGTATTTATATATTAGATGTATTTGTACGTATGTACATGAATTAGTTATGTGGGGATAGGTACACCTATGTACGGTCGTATACCACAGCTTCATTGACGAACTCATTGCAAAATTAGAATTTGCAGACTGTAGTTTATGTTTCAGTGGAATAAAAACTAGTATTTGGTGCACGTATACTAATATTAATTTACTTTTTTACATATTTATATCTACGTGTACATCTATGCATATTCTATGTTTCGAGTATTTCCTGTTAGTAATATTTCATATTTATAGTGAGGTTAGGGTTTGAGTTACAGGATATTTTTCAGTGAATATTTATATATATATATATATATATATATATATATATACTAGTATTCCTACTACTGTAAATTAAATTAATAAAAAATATACTTTTTGTTATTAGACATTCGTTACATTTCGAATTTTTTTTCACAAAAAAAAAACAAATGGATATAAGTGAAACTGAATAAAGTAAGTAAATGTAAATGTTGTGTGAAGTATTAACATCGGTGCTGCATCTTGTATAAAGAAGAAACGAAAAACATTCTCGTCGACAAATCAAATTTTGTACGTGTGTGAGTGTGTTTTTCGCAAATAAAAAATTCACCGAATAAAACACACACACACATGCGCAACAAATTATATGTGTATATACAGACGTACATGTGCTTTTATGTTTTGCTCATGTGAAAAAAAGCTTTTCAAAAACAATTTGTTGGAAACGCGACATAAATAATATTCCTATCATATTCTGACGTTTTATTCTCTTGTACGAATACGGCGATACGTCGTCGTCAACGTTGGTGTTGTTGGATGGAAGTCGTATGATATATATATATATATATATATATATATATATATATATATATATATATATATATTCAGCGTTACATATCTACGGGAGATAAAGAAAAGTGATTTTAATAATGAACAAGAGAACAGAATATCATAATTTTACGACACGAAATGCTCTCATATGGAGACGTGAGGTCGAGCTAGCACGACATTACGAGTGTTAGAAAGAAGTTGTGGTTGTTGTTTTTGTGCGTAGATTTATGTATGTATGTGTGTTTGTACTATAAACACATATAAAATGTATGTATTTACTTATCTCGTTCATTATTATTTTTATTAGATATTTACCTGTTCGGGGAAAAATAAGGGTGTCTTTAAGTGTGATACAACTTTAAGTTGAATTTCTATCGAAAGTTCTATCTAAACCAAAAAACACTTTTATCATATCTTAATATATACATATACACACATTTTTTTAGGTTAGATAAAACTTTTGATAGGGATTCAATTTAAAGTTCTATCACGCTTAAAAACATCCTATATAATACAATACTTAATACATATACAAATTGTAAAAGAAATTGAAATCTAACCAGATTTTCCAAAAATATTTGGAAAATATCGACGAAGTGTATTCTATATGCATATACCAATATTAAAAAAAATTATAAGGTCATAATTTTTATTATTTATCTATACAAGTTTATAAAAAATTTTCGTGTTAATTATTAATAACAATATTACAATCCTTTAGATATGAAATGTTTGGAATAGGATTTTTTATTTGTTAATTAACGTATACTATAAATGAACTTTTATATAATATAGGTAACAAAAACTTTTTCTGAATTAATTACACATTTAAAAGACTTCTGTAACACTGCATCGTGCTAATAGGGAAAAAGGAATAAAATTTTAAATCCCCGAACGTAAATTATAGACGATGTGTTTTCGCGTTTGAAATGATATTACGAAGAGAGATAATGAATTAATTCGAAAAATAATCAGAACTTCAACGATGCCACAGCAAATGCACGTTTTTCATTGTCGTTAAAAACCAAACTTCAATGTATATCTGAACAGATATGGTAATTAGATGACAATGAAGTAGAAACGATTGGAACATTGGTTAATAAACCATCACTTCTAGAATTACATTTTAGCTTGTGTGTGTGTGATGTCATGTTGTCAATTAAATTCGTGATCATTGGTTGGCCGATAGATGAGTCTCTAGTTTGGTCGTCGAACACAAACATTGCGTTTATATACACACATACATACACAGTGATTTGCACTTTTATATATATATATATATATATATATATATATATATATATCAACATGAAGCTTAACATATATTCAATGCTCGCATATAGAGACGCATATACACGGATTAGTCTATGGTGGCGGCGTCGTGTTGTTGAATAATTCAACGAAAAACTGCAACGGTAACGGAAGTATTTTAATTGACATGCTCGATGTACTTCCTGTGTGTTTTACATAGTGCCCGAAAGGTGGGTAGGTAACTTTTTCATTTGTATATATTTGCATTTCGCTCGAAATCAATTTACTCGTTGTTATTCGCAAAAATAATTGAAATCATCGAATTTTGTACGCATAATGGCATAGTCGAAAATGTGAAATTGTGGGTTGTTTGCATGACGCGAATAAACGGTTTTGATATTTTTAACAAAACTGTGAATTATTAATTTGTATAGAATTAATATGGACGAATAAATCATTGAAAATATATTATATTGTGATGACGTACAGGGTGGCACAAATGAGATTGGAGGATAGTAATTAATAGTAAATGAGAGTAAGCAAGTAAATATATATCTAAATCTTCTACTATTATCTGGGTCATCATATATAATCGACACATAAATAAAATCAATTGAACAGGTGATGAAAATGTTGAAAATATATACAGAATTACAAATAAAAACAAACTGGTAAAACAACAATGTTGAAATATTTTTTTTAAAATGGATTTAATAAAATTTATTTTGTATATAAATTCATTTTATAAAATATTCCAAAAATATTGATATTGATTAGTTTTGAGTAATTTTATATTCAGTTTACATTTGTATATTTTGTTCGATGAAAATGATTATGAAAATTGTAAAATATTTGCTACGAATAAAAATTGTAACATAGAACTTTTCAAATATTATTAACACACACATACACATACACACATGTATATATATATATATATATATATATATATATATATATATATAATTAGTCGTTAAAGTAAAATTTTAGATAAGGGCTGTCGTGCGCGTCGTAAAACATTAAAAGCGCAATAAAGAATTTTACCGTCCTGTGCTTCTCTCAATCTAGAAGTTACACAATGGTACTATGTAATATAATGCATATATATATATATATATATATATATATATACATATGGACGTTATAGCAAAACTCGGGAGTTTAAAATGAAAATGGGTTAGTCATATAACAAAAAAGATCTCTATTAGACAGGAGAAATTATTAATTGTGAATCTAGATATATAAACAGGCTTAGGAAAGGACTCATGGATAAAATGGACAGAGACATGAGAAAATTTGTCAAAATGGATTGACAAAAGAAAAATTGAAAGTTTTGAAAATGATAGAAGGGGATGATTATATATATATATATATATATATATATATATATATATATATATATATATACATATGTGTGTGCATTAAAACATTAAAAAATGTAAAATATTTGATTTTCAAAAATATACAGTATTTTATACAATTTTACTAAATGTCTTTTTAGAATTAAAAAAAAAGGAATTTAATTGTACCTATTAAAACGTACTTTATTACAAATGACATAGTTTCAATTCTAAATCATAAAGACAGAAAGTGTATTTAAATTTTTTTATGATCAGAAAACGAATGCTTTTTTATTAAAATGTATATTTCGTGTTGTAAATAACATAGTTTTAATTTAAAACCATAAAGATAAAATGTAATTTAAAATCTATTAAATTTAAAATAGTATTCTTCATTAATTTGGAGAAATAAATAGATTTTCTTTAATATAAATGAATCAATTATCATTTATTGTTAATTTTATTTGCTGAATTTTGAATAAAGATAAATAGAGTATTTAAAAATATTAATATGTTTCAGCTGCTCTGATAATTATATTGTGTTTTCAAAAATCTATTACGAATTGAATAAATTATATTTAATATTATTAAATGCAGATGATTGTACGTTTATAAAAATACTATTTTAATTATTTTTTCAATCTTAGTATTGTGTTTAGTTTCTGTTTTTTTTTCAAAAAAAAATATTTTTTTTTACAAAATCACGGATTCTACTTCGATACTGATTTTATTCTAACACGTGCTTAACATTAAAGATTTCAAATGTTATTTCGTTCGAACATTTCCGATTCGTCCGAACCTTCTTCTCTGCAGCAATTAATTTAAGGTATTTGAATTGAAATTTGTTCGAATACCGTTAATCAACTTTCAAAAGTATCTGTATGTGTGTGCACACGTTTAAATAAATCCATATGTACGCGCGTGCCCGTGTTCGTGCGTTGTGTCTCTCTGTAACGAGGGTATCGTCGTTGTTATTCGACGCCACATCGGCAGAGAAATGAGCCTGACACAGGTCCAGAGAAATCTGGGTATTTAGTGGTCAGGTAGTTAGCTCTTCCTTACATATATAATTACATTCCCGCGGTTGTCTCGTGGGATGCAGGGGGATAAAATCACGGTACTAATAGCGAGCGTACTTTTGGTGAAACTTGTCGGTGTAAATAACTACGAGCGCGGTGTGTGTCCGTCGTGCGTTGTAGAATCCGTTTTCCCATCGAGCCGCCGTACACGTCCCAATTGAAAATCCTGACATTTCGACTTTTACGAACAGGCAGACGAACGGAAACCCGGTTAGATTTAAAATGTACGTTCTTTTCTCTCACTCTGACGTACGGTTTAAAAATATCGATTGCTACGTCGAATATACTTACATATATATATATATATATATATATATTTATATTTATATACATACATATACACTTATATAAATTTATATAAACACACACATATATACACATATTGATATAAATACTCATAGACGTACAACATACAATACATAAAACACTACAAAGACTTTACATATGTTTTTGTTTGATACAATTAATTAATTAGTTTAAAAATAAATATGTTGTTGAATTGAAACTCTACCGTCATTTCTCTTATTGTATCATCTACGTTTCAATATTGTAAATATAAATGTGTGTATATACGTTTTATCGTACGTACATAAATACGAATCGATGTAACATGATTTCACAATTACTGTAAAAAGCTTTTATACAGTAATTAATCAATGTCTGCTATATTAACATATTTGATAATTCACAATTCGTAAAAGACATCAGATGAGAAAAATATAATTATTATTATCAATTTTATATCATTTAATGTTTTATAATACAATTAGAATAATGAGTTTAGAGTGGATGGTTCATTTAATATTGTTCGAATTTATTTACCAGTTTGGTGAAATGAGCTTAAGATTTTTTTTATCAAAAATATCAATTTGCATGATTAAATAGTTATATTGATTTTTTGAAAACTTAAATTTATAGAAAACTAATTAAGTGAAATAGTTTTATATATCTATTTTTTAAAATAATTTAAAAAGATTTTTTTAGTAATTTTTATTAATTTTTTATATGTATGTATGTATTTATGATTGTGTACGTGTTTGTTTAAGATAGATTTCTTTGAACGATAATTGTCATGTTTCTTATATATTTTATATCGTGGTTTCTGTGTGATAATTTAATATTATTTTTTCAGTTATCGGAATTTTTGTTGTTAAGTAGTATTTATGTATGTATGTTTTCAACGATCGTCGGCTATATTATAACAGATACGAAAATCGACAGATGTGTTTGAAATTTCGTCGGCCGCATCTCGGCCCGGCAGCGTCGTCGCATTCGCCGCCACCGTCGTCGTTCCCGTATTCGTACAACAATAATTGATTGGCGGCGTCGAGGCATGCGTATTCGAAAATATGTGCGCATTTTGCACCGTCGTATTTCTATGAACGGAATAGGATTAATTCAGTTTCTCGAGGTGTTGAATCTAATTAGCGCTAAGCAGTTGTACCAAAAGATGTTAAGATTAACATGCTTACAAGGATTAAATATCTCACTCTTTCGAGGTTAATCTAAACATGAAGTTTTACTCACTTTTCTCGGAAACAGAAGTACAGAGAGCACGGCTCGCGTATAATTGTGTGTTTATTTATTTTAGTCGCGTTCGAATCTTTCGACTCGTGTCTCGTATTCAGCTTGGGATGATTACGCGACGTTTAACATTCATTCGAGTAAAACATACATACACACACACGCACACACACACACATACAAATATTTTTTTGTTAAATTTTATATACAAATTATCTTATTTACTGCGACGTATTGAAAATTAGAAATTATTTTCAAATTTGCAAATGTATAAATATGAAAATGAGAAAATATGTACAAATTCAGATATAGTAAACAAAAATTTAAATTATTTGTAATAAAAATTCGTTTTGATTTAAAATTTATCGTATGAATGAGATAGTATGTAGAGAGGTAAACTAAAAAATTAAAATATACTGATTGTTTTTGAGTTTTTTTATTACAGGGTTGAATTATATATAGAAATTTCCATTGCCAATAAGTATTTGATGTTAATTTAAATATAGAGACAGAAATGAAAAAATATTTTAAAGGATAAAATAAAAGCTTTTAATGATTAGTTCGAAATTGTTGATTTCTGTTAAATACTGAATGAGATAAAATTGAATGTATGTAAATAAGTTATACCTATCTTGATTTCCATACCGAATTTTCCATACAGAATAAATGTTAAGATAAATTTTCAAACAGATATAAAACGTATTGAAACGGTAACTGTCTGTATTGATCGGCGACCGTTTAATAATAATAATAATAAAAAAATCCCATACGCGCACATACAGTAAATATGAACAGCACAATCAATAGTCCAGAATCAATCATTTGTGAAATTTGTACACAAACTGTGACCATATCACGCACGAAGGCCACATCTCCCCATCTCGTTGCAATGAAGTCAACGTACCGATTTATCAGTTTATTCTCATCTCACGATATTATTGATCCGGTACCGTTCAGATTAGAGCGAATCCGTTCATCCCGTCACTCCGATTCATCCGGACCGCCATATATGCAGAATCTCGCGTTCATTCTTGCATATCGATGAGATTTAACGATTTACGTATATATCTGTTTGCTATTTTTGTGCGTAGTACATGTTTATGTACGTTACTGAGCGTTATCCGCGAACACACATACGTACGCTCAAGTACGTGTACGCACACGCTTCAGGCTAAAAACCAGCGTTCGTTTATGACAGACGTCGACGACGAAAGATAGGACAATCTGTTAGACTGTTGTCGATATCACGCAAATCGCATATGTTTACGCACATTTTGTTATTATACATTTTGCAACATCAATATATATATATATATATATATATATATATATATTTATGTATATGTATATATAAAATAATACATATTTTTGATAAAAGTATGTAAAAAATATGCTGGTTATTAAATCAATTTAAAATGATGAAAAGTTTTTAATTAAGTACATACAAACAAACATACATTTATATATACATATACTTTTTAGAAGAAAAAATACCCAATAATAAGATTTAATAACAGCATCCAGAATTTTATGGGTTTTACAAAAAAATGTAAATTGCAAAATAAATATTATTTAAATATTTATATAAATTTAATATAAATAAAATATATAAATGTAAATTAAGAATATAGGAAATAATTTTAAAAATGTTATAAACCTCAATTAAAAAACATTATTGATATATATGTGGATAAAATAGTTTGAAATTAAATAATAGATAAAAACCATTTGTTCGATAAACAAAAATATAATAATAATTAAATAAAAATTTAAATTTATTAAAAAATGATACAAAATATGAAATAAATTGATTATAGGGAGAATAAGTTTAATAATCAATCGACTATGGAAGAAAAAATATTTTTCACTGAAGATAGTTGTCCATTTTTCATCATTTGTGTAAATTAAAATAGAGAACATGCATCATTGTTCGAATTTACATTTCTATCGACATTTGTTCAGATAATTGAAACCCTAGACATTTCTAATAAACCGAACGAGCCGTGGTCTCCCGAATTGCGAATTAAAAATGTAACGAATGCGTCCTTCTGAACTCGTCGACATTTGTAAAGTGAAAACCAGAGGACAGGGTACACGCATTTGCAAATACGTTATATATTCAAGAATGGTTTGACAACTTCCTGGCGAAGTTGTGGCGACGAGCACTTTCAGTTACATGTTAATAATTGAACTACGGTCTCTCTGTATATCATTATTGTTTAAACGCATTACGGATACATTTGTAATTTAGCTCAAATGTTTCATATCTTTTTTTCAGTAAAATTTATATGTAAATATACGAAAAGTACATATATATATATATATACATGTATAATTCATTAGATAAATTAATACGATGAAAGCTTTATTCGAATCCAATCGATTATCGTTCAGTTAGGTCAGTACAAATGCGTTTAATCATCGTGATTTGTAGATTACGAATTAGAAATCAATCTTTATCGAATTATCGTTCGAACATCAAGTGCTTCCATTACTGTACACGTCTGTTCTGTAAACTGTGCAAAATAAACAACACCTCGTCACGATGAAAACACATCCCGAACAAACAAGGACCACCTTATCTTGATTGAGCCGCATTCGTGCGATTGATAGCCACTCGAATGGCTATTTCCTCCTCTGTTCAATCTTATCGTCGTAATAACATGCATTTCCTAAAACAATCTATCTTCGTTTAATGCATCTTCGACATTGTTATCGATATCGACGTTCGTGCAAGTATCATTGAAAAGAATCGTTTTAAGGTCAAGTGAATCGTTACGATTAGAAAAGTATAATTTTTTTCGATTGTTCAAAACAGGAATATAAAAAAAAGTGTAACAGTATTTTGCGTGTGAAATAGGAGAGAATATATAAAAATACAAATGGCAAGCAAAAGGTTTGTATGGTTATACAATTTATTCGATTAAAATTATTTTCCCAATTATTAATACATTTTTAGTATTTGAAATTTTGTATAAATATTTTTTGTTTTATATTCAGACAATTTATTTTCTGGCTTACATTTTATTATAATATAACTTGAAAAAAATTTTTTAAACCTAAGTAATTGATGATTTTGTATTAATATTGTCTAAATAATTTTAGATTCTTTAATATTTTTGGGATAGGTTTTAATCCATAGTAGGAATGTATCTTCAATAAACAAGAAAAATTATTGATTGGGAATTTAGAGATATGAAGAGTTCCAAAAGAGATTCATGGATATATGGATTAGAGATATAAGAACATTTTTCGGAATGATATGGAAAAGAAAGGCATTAAATCGGATGAAAATGAAAGTTTACAGAGAGAATATAAAAAAGGCTTTTACATTCAACAGTGAATATAAAAAGGCTGATTATATATATATATATATATATATATATATATATATATATATATATATATATATATAATATTTAAATACAAGGCATATTTAACCATTTGTTTGAGTATAAATGTTGATTCGAATAACTAGAGCAGACTCTTCCGAGAAAATGCTTTTCATCTCTGAAAATATTTTTGTCCAAGTCCGCTGACGTCACTCGAACATGCGTTCATCAATCAGTGTCACCGCGAGTACAGTTTGAGGGAGATAGGGAAAAGTACCTTACGGACGACGGACGGCTGACTATTCGCTTTGGTATGATGATGCAGTGAAACTGTGTTGTCTAACGACTCTGGTCTCAGAGATCAGTTTACCGAGCTAATTCTAACGAAATCTTATACGTTTCGTTTTTCTCTCTTTTTTATGGCGATAAGATTAACGTTGACCTAAAATTCTGCTCTTTATTTACTTATATATATATATATATATATACATGAGTATGCTTTTAAAAAGATATTTTTTAATTACTGTTTCAAATAACAAAGTTATCTTTCGAGTGATTTTGATATTAAAAAAATATTCGATATTTTTTATTATTCGTATTGAACGATTTATGATTTTGTAATTATTTCAAAATATCAATTACATTTTTAATTATAAAAAGATACACTATATAATCTTTCGATAAGCCAATAAATAATTTATTTTCATGTAAAATAAAATTTATTACTCTATATTGTAATGAGTTGGCTTTAAGTAGCGCTATTTCTTAGTTGGGTAAATATTGTACGTTACAAACATCAAAGAAGTCATACCCAAATTACGTCAAGTACTTCACTCTTCTTTGAATTGATTCTGTGATCTTAGGAGCATTGAAATGTTTGAATAAATGTCAATACTCGAAAAGCTCGTAAATTTGTTGATAACGATGGCTCTATCGATGCATCGTTTGCGGTTTAACTCGTTATCGTTGCGGATCAAAGAGGAATGATGGAAATTAAAACTGAATACAGAGATCATGTTATAGAATTTTACATCATTGAATTTGTATGAGTCTACTCATATATATATATATATATATATATATATATATATATATATGCATGTGTGTATGTATATTTGGAATTCGTATGAAAAGCGAGTATTGAAAAGAATAGTTTGTGAATGGTGTTAAATAAATCACAAACGTAATTAGACCGGTCGTTGAAAATATTTTCCGTGCGAACGAGAGGAAAAATTCGAGCTGTCTTTATTTTTTGCACTTGCAACTGTATTCCGACGACCGAGCGACCGTACACTTTTTACGACCAATCTGCGTGCTTGTATTCAATGTATTTGTGTCGACAGCGAAAAGCAAGTTTCTTCCTACTTATCGTAATACAATCTTTCGGTCGATCGATGCTCTCCCTGCTTGCCTGCCTGCCTGCTTACTGACTTACTTACTACAAAGTTCCGGCGCGGTTAAGCTTTGGGTATTTGATAGCGACCGTCTTTGATGTATTTGTAATTGCAACGTTGGCGTCGCGACGGCCTTGTTGATGAGATTACCTGCTAGATAAGTTTAGTTTCTACGAGTTATATGTATCCTTGGCGACAGGTAGCGACGACTAGAGCTTAATCGGTTGCGGTCTTCTGTCTTTGCAATGACTTATTATGTGACTCGTGATTCGACCGCAAGAGAAAAAAAGAAACGGTTAGTACACGGCGTTTATTTTATCTCTCCGTTTCATCAATTAAATTTCTATATACAACGAACATTTCATCAGATGTAAATTATATTCAGAGTTTGTATATGTATACAAAGTGAGAGTGAAAAAAAAACAGTAAATACGTATTCAAGTTAATTGAGTTCTCTTTGTAAGAATCCATAAGAGAAAATACTCGACATATAGTTACTTAAAAACAGTCGTATGTCATAAATGTTCGATTTATAAATGAATAACGAACTTCTTTCGTACGTACAGAAAAGTTTACAATTGAAATAAAAGGAAAAAAGCAGCGTACATGAAATAGACACAAAAAGATAACTCATAAATCTTTGAAAACTAGGCGTTGACATTCAATCATAATTCCACATCACATCAGTCGTATTGGCACTGCAGGCCATTTGGGGCGAATAAATCTCACTGAATTCGACCTGTGTCATAATGTGTCATAAATCAAAAACATAGGTTATTTCAACACACAAACTCTCTGTAGCACTAAACTTGGATACGGATTTACAATATATATATATATATATATATATATATATATATATATATATAATTTCATCTAAATAACTGTACATTGTGTACATATTTCAGCTTTGGTCTTTATATACAATCCGATAAAAAATATTCGAAATGATTCATTCTGTACGAATGACACTCGTGGGAATTAAATAAAGCTGTCAAAATATTGATAAATAAAAAAGTTCTTCATTCATTATTATTGTTTTTTTCCCTTTCGCTTATAAACGGAGAGTATCTTTATCAAACTGTATTCATTTCTGACGAAATGTAAAAATAAATACTGCATTTAATTTTATCTTGCCGAAGAATTGTATAAAGTATCAGTACTAAAATCGTACAATTAGTGAAATACAGTGTTATAAATCGGTATAGAAGTTTTACTGATGTGTAGAAAGAACCATTTGTCACTTTGAAGATGAATTCGTTTGATCAATTTTGCATCAAAATATTTCTGACAGAATGAGAAATGAAACTGAGTGGAGAAAAAGTGTGCTAACAGAAACAACGGTGTGAATTTTTAAAGTGGCGTCGAGTATTTTGAAACGATATTAGAAACGAATTAACGAAACAAGATTAGAAATAGCTTTATTTATCATAACTGTATTTTTTATTTCAAAAAGAAACGTAAGAATATTTTGAGTATTTTTGAGATAAACATACAGAGATGACAAATACATATATATGTATATATATATATATATATATATATATATATATATATATATACATAATTTTTACTACTTATATGTTTACTTGTACATATATTTATTTTTAAAAACAGAATATTATATTAAAGAGAAACAACCTGGTCTTGTAACGAAACAGGTAGTGCAAATATAAGTAGAAGAAGCGTAGACTCTGTTACACATTATTCAAGACGTATCATTTTTCTTACTAATAAGAACTCTTGGGAGTTGTCACTTTAGAATTTAGTTATTCAAGGTGATAGTGACACCATAACTCAAATTAAATTATCCGTCAAATATACGAATATAATTATTATAACATGTACGTATTCTGTTCCATTTAACAAATCTTGATAGATAATTGTCACATTTTTTTATCTGCATTATTTAATTCTAATATTTACATAAATATATTTATATTATATTTAAATCATATTTTTTAATACATTAATTCAGTTAATAAACTGTATAGTTAACAATTGTAAAAAATCAAACATACACTTTTCATTTCTCTAGAAGTACTTGTTTAAATCACATTGTACTTTGATTAATGTCTATATTAAGAATTTCAATCGAGTTTCATTTTCTATCGACATTTTTTTATTAAATGTACGTTTGATAATTTGACAGCAATAATGAATGAAGTTACTACGCTAGATATTAATTTTTCCCAATGAAAATGTAAAATACAATTAAATTCGAAATGTCCATCAACACTGTTATGAAAATAATAATTAAAATCATTTTTTAATTACAAAAAAATTGATGTAATTGATAGGGAAACATAGAATTAATATTTCAAAGCAACGAGAAAAACCGTTACGGAATTAATTACTTACGCAATTATATGCACGAGTATTTAATACATGTATAAATACATGAATATATACATACATACATAGTTATTTATATATATGTATGAACGTACGGACATTCGTGTCAATGACTTTTTTATTTTATGTAGAAAAATTATTTTCAATTATTCATTCCCGTCATAATTTTATTGTCTATTTGAGAATTCAGTATATATTTTTCAAAAAAACTTATACACATTTTTTTAAATATGTATATACAAATATAGACAGAGATTGAGAGAGTTTTTCTCGACTATTTGAACCTATCATCGTTTTTATTATTCTATTCAATACATATAGTTTTTTTAAAAAATACAGCTATCTTAATTAAAATAATATTTTCCCCTATGTTAGTTATTTCAATAATCTCGTCGATAGAAATTATTGAAAAGAATGAACGTTTTCCATCGTACGGGATGATTCACATCTAGATATACAATATATCGACAGAGGAATATATTTGTATATAATATCGTTCAAAGTCTTGTTTTTCCTTTTTTTATTTTTATTTACTTTTTGTTATAACCATACATGATCGAGTCTAGTATGTTTTCGAATTTTGTACACAGCACAAAAATAAAGAGAAAATATAAACACGTTTAAATTTTAATAATATTTCACAACAAAAATTCAACAATGTGTGAATGGCATGGTTTTCGATACGAATAAAAATACAAACGTTTTATTACGAGTCTGGAGGCGTGTTTGAAAACATTGGCGAACAAATAAGTTTGTTTTCATTGTGTATTTTTCAATACGTCGCAATAAAAATAACAAATAATGGAACAGTTCGTAGGTCAAGCTTCGATGATAGTGCTGTGCTCTTTATAACTATCAAACGGTTCTCAATCAACTCACACACACAACCAATACACGTTGTCATGAAAGTGACGTTTCTAGGAGAGAATCCTTGAACTTCAGTATTCGTCGTTCGTAAAGCATACAACCTATATTCTTTTACATCGATCGTATGAATTGGATACAGGAAAAACAGACCTTAATTAAAATATCGATCTCGAATGAATCAATGATTAAGGGCTTCTTGAAATACAACTGTATATATTATATGAACTCCATTCTTTATAAAAATATCATGGAATGTAATTACTTTAAAAGCATATAGGTGAATCTGTTTGATATTTAGCAATTATACTGATTAGTTTTAAAATATTATAACTTTTATTATTTTGAATCAGAAGTAAATTAATACCAGCGTTAAATTAAATTTGCATTTACTAATATTAATTAATATTAGAGTTTGTTTATATATAAATGTGTGTGTATGGTACATTTATATTATAAACGATATATGTATGTATGTGTTGTGAGACTGGTGTGGTGTGTAAAAATCATCTCGTCCTACAGCTGGATAAATAAAACGCGAAAGCGTGCGGGTCGCAGTGTATCCAATCTCGTTTGTTTATATATTAATTCCGAACATCAACTCTGAAAGGGAGTGAAAATTAAAGTACGAAGAAAGAATCCGTTCTTTCTCTTTATCGATTAAAAAGAGAACGTTAAAGCAACGCTGTATGAGAAAAGAAATAATATCATATAAAATAAAAAGTTTATTCTAGCGAAAATGTCTAGAATCTCCTTTGATGAATATAACAAAGTGTGTAAGCGTCAGCATTGCCGTTTCAATTTTCCCGTGCGACTTTTTTTAGATGAAGATTTATTTTTTCAGATGACGAGAACGCGCACATACACATACACGCACAAAACAATAATTTCAATCTCGAAGCTGGATGAGGTTATTGCGCAAAATGTAATGATTTTATATTTAATAAACTTGCGACGGATTTGGTATTCTTCGTAGGCGTGATTTCAAAACAACATGAATATTTAAATAATTTTAAATATAAATGTATTAAGTACACATGTATTTACAATTATATATATATATATATGACTGTGTATGTGTAGATACAACCGTTGTTTGAAATTAAAAAAAATCTGGACGTTGATAATGATTAATGGGAAATCAAAACAAAAATAAGCTAAAGAGTATATAACCTGATTTAATATAAATGAAGTTGGATGTATAGTTTTCTTTATATGTAAAATAATTTTATAAAATAATACATGATTGCGTTCATTCTTTCTTTTATACACATTTACAATAATGATATGTCGACGTTTGCAATCAATAATAATTATGTATGTACGTTTCATTTCAAAACCTAAAAATTTATATTTATACACATATGCATAAATGTATATATATATATATATATATATATATATATATATATATATATATATATATATATATATATATATATATATATATATATATATATATATATATATATACTAACAATGGAAGCAATCGAAATTAAATTAAAACGATGTAAATAAAATGATCAATGGGACTCTGTTGCCACATTTAGGAACATTTTATGTATTATTTACATAAATTTTCATGTTTTTCAAACAAATTAGCAACCTATAATGAAATTCAAATAATCCATCAGATCATTTTCACATTAAGGTGTCCAATTAAATACGAATAAATAAATAATAAAATTAAAACAATAAATTTAAAAATGTAATTATGACATATTATATGTACTTATATTAAAATTTGCATATATGTGTGGGTACATGCATATATATATATATATATATATATATATATATATATATATATATATATATGTAATGAAATATGTGCAAGATACAAAATGGATGCAGCCTTCCAGTAACATCGTTTTCGAATCGAACTTTTCCTTATATTGGTATCTACTACTATCGTATTCGAATACTTTCAATCATCCCTGTCCTAATAAATAAAATACATTCTGATGTTGCTATATAAAATGCATATAAACTTACGAATACTCACACAGTTGAATATTTTTGATATATATATATATATCTTTATTGTGCGAGTTTTCTTATATATATATATATATATATATATATTAGTTCCGATATACATATTTCATACTTTTCTTGAATTTGCGTACTGCAAATGGAGATAGAATATTTTAGGTTTTTGAGTTTATGAAAGTGGACATCGTATTTCACAGTGTTGATTTTTTAATAAATTTCCTAAAAAGAATTGTGTACTAATGTATTGTATTTTAGAAAGTCGGTTACTAAATTGATTAGCTGTATGTATAATAACATCGTTGTGTTTGTCTAATAACAGCTAAACTCTAAACAATACATTATATATTGACACACGTTCGAAACAGACAAATCGACTTGTGTAATAGTCGAAAGATAAACGTGTATACATAATTCAAGTAAAAACAGAAAGAATGAAAAGACGAGAAAGAGAAATAGACCTAAAAATGAAACGTCCGAAATTTACATTAAAAGAAGAGCAATTTGCAAAACGGGCGCATGCGGAGACGACTTCGAAAACATAGAAGAATGTTTGTTTGTTTAACGTTTCTGTCGTGACTTCGTTAATAAATGATCCGTTCAACTGGAATTTAAAAATTAAATATCTCACGAACGTCGGTTTTGTCGTTTGAACTCGTTTTGAGGCGGACGATGTTCTCTCGGCACGCGTTCGCAGCTATTGCTTAGAGACATTTCTCAGGTTGAATACTCGATGAAAATGTGTGTGAGCATTTGTACTCGCTCGTGAAAGTGTGTATGCTTGTTACAATATTTGTATGAATTTGCATGTAGTTATAAGTGAGACGAGCGTGTGTTGTGCATTTACGTTCCAGATCAAAGAAATGCAATTTATGTCCGGAGATCTCGTTGCTAATGCAAACGAATGTGTTTATAAGCAAATTCTGTTATAAATATGTACGACTCTATGAAATTACTATATTAATTTGGAACATTGTTGTTTAATGGCATTGCTGTTAACGAGTTTGTATTTATACAATAATTCCACCGTTCTTTGAAATTATATTCAGTAGAATTTGGTTATATATATATATATATATATATATATATATATATATATATATATATATATATAATACAATATAAGGTCATTCAATTGTGATACCTAGATTTGTGTTTTATTAAAAAGAAACAATAAACATATTTCCCTATACACGTTTTTTTAATAAAACACAAATCCAGACGTCACATTTGGTTGGTCGTATATTATAAATGATAAATATATACCTCTCTATCATAATTTTATATTTCTTTATCTGTTTGTGTATGCTTGTACATAATCCTTTTATAGAACACTCTAAAATTTTAGTTTGTATTGTATTATATAAAAACTGATGTAGACATTAGAGTTATTGAAAATACTTTGAAAATATACTGATCAGTATGTATTTATGTATTTATCGTTAGTGTTGATAGAAAATAATTGTACAAAATATATTAAAAAAATGGTTTTAAAGTGTGTGTAAATGTGTTAAATGTAAGTAATTTATTATTTTGATTAATTATATTAATAATATTGTCAGTATGAAAAATTATTAATCAGCTAGTCTTTAGATATTGATTTTTAATTTTATTTCTTTTCATACATGTTAAAGATATTTAGCTACGTATATAATGTGAAGTTATAATAGATACATAGAAATTTTTATGGGATTTTGTAGCGTATATTTCATATAATGTGTTTGAATTTCATTTTGATATTTATTATGTATATTGTATTGTATTTTAGTACGAGAAAATGTATGCATTTCTAAAAATGTTTACAAGTGTCCAGCAGTGGGTTGATACAGGCTGGATATTATATATATATATATATATATATATATATATATATATATGTGTGTGTGTGTGTTAAAAAACATGATATATAATTAATTTCTAGTGTATGAATAAATGAATTTGTTATTAAATTTACAATCAAATTTATGTAAAAACAAAGATATTTCGAAATGCAAATATTAAAATACAATAGAAATCATCCGAACAGATCGAACTGTCAAAAATTACAATCACGTCTGGAATACAACATTTTCTAAATACAAATATTTGAAGACGGTCCCATTTAACGGTTCAAATGACATTAATGATAGAAATCTAAAGTTAGTGAAGTGAACATTGAGCGACGGAGTGTGACATCACGTTCGTAAAACTGTTCTTCCACTAAGAGACTTTGGTTTATGGAGACGTTAATAAAAAAAAAGTTCTTTCGTGTTGTTGTCGTAGACACGGTGTCTTGTCACAGAAAGGGTCTTGAGCCATACACAGTACGCATACACAAAAACTTACATACGTATGTATATTTGTACATACACACACACGTGCTTAATAATAAATTGATCTTATATTTATATATAAATAATATTTGTGTTACTAACAAACACAATAATGAAGATGTGATGTTTAGTATATCAATAAATATATTGGTATAATTATATTATACAATAATAATAATAATATACGTATTAAATTTGCGCTCTTGAACAGCTGTGATCCAATAACACGAATTGTAATCATTCAATTCGGACGAATGTTGGTTCAAAATAGTTCAACTGAACAGAACCTACATCAAAGGACTTACATACAGAATTCGCATTTGTATTGCTAATTTGCTAGTTTAAACTTGTGCGACGTTTTTCATTTTAGAAATGTTGAATTTACATAGTGAAAGCGATTCGTGAAACTTAAATGAACTTATTTGTTGAAGAATTTCATAATTAATTTTTATCCCATTGTGTGGATTTATTATTTTGGATTTAGAGTAACATAGTTCGAGGCAAATTGCATTTACATATAAAATAATATGAAAATGATTATTGTGTAGCATACAGTCAGATAGATGTGAAGGATATTTTTTTTCGATAAAATTAATTTGATGCTAATATTTTCATGAATGATTGACGTTATAAAAAATTGTATTTATGAACAAGAAAGATACAAAATTGAAAAGTGATATATTTTTATAACTTATTTTTTGATACTTTTAGTAGTAAGGATCAAATTTAAAAAATTAAAACAGATCACTTTGTCAAAATAGGAATAAAACAAATTTATTGTAATATAAATTATTGTCACGACTTGTTCTAACAATAATCTTAAGAAAGATGAAATATATTTTTTGAACAGATTTGTTCTTTTAGTTTACAGTTTAGAAGAGGATATATATATATATATATATATATATATATATATATATATATATATATATATATATATATATATATTGATGAATACATCAATGTATTTATATATTTGTATATATGATTTGCATGGAATGTATGTAATATTTTATTGATTATGTAATTACTGAGTGACAATGTATGAGTTTTGATGTTCTCTCGATTTGATATTAACGATGTTCTTTGTATTCATACAATTATAGCAATGAGAAGTTGTACCACAGTGTACAATTAGAAATCTTTGCTCTCAAATATTATTGACATAATGTAGAGTATTTTATTTTTAATAATAACTTGAATAAATTTTTGCTGTTTTAACATTTTTTGTGAGAATTTTAAGTTCGTATTTAAATTTATCTGTTTTGATTTTTTATTTTTTAAATATCAATATTAATAATCATAATTTGTACTAAAGTATATTTTTTTAACTAATGAAAATATTCTGTCTGTAAATGAAAATAAGACCATTTTATTTATAATAACCAAAGATATAGATATATAATTATCAAGTTTAGTTATGGATTGGGAATACAGAGATTTAAAAAGGGTCAGTAAGATATCAATGGATAGATTGGAGATAGCCATAAAAAAATTCTTTGGAATAGAAGAAAAAGTTAGATCCGTTAAAGTGGAAAATTTTTATAGAGAATTTCATCCAAAAGTGGATAGAAAGAAACTGATCATTAGATGCATGACTATATTATCATCAAACTGATTTGTATTCATATACATTATTTTTTTTTTAAAAAAATAGTCTTGTTAGTCATCAAATCTACAACAATAGTGTTGATGGTGACAATGTCGCCAGAGGAACTATCGTCGTTGTTGTCCGATTCTCTCCAGCTGTCGAGTTTTGCTCAATGTGACGAACGTCGTCCGTAGAGGAATGCATACTTGGAATAAAATGAAAAATAGAAAGATATGAGTCGACAAGGACCCTTATAATACTCTAACATACACCAGAGTTTGTGACACTGTTATTTTTCTCTTTTTCTCTTTCGTACTCTTTCTTTCGTTTGTACGAATATTCAACAGTTATTTTTCCTTATCGCTCGATCCTTACAGGAATATTGCGTATTTTTTCCTGCTGTATATGAGTTTGTTCGCAATGACGGCAACCGGCATCTTGTTCTTACTTGTTTCATGTTAGAAACTAACGACGTCTTTTATCTCGTTCTGTCACACTTGACCGTTTTGTGTTGTGAATTTATTGATAAATAGAAAGAGATTGTTACGTTAATCGATTTTCAATTTAATTTTATTAAAGTAGTTCATGTCCATTGGGTTTTCTAATGTATTATAATTTATTTAAAAATTCATTGAGTAACTGAATACATTATATTTGAAAAAAATAATTTTATACGCAGTTAATATTGGTATATCAAAAAGAATTTTTTTTGTTTGTAATTTTATATTTATGTAAAATTCGACAGTTGTACTTAGATAATTATTTCGAACCCGCCGTACGTATTTTACTGAACTCGATTCGGTCCAAATGTGAAAAATCTCATTTGCTGAGGTCCTTGAGCTTTCTAAAAGTATTGCCAATTATGCGGGACAGACTTTATTGGAATATTGGTCAGGTATTGCGCGTCGTTGTGTTCACAACTGGCAAGTTGGCCGATACATGTCGATATTATTGTTAACGCGGCGGTCGTTGTCATCGTCGTTGTAACAGTTTCTGCCGTATTGCGGTCGCTTCGCATTACTCCATTCGGACTGATTGTGTCCAGCGCAAATGTATGTACGTGATGTATATAAAATTGAAGTAATGGACCCGTTGTAGACGTTGCACGAATTCTATTTTATTTCATTACGAACGGGAAGGAATTATTTCTAGATTTCATCGGTTGGATATTTTTCATTAACAAATTGCTGAAGATATTAAAATACTAATGTAATCAGTGAAAGAGTATTCTTTTTTATATATATTTAACAATAAATAAAGAGTACGTATAATAATTAATGTATCTATTCATGTACACTAAATTAAAATTCAATTTATTGAGACAATCTTTTGAAATTATATCACCAAACATTATTTTCATATAATTTTATATTAGATCGTCTTAGAGTTTATTATATATTTTTTGGACTTATTATATTTGTCGAGTAAAAAATTCATGTTTCATAATTTTAAAAGATCAAAAAAAAAATTGTTGTCATTAAAAGATTAAAATTAATTAATTCTTTTTTGTGATTTCCGAGAAAGATTTATTTTAGTAAATATAAAAAAATGAATAAACATGGACTAATAGTACTTATATATAATATCTACATAGACTTTGTGAAATATGTATTTATATTTTCGTATGTAGTATTATTTAAACTTCATAGGCTTTATTTTTATAAATATATAACAAACACAACATAAATGTAAATATTCAACCGCAAAAGTTAATGAATATATCTCTCTCTACACAAAAATATTTTCAAAATAAACAACCAGCTGTATCATTTTACTGTAATTTAGTATTTATTCATGTTTATTTTATAAAACAAAGCATACATCAGAAGTTGTTTATTAAAGACTGACATACATACACACACATACACACTCATTTTATTATATTTTTGCATATGAATTTAAAGAAACTGAATTTTAATTTATTACAAATGCTCTCAAACATTGACGAGAGAAAATAAAGTATTAAAATTGAATATGTTATTCCATTATAAAGCTATGTAGAATATTTTATGTATAAAGAATGTAGTCATCGTAGAAATTAATTTGAAATGTTAAGATGTATATATATATATATATATATATATATATCGTATATATATGTGATATTAATTTTGATAAAAGTTTAAATGGAAAAATAAATCAAAAAATATCCAACACGATTTATAATAGCAGCTGAAACAGAATACTTCGTGCATTTTAAATCTTTTATTTCTTCTGTCTAAATCTATGTTATATTTTTTATTAAAAAAAATATAATAAACATGAAGTATCGTTAGTGTAGACGTTAACGTTGTTCTACGTAAAATTCACAAATGGAAACGACTATTCCGGGATTGGATAGTCGATATTATCAGATTGGCGGCGGGTATCGTCGGAAGTAGAAGCGCGCTTGTGGCGACCACACGAGGTATTATATTGGAATTAAAGGATTATTACACACAGGATTACGTTTAAAAGTGCTTTTCACCTACCATCTCACTGGCTATACGATATTCGGAAAGATGTATATTTTCTAGACAATGACCCGTGTGTGGTACGAGTTTACAGTTCGTATACACATCCAAATATATCACAATGATACGTTACACACACACACATGTATATTAATACTTGTTTGCTTTTCTCTCTCTCTCGTACACTCCTTCTCTATAAATGATTGTGTATGTGTGTGTGTGTAAAATATTTAAATTAAATATACACTTTCTAAACTAACTCCATTCGTACCGGATTTGATAATCAAAACTTTATCAGCATATAAAAATCATACGAATCATTTACCACACATAAAATCAGTTTCGTCTTGTTGAAACTTATAGTCTTTTTACGACTCGAACATGGCGGAAACTTCCCTCAGTATTATCCAAGTTATATGACTTTGGTTTAGAATACAATTCAGACCATCTGTTTTGAATACGGAAACTTTTGAAAGTAAAACGTACACTGTTACACAATTGTACTCTACATAAATTTATACATAGATATACACACACAACTATTCGTTTATACACACACACACACGCATATATATACATCAAGATCGATCTATTTTTCTATCTGCGTTGTGTATTTATGTACGCATATGCAAATATATACAAATATATAATATAGTTGTAAATTTCAAGAGATGTTGTTTGTTTAAAATATTTCAGTGTATTGTAATAGAATCAGTTTATTATTATTATTATCGAATCTATGATTTATTTATATATAATTTAATATTATTATTAAACAAATAGATGTATGTATCATGTGGATACATTTTAATTTTTAGATAAAACAATCTCTTAGGCTAGTAATTGGACAACACGAATTGAATCAATGTAAATATTAAAAAAAAACGTGCATTCGTCGAGACACAAATACTGAATTAATTAGCTATGGATTTTCGTCTTATATGTTCGTATTTTGATTCCGGTCACTGACGTCGCTCGACGATGAAAAAGCGTCGAAAACTTCTCGAAAGTATGCCGTACACTGACGTCCTCTCTGAACGGACAAACATCATCCGTTGCTCCCATCTGACCGCTGCTCGTCTTGTGTAAGCCACGAATGGAATTTTAATCGAGAATTATTTCTTCTGCTCCTTTTATATTATATTATAGTATGTACATACACATGCATATATATATATATATATATATTTATATTCACATCGTTATAATGTAATCTTTTTGATTATATTTTATGCACTGGCGGCTAACAAGATCATATTGTGTATATTTCTTCTAAATCTAATATTGAATTTTATTCAATGTTTCTCCAATATGCATGAGATATTTATGACTTAATATCTTTTGTAATATAATACTTTAAAAATATAATATAATCAGATTAGTAAGACAACATTGTTTTTTTATTCTAAAAATGAATAATTGGAAATGGAATATTTTTTTTTAATATTTTTAAATAGTTTTTTTTTCTAAATATCAGTTGTGTATGTAAATTTTAGTATTTTTCGATTTTTTTAGTCACTTGAATTGAAATTTATCTGAAAATAAATTATACACTATTAATCTCTCTGACGTCAATGCATTGTACATCACATGCTATGAATTATTTTTTCATATACTACAATAATATAAATTAATAAAGAATTATATAACGTTCAGTCCATTGCTGGATGAAAACTTCAGTGAATATTACCATTTATTAGTGTTTGGTTATATGCGATTTGAAATTCTGTAAATGAATACAAAAATAGAAAAGAGTGATTAATATATGTGTGATGGAGCAAATAAAATTACTGAAATGGACATGGAAAGGGCGTGTAATAAAAAAGGAGTTAATAGGAGAAAAAAGATAATTATGGAATGAAGATAAAGAGATCTTATTGAAAATGTAAGGATAAAATTGTGAAGTATAGTAGAGGCGAAGATTGGATGAGATTAGCAGTGGACAGGAAAAAGTAAAAAAGTCTCAGAGAAAAATTTAAGAAAAACTAATGAGACTTTTACTCAGTACAATAAGTGTTGATGATTATATATGTACATGTGTGTGTGTGTATGTATAAACGTGTAATATAAATTCAGCGACAACAAGAATAACGATGATAAACAACAACCACACATAATGTTGTTTCATACATCTCGCGATTATTTTCGAACGTTCGTGACGTAAACATAGAGTTTCTACTTGAATCGCAAAAACAACCAAATGGTATATTTGTATGTGAAACGCACCATATCAGGGACGTAGATTCGAGATATGATCTTTATTTCCATGGTATAATTTTGAAAATACTGAAAAAATCTGATACGTTTTATTTGTGTATTTTTTTGGCACATACTTGTATTAAATAATATTCATATGTATGTAAGTGAATATTGGCAAGTCAAAAGTTAAATTTCCACTTGTGAGATATACATTTCTTACTATTGAACGCGGTCGACGATAATTATTTAAGTTCATTTGAGAAACAAGCACGCCTAAACGTAAAATTTCAACACTGTTCGAACATTCTCTTTGCGATTCTGTGTCGCCGCTACTGATGACCTACTGAATTCTAAACAGCGAACGAACGAGCAGAGGCAACAGAGCAGCAGTAGGACCAACGACGGCGACGGCATCGCTAGTA
Source organism: Neoneuromus ignobilis (assembly GCA_029203775.1). Lineage (NCBI taxonomy): Eukaryota > Metazoa > Arthropoda > Insecta > Megaloptera > Corydalidae > Neoneuromus > Neoneuromus ignobilis. Next base: position 29,192,680 of record CP092095.1, on the reverse strand, counting down.
GTGAACGGTATATACCGAGAAAAGAAAATAAGATAAAGAAATGTGGCCATAGAATCCCGAGCGGTCTCACGACAGATGAGAATTAATGGTGAGAGTATTTTTCTTGCTTTAAACTGATGGCGAACGGCGGGATAGAACGGCACGTCGTCCCTTCACGCTGCGCCTCGTTCGTCGGTTTGCTTGTGCGAAGAATGGTAGAGAGGCGTCCATCACAGAACGTTCGACCGGCCGTCAGATCGACCGACCGACCGACCTCCACGACACACTCTGAGCTTAATTCCTTTCGTTACAATTGTGTTTATTTGATTGTATGGTTTCGTTTCGAGGTCAAATCTTTGATATGCGCTCATTCTGTTTTTGTTATCCATTTAATTCCATTTACGAAATATATTTCAAACAATATCAAAAATTGCTAACTAAATAGAGCAAAAACGAACGGAGCTTATATCTTTTTTTTGATTTGATTTTATTATTATTTTATTTATTGTTTGTTCACAAAACTCGAACTTTCATTTCATACCAGTCTTAATCGATCGTTTAATTGAAAAATTAACTTTTAATCGATGTTGAAATCATTTTTATTTATTAATTATTTTTAAAATTACCAGACGTACAAACCGGTCGAATAATGTATTTTTGTAAATTAATTAGAACAACTGTAAATAGTAATAATAAATTAGTTAAACAACTTTGTACATATAATGGTAAAGTTTTAATCGTGGAATGAAATAAATTTTAAATTGGACGGAATTATTTTCGAATTGAATATTTATTTCGTAATTTATTTTATGTATATATATATATATATATATATATATATATATATATATATATATTATCGTATCGAATTAAATGGTCTTCTAGAAGTCATAAAATTTTATAGAACCCTAGGTTCCTTTTACCAGGACATTTTTTATAGATTCTGTTTACATTATTTTCACCGCCTCTATTCGATTTGCTTTTTATGTAGCCATTACGCTTACTCGACAGAATATATATAAGTTTATTTTAAACTTAATTCTTAAAACGTACTCTCTCCACTAAAAAATTTTTATTACTTTCTTCTACATGGTAATAATAATCATTTTTAGAAATTATGTATATTTTTAAATGATTGTAGGTCAATGAAATGAATAATGTTCAGGTATTTTAAAAATTTGCTAAATTGGAATTTTGTGGGTTGAGTATAAGAGAAAATTATATTATCTGAACTATTTTTAAATCGATTTTTTTCAAATCATATTAAATCTCAATCAATAATTATATTTTATAGTATTATATTTTCAAGAGACATGAAAAAATAATACATAATCACTTCTTTCTCTTCAAATCTAATATAAGTTTGTAAGAAAGCACAATGACTGATATGCGTCATCGTATATTTTATTGTGTGTGTGTGTGTGTATGTGTATGTATATATATGTACGTACAAACACATTTGGTCCTTGCGTGACAGGAGCTTTTACATTTCGGTGCTGCTGTCGTAACACAAGCTATCTGAGCGAGTTTATTTTCATGTGATGGACTTATAACTTCGCATGTGAGAAATAGTAGTGAGGTTTAATGTTGTTCTTTTTTGTAGAGTTGTGCAATTGCGGATTGCATCACATCTATTTATGTGCAGTTTATTAACTGTTTTTTTTTGCAATTTCAAGATTGAACGAGGTAAAGTGTGAAATATATTTTATAGGCACTTTAATTAAAATTTTATTTATGACGAGTGTGTATAATAGTATATAACTTTTAATAAATTTATGCAATTTTTTTAATCAGTCATATAACTGCTTTGTGTTTTCAAGTATATTTTTCTACAAATTAAAAAATTAACACACGGATACAGTGTTCTCTTGTAATCAAGTGTTTCCATCGTGATGATGAATATTAAAAAAAAGCTTTAAATTCTTCAAACGAACATTTCGAACATATCGCGAGTATGTTTCATAATTTAATAAAATAATGGAAAATCAATTAGCGCCAAACGCGCAACTGGCTCAAATAACGCATAATCTATTCATAACCCTCTTTCGTATACTGAAATGGCGAGCGACGTTGTATTAATTTCGTATGACCTCCGGGTTTCACTGCTAACTTTTAACGAGCAATTTGAGATAGTAGTTTTGATTATATTTTGTTTAACGTTAATTTATTGCATACATTTAATTAATATTCGATTAAGAAACATATGGAGCCATAAGTGTAACAAGCTTTGCAAGCAAATATTTATGCCAAAATATAGAGATTGTGTCGAGCAAATTTTTTTTATATTTATATTAATTTAAAATATTTTTTAATTATTTTCAACTTGTAAATGTATCTCTCATAATTTATAATTAATGTATATGTATGTACATACACACACACACATACATCGTGCGAATGAATCTCTTCGTATTCGATCGTTAAACTTTTTTACCATTCTGTCGTTTCGTTGAGCAGAGATAGATTAAAACAACAACATTTAAAATTCGTGGTTCTGTCTCTATCTTGCTAACGACATGTTTATTTAATAACGTGCAGATCGTCTCGTTAATTATCGACAACAGTGTTTTGCGAAGAAGGGTTTTTAGCAGATTGTTTACCAGGCCATGACATCATCTTTAGCTTGTTTCTATTTTCGATGTTCGCTTAAAACACTGTTTTCCATTTAAGAAAATTAAATTTTGATGAAATTTAGAGAGATAACTACGATAATGATGATGATAAGTTGTTGCTGGCGGAATAGTTTATCGAGTTTGTCGAGGATTTTCACACAGATTATACGTAGAGTTAGCCCTCAATATATGTTATTTATGAAAAAATCCAAAGTTGTCATCGAGAGTGAGTGATCAAGTTTAATAAATGACAACATCATGAAAATATTTGACTTAGAATATTTTAATCATGCATAAGAAATACATGTACATCATATTTATGTGTATGAGTCGCGTATTTTATATACAAATGTCTGTGTAATAGTTTCGACGTGAGTTAAAGTTGATATAAACATTTTGCTAGAATTGTACATTTTTATGTTAAAAGTGTTTATTGTCGACAGGTGCACACGTACAAAAATTATTTTCTTTGCTAGAATAACAGTTTGGAATTTTCTTGGAACAATAATGCAAATAATAAAGCTTTATTGTTATTTACACGTCGAACGTTGTCTGAATATTCTATGAAAAATATCATACTGTAAATATTAAAACGGGTTAGTTATTTATGGAATCGATTCAGTAATTAAATGATTGTCGTTGAAAAATTCATAATTTTATCATAAAAGCATTGAATGTTCCTCTGAAGCAAATATAGACGATACAAATAAAAATACAATTAAATTATTAGTATACTATTCGTTTCTTGTGTATTTTTTATCGAAGCATTCGAATAGGTACTTAAAACAAATCTCCAATCGAACATAAACCGTATGAAAATATGAAATTCTAAAATGTATAGACGTCCATTAGAGAATGATATGCTCGAACGTACGCCCGTTGTTTACACTCATTTTTGTTGAATTGCGAAACGGTCTGTGTTTTAATACAGCTAGAAATTATGATGCGTTGAAATCTTTCGAGGTATTTCAATTGCTCTGTACGTAGATTAATATTTGAACAAACATTTTCAGTCTCGAGAGTGCACTTTCTCTAGTCGCATTTATTTATTGTCATAAGCGGTGTTTATTGTTTCATCCCATTAAATTATACGTTTGTTTCCCTTAGAAAGCATTTTCGAGTAACTTACGTCCATATATAGTTGCATAAATACATATATACTCTAGTGCGTGAGTGTGCGTATAATATATATATATATATATATATATATATATATATATAATTGTGTGTATGTATGCGATGTTAGCGTCATTAGCATGGAACGTAATTGTTTACGAAAAGTTAAATTTAAATGTTTCCCGTACTCCGTTCGCTGGATTCCGCACGTTTCGAAATTGACCATTAAAACGGTGCGGTATTTTCGACAAGAAATATTTTGTTTTATTATAGCATTTTATATATATATATATATATATATATATATATATATAATTATGAGTTAAATTCTTTAATGGTTTATTTAGAGTTTTGTGCAATTCTTACCTCCAAAGTAAGATGTATGTAAAAAGTAAATATTCTAACATCATATATTTTTTATCGAACATATTTAAAGATAATTTTTTTATCTTTTTTTTTATATTTTAGGTATTCTTATTATAATTTTTTCTTAATGTGGCGAATATTTAATTAGTTTCTACTCTTTAAAAGTTAGAAATATTTAAATTATGTATTTATTAAAATAGTCACGAATAGTAATTTGTAAAAAAAAATTCCAGTTACTTTAGTACAAAGAAAATAAATCTATCAATATCTCTGATAGAATTATTCTAATATTTGTTCATAATATGTTAACTATTATTTGATGTTAACTATTCGCAACATATCAGTAAAATTTCATTGCTCGATGAAGGAATGTATGTGATTGTTTGTTGTTTGATGAATGTTATACATAAATTGTTAATCGATCGAATATTACAACTAGAAATAAATAAACTGTGAATTATTTCTAATATAAGATTAGATGTTCAATTGAACATCGTATGTATTTTTAAAAAATGAACGGATAATATTTTTTTCTAAACTTTATATTTGTATTTATCTTTCTCGTATATTTTTAATTTTTCAAAAAAATGAACAGTGGATGAAATCGTCGATAAAGTCCTAAAATCATAAAGCGATATGAAATTTACATAGAAACGTTCTGTCGTTCGTGCTTCATAATTAAACGTGAAAACGGATTCGTTTGCCGGTGCGTTGCCTATCTCAGGGTATCGTGATAATAATAAAAAAATATATATAGAAACGCACGCCCGTCCACCACTTTTTTCTCGTCGTAACTCTCAAAGTCCCAGCTCTTGACTTTTGTTTCATTTATGTGTCCGGTTATGAATAAATGATGTATGCAAGAGTAGAAACACATACACGCGTACACGCACAGCAGACAGAAGCACCGTCGAAGTAACAACACCAGTGCCGTCGTCGTCGACGTCGTGTAGTGGCGGTAACGACGGACGACCGCGTCGGCGGATTCAGCAACGACGGCTGTGCATTCATAAAACTTTGGCTTCCAGTCTTAAGTATCCCACGGCTTGTGAAAAATTGTCCTAAATTAAAACCGAGTGCTTTTAAAGGCCGGCAAAAAAATCACGAACGGGATACAATCCCAAGTATTTACGATGATTTATAACATTCGAGCGCTATTGTTTTAAAAAGCGTACCAGGAAACAAACGTATAAAAGTTAGTTCTCTGGAAATCATATATATTTTTCTTAAACAATGGGGACTGAGATTCGTGCACTAAGCGCACGATATGAAATCACATTTGTATAAGGTTTATATTATTTGTGTGACTGTGAGCCGGCGGACACTCGACGGCTCGTCCGTTCGTCCTGTTCTTTCTATCGTCGCCACTGCTGCTAAAACAAACCGCACTTGCCACTCGTTGGAAATACAAAAAAGTGTGTTCTTCCTGTCGGGACGCTCTCAACAAAACGTTCACATGCCGGACTTTTTACTGTATAAACATAAACACACGCCTCTACAGTTTTGTCGAGTGCATATTTTTTTTATTTTCTCGCAATTTATTATTTACGTTAAGTATAATTATAAATCGAGTCTTGTTTCGAAATAATTTTAAAGCCGTTTGGGTGGAGCAGCACTGTTTTTCCGACTATTGTCAGTACGACCTTTTTTTTGTACAATCGTCGAACTATCATCTTGAATGAATTTACATTTTGTAATACTTATTAAAAGAACAATACGAGATAACTAAAAAAAGGTTAGGAAAAAACGTGGATCGTCATAATTACCGATAATTAAGAACTGTGCAAATTAGCCATACAAGTATATCAAAATTATTAATTAATTTTAATGAGTGTATGAATATTATTCAGAAATTTGTATGTGCGGTTTCATGAACTATATATTTATGAAAAAAAAAACTAATTAAAACGATCTGGTTGAAATTGTTTAAACGACACTCTTGTGAGTAACATAAAACCGCTGAAACCAAAGAGAATATTGTTAATACTGAACGAATTTTATAAAATTAAACACACTCGTACACTTATTGTTATTTTTTTAATAGTTATGATGCTAAATTCGTGTACATTATTACTTGTTTTATATTTTTAATATTATTATTTTGTAAATACATGTTTTCATAACAATATTTTTAATCAATATTTAAATCTTAAAACCACATTTGTATAATTTGTTGTTAAAAATCAATATTTTCAAGTTTACTCTCTACTGTAATTTAATCGAAATGAGCCAAATCAAATCGATACGACGCATTAAGAACGTAAATTATTATAACTATTATTATAATTATGATTAATAATAATAACAGTAACAGTAACAATAATTGCAACGATCGCGAATCGAGTTCAGTTTCTGAACACAAGTTACAGTTTATGATATAATCTTCTGCAGATAGTAACCTTTAACATTTCATACAAATATATTATGTACGCCATCATCAGATTTTCTGGAGGAGAAGATAGGAGGTCCAAAAAATCGAATATAATGATTTCAAATCTGCGAACACAGTCAAACAAAGTTATTTACATAGTATGATACTTACTAACAGAAATCTATCAAAATCAAATCATCTACATACATAATATATATATATATATATATATATATATATATATATATATATATACATACATATATACACATACATACACATATAAAATACTTTATACTGATGTAAACTTAAATATAATTTTGCTACTAACAGATGTTCGTTTTGGTTTATTGATTCAAACTTAATTTGTTTAAGTTTTGGCTTTGAGCTTCTATTATTTACTCCATAGTATAATATAAAGTACTATTGATTGATAAACATACATACAGGTTTGCTATTAACAGCAAAATTACGGATAAAAGCTGAGTGGTCGGTAGGGGAGAACGTAGAATATTCGTGACGAATGCATTGATTTTGATTCCACGAATCTCAATAGATTTTAACGAACGCCGTTGCACAAAATGATTCGATTCCTAGTCGGAGAGTCTTTCATATTTTGATGTTTGAGTACGAGGCTGATAACCTTATCTTGTAAAAAAAATAACTGTCGGAAAGTTCTGACAAGAAAAGGCTCTCTTGAACTAGCATTGTCAGAGAGGTCTGGGACTGGAATAGAGTCTGTAGAGCTGTTGATGATGATGATATTATGTACGAGTTTGTAAATTAAAATTCGAGTACACGTACGGTCGTGTGATGGAAAAATATCAGATTTCAGAAAACTAAATCGAATTAATTAAAAATAAACAGAGAATTTGATTAAATGCGTACTAATATTTACAAATGTAACATCAAAACGATTTTAAATATCTCTTTCCTAAATCGTCGAATAATCTGTATAGTCAGATCACGTGTTCATCGCGAAAATTGAGATACATTCGATTAATTAATTTTATTATTGATGTTATATTTATATAAACAGAACATTAATGTCGTCAGAAATTATTTTCCACGCTGTACAATCATCATCGTCATTAAATACACATACATATGTACTTATATATATATATATATATATATATACATACGTCGAGAGATATTTGTAAGTACAGTCTGTGTGTATTTATATATGCATTCAGTAGATTAGAAACTACGGTAATTATCAAAATAATTTTAGGTTACATCGCCGCTAAACCGCAAAGTTCTATTTGTAAAGTTACAGCGAGAAATCCAATTGTAAATTTTAAAGTGGTAACTCGCGCCGTAATGTAATTTGAACGTAATGTTTGCAATGGAAAGTCAAATAGGAGAGACAGTCAATCTGGCACGCAATCTACTGAATTAATTTTCGGTATTTAAGTTTGTTTGTGTAATTAAGTCGCGGAGTCGTACCGATGCTCGACATTGTGTATAAAATTTTGTATTGCGTTTTACTCAAACGAAAAAAAAATATTACACATATAACACAAATTGAAAAACATGGAAGAAACGAATTTGAAAGACGTGTAAAATTTCATTCTAAACAAAAATATGTATGTATATATACATATTATATTATTTTTTACAATGGATTGAAAAGTGATTAAAGAATTTTGATTTAAATCAAAAATATATTCAAAATGAAAATTTATCGACTTTATATCTTCAGTAAACAATATGATTCGATTATAAAATATTATTTATTTCGTATTTATACTTCTATATTTTGTCTATTATAAATAATTCTCTTTTGAATTATAATTTTAAATTAAGATAATATCTACACAGTACTTGTGTAGATATTATCCATTCTATGTAAGTTAATTATTAACAAAATAATTTAAAGTTTTAATAATTTATATATATATATATATATATATATATATATATATATATATATAATGTTGTTACTTTGTAAATTGTTGTTTATTATACAACAGTTTTATATCTTTTTGTTCGTTGAATTCGACGATACAACTTATAAACAAAGTAAATACTGTATCCAGAGAGAAGTATAGGAGGTTAATGGGTTTGAACAGACGGAGCAGATTAGCTCAAGGGTATAACCGGAACCTGTCCAGGTAGGTAAAAGGCTAGATGGTAGAAGCATTAAACGAGCCGTGGATAAAAGCAGAAAAGACGTTGTTGTTATATGTTTATTACAGGTGATTTTTAGTTCTTAGATTTCAAACCTTATATGTATATATATATATATATATATATATATATATATATATATATATATATGTTAGGAAAATGATGTTGAAGTTGAGCAACTCCCATATATTAATATATATATATATATATGTATATATATACATATATATACATATACATATACATATACATACATACATATATACAAATTTAGGAAAATGTTCTAATAAAACAATAACCATTCATATACGGATGCCAAACAGTGTTAAATGCAACATTGAAACGAACTTTTGCACCTGTGTATAAACGCAGGTGTAAGCTTAAAGCACTATCGGTTTAAAGTGTCATAAATTTATTTACACAGGTTTTTCTATAAGAAGATATGAAATATTATTCTATATGTAAACTCTATAGGTTTGTATGTATATATATAAATATTATATATATATATATATATATATATATATATATATATATATGTGTGTGTGTGTGTGTGTATAGATATAAGTGGATTTAAAGAAAATCGAAGTTAAAAATGTTGTAACTAAAGAGAGAAATTTAAAATACAAATGGGATGGTCATGTATCGAGAAGACCAGCAATGGACAAGAAAAATTATTGATTGGGAAGTCAGAGATATAGAAAATATTGAAAATGAATTGATTATTTAATTTTATTCTCATATGATTTAAGGTATAGGATCCTTATTCTGATTAAGAATATATATATATATATATATATATATATATATATATATATATATATATCCTTTAAAAGTACGAGAAGAAAACAGAACAAGCAATTTAAAACGAGACATTTTAGGAACGTTTCTCATTTTTATAACACGGCACTAGTGAGAGGTATAAGTGTGTGTATTATTGTTTTCGAGTCTCGGCAACTAATTAATACAAGACATTCCGCTTAATGAATACAATTAAAAGCTCGCGCGGATGAATTTAACTGCGTGCAATGTAATTATTGACTCATAATGACGCATAGTTTTGTTGAATAGTACACACGAGATCAACAACAACAACAATTCGTATTGTGCACAAAATGATTTGTTATAGTATAAAATCCGTTATGGAATATTTGAGGATAGAGACTATCGTGAAGACAGAGTTAGAACGAGTATCAGTTATGGCGACGAGGGTGGAGGGTCGTCATCGTCGTCGTCGTCGTCGTGCCGTTGTTGTTCGGACGAATCCGTTCCGAGCACGGCTTCTCTGTCGTTGTCGTCGGCGTCGTTCGACCGTATAGTTCATTTCCTAATTTGAAATTCATTTTAATCTGAAGGTACAATCTGTGGACAACGTGAGATCGTATCCCGGACCATTATCTTTGCATAAACTTGCACGTAAAAGTTAACAGGGGTCTGCCGTCGTCGTCGTCGTCGCGCGCTACAACACAACACAATATCGGGACCGTTGGATAATTATGTTTGCTTAATTGCGAACGCGTGATAAATACGATTTGAAAATTTACTAAAATGCCGATTGAAGATAATACGTACACATTTGAATATTCAATATTGTGTTGTGATAGCGTTTTAATGGCTCGAATTATTTTAAGCGATTTCTTCGCTTTGCACATTCGAATGCAATGTTTATTCATTTGAATTCGATAAATAAATTTATCGTTTTTATTCACACTCACGTACTCACACACATACATACATATATATACACATAAGTATATATATGATGTTAATATATAAACAAAATTTATTATTCATATATAAACTTAAATGTAAACATAGATATGAAAGCTTTTAGAAATCAATTTAATTCTCAAAATTATACATATTTGATAAAAAATGATTCTATTGAGTTATTATTTTAACAAGAATAGCTTTTTATGATAAAATGAAAACGTTTAATAAAAATATGTAAAAAGAAACCTTATTTCTTGTTAGAATAGAAAATATTCATTTTGCCCTGATTCAATTTCTCTTATAAAATGCAACTCGTTGGACTTTTCCGTTAGTCAAAGACCCGCATTTCCGTTTCATTCTCAATATTTGCACACGCGTGTGTGTTCGAGATATTTTCAAACTGTATCGTCGTAACAATCGCTCTGAGGAGTACACACACATACGAATATACATACTTATATACATACACACACTTGCACGTCTTTCGATCTATATTTACTGTATTTATCTGCATTCAGACTGTGACACGAGTGCCGCCGCAAGATAGACACTTGTAAGATTATTGATCCTTCGAGCCTGGCTCGCCGCCACCGTCACCGCTGACACGGATTTTGTTTTCGACTAAACACCGCTATACATGAACTGCGGATTTATTGGTGCACATTAATCGAGCGCGATAATTCGACATTGGCTTCGACGAATAATTACAACACGATTATATACATAGACGAATATTTCTGTTTATTGTTCGACATCGATAATATTGTAATCGCCATTTTCTACGATGCTATTGAACTCGTATTTTATAGTATCTGTACATTCACATATGCATATGGAAATGTGTGTTTTCATTTTCCAATAAAATCATAATGTATTCAACTCATGAATGATTTAATTCATGGATTTTATATTGTAATAAGTATTTCAAAAAATTCATTTTTACTCTATTAATTTAAATCTGAATTGATAATATTGTATATATTTTCTGAACAAATATATAGGGTCATCCAAATGTGACATCTAGATTTGGATGACTGTATATAATTTATTTCCCTACTCTTTTCTTTTTCTGAGAATAATTTCTATAGAAACATATTATTGAATGAAATAATTTATACATAAAATTAATCGAATATTTTTGTTTCAGATGATTCTGTATCGTGAATGTGTCGAAGACAACGTTCCTGATAGTGTAATCGTTCCAATATAACTCCCACGTGTCTCTATGCATTTTGAAAAGAGAAACAATAAAAGCTCACGGTACTTCTCTTCATCGTTAACAATTATATGGTAATTTAAAATCGTTAGCGTGGTTATAGTTCATGACAATACATGCATATACGAGTGTCTTCGCGACATATGTTATTGGAAAATGTCTTGTAGAGATTCCAAAGGTAGAAAACGACCATAGTGAAGTCTCGTTCAATTATACATGAATAGCGAACGAGTTCGAACGAATGCCGTGGCTCAAATACAATGAAGATTCGCTTAATAAGCTTCGTTAATGATGATGACATCGACTTTGTCGATGATTCGCTTGTAAGACCAGAGACTTTTTCATCCATCAGCAGTCAATGACAACAGACGCGTCACCGCGCGTACTGAAAATGGGTGTCCGAATAAGAACACTGTTCCATCACAAACTATTACCGTCGTTAGTGCTAGTGCTAGTCGTGATTCTAGAAATAAGTGCGTTGTCTAAGAACTCGAAGCTGAGTACGCGTATCGTGCAGACTCGTTACGGCCGTCTGCAGGGTATTATACTGCCGATGGACCAGCATCGGTTCCTGAAACCTCTTGAAGTGTTCTTGGGTGTGCCGTACGCGACGCCGCCGGTCAGATCGAACAGGTTTAGTCCGACACGCACGCCGAGTCCGTGGGACGGCGTTCGTGTTTCGGATAAAATGGGCCCGGTGTGTCCGCAGAAGATTCCGGATATTTCGAACGAGACGGCGGCCCTAGATCGGATGCCTAGAGGGAGACTGGAGTATCTGAGACGATTGTTGCCGTTGTTACAGAATCAATCTGAAGATTGTTTATATTTGAACATCTTTGCACCGGCACAAGGTTAGTTTTTTTTTCTTTTTTTTGTTTGCATTATTGATTATATATGCATTTATCGCTGTAAATTTAAATTTTACAAACATTTTCAATTTTTTTTGATCAAAAAAAATCTAAATAATTTTTAGTATTAAATTATTTTGCTGATAGACAATACTTTTATGATGTATCAGTATTAAGTTGTTGAACTATTCAAAATAAGATTAAAGATATAATAATTAGAGATATGTTGAATTTAAAAATAATATAAAATAATATTTAACTTAAAAAGTATATATATATAAATAAATATAATGTTATCATGTCTTTAACTAATGTGCAAGAGAACAAAGATTAAAGAGAGATAGATCTTTTATTCAGATAAATGAAACCTTGTTGAACTAATTCAATAACTTGGAAATTGCTCAAATAACAATACGAAAGAAATAACATGTAACTATAATTGCGTTTCTGATAATTTGTGGCGAAACTTCCATGCGATTCCTAAACGATCTGTACGTTTACGTTTTATCTGGAAATTAGGATGTAGTGAAGTTTGATAAATGAACATAGTTTTTTCCCATCTTCCTGCTTCGATTATGTCGACTTTGAAAGTAATTACTTACATTAAAATGATTTAATTATTGATATATATATATATATATATATATATATATATATATAAATAAATAAATAAATAAATAAATAAATGTGTATGTTTGTTTATAAAAACAGAGAACGTATTTTGTAAACAATATTTATTTAGGAAAAAAAAGTTTTTGAAACGAACAATTCCAGATAAATAAATGTTTAATAAAAATTGTGAGTTGTATTTCGTATTTTTTTATTATATATTGAAATTAGGACACTTAAAAAAGATTTTTTAATTGTCTGTGAAATTAAATGATTTTGTTCATTGTTAAATCTATTTTTTTTAATGAAATATTTTTTATGAATAATTCGACTTCGTGTGCTTTAAATTCCATTTAATTGATTTCAATGTAATCAATTATACAAAAATATATCTTTGTTTTATTGGTCATATTGTATAGTCGTAACAATTATACGGGGATTATTTTAATTACGATCAATTGTAAATATCTGAATAAATTATTTGCTGTCCAATATTAGTTCTAACGTCTTTTACTCATTATAGAACAACGGGGTTCTGTAATACAGACGTCAATAATTCATATCCAGGGACCAAGTGGAATTCGAATTGCGTACATATATATATATATATATATATATATGTTAGACATATAGGTGCGTACAATCTAATCATTCCATGAAATGTTTATGCAACCTGAGAGTCTGCAAAGGTTTGAACATTGTACCTCTATATAGATAATACAGACTTACAAATGTAACACACAAACGTCTATGGGTATAAATATTTGATGTGCATGTATGTGTATGTATGTACGCGTGTTTTTGGGGTTGTGACCCGCCATTCTAAACGTGTCATTTATCACCAGCCGTGGAAAACGCCGATATAAATGCACGTCCGTACTTATGATTAATCGACAGGTGAGCTAAAACGAAACAATATTAATTATCGTGATGAGGCGTCTCATTATTCTTTCTGATTATGACGTGTTGAGCGTAAAAATATAATACACACACACGAATATATATATATATATATATATATATATATATATATATATATATAAGTATATATGCGTGTGAGTACTGATTTTCAATTATACTGTAGTAATTTAACAATAATAGAAATGATTTTTATTAATGAGTTTTATTACAAATTTATTTATCACTCTTCATGTAATTCCTATTTTAGTCGATTTTGTTTTCAGTAAATATAAGGTCATCCAAATGTGATGCCTAGATTTGTATTTTATTTGAAAGAAACATGTGTATAGGGTGGTGTATAAGGGAAACATGTATAGTTTCTTTTATTTCTTTTTAATAAAACACAAATCTAGGCATCACATTTGAATGACCCTATATATGTTTAATTCATTAAAAAAATATTTATTCATATTTACATTTCAGTTCCATCTTCGTTTTTCTTGTTTCGAAAACGATTCGTGTAATTCCCATGAAAATATTATTTATATCGTAATCGAATATGGCTAATGTAACTAATTTCAAATATATCTTTATCCAGACATTTATTCATCCATACAAGTGTTTTATAAACTATCCAACTCACTAACTCACCCACCCACTCACTCATCTACCGACAAAACCAATCCAAATGTACGTACGTGAACGCTGACCTTTCGGTAGTAATACTTCAGAAGTACGTATAGTCGGAGTATCACGCGGTCGTACATCATTTTTACAGCTTATTTAAAAACATAAATCGATAGATATCATAAACGGTTTTTATGCCGCTTTTATTACATGGCTCGCGTAACGTTTACATAAAATGAAATTTCGGTTATTAGATTGTTGTATGCGCGCTATAAAAAATGTATACACTCGTATACTCGTATAGTCGCAACTTGGTATTAAATGATCAATTTTAATCTGTTTTTTATTATTTTTTTCTGTTTAAGAGTTGATCTCTAGCTATTGCATTTAGATTTTTAATATATATATATATATATATATATATATATATATATAATTGTATAATAGAGAAAATATATCTTTTTCAATGTTAAAAATATTTGTTTAAGATTTTTACGTCTAACGAAATATTGTTTTCTACTCATTGTTGAATGGTATGTAAATGTGTGTTTCTCGTTCAATATTAACGCCAAACTTCGTTTAGTGTCTCAAAATGAATAATGGCGGTCATAACTGTTACATTCGTAGTTAATGTACAATGCAGTGATATTGTTTTCAATTCGATCTAAAGTGTATGATGAAGAGACTGTTTTGTATGCTCGTGGGTCATAAGCTCAATGCGGTCGTACAAGTGACATTTCAATCGACATATCCCCTCGATATGAATAATCGTCTGTGTTTCCGCACAATTAAAATCGCGTTCGTAATTAAAGGAGAGATTTTATTTCCTGTACGCGTACAAATAGATATTCAACCCTAAATTACTAACGGTTCGGTAATAAATCGGCGACATTCACGCTCGGTACCCCGGAGGTACGAAATAAATCGATTGTATTAAAATAACAGTTCGGGCCAAGTAAATACACACGTAAGTGTCCGATTCGTGTGTGTGTGTGTGTGAACGAACGTATGCGTCGGCGATGTGTGTTCGACGTCGGTGTTTTTATTTCCGTCTCCCGGAGGGTCGCACCGAGCAATGCTTCAGGATGCGGCGCTGGATGGAGATGGCAGCCACTCAATATATTGGGGCTTACCGCTAAGTTCGCCGTCGCCTGGCAACACGCCCGTTGGCTACGATCGTAGTAAGAGCTCGTTGCGTCGTTCCCGATCCCCACTACGACTATCTGCCGTCCGTACGTCCGTTTAGACGCCGAGGTAGAGGTGTGTCGCAGCTCTTGATTCACTGTTTAAATTCGTTTTTTATCGACGTATTTGTATTCTTTAATTTGTCGAGAGTACTAAGACGGATAATTTACACCGTAAATTGTCGAATTCCGTGTGATATTTTACACGGCCAATAATGGATTGACAATTGTGTAAAATGTACGATGAACATTTTTATATGCGAATGATTTCAACATTTTATTCAATTGAATATTTGCGTATATTGACATACATAAATAATCAGTCATATTCGACACACGTATATTTTTTAATTATTTTTAAATATTAAAAAACTAATTAAAATTAAAAATACTAATTTATTATAAACATATATATATATATTTATTCAAATGAGGTATTAGGGTTCATGTAATAAAAAATTATTGAATATTTTAAAATTTACATTGTATTTCCATGTTTTTTATTTCTGTAGTTATTTTTTACTAGAAAATTAACAGAGAATGTTCAGGTGTATTAAAATACTATATATATATATATATATATATATATATATATATATATATATATATATATATATATATATGTATTTTTGTTTGTTTGCTTGTTTATATGTATATTTTATTTTAAATACAAATTCTCCCTTGTACGATATGTAATAGATGTCTCAAATAAATATAAAAGAATATTATTACCAGTGCAAATGACACCATCCAGGTTTCAGCTTACTTTTATTGCATGTGTGCAATAATAACGTTAGTAAAACCAGTTCACGTTAGGAATATGACCGTACATAAAAACACAACGATCAACGCGAATATGTTATTATGTATTTGTAAGTCGACTCATTTTATACACATGTTCATATATATATATATATATATATATATATATATATATATACACTCAATGAATGTACATATACATAAAAGGGATTTATTTTAGATAGGTATATGTACTTGTTGTAAAAGTTTTGAGATAATGAAAATATATTCTAATCCCAGCAGACATTCTTTCGTAACCGTAGTTTATAAATCTCATTACAAGCACATTTTCTATTAATGAAAAGTCGTTACGGACATCGTGTGCATTTTTCAAGGCCCAGAAGTAACTAATAGTAATGTACTTTAAAGTAGAAACTATTCTTTCTATCTCTTGTTTTATATATAGATTAAATTTTATACATTTTACTCTTAATTGTACTTTTTTTAAATTCAGAAAATACGACTTCAAGTTCTTATATAAAATTATTAACAAATATCATCTTAAACATTTAAAAAAAAATCAATTTTATAGTTCATGGTATTATTAGGTATATATATATATATATATATATATATATATATATATATACTCATACTCTTCACAGTTTATTACAACACAATTGTGTTGGTCATATGTTGACTTTTAAAGGTTTGTAAATGTTTTCTTCTTTTAGGAAATAATATAACGAAACATCAATCGTAGGTTTTGAAACTAATATAAAAATAACGGTCGTTTCGAATGTAGTTTATATATATATATATATATATATATATATATATATATATATATATATATATATATATATATATATATATATATATATACAACATATATACAACAATGTAAAAACACGAACGACCATATAGAGACTTTTCAATTTTCATACAAACAAAGAAAATATTCGCATTTAAAATATCACCCGCGAGGATTGTAATTTTATTCCCACTTCATGTATTCTGTTTGCACTTTAGTGAAAGTGAAAATTTTCGAGCGATTCTTTTACAGATGTATAAGAAAACGAAAGTGGCATATTGTTTTTACAAATTAAATTTATATTTATATTTATTTATATATATGTATGTATGTATATAATTTTATTCGCCTACAATTTTATTTAATATAGAACTGATGTACGAATATAGATTCTGTTTAAATGCCATTTAACGAGTTTTAATTCTTTTGTAAAATTATTATTTTTATGGAATTTGAACGAATTGTACTGTTATGTGATTTCATTATATATTCTAATATTTAAAATATTTCTTATCAATTGCATACAAGTATATGACAAATAGTCGACATGTCCATTGCACGTACATTTTTGAAAATAATCAAATCGTTCTTTGTCTGTACATACCGACGAATATTTTATATTGAATAGTTATAAATTACAGTGAATACCTAACGGTACATTTTATCGACATTCATTCATTGTATAGAGTAGTATTGTAGGGAGTTATAGCAGGCACAACAACGGCACCAGCCAGCATGTGTATCTTAAAGGATACGTAAGAAATTGACCAGGCTCATAAAAATACATTGCATTGCATTTACTTCGAAACATATGGTATAAAATGTGAGGCTTACAAGCACATAAAACGTTCAACTCAATATCGTAGACACAATATGTTTGTAGGAATCGAGTTCGGCAAATGAAATACGCGAACATACGTTCGATTCTTGTCGTTCTCGTTCACTTTATATGTATCGTTTCAGTCGATTTCGTAATGCAAATATATGTACATTATGTGTGTGTGTGTGTGTGTATGAAAATGTGAACAAATACATAGTATGTTTGTATATATATATATATATATATATATATATATATACACATATATCCATACACACACACTTATGAGTGAATGTGTGAGTGTATATATGTATGGATCAAGGATCTTTTCCGCGATGACGCCGCGCCGGTTGGTACGAGTTAGAAAACTGAGTTCAAATTCGATTTGGTTTGTCACACATGTCTGCTTGTAGGACGTGGGGTTTAACACACTCTATGCACGCCCTATGCGACTACGAAATACAATACGAATGCTGTACATACGATTACGTTAAATAAATCTTATGGTCGTGGAGTGTTTTTTTCTTCTTTTCTCTTCTTATCTGCTTCTTTTCATTTCATCAACAGAGTTGTCTCGTCGGTCGGTATCGCTTTCTTTATATCTTATATACATTCGTTAATTTAGTAATTGTTTACTAAAAGTTCATTTGTTGAACAAGATTGAAAAATATAGTTTTTGTAAATTTCAAATAGGAGTGATATTTTTATATAGAATAGCAGATATTGTTCTTTTAAAAACGATTGTCTTACCTAGATTGATATTTTGTAAAATATAAAAATAAACACTGTTTTGATGAGAAAAAAATACACGCGATCGAAACATGATCGAATTCGAAACTTTTCCATAACTCGCGATGAACTAATCCTGGCTTATAATTGTTATTTAAAAAAGAGCAAACCGAACCAAATTACATCGTTCCATCGTATCGTATGCGAATACAGATCTCATTACGATAAAAAAAATGTTATTTCATCTCTGATACATATTATTCTAATTTAAAGCGCACAGAAAAAATAGCACGAGGCAGTAATATCCGTCTGAATTTTGTGTGCAACAAAGCGGAGCAATGTGTCCGCTCATTCCACGTCGACTTTGTTTATAGACAAACGCTGTTTGGCGTACACTTTGATAGAATTTATGACGCGCTCGCGGAAGATTGGATCTCGAGATCTTGCTTAGATTAAAAACATAAAAATCGGATGCGCGGTCGGCGATACAGGATCCTTTTCTTTCTGCAGATCGTTCAATTTCGCTCTATTTTATAGTATACTGATTTTTAGTGCTTATCCGCTATAGAAAATTCATAATAAAGAGAGAGCGCAGTGTATAAAATCGGTTTATAACTATATATACGTTGTAAGTAAATATAATATCTGTATTGCAGGAAAAATCCTCGACGATCCCTTTGTTACGTGCAATTATAAGAGTATTAAATTTTGAAATGTAGTCGCCTAATTTTGATTTAATAAAAAAATATTACCAGTATTTTGAGTTTTATAAAAAATAAATAACTTAATATATATAAATTGTTTATTTTGTCAAATATACTTGTTCACAAATTATATAATTTATATCGGAACTAAAAATGCTATTAGTCAATCTTTGGAAAAGAACTTTATTCGACTTTCATTCATTTCTCTCACATATTGGTTTTATATTGAAATGTAATTGATATATTTATATATCATTTGATTGTTTGTAAGTAATTTTTTTTTCTCTTTATATTTTATATACGATATGTTTTCTTAAAATGGAATTTTTATACTTGATATATATATAAAATTATCTTATACTTACATTCCAGTATAAATTACTTTTATTCTAATTGATTTGTTGTTGATGAAATTTAACGAATGCTAATTTAATATTTTTAACAATAAATCTTGTACTCTCTCTTTCTTTCACATAAATATAAACACACACACACATATTAATGTATATTCTCATATGCTTATAAATACAAATAGACACTATATGAAAATTTGTAAACTTTATGTAAATGAGAAACATTTGTTAAAATATTCGAAACTGTATTCAAAGTTGTACATTTGCCAAAAATGAAAATTTCATGCTAAATTGAGTAATAGATTTTCTTCATTCGCCAGGAAACAAAAAAGGACCGCAAAAACTGAAGTTTTTTCCGTATTGATACGATATACTTTTTCCTAACGCAACGTTGTATCGTGGTTTCCATAAACGAAAGTTAGTAATGAAGAGATGAACATGTTATTCAACGTATACATTTTTAATAATTCACTCGCGATTTTTCATCTTTTCCGTAAATCGTTACATATTGTTAGGTACGTTTTAAAGTCAATCGATTGAATCTATTTCCGAGAAGAATTTTATCAGATTTAGTTTTTATATGTATGTATATATACACAAATACACACACACACATATATAAAATTAGATAGCGTATTTGATACAAGGAAGTGATATTAGGAAAAACGTTATTCAAAATTTTGACGCAATACAAAAACTTTACGATTCATAATATATTATATATGCTAATATCGGCAATGAAACTGTCATAGACATATATAAATATTATAGTATTCATATATATATATATATATATATATATATATATATATATATATATATATATATATATCGAATAGGGCATCGTTCTGCCTAATGCATTATTACGCCTTCTGTGCAATTTTAAGCGAGGTATTTTCGTAACGTGTGCACACGTGTAAATATTTCACGTTGTTTAACAACAACATCCGGTATTTTGAGTCAGGAGTGATCTCTCGATTCATGTACTATTCTGACGAATATTTGAAGCAACAGCGGACGGAGTACATTTAATGCGTGAATTATTCAAGTATCGTTTGCCCATTCTGCTATAATACAAACTCGATGTGATAATTTTTTAACATTTTTTTTTTGAAAAAATCGTTACATCCGTTTTTCATTGTACCTCTTCATTATATATATATTGAAGAACATCTATCAAATGATGTATCAATGTATTATTTTAAAATAATAAATTTTATTTTATAGTTTTCTAGTAAAATTCGTTCACTAAATGAATATCCATTAATTTGATAATTTATTCTTTTTATTCTTTGGGTGTACAGTTTGATACAGGCTTTGAATTTCTTAACAATTTTTTTCTATCTAATGCTTTTTTCACCATTTTGTAAATTTTCATAATTAATTACCTCTTTGGTTCAATAGATATTTTCAATCTGCTATATTTATGAATATACATGATATTGATTATAATTGTTATCTAGTTTATTTTAATATATGATACTTGTTCTTTAAACATGGCAGTAAAATGTAAAATTTGAATTATTAATTTTTTTATTTGGTGTGATGTTTGTCATTTTTTATCTAATGAATTTATATTTTTCAAAAAAGTAATTAAATCACTGAGTAGAAATAAATTGTTAAATGTGTATACACACACACGTATATATATATATATATATATATATATATATTTAAATGTAAATAGGCAGATAAAAGTATAGTGCAGAAAAATCATCGTTGTGCGACATTAATGGAATGTTTAATATGTATCATCTTTTTCGTTTCGCTTGGAGATACGCGGCAGAGGGCGCCGTCGATGGGCGTCGGGCAACGAGGTCTGTTTGGTACTATATAATTAGCTTTCTATGTAAACAAGCTCACTGTTAGATACTGTTAGGGCTAATAAATCATATTGTTTGGACGTGTAGCTATCGGATTATAAGTAATTACATTGCAGCTAGTGGAACGGGATGCGGGGGCATTATTAATCAACATGAAAATTTACATCGTTGATCGTTCACATTTTAGTTTATTGAAACTGATACATTTTTCATGTATACCGTACGATATTGTTGCTGTTGTGTCACGCTAATCTACACTGTGTGGAAAACGAGATTTATCTTTAATAACGTTTCCATTCAATCTCCTTCGTGTAGAACCAGGTGTACTAAAGACTAATATAAACTTATTTTTTTTTTGTTGCGCATATAACAAAAATGAACTGTATAGAATTTTAATTTACAAAAAATAATAGTAATGTAACGAGTTCTAAAAAATACAATTAAAATAATTATTTTGATTATTAACCATACTGGAAAATATCTAAATAACAGATAATTATTAAACTATTTCAGTACACTGACTCTATTTATATTAATTTAATAAAGTGACAAAAACTTATTGTCGTTTTACAAAAAAAATCAGAAAAAGACGAACGAACGCATAAAAATACTGCTTTAACGAGAACGTATAAGAAATTCATTACGTAATACAGAGTCAGCATTAATATTTCTGTTCCGTTCAGCCAACGCTTCGACACGACGCCAATGTTTATAGCTGAACTATACGAAAAGGAAATAGAAATTTTATGCAATAAATTGACTCGACTCAATTTCGAAATCGGCTGCTATTTTTGACACGCTTTTTATCTTTTATGTATCTTGCAATTGAATAGCTTTTCTCCTAAAAGGACACATAAAACTGACTGATATCGAAAAATTGTGTATTATAGATAACAAGACTCTATACAATATATATATATATATATATATATATATATATATATGTATGTATGTATGTATGTATGTATGTATGTATGTATATAAATGAACGTGCAGAGTGTGTGTGATTTTGTATGGGAACAAAACATGTCGTTCATCTACCAAATATCAAATGAAATCTTCATTAAAAGTTTATATTAGTGAGTAGGTTCTTTCAAATGGATTCGTCAACAAAGACTTAGTACGGTTACTTTGCAAATTACGTTTGCATTGTGTTCAACGCGTCACTCACGAACAAAACTTGTCAACGTGCCGTCGAACTGAAAGTTTATACTCACACTGACACAGACACGTACAAACCGCACACGTATGTATGACGAGAACAGAACTCTTTAGATAGATGGATGTGCACGTCGATGAGCGGGAAGTTAATGACGAGCATACGATTACTGATAGAAAAAAAGAGGTAGTAAATGCGGGTTGTGTTCGTACGTGAATCACCACCGAACGACGCAGTGCATCGATGACGTTAACAATGGCGCAGAGCTGCAACGATAGGATTATGTTGAAGTATATGCGTGTATTCGAAACCGCTATCTCTGAAACTCTGGTGAACTGAGTACAACTTGTCAATTTAGCTCCTCGGGCGCTCACGAATGACTCGATTCCGATCAATACGGAGACGCGACACGACAGTAACAGAGTAGGACGGACCAGAGATATGGGAGAAATGGCAGTGTGACGGTCTGAAAGAGGTTCGACGTTGGCGATACACGATTTTACGACGACAATATTAGTACTAGTCGTTTTTAACATATTTATTAAAAAAATATTTTTTTTATATTTTTATTTTTTTTAAATAATAATTTTTATCTCTATGTAACTTCAATAGATTTGTATAATAATTATATCGAATGAAATCAAAATACAAAACTAGATAATTCTCTCTTGATTATAAAATTATATATTATTTTAATTTGTTTTTTCATACAGTTGAAATTATCATGTCTATTATGAAAAATATGTCTTAAATTTAAATATATTTAACAATAACATTTTTAAATAACTATAACGATGAAAATTTTTGTCGGTAATATAGATGATTTATGTATTTTTCCACATGCTGCATGTTTTTATTTCGTCAGATATTCGTTTTAATATATAATTTATGTACGATATACCGTACATTAAAATTATATTCAGACTATAATTTATACATTACATTTTTTTAAAAAAATAAAATATTCATTCGGTATGTATGAAAGCTGGAAAAATATTTCATTTTATTAAATAATTTTCGTCCTACTATTAACTAATAAATCTAAAGTGCAATCAATAAATCTCGATATATGCTAATTAATAAAATTGTCACAACAATCCTATCGACTGAACAACTTAATCATAAAAGTAGCGTCATCGTTGTCGTCGTTGTTGTATGAGAGACAATAAAGAAAATTTAGTGGAATTCACTTAAACGAATCTATAAAAAAGGGTGGTCTTACCGAGAAACACAAACCGTGAAAAAGAACAGATAGTCGAGGGCATGAAACATTTATGAGTTTTTGTTAAATTCGTGTGTGTAGGATGTAAGCACCGGAGGATTTGTTGTTGAAAAACGTCGTAGACGTCATCTTTCTTCCTTTATCCTCATCTTTTTCTCTGCCATGGATGTAACTAATAGCAAACAATGATGTTAGACGTTCGCGTTCATAGACGGACTGGCAGTGAAAATTGAGCTGTTCCGAAAGTTAAAGAATAAATTTATTTTTCGGAACGCTTACGTTGTGCTAAACACGATGAATTATTTAAGAAAAACTAGTAGACATGTAAGTATTTTCATAAATATGCTTATATATATCATTTTTTTAAAAAAATAATCTCCGATTTTCGTGTATTCTAAATTTATTTTAAGTTAGCACAGAAACATATCGTACAATATTTGCTTTTGAATCAATAATTAATGCACTAAATGAAATATTATTAATGATGGAGATTTATTTTGTATAAGCGATTGAGAAATATATTTATCATCACGTTGTGAGGTATAAATGTGTTGCGATTACAATAAAAAAAAACGTTTTGACTGAAATGAAATTTAATTCCGTTGATGTGATTTTCATTAAATAAAAATAAATTGCATCCAGCATAAATGTTATATATGTGTATAAGTGAATGAGCGTATGTATGTGTGTGTGTTTATAATATATCGTATCAATGGAATTAATGACAGAGTAATTAAATAAATAACTACTTATAAATAAATTAATATCGCTTGAGTTGTAACGATCACACAAATACCAGTAATGTGATATAATACCGTGCTTAGTATAGATTATAATCAGTAATTATACAAATACATAACGTACAATATGTCATAATAAATAAATCGTACTCTAAACTACACGTAAATGTTCGTTATTATACGATACACGTGACTCTAGGTTCAATGTATTGTTCGACGATCGAGATAAAAAATGTTTTTTCGTTAAATTATTCCATAGTAATGGACAATGGATGAATTAAGTATTCGAGTAGAAAGTAACAAGTGTACGATTATTTCGTACTCGGTTATTGTTGCACAGAGATCGAATTATCAAATTAAAATTTATTTTAAGGAAATCAATTATTCTCTAGTCAAATTATTATTTAGAACTCTTAATAGAAGTTTAAATAATTTACAAGATTTTGTCTTGATATCTTAAAAGAACAATGGATCATTTTCTTATTAAATTCAATAACACGCCTTGAATTTAAATTGTTTGTTTTAATTTTCATAAATTGAATATGTTCATT
The DNA here is from genome assembly GCA_029203775.1 of Neoneuromus ignobilis. Classification (NCBI taxonomy): domain Eukaryota; kingdom Metazoa; phylum Arthropoda; class Insecta; order Megaloptera; family Corydalidae; genus Neoneuromus; species Neoneuromus ignobilis. The sequence goes on along the minus strand of CP092095.1, from coordinate 29,167,350 downwards.
AATCATTTGCTTATTACCACATATTTTTTTGTATATAATTTTCGATGTAAATCATTTTTTGGTCATTTATTAAGTAGGAAATAATAAATAGGTATTTACATAAAGTTTTCAGAATTCAATTTACAAATGTAATTTGAAAAATGCAATATGAAAAAGAACATAAAATTTAATTTATTCATTATTTCTGTTTGTTATTTATTGAAATGTCTATAAATATGTATGTTCATAATATAAATATATTTGTATGTATACATAAATATAGCTTATAATATTTATGTATATGTGTAAATATCAACGCATATATTTATTTACGTACTGCTCTATTGATTTCGTCTATATACATCTCTTATTTTATCAGGAAAAAAACTAGCTCAATTTCTTCGTCCAGTTTTCACCATTGACTGTGTCGACTTTGCCTTTTTATCTTTTTCAAAGCTGTCAGTAACGCAGAACTTTTGACCCGTGAAGTCGTAGAGATTTTCTACCCAACAGTAATTTTTATATACGTATACTTCGAAGAAGATATTTCAATCGAAATATTTATACAACATATATATATATATATATATATATATATATATATATATATATATTTGTTTATTCGAGTGTATGTATTGATTTAAGTAAAGCAATTTTTATAATTAATCAAATTAATTTCAATCTAATAAATTCGATCTATAAAGAGCATTTTGAAAATTATCATCAATGTTAATGGAAATTATATTATTTTTTTTAAAAAAAAACCTTTAAAGTTGCCTAACTAATATGAAATTATTTAAAACCCAACTGTGTTTTGTTGATACCGTCTGTGTGGTTTTATTACAATGTTCGAATAACGGATCAACAAGAAATTCAGTTTAGTTCTATCTCGGAATCTTATGTAAACATTGAACGTGGAGCGTTTATAAAACACAAATGCAGTTTACAATGAAATCCTTTTACATGGAACCAAGATCTCCATGTTTGCTATGCAGTTCAGCACGACAATTGTGCTGTTTAGACTAGCTTTCGTGTTTTCTTATAACATAATTAATGAAAAACGTTTGTGCAATAGCTGTTTCATTATATTTAGCTTACAACGTAAAGGAATTTATAAAGAGGTCGTTGGGTACAGAGTATCAAGGACGATTTAATATTATTTGGTTGATTCGAAAAGTTTAATACATACATACATACATATACATATTTATTTATATATATATATATATATATATATATATATATATATGTATATATGAATGTACGAGGGTCTTTTGATAAGTATGGTACATTTATTTATTGTTTAATTTAATCAATTAATTAAATTAAATTTTTCAATTTAGTTTTTCTTACTTTTTTGCATAAATGTAGGCGTGTAACTGATTTTTATTGTCTTTTTTTAAATTAAGTTTGTATTTAAAAATAGGAGTTTCAATCAATGTGTTTTTTTTGTTTTTTTAATGAATCTTCTCTTTGATTTTTTTGTTTTAATTTAAGTAGATAAAATATATGCTTTATATTTGTATTTCTTTTTATATTGTTTACATAAAAAGTTAAATATTTTTTTCACAAAATCATTAGGATTATTATTATGATTTGTGAATATATTAAGTGGAAAATATTTGCAACACAATCGTATCGTGCTTTTTTAATATAAATATAAATTTATTTATGTATGTACATATATATATATATATATATAAATATATATAAAATAACATTTCACTCGTGATCCTGCTAATCTTTTGTCGTGTGTAGACGAATCTAATTATAAAACTGGCAAGCACATTTTCACACCAGGCGATCTGTCTAGCGCAGTAATTTCGAGCGGGAAGAACGTTAAGACAACGACAACAACGACGACCATATGTGCGTTGTGTGTGATACGAAAATGTGATGCTTTGCGAACAGTGCGGGTCGCGTGAAGAGACGTGTCTCTCCTAGAACGGAAACAATGAGCGCACGATTACTTTTCTTCATTCGTACGTGTGCGTGTTCGTGTGTGCGTATATATATGTACAGGTGTATGTGTGCGTGGGTCACCGGTATTCAGAAAAGGATTGACCGTCGCAGTGAGTTTCAGTTACTATCGTTGTCGTTATTCGACTGCTACTACGACTACAACGGACCCAGAGCAATGTTCTATACCGCATGTAGCGTTTGGTAACGACGGCTGAAAGACGACATATGTATGTAGTGGTCAGCTTTCTGTGTGCTCGAAACGTCTGATCTTCAACGTTTGAAGTCCTTTCAAGCCTCACTGAACACCACCGATGTCCGTGCCGTATTATATTGTTATGAGATTTCACGTCAAAACCATGAAAACAGGATACAAGCGACTATACTACACATAATAATGTATGCTGTAACAACTTCTGTAGAACTTAATACAGTCGAGGCGCGTCAAACTGTTGAAGAAGAATGTGTAGAGAGTTTTGTTTCGTTTGGATTTCGTCGTAATTAAATGTACATTTTATTATTAATGATTGTGGACTTGAAGAATGGTTTAGAATAACGATAGAAGATCGCTTGAGTGGAATTGATTTGATATACATTTATCAGTCAGAGAAATCTTTGTGCTTTTCTATGACATATTCTTTTTGGAAAAAATAATTTTATAAAAATGTAATATATATTATATTATATATATAGATCAATCGAGTAAATTTATTAATACTCGTAAATTGCGAATCGTTTTATATGATTGAACATCATTTCATAAAGTGCTTAAAACGAAACGAACAGAAAAATCACAATTTCACGAAACCGTCTCTAACATTTAAAATAAAATCTCGTGATTGATGATACGATATACGAGGACATGAAAAATGAAAATAACATAAAAAGGAAGATGAAAACGATGACATCGTACTCGAGCTAAGGTCAAATAATCTTACAGACAAGTTTAGCTATGTAATCGTTTCGAATCTCATTACTAAAGAACATGTATGTTGAGTTGAGAATAAATATAGCGAATGCAAATATCACTCTAACATTTTACAACGTGTAATATATATATATATATATATATATATATATATATATATATATATATATATATATATTATACTTTGATATCTTTTTCATATTATTTTTTTCTAAACATTTTTTTAAGTACTTACATAGAGCTTATTTTAAAAAATATAAATTATCTTCAAGTATAATTTTTTTCTTTGTAAATAATTTTATATATTATTATTTTTTTAAGTTTTTCATTTATGTTTTTTGAATTTAAATTATATTTGATATTAGATTTATATTATTTGAATTGAGTGGTCATCTGTGAATGGATTTTACTATAAAGTCTATTAAAACAGTGATAAAATGTTATTACCTATACATTTAACTAAAAATACATTGTTTTATATATATATATATATGATATATATATATATATACTCGTATATACACTAATACATATGTATATACACGTACATCTTTTGATAATATCTCGCTGAGAGTAACGTGCCATTTTGAAACGATCCTTTTCATCCGTTTTACACGCAAGTACATCGAACATGACACGACGAGACCGACTGGCGCTGCCGCATACCTTAATAAATCACATACTGTGGTTACGACTGACCCCTCGCCGTGATATGTTTCGACCACGCCCAAGACTTGAAGAGGATCGGTGGAGTAACGGCTGTTGTGCAGCACTCGTCGTCGTTACACGACACGTTCGCCGTTACGTCGACGGAGACGATTGTTGTTGTAGCGTCGCTAGTAGAAAGTAATGGCACGAGGAACGTATAAGACGAAAAAGTGGAAAAAGAAGTAGAACGAACGACACGACATGTACTCCTTCTCGGTGTTTATTTACTATTCCACTCCTCCGCTAAAATTATAGTCATGTAGAAATGTTGCTGCTGGAGCATTCAGGTCGGGAGAGAATTAGGAATGCTTAGGAGTGTCGCCTGTTTCGCACACGTCATGTGTATTGGACTCGTTTACTTTTTTTATACAAACATTCTGTATCTTGCGCACGTATATCAATCACGAAGACAAAATTAAAATAAGAATACTATCAAAGTTTGCCCAAGTTTGATGTCTTGAAATAACATTACACATACAGAATGTTTTAAAAGTTTTAATACATGTTTTGTGTTATTTTTTCTCATAAAACTAAATTAGCATATTTTGCTTAGTTGATTTTACTATCAAGATTAGATTACACACACGAATGAATCAACGTCATAAATGTTTTCATTTCATTTCAACATCATAAATGTTTATACAGGTGTGTAATGATAATTTATTGTTTGTTTTATTTACTGAAGAACATTTTGATGATATTTTCACCATCGTTAAAGCCTCTACTATATAATTTTGATATTATAAAATACATTTTATAATATACTACTCTCAGAATGATGTTATAGACGTAGAAACACGTATTATTGATTTAAACAACAATAATTCATAGTTGAACATTTTTATATAATCTCTGGTGTTGGAATGAGTGATCCATTTGGGATAAAATGAATTTAGTACCATACCAAACGAGTGATATAAGTAGATTATAAAATTTAACCGTGTTCAATTTAATTTATATTTAATATCCGAAAAAAGGGAGATTAAAAATCATAATTGTTTGTTCGAATATTTAAATTATATACATATATATATATACATATATATATATATATATATATATATATATATATTTGTATAAATTCAATATTTTATATTTTAATAAATTTAATCAGATGGGATATGCTATGATGTTTGCTTTTAACGACGCCACTGTAAGAATATTTCATATAAGGAATCTACATGAGATCGTTCTGAAAATGGTGTCGGTGCAGAGACATCAGGCAATGGTGGTGATATGTTTGTATGGCGCGATCGTCGACACGGTCTTATAGTCTCTTTCTATATACTTAGACACACCTCATACAAGCATACCCTAATACTCATACACACACATACACACACACACATATATATATATATATAATCATACACGTCATGTGTAAACTGATACGTGCATAAGTAGTATGTGTGTGTAGAAGGAATACATACACACGCACACTCATATATATATATATATATATATATATATATATATATATATTTGTGTGTGTATATGTATGAAGGTATATATGTATTTAGGTATGGCAGATTGCCAATGTGTATGTCTTTGTCGTCTAACGCGCTGTTTTACGCCTTACCACTCTTCATACATGCTAAATGCATTTCTCGTTTCACAACCAAATCGACACCACCGCTAGCAATGCTTTCGACTCACAATGAAGGTTTTATACTCTGAATATTCAGATAACTACACATACACATAACTATATGAATACTCAGATATATATATATATATATATATATATATATATATACATAAAATATAAAAGATATATGTTTGAAAATGGCATTTTTATAACAACAAATTAGTCTTTATAGTATGATTACATTAAAGATAAGTGCCAAAGTTAATATATTAAATCTTTCAATCGATTTAATTATAAAATAAAATTAGTTTCCTCAACAATGTACGGTTATAAAAAAAATAATATCGTTTTTATTTTAATAGGAATTGTTTAATAAAAATGTAGTTAAATATTTATAAAAGCGAGCTCAAGTTTAATTCTTTATATTAGTCTGTAAATTAAATTCAGCTTTTTATTAATTAATGATATTATAATAAATAGTGGATTGATTTTTTAGAAGAACTCAATATTTGTTTGTACTTGTTTGATATTAAAAAAAATATTATAAATATTTAAGTTAAAATTTATATTCTAACATATATAAGCTCACTGATATAAGCTCACGTTTTCGTGACAATGAAAAAAATGTTACATAATTTTTGAACTTATAAAGAGACTTTTGTCATTTCATTAACTATCCCTTCTGCTATGTAACTCTTACATTTTTAATATTCTCTAGTTAAGTACAGAGAAATACACACACATTCATATACAGACACAAGTTGAGTGAGATGTGTTTGTCTTTCAGTTTTCTTGTCAGTTTTACATCGGGTATATATATATATATATATATATATATATATATATATGTGTGTGTGTGTGTGTGTGTGTAAGTGTATATTTATGAAGGACGCGCGGAACAAGTCGCCTGTACCCGTACCGACCAATCCAACAAACTTCCCGTAACTATTTTAATTAAAAACGGTCGCTCGTGAAAAGTATACGCCATCGTCGACTTGCCCCGCTTCCAGACCACCCTACACGATCCAAAAGGAAACACAGCAGCACCTTTTATAATACAACGATGTTAATAGCTTATAAGAACTTGGCTTTAGTTGCAAGTTTAATTATTTCTTGAGGTTAGAAACCTGCTTATTGTATATTACAGACGAATGCAACGAACGTACCTCGGCTTAAACTTTATACGCACTTATATACTTACAAACATATATACATACACACACATGTATATATATATATATATATATATATGTAATATATCGTACGGTTCTGTTCATTTTTGTTATTAAATTGATTTAGTTTTTATGAATGAAAAAAACTTACGTGCAGTATTAAATTTGGTTAATGGCACAATTTTTGTTTGTAGTTATAAATCAAATAATTATTTTTTAAAAAGTTAATTTTATTTTATGTTCACAAGTTTTAAGTTTATTAAATAATTATTTAAAATATTTAAGATAAAATCTGTTTTACAATAGATTAAAAATGATGTTACAAGAATGTGATTCGTGTTCGGTGTTATTAATCGAACAACAGTGCAATTATTAGAACAATTCTTTGTGCACATCTAGAAATATCTAATTCTTCGTAAACACGACATCGCGTTCCGTCGTTGTGGACGTTGTCGTTCGATCACCGATGAATACAGTTCGTTCGGTCATCTCGTGTTTGTATGCCGAAAACATCCGCACGAGGGAATCTATTTTCTAGTGTTCTTATCGCCGGCACTATTTCAATCCGCAATAATACGGATCGCGCTCCTCATATCAAGATGTATGCCTCGCCTTGTCGCACAATATGGTGCCGTCGTGTTCAGCACACATGATTTATTATTTTTCTTATTCGTCGACGCTCAACGACAATGGCGACTGCGACTCTCGTACACAGGAAATCATCGGCTCTCCGAGTTTCTGTATAAATGTGGGTGTTTGTGCTCACACGCCCGCACACACAATATGATATTTTTATGTTATTATAAAAATAATATGTTGTTATTGAAGATATATCAGCACATTTCTTATCCGAATCACTGTATATATCGTAACATCGCTTTTATATTTGTCTTCGACAAGAATTGTTTTCATGTTTATTGCATCTGCAAACATGACAGAATTTTAATGTCGCGAGCGCACGTCTTCCACTACGTGCTTAAAATTTAATTGACAGCTTATTTATTCGATGTATTGCCAAGTGTGTATTGATGTGTGCATGTATAGAAAAACTTGATACCTTTTTTCTTTCCTGTATATTTATCTTTATATATATATATATATATATATATATATATATATATATATATATATATATCGGTAGGTGTAGATGTGTGTATATAGACACATAAGCAGTTGTCAATGTAATGAAATGTTTATGACACGAAATAATATTTTTATTTTCAAATAGAATTTTATAGTCACGCTATCCGTACCTTACTTTACATTTCTTACATATACATACATACATACATACATACATTCATACATACATACATATATATATATATATATATATATATATATATATTAACATTTGTGTGTGTAGTTGTGACTGTTTAATTTTAATAAAATGAACCATTTTTTATGTATAATGAAACATCTATTACTTTTTATAACATTTTCGAGATCAAAATTTATTAATGTTCAAGACTTTCGTTGCTTAATAAAATATTCATTTATAGTCTATAATATTATAATAGTTGTATTTTGATGTATTTACTTAATAAAAATAATATTGTCTTTAAAAATTAGTTTAATAATTGTTATTTAAATTATTAATTGTTTCTCTAGTAACATATATGTGCATAGATGTATAAAGCAATTGAGTTGAATAAGATGCTTGCATAATTTTCACATCTATGTATATAATAAAAAAATAACTTTGTTTAAAAGAAACTAATTTATTGTGAAACTTTCTCTAGTGTACATATAAATCTTAAAACGAACAAACACAACAGTAATTATCTGCAGTAAAATGCTCGTCGATCGAACCAAGATAATAATTCTGTCGTAAGATTGTAAAGACATGCTCTTGGAAAACATAACAGTGCACCGAAAATTAATTCAATCGAGATACAGAATCAAATAAAATCGTAATATCTCCAGTTTTATTTGCAGTGAACTTCCCTTTTGCAATGCTCTTCGTATGTCAACAAATATCCATCAGAAAATGACATGTTGACGTTTTATTTGCTGTCGCCGAATAAGTAAATATTGTCTTCGGTTACAAATATGACGTTCACTCAATTGTATTGGTAATTTAATAGATTGTTAGTATATTACATATATATATATATATATATATATATATATATATATATATATCGATAGATAGATAGATACGTATAGAAGATTTTGTTAATAATATCATTGTTATATTTTCAATTCTATTTTTGTGCAATTCAAATTCTTCGTTGACAGAAGTATTATAGTTAAACGATTGATCGGAGAATATGCATTTTGAAATGATATATAATTTCTTGAATATATTTTCATTTTATATAGATGCATGTTGAATAATACAAATTGTCAAAAGTGTCAGTATCTGATAGGTTTGTATTTATCTGTTTGTTTAAATCTCGATGCGTGTACGTTTGTGAATATCGTGAAATGCTTAAACGAATGTAGATATGTATGTCTACATCTACATATATGTATAAACGCATGCGATTTGTTTTGTATATACAAGAGGCAAGACGATATTCGTTGGTCGTAGACTAGTGCTGTTCACCCACATTACATTAATGTAACTACTACATCCGATTGGACGAATATAAATGACCGTCCTGTAATCAATCTACGTAGGACTTGCACAGCGGCAGATACTCGAAATGAGGAAGGGTAGCATTGATAAGGACGTTTAGCTTCCGGACTTAATAGTCTGGATATGCCAGAATTTGCGGCGGTGGTATTAGAGTCGTTGCCTTTGCTACAGTAGTGCTCGGCAGAAAATAAATGAAATTGGCTATTTTCGTATATATTCGCTAAGGCATCTGAAATACATTCGAACGGAAACGTCGTAGCCGTCGATGTGTAAATACACTATGTACATGTATTTATCCATTCATGTATATTCATGGTAATTTGTCTTAATTCCATTGCACAATAACAATATCAGGTTGAATATTTTAGAGGTATAAAAATATATGTATAGATGTATTTTATATATCTATGTGAGAATGTTAAAAATAATACAGTTTCTTCTCTTCGATTTCTCATGACAATATTTTTTACCAACCGTTTCTACCCTGACATTCTTTATATTCTTCAAACGTTTTTTGTATAAACGTTACGTATTTAAATTTCACCCTCTTGCTGATAATATATTTTATCTGAAACTTATTATCTCAGCTGTCACGATGTAACATATTACCAATTAAAAACGTATCAAGTGTTATTAAGTTTAATCTTATTTTTCCGGAACCCGTTCAAGAACGATCGACTGTCGACTTCTTATACATTCCTTAACAGGCAAACTCAATGTATTTGCGTGTATGAAACGTCTATGTATCGATAGACAACTTGTATTCTTGAATATATTTAATAGAAATTTCTCTGTACGTTTGCTTGTTAAAATTAAAATTATGTTTGCTGATTGAAACATTTATTTTAATAACAATTAGTTGTTTTTATTTTCTAGTGGAGTAATGATGAATAATTTTCTTTACTAGAGTTTACTGATTGAATATATTTTTTAAATGTTCAAAATATATATTCGTTTTAAAAAAAACATTCAATATTGAAAATTCTGGTCTTTTTCATTCGAAAGAGCATACAATTTAATTATGAGTAAAATTAGTATATTATTCGCCATTAATTTGTTATTAATAAAAATTAAAGCAAGTAGATTTGAATTGACTGACATGTTTTTTTGATAATTTTAATTGTTTTTTGAAAACATCTTTTTGAATTCGATGATATAGTGCAGATAAATATTTTTTTTCGATTTTTTGAATTTCGATGAAAATAATTAAAACGATCGAAAATCGATTTCCGGCTATAAAAATTATATTTCTCATAATTGAATACAATTTTTGCTGGAATATAATTATTTTTTACTTACTTAATCGATTTCTAATAAAATATTATGATTTAGAGTGATTTTTAAAATTTTCAATTTTTTGCCTCAAAAAAACCACGACCTATAGTATGGAAAATTTCATGAAAAATCAACATTTTCCAAAATCGTTTTTTTTCGTTTAAAATCAAAGTTTGACTCTAAAATAGTATGAATCGAAGATTAAAATGTCATTTTTGAAATAGCAATATATGTACTAATAATTTTCATTTTAAAGTCCTAATATAGAATCAACATTCTATTATTTTTTACTGGAAATATTTTTTAGAGACGATGATGTAGTGCAGATAAATTTTTAAATTTTTTTTGATCAATAATTGTTTTCTGGATACAAAAATCCGATTAAATTATGCGATTATTTTTACTGACTTGTCGATCTAATAAAATATATTAATTTAGAGTGATTTTTAAAATGTCTCAAAAAAACCACGACCTATAGTATAGAAAATTTATGAAAAATATTTTAATAATTTTCATTTAAAATTAAATATTACGAATCGATGATTAAAATATAGAATCAACGATTTCTATTATTCATTCATTTATATCTCAATCAGTGAGTATTAATATTTCATTTTAGAGCCTCTATACAACATTCATTTTTACTGGAAATAGAGAAATTTGATGATGTAGTGGAAATTAGATAAATGCAAATTTTTTTGGATTTTTAAATTTTGATAGAAAAATTAAAATGATCAATAATTGTTTTCTGGATACAAAAATCATATTTCTCATTAATGATTATAATTTTTGATGGAATACGATTATTTTTTACTGACTTAATCGATTTCTAATAAAATATATTGATTTAGAGTGATTTTTAAAATTTTCGATTTTTTGCCTCAAAAAAACCACGACCTATAGTATGGAAAATTTCATGAAAAATCAACATTTTCCAAAATCGGGTTTTTTTATTTAAAATCAAAGTTTGACTCTAAAATATTATGAATCGAAGATTAAAATGTCATTTTTGAACGTAGGACAATTTTTTTTAGAAAAAACCGTAAATTATGCTGATTTCATGTCATCCATGTCTCAATCAAATGTGTACTAATAATTTTCATTTTAGAACCCTAATATAGAATCAACTTTCTATTATTTTTCACTGAAAATATTTCCTAGAGTCTATACTATTTATTTTTAATGAAAATTCGATGATGTAGTGCTGATAAATTTTCTTTTTTAATTTTTTAAATTTTGATGAAAAAATTAAAATGATCAAAAATTGTTTTTCGGGTACAAAAATCGTATTTATCATTAATGATTATAATTTTTGATGGAATACGATTATTTTTTACTTACTTAATCGATTTATAATAAAATATATTGATTTAGAGTGATTTTTAAAATTTTCAATTTTTTGCCTCAAAAAAACCACGACCTATAGTATGGAAAATTTCATGAAAAATCAACATTTTCCAAAATTGTTTTTTTTATTTAAAATCAAAGTTTGACTCTAAAATAATATGAATCGAAGATTAAAATGTCATTTTTGAACGTAGGACAATTTTTTTTTTTAGAAAAACCCATAAATTATGCTGATTTCATGTCATTTATGTCTCAATAGAATGAATATTAATAATTTTCATTTTAAAGTCTTAATATAAAATCAGTCAGAGAACCCTTTATTTTCGAAAGTTAATTTTGAGGTAGATAACTTAATCTTGTGAAAACAATTGTCAAGAAACTTTGAAAAAAAGGCTTTATTGAGCTGGCATTGTCAGAGAAGCCAGGAACTGGAATAGTCTGTGGATCATATATATATATATATATATATATATATATATATGTGTGTGTGTGTGTGTGTGTGTGTGTGTGTGTGTATGTGTATGTGTGTGTGTGTGTGTGTATTAGATACATGTACTAATTTGAAAATGCTTGGAAACATATTCGAATTTTATTCAAATACCGTATAAAAGAGATAAACATTATTTGCTCTCTGTGCACACGTAAAGTTTATTCATGTTTGTGGATAGGTAAGCAAAGTAGTCGACGAAAATAAAATATTGACTGAACGTATATTTTCGTAACTGCGCGGTTACTTTTTCCCGAAAAAAAGAGTAAACAACGAACATATATAAATCGATACATAAAGAAAAATATACGAGCCGAATCTTGAAAACAACTAATAATTGAACGAGACAATGTGTTCAGTGTTAGTTTAGAAATTGGGAAGAAGGAGCATTCTATTCACGCTCCGACACAACTGTTAATTATTTCGTATGATATATTACTTAATAATGATACGTTACGTAATGCATTCGGTACAGCGATAATGTGATGGCGGAAGGCAGCATTCCGTTAGACACAATCGTATATTGAATCCCAAGAGACGGTATATGTTCGTATATAACTTTGCCATAGAAGATCTAATTCGAGAGATAACACGTATGACGACAATATAATCTTGCGGTTTCTCTATTCGTTAGTGTCATATGATGACGTTACTTCTGTTTCGTCTTTTACACTCACACATCGCATTATTTTTAAACATTAATTTTTAAGTAATTCTCAAAATAGATAGATATGTATTAGAAATAGTCTTGAAAAAGTGTAAAAAAATAATATATTTTTTCAATAGAGCAAAAATCAAAATCAGTCAACTCTTTGTACATTTGAAATAATGCAGAAGTTAAGAAATTCCCTAGCACGTATTAATTATTTTTAAGATGCAAAAATGATGGTTATTTTTACTAAAGTTTATGCTCTTTCGAACGGTAAACACTAGACTTTTTTAATCTCGAACAGATTTTTTTTTCAATAGTGACAAAGTTACAAACGTGCATGTATGTTAACGTTATGTATAATATATTGAAAATAATGTGGAATTTAGAAAGTTGTCATCATATCAATAATCATTTTTAAAGTGAAAAAAATCGTTTCAATTGGTTTTTGTATAAGGCTGTTTAGGTTTTTTTTATCATTATTATTTTGTAAAAAAATAGCAAGTTAATTACGATATTTTTTACATTATACACATATATTCAGTTATACTTGTTTATGATTTTTATTTATAGTCTCTACGATATAATTTCAAGTTAATTTATTTACATTTTTTTAAAAAAATGAAAAAAATGATTAATTCCGAACGTTAAATTCCATCTGGTGGTGGAAGTGCATCAGTCAATTACGGAGATGATGGTGGAGGGTTTGCTTCGGAATTCTAAAAAAATTTTTTTGGAATTTATTCACGTTTTCAGAACACCATTGAGCTACTTCATTGTGTTCTATAGTCCTCAACCATTTAAACGATAATTTATTAATGTTGTACATAACTTTTAAATTTTTATAACATTTTTTCACTTTTAAGAATTTTTTTATCTTATAAAAAATCCTTAGTAGATTATCATTCAGGTATTTATATAAATTTTAATGAATCGTTTATTAAAGATATTTTTTATACTCATATTTTAATAATTATTTTCCAAAGAAAAAAATTAATTAAATATTATCCAATATTAATTTTTCTCATGACGTTTACAGAATTATTGTATATATTATTCCATTTCTGTTTCTTCCTAATTCGTCGAGTTTCTTTCGTCCGTTGGCTCGTAATTGAAACATAAAGCGTCAATAACAGTGCTCGTAAAATTTGTTTGATTTTTTACCTACGCCAATCTCCTTTATGGCCCAAGTATCATTTTATACATCGTATCACTATCTTAATTATCGCATTCCTGCTATATAATTTTAGTACTGGCTTTTATGTTGTCAACAGTGTACCCAAAAGATATACAAGCAAGTCGTTTCTGTGATACAATCGCTGTTGCGCGACGTCGACGGCAAAACGACGAGAACAACGACGATTAAGTATTACAATCGATCGCAATGGAACTTTATATTCGGTTTTATACAATTTATAAAGAGAGAAGACGTCCGCGTTCACAAACTATCACGACGATAGTTCGATCGGAGCAACTAAAACGAATCTATATATTTTTTATTTTGTTTCAATGAAATTATAAAAGAGTCTAATTAGAGAATTTTATCTGTACGATTTATTTATTTTTTAGAATTATTTTAGTTTCTAGTTTTAAGACGATTTCTATTGTTAATCAAATCTATTTGTCAGTGTTTCCATTCAATATTGAAAATTACAAATTTTCTTACCTTTCTCTCTCTATATCCCTCTCTATAGATGTTTGCATGTAAATGAATATGCAATTTCTTCAGTAAACATTTTATATATATATATATATATATCCGTAACTAATCAAGATAGAAGCTGTCTATATCTCTACAGCAATTGTCTGTAGTCCATTCTACTTAACCATCGTTTTGTATTATCCTATTGTTATTGGATGCTTGTCTTGACTTGAAGTCCACTGTTGTCTCGCTAAATTCGAGTTGCGAAAAGATAGAGGCTAGAGGCCCATTGACAACGTTTTCAATCCGTACATAAGAAGTGAACGAACAGTATTCACGCAGAGCACTTTTGAGAAGAAATGACATTAATGAATCCTTATTCTTAGTTTATACTTAACTCGAATATACACTCTTTTCTGTTTTTATATCTAGCAAGGTTTAAAATTTTCGAATATTTTAAGGAAATTAATTATTTTTCTTAATATATTTGATTATTTGTTTTAAAATGAATAAGTGATAAATATTATTTTATAGGAACAATGTTACAATTGTTAAGATTTCTAATGTGCTAGTTATTTGTATGTGATTTAAAATCAAAATAGTAATTAAAATAAAAATCTATTTATCTTAATACAGTTGTACAAATGTTAATTTTTGTGATCATATAAACCATTTCAAGCGATTCTTTAAAGAATTCGAAACAGACAGAAATAGAATAATCGAATTGTAAACAGTAAAACGAATAGAACTAGAATGAAAAATGATCTCTGAACAGACATTCGAAGAATATTTTTTACATTTTACGAAAATTTTTAGACGCTCGACGTGTCTCGTTGTCTTATAAAAAAAGATAAATTGCCACCTCGGACATAAGATACTCGGAACTGTTAATAATGAATGACAAAACACGTATCCTTAACAGCATCGAGCAAGTAGCACATAAAAATACGACATTGTTTGTTCGAAAACAGATACAAATCACGAGGGCCGACTCTAAAAATTGCCCTCATACGTAACGCGCACGTATTTTCACACTATCTGCGCGCCAGCCAGCACACAAACACCCTCATCTACCCTCATATATGCACACACATACATATAAAACTACTTTCCAGTCTTGGTCGTATTGTCTTTGACGCATTGTCCTCGCATCTTTGCGAAAGTCCGATAAGATATGAGTAGACCTTCTGTGTATAAATATATATATATATATATATATATATATATATATATATATATATATTGTGTATCTATATATGTTTGATGGGGTTATGTATTATACGACTCTATGATCCTGATTCTTTTCATTTCTTCTACACATACAGACACATATTTCAGTGTGTCATTCACATAACAAATATATATATTTATGTATGTATGTATGAGTGTATGTATTTACAAAAGTACATATCTTTGTGTATGTATTATATATGATGGTGTTTGACGTCGTCAAAATGTCTTTTCAATGGTGTTCAGTCTCGATATCGTCTTCTTGTCTTCTTGATATATCTGATATTTGATTGTAGTTTAGTTTCCAAGACAGGATACAGAACATAGAAGAGAGAAATACTCGACACTCGATCTTATAGTCATGGTGACGGATTGTTATGAAATTCGAAGGCGGTTTCCTTTGCTTTTTTCAAATTGCTTTCTTTGATAACGTCACGTCCGATTAACTACAACGATTTCAAGTTTGCATAGTTTGTAAACATATCGAAAGTGGAATATTTTTTTATAACGTACGAACATATATATATATATATATATATATATATATATATATATATATATTATGTTCATATTAAGATGTATAAATATACTACAGATTTTCCTAAAAGTGTACTGTTTTTAAAAGTGAGTATATTCAATATTTTGAGTTATACAAGTTAAATCTTTAATATTATTTACATAAAGTTTATTCGTTTTCGTTAAAAGTAAATATTTATTCTATTGAGAGTCGAATGAAATAATCTATTAAATAATCAATTTATTGTAAATCAATAGAAATGTTGTATATGATTTAATGTATGTAACTATTAAGATTATACTGAATTACATAGTTAGAAAATTAAGCAAGAGAAAAAGTAAAAACAAACAGAGATACAAAAAGAATACAACAGTTGTAGAAAAAACTAATCCAATTACTGGCTGACTGGCTTTTCAAAGAACAAAAGTAAACAGAATGCTCGGTCATGTTTGTTTTATAATGCAGAACATTGTCGACAATGTAACATAGTGCATCGTTGCAACAGTCTGTAAACGTCAATTAACCTTTTTCAGGATTTTCAAAAATATAAGAAAGCTTCGAGGAAAAAATGAATAATTGCGAGAAAAAGTACTTTGAGAACTTGCAAAAATGCAGACGAAGCTTTTATTCAGTTCTGTTGAATCATGTTTGAAATGAAAATAGACACTAACGTGAATAATTAACAACTCTTATTATAAACGACGATTCAAGCCAGATTCAATTGAGTCGATACTTTGAGAGTGGTACGATTATAACGATACGATTCATGAATTAGCTTAGTGTTTTTTTTTAAATTAATAATTAATACGTTTTGTATATTTTTTATTTGACTTGATTTATATTATTTTTACTTAGAATAAAGAGTTATATTTGTGTGTGTGTGTGCATAGATATTTAATATATATGAACATGCAAGAAATTCTATTGTTAAAATAAATAAAGTTTACAATACTAGATTTACGAGGAAATTTTGAATAAATGTCTCTATGACTGTTTATAGCTTTTTTATATATAATTGATTCGCCTATAGAATAAAATACCAAATACAAATATAAAACACGACGATGAAAAAAAAACATCGATGAAAAAACGAAGCGCTCGACCGCGGGCGTCGTCAAATCGTTCACTAAAATTATACGTCTGTCTGTATTAGTTCAAATTGACTCCTCCATCACTTCAAAGTCCTCAATAATCTCTCGGCATCGTCATAGACTGGCGGCCGTTCGAATCGTTCGATGGAACGAGGAGGACTCGTTCCTGCACGTCTCTGCGTAGAGGAACGGTCGGGGAGGAACGTAGCGGCATCCAGTGTCTCACAGACCGACCGCACTTTCCC
This sequence comes from Neoneuromus ignobilis, assembly GCA_029203775.1. NCBI lineage: Eukaryota > Metazoa > Arthropoda > Insecta > Megaloptera > Corydalidae > Neoneuromus > Neoneuromus ignobilis. The sequence goes on along the minus strand of CP092095.1, from coordinate 29,149,949 downwards.
GTCGGTCTTCTGATGGCGCTCTTCAGATTTAATTCTGCAGTCGTTTGTGTTCATTGTGTAATGCAGTCATTTAGATAGCAGTTTAAGCATCAACTTTTATGTACTCTTTCGACTTCCTCTCGCCAACGGTCCCTTCCTCTCTTCTGACAGCCTACGCTCGGCGTCCCTTTTCCGCACCGCTGTTACTACCGCCACCATCGTCTTCGTCGTCGCTGCCGACGTCGACTCCCTCGCTTTTACCCATACTCTGGTTTACTTCGCACGGGAGCAAAAGCCGCAAAGTTCGTGTGTTGTTACCAGTGAAGATCTTGTCTAATTGATGGTAGCATAAAGTAAATTAGTCTTATTATAATGCTTGAATTATCTTTCCTACTAAAACGCGGCCGCTGTCTTTGTACGGCCGAGGATCTGATGAAGTTTAATATAAGACTATGGTGTTTTTTATTTTGTAGTTTATATCCTTATGTGCTTGTGTGTGTATGGTTGTTTGACTCGATTTTAATTAAGATGTTAATCGTTTGAAAAATTGTCTTCAATGTGTGTAACTTCAGTTTTTAAATAATATTCAATAAATGGTTTATAGTAAAAAAATATTTTCTAAAAGTTGATATATTTTTTTTAAAAAGACCAAAAAATAAAAATTATTCTTTTAATACATACATACTTTTTCTCTCTCTCTCTATATATATAAATATGTGCGTATGTTTACAAATTCAGAATTGTTTTAAAAAAAAGTAAGTTATAATAATAACTGTTTGATCAATGATTAAAATATCGTTTTTTTAGAAAAAACAAACATTGATTAAAATTAAGCTCTGCATGAAATAATTCTCTAGTTTTGCACTGATAAATTATTCGTATATATCAGGTTTGTGTGTTCAGGACGGGTCGTTCGATTCTCATCATTTTTTTTCATCGACTTAGTTCTCGAAATCTCCGAATCTCATTTGAATGTTTCATCACAATCAATTAAATTGTTTTAAATTGCCATCATGCCTCAATTTGCAATGTATAAAGTTGACTCGAATTAATTGATAATCCCGTGAGTCCATTTCAAGCCGAGTTTATAATGAGATTGTTCCTGCGCGAGGCGATGTTACGACAGCAGCGGCAGGTGCAACTATCAGATTAGTAGTAGGATTAATTCATTCTAAGAACGAATGAACCCGGGTCGTGCGGATTGCTGCATTGAACCAGGTCGCCGGGAGCTATAAATGACGCGCTTGCTTTATGTTCATGCGACTGGATGATATTTTGAACAGAATAGAGCTTAATATAAAAGGTATGTAGCTTTATTAATTTTGATTCTGTTAGTTGCTTTTTAATTAGTTACTAGTATAGAATATTAAAGTGAGTTTTTTTAAAAAAACGTGATAAAAAGTACATATAGTTATTTTGATATCAAACGATGATTTAATGCTAGTTGATGTTATTCATCAACTTGTTTGTATGTTATCTGTATGTTTTTTAGAGATAATTTTTTCGTGGCTTGCTGAAGACTGTCTCAATTTTTTTCCTGTAGATTTCGAACTCTATTCATAGAGAATGGACAAGAGTCAACCGTACGTGTTATAGAATCCGTTCGCGCGTATCTGTCCATTACGTATAATTTATCTCATTCGTTGACCGTTTGTTGTCCGGCGCTTCCACCACCATCCGAACGTTCTAATATTTACCGTAATGATAAAATCAATAATGAAATTTGAATTTGACCCGTCGTCGTGTAATAAAAAACGACCGTGCGACGCCGCCACCGCGAACAACGGCCGCCATCGTCGGACCGCGCGCAGAGATACACACATTTACACGTGCCGGCTTGCAAAACAAAAGAATCAACGACCCAAACCAGAGTACCGCCAGATACTGGCGATATTGCTTCAACTGCCACACGAAATGATTTATTAACCAATTCAATTATTAAACGCAACCCAAATACTCATGATGGCTGCTTATTGTTGTTTACTGTACAGTGCGCAACGGCGGCAAGAGATTTTAGCAACAGTAACGGTGGCAGTGGCAGGAAAGTGAGACGATTGTATAGAAAATGAATGAATGAATGAATGAATCAACGAACGAACGAATAAGCGAGCGAATGGACGGACGGATATTGAGAGACGATAGCTTAACTCTAGAGGCGGTTGTATGGACACAAAATTTATATATATATATATATAATATTGATATTACAAGTTGTCAACACTTTTTTATAATAATATGAATAATGATTCGGCAAGGAAAAAGAATTCGGTTTGATTGACAAGTTTTATTTTATTTTCAATATTTATTCTCTATATAGAAGATAGGAAAATAAAATATCATTTACATAATTTGAAGTATTAAATTATAATTGTGTGCTATTCGTTACTAATGATATTTTCAAAAAAGAACAAAAAAAATTAATGTAATAAACAACATTTAAAAAACAATTTATTCAACTGCTAGATTTTTCATGCTTGCGTTCTAAACATAATGGAATTTTCATAGAAACGTATACAAACTATAATAAACTGAATAATAAGTAATCATTATAAATTTTAATAAAGACTCATCGTGCTGTGTTTGTAATTCCATATATGCAATTATATTTTATAAAATATGTATGTTTATATTTTCGTAGTTATATGCGTTATTTTTGTAAACAAATCTTTGATATTTTATAATTCAAATGCTTCGTCTAACAATTATATTAACGTGTCTCGAAAGTAAAATTATGAATAAACAATAAATTAAACGTCACTTGTCAAAAGTGATTTCTTTTGTGTTTTAAAAAATGTACGTGTTTCAGAAAAAAGAACCTTTTAAAATGTTTTATATATTATGAACACTTGACTTATATACGAATTTACACACGTGAATACACACACACACACATATATATATATATATATATATATATTCATAATATTTAATGTTAATAATACAAGTATATTTTTATAAATACATACTTACATACATACATACATATATATATATATATATATATATATATATATATATATATATATATATATATATAGAATAGAATATAAAAATATAAAGGTATTTTTATGCTTACAAAAAAGAAAAAAAAACTCGCAGCCACAATATAAAACAACCACATTTTATTTAAGTCGACATAGTGTCAGTTCGAATCCTTGCCGTGTAGACAATGATACGTATGCATTGTACGCACGACACGAATATCTGTAACCGCGTTTTTAGTTTACTTCTGTTGTCTCCGATGCTGCTCCATCACTAGATGTTCTAACCGTGAATTGCTTTGGATATTCTTGGATATCGTCGTCGTCATAGTCGTCGTCTTTATGCCGTACAGTTTTACTCTTACCATTTTTTCTTTTATATCCCTCACACACCCTCTTTATCGACTTACTTACGAGAATGTCGCACGACACAGAAATACACTAATGTAATTTTACCGAAATTGCTAAATGTGCCGGCTTGTGTTTCGTTGGCTAACTTTCAAGCTCCAATGTGCATTTTTCTGCAGTGGCGGCGATCATGTTCGGTTCGTGTACAATTAATTCGATTAATTTTTTTTCTCGTTTCGTTGTAAAATACAAACGTTCGAATTATTTGACAACTTTTGAACTCTTATATTAAATAAGAAACATTTTAACAGAAATGAGAAACGTTTTATTTGTTCATTTACTTTTATAACTGATTGTCTCAAATATAAAAGAAATGAATTAAAAAAAATAATGTTTATATTTTTAACATCGGGTATTAGATTTAATTTTAAATACAATTATTATTTTTATTTGATGTTTGTTTATTTTACAAACGATTTAAAATTTTCTATTTAAGTTTTTTGAAAATATTTATCATTAATGTAGGGAAGAATAAATGTATAGGTGATTTTGATATGGATATATTATATTTGTAAATATTTTTGTATATAGAAACGAAAGTCTCTAATAATAAACGAATGAAACATGAAACGTCGACATGGTTTTTTTCGTTTCTAGTAGTTTCGTTTACTGATTATCTGCTCTGTTAGTCGCATAGAAAATGTATATAATTTTATTAGTACAATGAACCGACAGAAGATTTTACATTCAGTAAACTCCGCCACTGTGTTATTCTCGATACGGGCAGCAAGATATCTACGAGTTAAATAAGATTTTTCTTTGGAGACGTATATAATTGTCGCTCGGAGCAACAGAGACAATATTATGACAACAAATTAAAACGCTCTCCTGTATCATCAACATTCATTTCTGTTTATTTAAGAGAGAGCGTTTGAGAACGTCATCGTTCTTTTCCTCGTCGTCGTCGTCGTCGTCGTCGTCATCGTCGGTCATACTGTACGTAGTATCGGTAGTAGTAGGAGTAGTAGTAGTGGTAGTAATGCCAGTAGTGGTTTGGCGATGGTGGCTATAGCGGTAACGGCTCTGGTAGTATTTTTTCCATCTCTGCAGCCGCCGAGACAAGTTATTTCTTATCTCGCCGCTCTCTTCTCTATTGCCAAAAAGTGGTATTTTTTTAACAGAGAAGTTGCTTTTAAGTAAAACAATTTCGTTTGTTCGACGAGATTGCGCCATTTTCCGCAACGAATGTACTGTTTTGTCGCTGTTGCGTTCGCCACGGACGTTCTAATGAAAACTTTTCAAAGGAGTACAATTCTTGACAATTTGCCTAAACGCCGTTATTTTAAAACAAATTATGTTTTTACGTCTCTCCTCTATGTACCTCGGGGAAGAATTCATTTTTTTCTTGGCAGAACGTGTCGACTGCTTTTATCAGTCATTAAACGTATTACAGATGGATTTTCGTCGAATAGTATTACATGGAATTAAAATATTTCCAGATGTTATAAAATACATTCGTTCTTTTCATTAATGTTCTGTTCTTTTAATCGATAATTTTCATATTTTTTTTACAAAAAAACAAAACAAAACGAATCGTTATTTGTAACTGTATATACTATGAGTATATTTATAAATAAAAGCGAAAAAAGGCAGAAACTATTTTCGTTTAAAATTGTATTATACATAGCTTGATTTTTCTTTGTCGTATAGTTTATACCAGCCATTAAAAATAACTTACCGCTTTATCTTACATACAATCTATTTTCTTAATGTATGTTCGTATACCTTTTTAACAAATGTATTTTTTAAAATTACATATTTATATTACATTCTCTTTTTCCTTTGCAACGATTAAATAAAGTGTCTCTTGATAATAGGTTCTGTCTCCTTCGTTATAATTTGACAAATAACTTGGCGTGCGATTTAAAATTCAGTTCGACTAAATTGCAATTCGTCGAGCTTACATGAAATCGTGCAAAAATAAACGTAAGCGAAAACGAGAGAAATACGTTTACTTGTTCGCGAAGATTGTTCACTATGTATTATTTAATTTACGGATATGTTTAGCGCACAAGTGAACGTAACGCATTTTCGACAAGTGCACATAAACGTTTTTCGCACGCACCGGATTGAACGTACGGTAAACGGACGACGTCGTCGGCTACATAGACGTGTGTCATCATCATCGTCATCGTTCTTGTTACACGTCGTCTCTTCATATCTTTTACGTCGTAATAATACGTTGATGTAATACGTACGCGGCAAACTAACAGATCTCGTCGAGATATTCGTCGTCGTTCGATCCTCGCGCACGCGGTCTTTTTCAGTCGACATGATCTCGACAATGTCGCTGTCGCTTGTTTTCGGAGACGTAAAGCTTTTGGCGAATGTACGTGCACGTGTATGTATGCGTGAAGAAAATGTAGAGCGAATGGATGGCAGTCGTCGTTGCCGGTCGGTGATAAACGATCTTGTTGTTTTCGAATGATGCGATTAAGTGAACGAGACGTAATTCTATTCCGTTGTAGTTGCGTGGCGGTGTGAAGTAGACGCAACCGACCGACCGTCCAATGAAAACCCATCGCCTTATTCGAAGACACCCGTTCCTTGCCTATAACTTGATCTATGCGGATACGTCGGCCCACATCTGCCTGTTATATGAAAACACGTTACGCCACATGATATCCTCTGTAGACGTACCATCGATCCTATAAATCACCGAACGTACACCAACATGTCCTAATTTTAAGAAATGCTTTCGACGTCACAAGAAAATTAACGTCTATTAAACACACCGATTCGAATAACTAATTAAATTTCAAATACTATTACCGAAAGTAAAACATGAGATAAGTTATTTTTTTTAAAAAAATCAACTCGTTTTACTAAAATTATCTTTAAATGATCATAAAACATTTCTATATAGTTCTATAATAAATTCAATCTGTTTTTCAAATTTTACAAATACAATTAAAAATAATTTCATTTTGATATAAGCTCGATATATATATATATATATATATATTTGTGTACAAAGACGTTTGAAAAAGATCAAAAGGAAAACTTAATTACTGAACTCAAAATAGACATTTAATTCAATGCAATTTATGTTAATAAATACAGTACGCTTAAACAAGAATCTGTTCAAGAAAAAGGAATATTTAAAAAAACATCAGCGTCCTGTTCTTTTATGTCATAATTTAATCTCATTCGAAGTGTCTCGGTACAAAAATTCTTTATCATTTATAAAAAATTGTATTTGTTAAACGAAAGTGTCAATAAGTAGATTTGAACTGCTAATGTAAATGTATTTGATACGAAGTGGGATTTTTTTCCAAAAAAAAAAATACTAATTACTCTCGTGGTTTAATTTCTTTTACTCATATGCCAATTCAGATAGTAATTATTTTTTTAAAAAAGATTAACAAATAACAATTTTATTTATCCAAAAAAATAACATGGTTATTAATAAAGACATATGTGCATTTATCTTACTCTTGCGACAACTATTATTTCATAAATTCGAAAGTGTTTACTTACTAACGCCACTTGGCCAACGCACATTGTATGTAAATCATCTTTAGCGAGCTTGTCTTTGAAGTATGCAATTAGTGTAACACAAATAAATTATACTAGCACTATGTTATGGAATACGCGCGTGTGTGGATCTGTAAATATATATATATATATATATATATATATAAAATGTGTGTATGTGTGAACATCAAAATTATGTTCAATACTTGATATCATTGTTGTTCTTGTATTTCTCTAATGTATAGGGTCATCCAAATGTGACGCCTATATTTGTGTTTTATTGAAAATATGTGTATATAGTGGTGTATGGGGAAACATGTATATATTTTCTTTTATTTCTTTTCAATAGAACACAAATCTAGGCGTAACATTTGGATGAGCCTATATATTCTTAACGCAATTTTCTTATTTTCTACATCTTTACCTTGTTCATCAGCTAACATTTTTTTCAGTGATCTGATAAAAAATGTACGTTGGTCTCTATTATCTAATTTCATTTTTTTAAATAGATCTTAAACAGTTTTTTTATAATTTTTAAATATTGTTTTTTTATACATAAAATGTTAAAATTCGACATTAATAAAAATTTAGATACGATATAAATAAAATGAAGGCAATATTCTCTTTCAATAGTGAAAAATAATTTTTATTTTAAATATTTTACTAGAAAATGTAGAATGGCATTTTTTATCCATACATATTACTTTTTTGCAAACGTTACTTTGTTTTGTATCAATTTTGTAGTAAAATAAAAACATATTATTTGGAACTAGACGAGTTTCAATTCGTTCTAGAACCATTTAATATCCGTCAAAGCTTTCCATACAAACACACACACATACATACCCGTGTTCGACGACACACAAATAGAGAATCTGTTGTTTTATGACCGATCCAGATGCATTCGGCAGGCCCGTTTACGATCTCAGTCTCAACTACTCGCTCACACTTTTCGTCTCTCGCTCGACGATTACATAACGATTAGTGAGTTTAATTAATGGGGATTATTTTTAATCACTTTGCGCTACGCGGACGAACCGCAATCACTGGCGTCTCTACCTCCGACGGCTGAAGCATGACGCGGCTGATCCCATTGCATTGAGACCGCAGAAACATGAATTGCGGTCGGGTAACAAGCGAAGTTGTACACCGACACCGACGGGAACGCGAAGTTACATCGACCTTCATGGACGAATTGTATGTCTCGATCATTTGTTCATTTTATATTTGATGGGCCTTGTGAAAAAAATATACGGTCCGTGTTTATTTTATAATATCTATGTACAGATATATATGTACAAAATTTTATATATATAAATATATATATATATATATATATATATATATATATATATATATATATGTATATGTAAATAGAATAAAGTTGTGTATTGTTCATTTATCAACTCGAATTTGTATATTTATCAAAAAAGGTAATACAATTTAATTAAAAATATTTTTTTCTATAAAAATAATCTTCTTTTTTCGAATAAGTATAAATGATTTATTTGATGATTAATATTTTACATGCATTTGAAATATTTTTTAAATTTATATAGAAACAAGGTACAAAGTGGAATGAACTATAATATTTACATACAAGTGGTGTTATTATCTATATATATATATATATATATATATATCTATATAAATATATATATATATATATATATATATATATATATATATATATATATATAATTTGTGTGCTTCAACCATTCTGTTTATACATATATATTCATCTAACGATTTTAATATCGATGTTGTTTGCGTAAACATTCCGTCTTTGATGATGATTCCTACTTTTCTGCGATTCAATACGGATGGTGTGTCTGTTTTGTATCTAATAATGTTACAAACAAGATGACAGATGATATTAGTTGTAACAAAAGTTTTAGCATTAATTTAAACATTAATTGGAGGTATTAGAGTTCGTGTTTCTAATTAGTGGTTTAAGGTAAGATTGGAAAGCACTTCAATCAAGAAAAGAAATTAATTTTAAATAGTTTTGTTTTAATTGTTATCATTTGAACATATATATCAATTATATAATTCTATTGATATTTGATTTATATGATAATTATTTCAAATTATGTTGAAATTAATTGAAAATAAACGTGATGTTATTTTTAAATTCAATTTTTGTATAAAAATTGTAAATTAAGGTCTATATTTTCGTATATATTTTTTTTAGGTATTAATGCGTTTAATTAGATTTCCTTAAAATTTTTTTATTGAAATTTATATCAAAATTTATAAATTAATTATAAACTTAAAAATATTTTTTTGATTTCAAGATTTTTGTTATCTACTAAATTACATAAATAATCTCTTTTGAATTAAAATGTGAATTTTCATTTTTTTAAAACAAGTATTTTACAAAAATCTTTTTAAATCTTATAAAGGAACACCTGTCAATATAAAGTATATTTTATGTGAATAAATGAATGTGGAGAAATAAAAACGGACAGCGTTAAAAAAATGAAAAAGATTTATATCGAATCTTGATCTCATCGTTGAAAATTTAATGCAAATATAAACTGTAGATGTAAACAACGCGTACACGCTTTGAAACCACTGATCGATGCGAATGAACAAATTGAAAGAGATGAACGAACACCATGGCATTTGAACACGAGAAAAATGCTCGAGCGTCATAAAAAAACTCAACTACGGACTCTGTACAACTGATACGTGAGGCTAATTACATTTTCAGTCGATGCTCACGTATAAACATTTTGTATCGTAAAATTCATAAAGGACCGTAATGAAACTTCCTAACAAGTTTTTAATGAAAAAAACGTATGTCGTAATTTTCGAATTTTTGCATTTCGCGTTATAACGGACGATCGAGCGTTGTCTGCGTCAGCGGCAACCGTTTCGTTTCGTTCTCTTTCTATCTTGTCTGGGCTTCGACGCCGCTTGACACTAATTACACGAAAGCACATCGCCAATAAATCGTTATTCGTGGTGATCTGCGTGTACGCGCGCAACGTCGACGATATTAAACTATTTTCCGTGGAGACAAGAATGCCGGAGATACCGGTCGTTCTTGCACCAAAAAAATATATGTGTTCATCTCGTTCACGATAATAAACAATACTAACACTAATAAACAATTCTTATTATTTTTTAAGATCTCTTTCGAAGTTTCTAAATGTTCTCTACATAAATGTAAATCAATCAACTTTTTTTTATCTATATATTTATTTTGCCCCTTTTTTCATTTTAATTTCAATTTAGTATTTTTATGTAAATTCAAAAATATGATTAAATTGATGGATAGAATTAGATTTTTTTAAAAAAATATTCCTAGATTATAATTCCATTCGAATGATGATACTTCAAAAAAAAAGTTGGTGTTGGGGTGATAATTTATTTACATTTACTCTGAAATACATTTTATACTGCATATATAAACAGATTTAAATTTTAATTGTATTTATATAATTAATATATTTTTATTTTTTCACATTTAAAATATTTCGTATTCGTTTGTAAAATTTGACAAGTATTTTAATTTAAATTTCGATAACATTTAATTTTTGAAATAAAAAATTTATTAATAGTATTATATATATATATATATATATATATATATATATATATATATATATATATATGTGTACATGTATATATACACTCATATACATACAGTCATTTGTATGGAAACGTGCATGTGTCTTCGTACGTACATATATGTTCGTGCAATTAAATTGGATCTCTGGCTTTGATACGTATGTGCATGTTTCCAAATAGCAGAGTAGGAGCGGTGTATTAAATCCTCTCTATTGACGACAAACTTAATATTCATGTTGAAATATAAACGTTTATTATCGAACGCTTTAAACGGGGGCCAAGAGGAAGAGATGCACGATCATCACGTAGAATATTATTTCAATGAAGAGGAAAGTGTCGAAACGTAAGGTTACATTGATTTGCCCTTCGAGACATACCTCGCGTACGTGATGGGAGCGAGAGCCGTGCGCGAGGTGAACGGCAACAGCGGCGGCGCACGGGCATCGTCGTCGTCGTCGTCGTCGTCGTTCGACGCTCGGAGAAAACAAGGGCGTCGACTGTCAGAACTTAGCTCGAGCTGTTCTTGACGAGCCGTTTCGTGGGATTCAAGTTTCGAATCCCGTAGAATATTAATAGCCGCTGTTATGTTTTACACGCTCCGACGATTGACGGCTCTGCGTCGCCGATCCGAAAATCAAATATACAGTCGAACCGATAGCAATTATACAAATCGCATTTAGTCAAATTTAATCATCGAGTTTCGCGTTAACAACTACTCACGTTAACTTTCATACGTGTTAAAGTAGCTCGAAGCTATTTTCGATTGATAAGGATGATTCGAATAGATTGTTGATTTATTGCCATCCTGTGTTTGATTTCACCAGCATTGATATGTTTTATCGTTGGAAAACAACGTTTCGTCATTCTGTTGTATTGTACAAAAAAATGATATTAAAAACGTATAATGAGAATTTGGATTTTTTTTACGAAAAATTAATCCAGTGTATCGTTTTTTTTGCGAAAGAATAATAAAACATCAATTCACCACAGTTTAATAGCAAATAGTAAAAATTAAAAAAAAACAATAATGATTTATATATTTTCAAAAGACAAATAGAAAAATCAATGTATAAACAGTTTATGGCGATTTTAATTGTACTAAATTAATATTTCTTGAAAATTACTGAAAACGTAATAACTCTTTTAGGTACAATTTATATAAACGTTCGGTTTCGTACAGGATTTCATTCAATTTACAAACGATATAGACGTTTATCGTTTGAATCTAATCGATGTACCGAGACGAAAATTGAACAGTCATGATCGCAATGTCGTTAACGATTTCGAACTTGTTGTCATGTTGTCGAAATGACATTTTTGCTGTCGCGATGACGATAATAGCATGTGCCCCGTGGCTAGCATCATAAAATCGCATCGAACGAGCGACGAGTCCGATGAAATATGTTTCGGTCGAACGACACTCTAATGAACCAGTAACCGAAGCTCTGTAGCGTCGTTCGGATTAAACTAACAACGACACTAATTAGATATTCTGGGTACGGGAGTGACGTGTGCAACAGTCCACACTCACAATTATCATACACACACACACACACACACACACATACACAACTTTATATTTGTGCATGTATAAATGCATGTTCGAAATAAACCCGGACGTCCTGGTCGACGTCGGTCGGTATTTCTACTCGTTTCAGTCAACACACATGGTTTATATAATATAAACTGCAGTGTAAGTGTATAATCGGATGTATGTTTTGTAGATGTATGTGTTCCCTTGAGAAGTTTTCATGTAAAACACAATTTATTATTTAAAACAGAAATTAGAGGAAAATGTAAAAAGTACGGGTTTTCCTGCATGTAAATAAGTACGAATAAAAAGACTTGTGAATTTTCATACAAATAAAAAAATATTAACAAACAGCTTAAATTATTTTAACAAATAATCGATACTAAGACTCATTAAAAAAAATTCAATATCATTCAATATTAAATAAATAAAAGAATACTAAATAAATATTAATGATCAAATTTAATAGAAACTCATAATATAGAACGATTACAGAAAATAAATTGCTCGTTTCATATTAAATAGACAATTTAGGATGAATAGTTATAATGACATAATAGAGCTGCTCAAGTGGGAGAGTTTAAAAAAAAAATAGACGGAGACTCGTGGCTTTAATTTGCATTTTTAAAGCTTTTATAGGGTATTCGGCTTGAGAAGATTTTAATCGAAGGATGGTTACTCCTCCTTTCTCCGGTAAAAATGATCACGTACTAGGAATTAAATTGTAAAATTATAAAAACAACAAGTTGGTGAAAGTTCAATCTTACATAAAGATTTTCAGGTTCGGAATACTTTTCACTCCAATATTTTCAAATTATTACCCTTTTTAATGAAGTTTTTTTTAATTATATAAAGATGTTCCAAAGTAAGAACCCCTGCTACTAGAATTGCAATTTTAAGCAAGCGTATTGTTATTATTACAACTTTATTGCATTTTAAAAAAAATTAGTGCACGTGTTTTGTTCCAAGTGCGTTTTTGCATTAAAACTCCAGAATATGAAATTATTTTCAAATTTATAATTTTGAATCTACAATAAAAAATATTAATAGTAGGTAATTAAATGTCAAATTATCACAATTATTTGTAAATTTAATCTAAAATGAATTGAGTATAATTAATTTTAAAATATATGTAGTTTTATTCAATATTATCAGTAATTTAAAGAGTAATTCATTTACATCATTTAAAGAAACATGATGTACTGTTTAATGTATAACATAAAGTGTAATAATTACTTTAATATATATATATATATATATATATATATATATATATATATATTAATGTGATATATAAATACTAATTTATGTCCAAGTATCAGAACTCTACAAACGGCGTTATTTTTCTGACTTGATTTCGTGCAAACGTTCACCAACAACAATAACAACAACAACAACAAACAAACGCAAATATATTCAAACAAATCCAGCTGTTATCAAAGAGCTTAATAATTACTGTACACAGACTTTTCATTTTAATACAATTACGTGTAATTTAAATACTTTGTTCTTTATTTGCATGTCAGTTATTATTATTTATGAAAATATAAAATTAACCATTTAATTATTTTATATTTAACACTCTGTAATTTCATTTTGATATATAAACACAATTCCTAACGTACGAATATATTTATTCGTGCAATTTGTGACATGTCGTTGCTGGTCTTTGTCCATATATTTTTTTTTTAGAAAAAATATGGTATTAAAGAATGTGCTTATATGTTGTTTCTGAAGTTGCAAGTTTAAATAACTATCGTGTATAAAGTTTTTTCGTTTAAGATACTTTATACAGTTTATTGAAAACTTGCTACTAATATCGTTGTTTGCATAGAAATATATTTAAAGAACATTTTAAAGTCTGATTTCGTATGTAAACTTTCATCTAAGCTTTCCTTTGAATATTTTTTATAAAAAAAACAGAATTCGATCTATTCTGATAACAACATATTTTTATTTTATTATTTCTGATGTTTAAGTAAAATGTATCGTTTATTTAAAATATATGTTTTCTCAATAATCTATTATATATTTTATAAATACAAGAAATTTCTATACAAGTTTTTTATTTATCTTGGTAGTGAGATAATTGTTAAATAATTAATAAAAAAAATTCTAACGATTCCTCTAATAATAATGAAATGATTCTAAGTTGACATTCGTACAAATCTCTATTCAAATTCGTGTTCGTTAAAAATTCTAATCAGACACAATGGGTATAATCATGGCATGGTTACGTTTTTGTGATTAATGCGCTTTAATGAGGAAAAAAACGTCACGCGTGAAATAATTCGACGCGTCAGAAAAAAAGTGTTATGTGTAATGAAAGAAAAATAGTGGCGGCGATCGTCGTTGCGGCATCGCAACGAACGAGAATGGACAGTCGACGACGACGACGTCGCACCGTTGTACCAGAAAAATTACTGATCGTGCGTTATTGTTGTTGTCGTTGCTTCCCTTGTTGTTCTCGAATCAAATAGAATTAACGCCGTACCACAAAATGTCAACTTGTATGTGTTGTATATATATAAACATTTATATGTGTGTGTGTGAATGTAATAAAATTTGTAAAGGCACAAAATTGTTATTATTGTTGGTTTTTAATAATACATGTTTTTTAATTTCCAATAATACATTTATTTTAAAATAAAATGATTTTTTTATATGCAATATCGGATTATTTAAATATTTAATTGTATTCAAATGAAAAAAGATATTTTTTCATTCAACTGGTTTAATATGTAATTAAGTTCTAGTGATTTTTTTTAATATCTTTCAAAATCAGAGAAGATTAAAAATGTTTTATGTACATACACATTTATATGTAAATATTTTAAAGAATGTACATACATGTACGTGAATATGTGTATTAACATAGAGTTATGGTCAACAAATAAATGTAAGGTTAGTCGAAAATAAAAAGTATTACTTTCATTTGTTAAAAGAAAAATTCGCTTAAGAATTCCAACCTCTAGAGAAAAGATCTTACGTATACGTGAGTGTATGTGTACGTGATATATATATATATATATATATATATATACATCATCCGACACCTCTGTATTAAACCTTTGAAAAATGTTGTCTATTTTTTACAAGTCTCTTGCTGAAGCTTTACAGGGCTAGCGAGCTGCCACTATGCTCAGGGGATTCTTATGGCTGCGTGCAACGAAAATTTTTATTAGTGTCATTGTTTAATGTTTCATATTTTGTCGAGACGCATTTTCTCCACGATTTGATAGTGACAATAGATGTACAGTTATAAAGAAATGTAATGAATATAATGGACATGTTTTATATAAATATAATCAATGGAAATATATTTAGACTCGTATATAAATAAAATCAACAATGATTTAGCAAAAAAAAACTATCTGTATATTTTCATTATAATGGATTTTGTCTAATTTAAATTACAACATATGAAATATTTAATCGGAAACGTTTACTTCATGTTGTTTGTTTTGATAAAAATGATTTTAATTTGCTATATTTATTTTATGTATATATATATATATATATATATATATACATATATATATCTGTAATAAAACTTTTCATATAAATCGTCCGATAAATTAAATGTGTAAATAAATGTTCAAATTATGTACCGACGTGCATTCGAGCGTAGTTAATAGAAAGCTGTTGCCACCATATCACTTTCACAAGCTGTACATATAGGTCATTAACAATTTTTAATCATTTCATTTTCATTAATGAACGTATGCAGATGTATCTGCTGAATAAATTATTTAATTGTGTTGACTGATTAAAGGGACCTGCACGATAATATACATCCATATGTACACAATGTACATAGATGTGGGCTTTGCAGACATGCGAATATCATATGTATGTATAAGTGTGTGTGTATGTATATATATATATATATATATATATATATATACATAAAAAAGTATGTATGTATATACACATTTGCCACTTTATTGGAATTTAATAAAATTGACAACATATTGAAGTATGGTTTTTCTCCTTTTGGAAAATTTTAATTTGATTGTTATTTGTATTCTTTCATTGAGTCGGTATTTTCCATTAATTTTTTTTTAAATTTTCCTAATAACTATATTATGTTTTATTGATAATATTTTCGAATTGAGAAAACGACATTATGTTGATTTACTCTACTAAAAAAATATTGAAAATAAAATTAAATAATTATTATTTTCCAAAAAACTGTAATATTATTTAGAAATAGATGAGTTTTTTTTATTTAAATTATCAGTTATACAAAAGTGTTATCATCTATAGTTAGTTATTATAAGCAAAATATTAAACTGGAAATTATTTTATAAAAAAATATTCGCATAAAGTTGTATAGATATTTTGTACAGATGATTTTTTTTGTACTTTTATTGAATTCATTATAATAAAAACACATTATATATATATATAGTATGTGTGTGTAAAAATATACTTAGTTTGTATACATCAATCTGTGCACTCGTATAAAAAATCTCAACCCACGAGTGAAATAATAAAAGTGTATACAGAAAAGGCAGATAAAATTTACATTATTTTCTTTTTCGAGTAGATTTATCGACAGTGAGAAATTATTACTAAATCATTAGTTTCGAATTGAAAAAAAGAAATAATAGACACGTATATACGAGCACGTACGAAACGTCGACTGGCATTCACAGGCAGCACAACAGCAAAATATACAATACATACACAACGAATGTCACATTACTTTTTTTGTATAAATATGACAGCCGTTCGCGTCAAACACAAATGATTTCGAATACATCACAGAGTCCGGAACAGTGGCTGTAGATGGAGGTGGAAAAAAATTCGTGACAGCATCTGACAGTCAATGTAAACGGCTCGTTCTCGCGCTGACGTCATAGAGTGACAGGTGTCGAGCGGAAAAGCTACGCGTACTCAAAATGTGCGTAAGTGTGTGTGCGTGTCTACGTTTCACGACAAAAACGCATCCTTAATGAAAATAATCACTTTTTCTCTGATACGTTTGTGTTGATACAATCGCAATCTGTTATTCCTCTATTGTAGGAATTTAAATAAATCGTTTTTTGAATCTCTACATTCCTCGTTCAAATATATCACTGTTTCATTACGTTTAACCATATACACAAATGTATATATATATATATATATATATATATATATATATATATATATATATATATATATATATTTGTGTAAACTTCTTTCTCGAACATAACTTTTGATTGTACTTTTTTAATACTCCATAGTACTAAAACGAATATGGTTTAATGTTGAAAATTAGAAAACATAAAAAAGATGTTAAGATTCTCGCTAAAACTTTTCTTATCTCTCTTACGTAAGATCGCTTCACGACCTCGTTTCGTTACAAAGTTCCGTCTCTTGAAAGATTAGATTTGTTTTCGTAACTGAACGTATATAAAATTTTAACTTCACTGTTCGTTTTCCATTCCTGCGTACGTTTTATTTTAATCATTCGCTAGGATCGAGAGAGTCGATAATTGCGAGATTTAAACGCGAGAAAACACGTGTTTGATTGTATTTTTCTTTTTCAGTAGAGACTGAAAAGGATCATCTCATGAAATATAAACATCAACAAATACTTTTGATATATTATTTAACAAGTAAAATAAAATTTCTGAATTTGAAATGAAAAGCTATCTATATTTGTATATACATATGTGTGTATTCGTATATATATATATATATATATATATATATATATATATATATATATATATATATAAATATCATAAAAACTAGATTTCTATGAAAAGAAAATCAGATACGGTTTGATATACAATATTAAATTTGAATTTCCAAATAATTCGTATCGAATACGAGAATAAAAACATTTTTATTAGAAAAATATTTTATGTAAACAGTATATGATATTTTAAATTTTGTTGAAAAGTCGAATCAATTTTTGTAAAATGAAATACTGTATTCACTTTTAATATTAAAATTCAAAACATTCAGTGATCATATTTTTTTTGTATTTTTACAAATTCTAACAATGTAGAAATATTTTTTTTTAAATCTAACACTGATTTTTCATAACATGAAATAATATTGAAAAACATATTTCATTAATTAAAGATTTCAATTGATGTAAATTTTTGAAATAAATATATTTTATTTGTACATAATTATGAAATGTCGAATTAAAACGAGAATCATTAAAAACGAGTACGTAAAAATACTCTAAAAATAAAAATAGAATAAATAGTCAGTAACATTTAAAAGAATATTTGAATGCATTGATTTAAGTGCTTTATTAATGATTGTAGTTTGATATTATATAATAGATTGAATATTAGAATATCAGAAGTTTCGATATATACAGCAGCAGTTCGAGAATCTTGTGTATTTCGAAAAATAAAAATGCACACGGCGACTTTTTTAAAATCGATTCCTTTAATACATTTGTTTATCTCGAGTTATTAAGAGATATAAGTCTTTGAGACAAATGTACGTGTGTCAAGTTTAATCGGAAATGTTCATCGATTTGCCTAATGTATCTTTTTTCACAAATTGTATCCTACGACAATTTCCACGAACAGGACAAAACGTTCGTTTTGTTTCACGAGAAATTGCCGTTTTATTCTACATCAAGCGGCAAAAATGCCTACACACAAAAACAACCAAATTATAGGATAGAACAAACGTATCCACGCCATAAAGAAAATCGTTTTTATTTAAACTGTTTTCAGATCCGTCGCAAAGTTTTCATTTACGACCTCACGCGACCGCCATTCGCGCCGTTCAAAAGGCTAATATATCAATTGCCGAATCGCGTGACTTTTAATTATAGAATGAATGTAGATCACTCACTCTCTCTTTCTCTTACGCTGTTTCTTTTCGACTTTCTTAATTAAAAACCACAAATGCTTTTCCGGTGTTCGAAACGGCGAGTAAGCGCAATTGCGTGAGTTCTTATGCCTGTCTCGGGTTTGTTTCGGGAAAAAAATATCGAGAACATACACTTTTTATGTTTGTAACGAGCGAGGGTGGACGTTTTTGGTTTGATTGATAACGGCGCATATATAAACGACCGTCTGTGTTGTGAAACGAGCCGATCGAGGTTCAATATTTTTTTTAAAAAAGCTCGAATTCATTTCTTGCACGTGAAATTTCATTACCGCATTAATGTCCTTGTCGTGCAAGCGAATTATTTTGAACATAAATATCGATCATTAATCAATACCAATTAAAACCATACAAAATATGTAATTTGTTAACGGAAGTACACCGTTCTGTAGTTTAAGGTCTTGTATCGTTTTATTACCGGTAATAATTTTTGCATGAAATGCAGATTTGTCATCATTTTTTATTTAATTAATTACTTTAATATAACAAATAGAGTGATATGTTTTTTCTTTTAAAATTCACTAAATTCAGACATGTTACTTCTTGATTTACTTTATTTCTAGCAATACGAAAACGATGATCTTTATCAAAAATTGAAACGACTATTTGTTTTATATACATAAATTATAATAATAAAAATAATTAAATTTAAATTCACATGTAGTCTTTATTAAAACTCTTGAAATGAATTTTCCTATACATACAATATATATATATATATATATATATATATATATATATATATATATATTAAATTCAAATTTAAAAGAATATTTTTATAACATACGTTTCAATATTACATAATATGAATTATCCGTGAAATAGCTCATTGCTTTAACTTTTTAAGATGCCAACGATTTCGTAAATCGCCGTACAAAAAGTCGTAAAGTGCAGTTTGACGTTTCAAAAAAAGAAACAATTTAATCTCTGTCTGTATTCGAGGACGTCGTAAAACTTTACGTCGATGTAAATTCGGTATAAAACGTACAACTGTTTCCGTTCTTTTTTTTCCTTCCTCGCAGATGAACCGAATTTCGTTCGTATAAAAAAAACTAAATTAAATCACTAATTGAGTGGATTTCGTCCCATCCGATGGATAATTTTCGACTGAGTTATGTTTTTACGCTACAGTAGTGTTAAATTGCGAACAATGTTATGTTGGAAGAAACGAAACTCGTGTTTCAAATCAACAGCGTATTCGAATCGTTCATATGTGTATAACTAAACAAATATACATTGTTAAGAAATATTTTATGACCTGTTGATTCTATCGATGTTGTGTTTTAATGGGAGTTTTTTGAAATAGAGTACATTTTAAAATAGATTTTAATGTTGAAATTCAATATCTGTTTCTTTAAAAAAAATCTAATGCTAAATAAATACTTTTATAAAAATCTTTGGATTTTAAAAACCTTTACTATAATATGTACTAGATTATATATTTTTTATTTTATATATATATTTGTGTATGTGTGTACATATATAAGTATATATAGCGAAAGAGACAGAGAGGTAGAAGAAAGCATTAATATTGAGTAAATTTATTTTCATCTCACGTTTTTCGCTCATATATATTGTTGACAATTTCTGACAGTGCTTACACAATACATAAAAGAGAAAACTCTGAAAAGCAATGAAATATTCCCGCGCTGACGTAATGAACACGACAATCAATTTTTTAAGATGAATGAAAAATTTTTCATGTACATCTTTGTATGTATACGAACATATAAATATAAACGAATGTATAAATACCCTCTCACACACAAACACAATGTGTGTTTGTTTATCTAACAAGAACAGAAGATTATTACTTTCATGCTCTTTCCGATTTTTCTTATCTCGCTCGACGTAAAGTATAAATAAAATAAATAGATTTTCGTTGTGTTATTAAGAGTATGAAATCGATTAAAAAAGTTTTAATTGATCCACGTTGTACAGCTGCAATAATTGTGTTGTCGAGCGGTAGCCTCGTTGACTAATGCTCGGTCCTGCGCTTTCTGGTCGCTTGTCGTGACGGTAATTGCTCTCCATTGAATTATTCATAAGCGTTCACTATTGAAAATTGCTTATTATCGTCTGCATTCAAAATCGAAGATACACAATATTCTACGTCATGTCCGAGCGTCCTCATCGCTTCGATCGACGTTCCAACGTTCGAAATTCGTTTCGATGTAGATTTTAATATGTTTATTATCAAAATGAATAACGTAAAAGTTAATGAAATGATATATTTTACTATTTTATAGTAAAATATATCATTATCATTATAGTAGAATAATGCTAATATATCATTATTATTATTTTACTCTATATAATTATACAGTTGGAAAATGCATTATTAATAACATTAAATTTTATTTAACACAAATGAATTTTTATCCTCAACACCACAATGGTTATGAAATGTTCAATAAACATTTATTGTTCATTTTTTGTTTATAAAATAGTCGGCTGATGCGCATTTCGATGGCGTTGCAATCATCGTCAGATCCTTTTTTTATAAACAATAACATTAAATTCTCTAATGATTGTAAACTCTTTAGATTACATTTATTTTTTTATCAAATCATGTTGGTGCTAGTCATATTCAATAATTTTAGATTTTTCGTTGATTTATTTTCTTTTTCTTTCCAAATACATCGTCTGACGATTTATGTTTATATTTTGAACAAATTGACACGCATTTCAAGAGCACAAAAGTCAATTCGAAGACAGATCTTTGCGTTGTTTTAAAGTTGAGTCGAGAGTGCAAGTGCTCTTGTTATAAAAATATTGGTTCGTGTACGACAAAAGGCAGACTAATTGAAACTTTGCAGATATTAGAGCGTCTTACGATTGTTATTGTTGTCGTATAATATTTTAACAACCACCCGTCTGGAAGTATCGTCGTCGTCCTCGTCTTTATCGTCGCTTTTGTCGTCGTCGTACAACAAACATACGAATTACCGGCCCGTACATTGTCTTGTGCGTGGTCTTCCCGCATCTCGCGCGTCTCAGAAATGTGTGTCGACCAGCGATAAGGATTGAAGAGTGTCGCCCACGCTCGTCCTCGTCGTCATTGTGCGACAGTTTCTCGTGCACGACTCGACGTGTTCGATTGCCGTTGCATTCTGCTGTCTGTGAATGCGGCTTAACTAAATCCGGATTGACTGAAATCTTAAATCAGCAGTTGGAACTTGCCGAGGCTTTTGTGTGAGACACGGCGGTGCAGTCGAATGACTTCCTCTAAGACCGATGTTCTGTTGTCTTCAAGCAGTAACGGCGGGACAAACACTCTTATTCGAACGTTCTAACGGGAAAAGAGAACGTCGAACGGATTGTATATACATTTATG
Source organism: Neoneuromus ignobilis (assembly GCA_029203775.1). Taxonomy (NCBI): domain Eukaryota; kingdom Metazoa; phylum Arthropoda; class Insecta; order Megaloptera; family Corydalidae; genus Neoneuromus; species Neoneuromus ignobilis. Next base: position 29,127,802 of record CP092095.1, on the reverse strand, counting down.
TATATCTCTATACAGTGGTAGCTCATGAGTGATATTATATAATACACATATATATGTGTGTACACATATGAAGTCTTTTTTTCGTTTCTTTTTACCACTGTTATTTCACAACAAGTAAAATCTTCAATACTTTAAATTACATTAGAATTAGTTTATTAAAAAATCATATTATTGTTATAAAAACTAAAGGATTCTTGATAGTCTAGTTCGATATAATTTTTTATTCGCTGTTATCTCCATTATTGATTTGTTTTAAAACGACATTTACGGTCTCTGAACATAGGAAGAGGTCGATCAATTGAACGAAGCTATTTGATTAAAAGATATGAAAAGAACAATAAAATAATGAAAAGAAAATGAAACGAAAACGTCGACTTAATCTGAAAAATGTATTTATTTCATTTTGGATGTCGACGTGTACGCCTTTTGCTGCGAATTCGAGCGAGTTTTGATTATTTCACAAGACTTTTCTTCGTAATAGATGTATTGTTGCTTGGTCTATTTCATTTTTATTCGATCGAACAAAATCGAACAACATTGGTAAGTGAATGAAACATTCGTTATTAAAATAAAAGAGGATGTGAAAATTATTTAATTTTCTTTTGATAAAAATGTTCGAGTTAAATTATTTACAAATATTCGAATGAATTGATTTATGAATTCAATGTATTGAAAAGTGATTAAGATATAAAACTATCGATGTTTTTATTGAAAGAATAAACGGTCGAAATATTTAAAACACGTTCGAAAAAATCCGTCCGTTGCACAGAATAAACAACAAAAAAAAACCGTATCCATTATCTAAAATTAAATCGCGCTCTCTAGCATATAATAATTAAAACCGGCAAAAATAAGAAAATTTTCAGTTCAGAGACTTGACCGATGTACTGGAAAATATATGCCGCGCGTAATCGAATCTCCAATTCACGCCGAACGTTTTTCTCCCATTCCTACTTTGTAAGCCTCGTTCACGACGCACTTCCGAACGATTTTAAACGTCCCGCTTGTGCCTGTCTTTAAAACACAATTTAGAGGGTTGTCGCTGAGGGACAAGAGAATCGGTACTGAAGGTCAGATACTCGATCAGACACGTACGAGAATGAAGAAACACGCGTGTGTGTGTGAGTGAGTGTGATTGGCACGTGGCGTTAAAAGTTCACATCTCCGCTACAAAACGATCGCGGTTCTTTTCAATTTATACGCTTTTCTTTTCATTCTTTCCGTTCGCTCTTCAATGTAGAATCGTCTCGTTCGTTTCAAATGATCTTTTTATTTTATTTTATTATTATTACTGCTGTTTTGGATTTAGTTCTTTTAAATCTTTGTAAACTGGATAAAAAGAGACGTTCGTTTTTTAAATACGAATATTATTCAAACTTGAATCGTCCATGCATAAATAATATCATTGGTTAAAAACTTATATATAATCAGTAGAAAATTATGGCACTATCGAATTTTAAATCAGAGAATAATCGGCGGATTTCTTTCTCGATGAAAATTTATGTATGAAGAAACGTTAACATAAATCATATTGTTATAAACTATGCTTACACGCGCTTTCTTTAGTATTCATACATTTTTTGACGGATGATGTTACGCGATGAAAATAACAGACCGACAATAATGATTATCAAACATCCTTCCGTCCGTTCATCCGTTTTTCGTGCATGTCTCAACGCGACGCCGAACATCTTGACGAAAGTAAGAACGAAAACAAAATACGTAAATTGAAACTTTATTACAGCAAGTTGTTGGAGTAATGTAGGGGCGTCACATTGGCCATATCCATAAACGTGCCATCGTCATCATCGTCATTGTAAAATGTGATGGCGTCGCTCGATCTCTCGGTCGACCGAGAGGAGTTGTACAGCTACGAGTAGATGATGGTGGTGGTGCTGGTGATGGTGGCGGTGCTCATCCAGCGTGGACATTTTTTGGTTTCCACAACGTGACGGGTTAACTACCGATCTAAACAATACGGGATACATTTTATAATATGAGAATAAAATTGTATTGCGAAACGATTCACAATCAAATGTGATAATGATGAATGCAAGATTGTAATAAATGTGTGATTTGAGGATTTTACAAACATCGTTTCATATTTTAGTTTTAATTAAAATATGAGCTCGTATGATAGAAAATTATTAAATTTTATCCAGTTTCCTTTTACTCAAATTAATAGAGTTATTTTAGATGATTTTTTTAAACTTCCTTGCTTTACACGAACGTACTTTTTGTGATTCTGATTACATATTTTTCGATGTACTCGTATTTTCTCACACATCAGATCTATAGTCGTAAAAGTACAAAGTTAAACTAAAAACGTAAAATCGAGATCCAACGTTTTTGTCTCTCTTTCGTACGACGTACACCTCGACTCTAACCACGCGTCAACTTTTCGGTTAAATTTTAATTTAGTCATTCACGCACCGGCAACTCGGCGCGCACTTAATTTATACTTTTTCTTTATGAATTTATTACTATATCGTCGAAATAAATTTATAATCGCATTTTTCATATTCCGTAAATTTTAAATTAAGTTTCAGTGGCCAGCGTTGCTTTTTTGAGATCTGAAAAAGTTTTCCTTTTTTTCGATGAATAATTTTACGTAAATCTGTACAGATATTTATTTGTCTTTCTTCTGACTTTATATATAATATATATATATATATATATATATATATATATATTCACAAGATATGATTGTTAATTAATTTTAAAAAAATTGAAATAAAAATATTAAAGTACTGCATTCTGTACAGTAATTTATTTTATTAATACCATTTTTTATTTTATAAAAGTAAGTGTTGGTTTAAAAAATAATTTAAAAATAAAAAATATTCATGAAAAAATAATATAGTAATTATAATTAGTTTTTATATATATTTTATGTCATCAGAATGATACATACATACGTATGTATACATATTTTGTGTATGTGTATATTTTCTAGGGTATATTTTTAATTTTAATATAAATTAAAAATGATACATTAAAATATATGAAAAAAATGTAAACTAAAACGTTTTTAATTCCGTGCTTTCGTTATAAATTGACATGAAATTCTCTACGTTTAATGGAGGCATTAAATTATTCATAATGTAAGGAGTGTGAATATACTGAATGTATAAACTAATAATTTTCTTTACTTCAATACAAGCGAACGCACATAGATAGATAATCGACATTTCTCATTCTTCGTCCAATGTTCATATTTTATTTTCGGCTGAGAAATGAGTGCTGTTTTTAATACTCGCGTGCAGACTAAGTAAAAGACGGATAATTATCTAAATATTTCCGGCTTGTCGAGCCATTTATTCGTGTAGAATAATACAGACAGTGCCATTCAAATATTTTTATAGACCTTGTAGACCACTTGTACATTCATAAAATGTTTTTCATTACGTTTATTACGTTGAACGTACGCCGTTGTCGGTTGACGTTTACTTTCTGTTCAAGATCTCGTGTCTAAAAATGAACACACACACACACATACATACACACTGGCACGCGCACGCATTTATGTGTGTGTGTGTGTGTGTGAGTGAGTATGTGTTCTTGTCTGATATACACCCGTACATCGTGTACTTTCTCGAGAATACTTTTGTCGTAAAAAAATCGTACCGCTTTTTATCTTGGTGTTTCGCCTCAGGGATACGAATGGGGAAACACTCTTTATCATCATGATATTAAATTTGGCAGACTAAAATTAGTTATACCCTATAGCATCCATTTACGAAAGTACCTATTCAAGGGAAAAAGAATGGAAAAAATGTGAAAAGGACAAGTCTCTGCGAGAGCTACACTTTAAAATCTGTACGGTATTTACCTACCTGGTCTCTCATATCAGTTTCCTTTTTACACGGAAAATCTCGTATTAAAAATATTATGTAATTTGAAAATTTCATTCGTTTTATACAAAATATTAATATGTACATAGTTCATATATATATATATATATATATATATATATATATATATATATATATATACATACATATGAGATTATTAATCATTTAATAATTTCATTTCAAGTTATGTAAACAAATCTTATTAGATTAAAACATATTGCAGCTCATTTTTATTTAAAGTACGATGTTGACAAATTACAATAGAATATGTATTACATCTTTATTTTTTTATTATTCATAACATCAGAAATTGACATGTGAAGAATCTCAAAATATGTACACATACTCTTATAGACATACCTACACATAAGTTTGTGTGTGTGTTGATATATATATATATATATATATATATATATATATATATATATATGCGTATAGTATCCAAAAAGTCTACAGTTCGAGGCTGACACGAGTATCGTTCGAGATGACGACACGGAGTAGTGGAGATGTGGAGGAGATGAAGGAGCTCTACTCGTCATTCAGTAAAAACCACCAGCAGCGCCACAAATGACGTCACGCACGTGACAAGAGTTGTTGATTAAGGGCTTAGATAATCTGTTCTCTTCTTTTTATACCAATTTTATATCATCGGGCAGAATGGGAAAAGACGACGACACCGTGAGAGGGAGTGAGTGAAAGTGGCGATAATGGAATGAGAGACGATGGCTGTGCAGCGGTATATTGGGACGGAACGGGCGGAGGATGATGGAGTTTTAGGATAGATGAGGTCAGATATACAGATATAGATATACTCCTTGCTGCCGTGCGGTCGTTTTTTTCTTTAGCTTCTTGTACTCACTATAGAAACATACGTACATTCAAACTTTTGTATCTGTATGCGTTTCAATGTATATATATATATATATATATAAAAATATATATATATATATATATATATATAAGTGTATTGTGTACAGAATGGAGCCTCGTCGCGATATTCCATCATACTTACGAAAGGCTTCGGTGCCCCATACGTGTTTATATGTAGAAGGTTTGAGTCAAAGTAAATTTATTTGTTTGATGCGAAGGTCTAATTTTGATGGTTGATTTAATTCGCTTCAGTTTCACCAAAACGGATATTAAAGAGTATTTTTTCTCGTTTTTATTTTCACTGATTCGTCTGATGTTTAGAGACTTTGTAACGAAGACCTTTTGAGTCGGTTTAAAATATTTGATGATTTAATGTACATACTTGAATTTTATTGATTTTTACATAGAAAAGAAATTAGTATTTTTTATTAAATATATATATACCGGCATTAATATTTATTTCAAAGATTAGTAATGTTTATAAAATCGTTTAAATGAGAAAAGTTTCTTTTCTGGAAAGAATCACATGAAAGACGAGTTTCGTGACCATCCAATGAATCTTTAAACGAACAGTCCGAAACATATTTTGTAAAATAAAGGGAACTTGTCTTCATGAATTTACGGTGGTCTATTTTCTTTGATCTAACGATCGTATTTTGTTAGTTCATTTCAGAGAAGAGAAAAAAAAACAACAACAACAAAGACACAAGAGAACACAAAGTTAATTTCGTACCGTAAAATTCTTTTTTCCTCCGCTCGCCGTTTTATGTTGTAGCCACGCGGTGTTTTGAATAAAAACAGTTTATGGTCGACGAACAGTAAATAGAATCGCACATAAATAGACCCGATGTAAAATAAACTTTCAAGAATATCGATTGAAGAATTCGTTTCGATTCATCTATCGATTTTGTTACTCTTTGCAATACAACGAACGATTTCCATTCCGTCGTGTTTCATTAAATAAACATACGAGAGTCACTAGTCGGAGCGATTTACTGCTAAATTTATTCCGGCTGCATAGCCAGTCGAACTGCTTGAAATGCAATCGAAACGATTCGACGCGAGGTTCTTTTTAGATCGCCAATGTGGCAAACGTCCAATGTCCGTTTCGGCACTTGATACTTTTTTACCAAGCTAAAGAACGCATTCGTTCTCGTTCATGTATTTTTTTAATCGATATCAGTCATAAAACGTATCAAATATTCGTTCAATTAGATGGAAATAATTTAATTTCATCAATATTTTTTCGTATACAAACAAAAATGAAAAAATGGAACCGAAACATTAATTCTCTTTACACTCTGATATATTTCTATATTGTAAAATAACATTTTATTGCAAATATTTTATTACAACATCATTTCGATTCAATCAATTTTAAATAAATTTATTTTCAAATGTAAATAATTTAAATAATACAATATAAACGATATTTGAAATAACAAGTTACATTTTGCAATTAGCTTTTAATTATATAGCCATGTTTTAAATATTTTTTGATACAATGAATCTTGTTAATTAAATTAGATGAAAATGTATTTATTATTATATTTAATCGGCCATTTGCATTGAATGAAACATCAAATAAATTTTCAATTAAACTCTTATTCATTATAAATACATTATTTTCTTTTCCAAAAAAATTAAATTAATTTTACCGTTAAATTATTTCAATGAAAAATATTTAATGTTTATTTTTAATATTATTTTTATTATCAGTATATATATATATAATTATCATCATCAGTCTCTTTCTATCCACTGTTGTATTAAGGCTTCTCACAAAATTTTGTACTTTGACTGATCCAATGTCCTTCTTCACTAATTTATTTTGATGATTTTTTTTATGTTTCCGTCCTATCTGTTCATGGATATTATTTTAGATTTTTTTATATATCTAAATTTTCAACTAGTAACTTTTCTTTTTTATGTGTTCTTGTTATAAGACCAGTTTATCTCCATTTAAAATTTTTCACTTTTACTATAAATATTTTGTGTCTACTACTCAGGTTTTTCTATTTCTACTAATTTTATATACATACATACACACACACACACATATATATATATATATATATATATATATATATATATATATATTTATATATATATATATATATATATATATGCAAGTATGTACTTTTTTCTTAAGATATATAAAGACAGTAAGAAATAGATTCCGAGACGGTTTAAATAAATTATGGATTTAATCCTTCTCTATACAATATTGTAGGATGTTTTATTTATTTATGTTTATATATATATATATATATATATATATATATATATATAAACCGAAACAAGTTGTATGTTATAATAAACCTTTTAGCGTTCACTTCACTGCATTGACGCTTTCGAAGCGACTTCGAGCAGGATTTTTAAAAAACACGTAAGGATTTTGACATTTTCATGCTCGAGATGTTCTGTTGATGTTATTCATGAAAGATGGAGACTGGAGCTTAGAAAAAAAATACTATTATACTCACAAAAATGTTCGTTTTGGAAACATTCTCGTCGGATTTTATTAAAATTTACAACCTTGTAATTGAACATGTATGAAAACTTGTACATAACGATTTATGTATATATATATATATATAACTTCATTTAATTTTGAACTTTTTATTCATCACGCGAACAAAATATTAAACTGAAAATTATTCTATAGTAATAATTAAAATTATCCATTGGAAATATTTTTTAATGAATTTGTATTATTACCAAACAATCTGTGGATAATATGAAAAAAATACACACATAAATATATATTGTTATTGCGAATCATAATTAAATGTTCATATTTATTAAAAATGACGATTATGTTTAATATAATTACATATTGATTTTGTATGTAAATTCGTTTTTAATAAAACAAACAGTTAATTGTCTGTATTTTTTCGATTCAATATATATATATATATATATATATATATATATATATATATATATATATATATTAGTTATATTAATATCTATGTTGATTATTAACTAATGTTTTTTCCTTCCTTTCGTCGAAGAAAATAATTAAAACGTGTTCACAATTTCTAATAAAGTTACGAGCAGATGTACTTTAGTATTTTCAGATTTCTTTATATATATATATATATATATATATATATATATATATATGTATATATATATATATATATATATATATATATATATATATGTGTGTGGATTATGAATCGTATGATTCTATTGATTCTTCTCTATATAGTACATTAAGTTCACGAAACTTTCTATAGCAATATCTGTTTGTACAATAATAATGTGTGCCGAGATAACATCGAGTTTAATTTTCAACCGAAAAATTTCATCGATTGCATAGCGCTCTCTCGAAATTTATTTTTACAGCCCGTTCTCCCCAATTTCTAACAGGACGTTGAACACTTAAGCCATACCTTGAAAAGCACTTTCATAAAATATGACTTATATGCTAGCATGTCTTTCATATCATTGCGGTAACCTTTTCACAGCGAATACCGACCGTTCCCATTCGCTTCGTACGCATTAATACCGTTGCGATATGATAACTTTTTTTAGTATCAGATGTTCGAGTGACCGCTAACGTTTCCCGTATAGAAAATTGTTAATATAAAAGTTTATCGACCCATTAGGGTTCCATAAAATTATATTCGGACTAAATTTCGTGTTGAATGTTTGAATTTTTTATATCTCTAAGATATATTCCATAGATGTATAGAATTATGAAATATAATTGTGCTTTTTACAATTAACTATTATCATTGTTATTATTTTATATTTATTACATTATTTATAAATGATATTTTAAAAAATTTATTTAAAATACTATATATATATATATATATATATATATATATATATATATCAGTATGTATTTATGTATGAATGTATTTATGCATCCCCTTATAAACTGTTGATGACCGCAAACAAAGTCACTTATAATCTTATCATCGTTCAGCTTTGATTATGAAATATGATGGTGTGTTTAAAATGATGAAGTTGTTACAAACTCCTCCGCTGACATATCTCCACGTGATCTTACTATTGTTCACTTGTCTTGCTCTTTATTTTGACACTTGTCTTCTTGCTTCGTTTTAATTCATTTATATTATCATTCATGCATGTCTATAATATATATTCTACATATACATATATATATATATATATATATATATATATATATATATATATATAATTTTCGTACAGCATATATATTTACGTATTTAGAGACGTGTGTAGGTTAATGGGTGTATTTCTTCGTTATATCACTGATCACGGTACGAGTTTTAATTAAAATTCATTATATTTCAACGTCATCGAATATTTCGATTAAATTTGTTTAATTAATTTAGATTAATTACGACATTAAATAATATTATACATAAATACTTACATATACATGTTTTTCTCTCTCTTTATATATATATACATATATGTATATGTTGGTATGCGTGTACAATTGATGGTGTGTGTGTGTGTATTATACATACTGGAAGAAGATATCTGATGATACCTAATTTAATTTATCAGACGGCATCACAGACGATTTAACATGGTCCCGATGTCTACGACGAAAACGTATTACCCAGTTCTTTCATTCTCAATAAGAAAACTGTAGATATAAATGGACATAGAGACGAAGGTAGATAAAAGTAAAAGAAGCGATGGCGAAAAAGCAGATCTCTCGCTACGACGCGAGTAATTCATTATATCTACGTTCGTGTGGAGTTGTGTGTATTCGTATGGATGTGAGCATGTGTACGTGTACGAGAGTGTGAATGTGTATATTATGTACATCTATTCAAACATAATCCGTTAGAGAAATATAATTCTATATTGTGAGAAAAATCGTTGTCCAGTCTTTTCTATCTTACATATAATGAAATAAAGAGATACGGAGATAATTTTGTCGTATCAAAAATTAAAGTTACGTCGTTTTTTCCTTTACATTTACTCGGATACATATAAAAAATATATATATACATACATACATACATATACACATATAAGCCAATCTGAAATCGGAGACGTGCACTCGACTGGAGATATAACTTCAGTTTCATAAACTTTATTGTGGAACGAGATGAAGTTTGTTGGCTTTAACGTTCAGACAAAAGGAGATCTTATGACGTTACTGTATTCTCCATTACAGTATCATCTAGAATTTTATTTCATTTTCGTGCAAATCTGATAAAATATTAAAACGATTCCCTCATAATTGAATATATGATAAATATATTTTTTTCTTCAATTTATTCAAAACGTCACGTCCTTTTCAAACTGTTGACGAAAATCGATTTGCTTATAAGTTCTTTAAATAATATTTTATCAACCACGTAGGCGACAGAAGTTCCATAATTCTGATATCGTACGAATTATTTTATCTTGATCTCTTATTTAAAAGAAAATCAATAGTATGTTCTGAAAATAAAAACGTTTGTTGGAAGGAAAATGTTAAAACCTGTATTATATGTTAATTTATTTCTATTAAATTTAATAATACTTATATTTCGAGATACATACCTACACACACACATTTACATATGTATATTGCCTTTAATGTGTTTTTATTTTAATTTTTTCTCGACGTTCGTAAAATTATAGACATATCCATGTATTTGTGTGCCTATACGTAATATAAAAACGTTTATTTTCATAATGATATCACTTTCGAGTTCAAACTCATAAAATATCGAACATTATCGCTCGTGTGGTGTGTAAGCCGAATAAATATACAAGAATATCACGCGTACGGAACGGCGAAACGCGCTCGCAGTGTAAACGTAGTGGAAGTGGAAAGATAAAAACGAAATAAAAAAGCGAAGCTTCGATGCCCGCGGGATACGACACACCGGGCCGGCACCATCGACGCGGTTCCCGGATTCGATGAAACACATACCTCTCTCGTCCGCGTCGCTACCGCCGTGGACGACCCCGACGCCGACCGCCTTTCTTCTTTTACATGTGAGGCCGTGACGACGGTTTACGTGCGTGCGTGTTTTTTCTATATCTTTGTTGAAGAAAAAAAAAGATTTTTATTGAAACTTCGCTTCATGCAGCGCGCGAGCGACCAGACGCACAACACACGGACGAATGTATATTTTTGTGTCCGTTTTTTACCAACGTTTTTCTTTTCATTTTCGACAAAGCGTGAGCCGCGATCGTCGCTGATACTTTTATAAATACGAGTGATTTTTTTTCGGGAAAAACTTTTTAATTAAAACGAGAGTTACTTCTGTTTCGCAGTGTTTGTTTCTAACGTGTGCACCAAATGAACCCTTTGAACTCTGAATCTCTGTTTGTTCCGTGATCCGAATTCATTGTTTCGAATTTTAAAAATAATACACGTAGCTACGTTCATCTAGAAAAGGGACTGATGACGGAGTCTCGATAATAAGCAGTGAATAGATACCAAACATTTACGTTTATTAACTGGGAAATATTTTTTAGATTTTTCCAAAGGTCTACTAGCTACGTTATTTTTTTAATATAAAAGTAATGTAGGGTACAAAATACATTATAAATGAAACTCAAAACACATTTTGTTACATTTATTTAAAATTTTCAATATTTTTTTTAATACACACGTCGATAGTACAATTTACCTCTAACAACTATTAACGGTATAAATTAGAAATCTAGATAAAAAAAACGCTTTTGGTCAACTTTTACAATAAAAAATCTAATATGAATACAAAGTAATATCCGTTTCCAAATCAATGTTGTCTGGTTTATGAAATTTGATATATAATCATTGTTATAAAACCACATGTTACATATTATAAATTTATATCCGAAAAGAGATAAATACGGAAACCGATATACAAGCAAATACAACACTAAACTATAACATCGGTAGATATATCGTTCGGTGATAATTTCCAATTACAAGAATTTTATTGAAATGAGAACGTTATTATGGTAAAATATATTACTCGACTAGCAAAACATTCATCAGAGCAAACGGATTAGCGAGATCGTTATTAGATTCGAAACCAATCATGTCATTACTACGTAGACACAATTAATACCCAATTTTCTACTCATCGATCAATAGATATATTCAAATACGGATACAGATATACTTTACTCTCTTATACTCCACGTATACACATATATATTAAATAATTTATGATAAATATATTAAAATAATAAATACATATATTTAAATTATCGTAGTTAGAACAAAGAGTATATTTTAAATAATTATTTGAATCGATTTAATGTTTATAACTTTTAAATCTATTTAAATATTATTACGATTGTTTGTAAATTAGATGATAAAAGTTTGAGTTAAATTCCATAAAATATTCTCCATAGATAAAACATTATTTAAAAAGTTTAAATATAACGAACTGAAACGGTACTCGAAATAATTTTTATTAATTTTAATATTTAAACAAGTGTTTATATTACCCAAAAAAGTTACTTCTGTTTGTTAATTTATTAAACAAATATTTAATTTTTGAAATATAAAAAATAAAGCAAGTGAAATATTGACTTATACATATATATGTTTGAAGAATAAAACGAGTAAAAAAGTTTATATGATTATTGCAATACAAATTATAAGCCAAGAGAGCAATAAGTCCACAATGAAAATCACGAAGCGTGACTGAGTTTGATATCTCGATGATGGATGCGCGGAGAAGTGTTTTTTCCCTCTCTCTTCCATTTCTTTGACTCTAATACCCATAATATCGCATAATTCAACTGGTTATAATTTCATATTATAGCCCACAGCGTTTTTCCTAAGTTGTACGTCTTGCTTTCTAAAGTTCTTTATCTGTACGAATTTCGAGTGTTATTATGTTGTCCTTCAAAATTTATATATATATATATATATATATATATATATATATATATATATATAAGTATTGTATACTTATGGTTTTAAATGGAATTAAAAATATTTAATTAAAATTTTAAATAACGATTAGATAAAATAAATGCATTTTTCTATGTTATGAAATTGAATACCATATAAAAAAGAGAAAAAACCGGAATGAAAAATATGAGAAGTATGTTGAAAATTTGGTTGAAAGAAAAGAGGGAATAACATTTTTATGGCATTAAATTGAACTTGTTTATAATTTTTTATACGTAACTTGTTTCGAACTTAACAAGCGTCCCACCCACTGATTTATAATTATATTTTGGCAAAGAATCACGTTTCAAACGATATACATAACATGTACTTCGTGTTTTTTAAAGTGCTTCAGTTTGCTGTTTTCCAACGTAGTACTGCGAAGTTCAGTTCATTCTTTACAGAAAAACCATTTCCAAGAAACGTATAAATATTCATTTTTGTATGAATATATATGTATATATGATGTATGTATATACTAACATATATTTAAACTTTAAATGAAAGTATTATTAATATTTTCAAACACTGTATTGTTAAATATCTCCAACTAAATTCATATAATTTAGAGTTTTATATTTGTAGTATATGTGAAGTTTCAAAATTGATAAAATATTATTTGGTATTTTTTAAAAAGTAGAGTTTTTTAAATAATTAAATGAATGATTATTAATTTATAATCAGTGTAACTATTGTATATTTTTGTAATAATGTTCAAAATAATATTTTCAACAGATTTTATTTACATTGCATATAATTAAATTCAATCAAATGAACCAACAACAAATATTCAATAAGTATTATACTAGTTTTTCAATATTTAATTATTTTTCTCTATTGTTCAATGAACCGGTGTTCGAAACGTGTAATATAATTATATAGTTTATAATATTTTTCATAAAAAATTATTCACACATATGGCTCTGCTCATATTACACATGTTTATATATATATATATATATATATATATATGTCTTTTTCCATCCACTGCTGGAATAAGGTCTTTATAAAAATAAATCTACTTTGACCGATCCAATGCTTTTCTTTTTCACTCCATTCTGACAAATTATCTTATGTCTATATTATATATATATATATATATATATATATCATTATGTATATAATATAGAACGTAAAGAACACACGTCTACCTGGTACATTATTAAGTTCCGTACATGTACATTTCATTATACTATGATATCGTAGACGTACGATATGTGTAGCAAAATAATAAAAAAGAAGGGAAAGCAACTAAATAAAATATAATGTTCGTAAAACGTTTAGGAAATGTGCATCATTAGATCGAACGGTATGAAAGAGAAACGTGGGACGGATTATTTTCTTTGTTGGTCTGTAGATATTGTTCAGGTGCGTCCGCTGCTCCGGCAACAAAGCGGCCGTACAGAGTAGCGACGCCCTCTCAGCCGGATTCCATCATAACGTCACACTGACAGCCATTCTCCGCCACCATTATTTATGAATACTTTGTACGTGTGTGTGTGTTTATTACATTCACATGCATATATATATATATATATATATATATATATATATATATATAATAGTTTTTGAAAAGATCTTTTAGAATTAGTTTTTTTATGTTTTGTGGTAAAATTGATACAATCACTTCACTAAGATTGATTGAAAATTAATATAATTATTTTTTAAATTAAAACATTTTTTCAACTGTATATTAATAGACATGTTTAGTAAGTTTAAAAATCGTACTCTCGTTCTAATTTGTTTAAGAAGACGTCCGGTCGAAATGTAATTTTCATTACACGAAATTAGACTACAATGAAAATCGTTCTCGTATATCGTGATTATTATTCGAATATTACTTTTCGATTTAAACTTCGCACCGACGTCGAGCATTTCGTTTTATTAAATTAAACTTTTCGAAAGCCAATCGAACCGATTGCTAAATATTTAAAATCGCAAAACTCGACAGAATATTACGAGAATAAAAAATTAAAAAGGACGGTTGTAAATTTTCGAACGGGGAGGAAAAACGGTCGTCGATCAAAAACCAGATCGAAAAACGATAAACAGTGTAATCGAAAACATAAACAAAAAAAGTATCGACGTTGAAATACCAGCTCTTTATTTTCGTACAAACGCACACGCGTAAACGTTATGTAAGTGTATGTCGTAGTCGACGTTTTATGCGAAACAAGGACCAGCATTTGCATACGCGCGCTGGAGAACAAACGGCGGATTTTAATTTTTCATGCTCGCTGTTGTTACAACACCATCGTTTTCTATAAATAAATATATGTGTACGTATGTATACACATTTGCATGTGTTTCCATATATACACTTATATTTGTTTATATACATACATGTACATAAATATAATAATCTCACACACAAACACATATATGTATATGCATACATGTGCTTCATCCTCTATGCCAGATCGTTTACTGTAATGAAAACAAATGTTGCATACAGTACAGTAAAAATATATTTATAAATACAAAGAACGACGGAATATATTCGACGTTGCACTTTTTTAACGTTAACGACAAAAGATTTCGTTATTAATGAATTGCGCTTGGAACAATTGTACTTTTGACAGTTTAAAACGTTCATTTATATATATATATATATATATATATATATATATATATATATCCACTCAGGTATACACACGGTTGTAAATATATTTAAATTATCTCATTTTACTAATATAATATAGAGTTTTTCAATAAGAATGTCAGAACTTTGACAGTTGATGACAGCCATGTTTGATTTTATTAATCTGATTTTGACATTTCAACTCAGTATAGTTTGGTAAATAATCATGGAATGTTTAAAACTTCGATGAAACTTTAATGAATCCATTATTTTACAAAATGGACCCATCAATTGGCCACCAAGATCATGTGATCTAACTGCATTGGATTATTTTCTGTGGAATTATGTAAAATCACTGATTTATGCTAATAAACTACAAACAACAGAATAAATATTTAACATTAAACGTGCAAGTCATAAAATTGGACCACGATTAAGTGAAAGAATGACTAAAAATTGGACTAAACGAATGCACTATGTCAAGCAAAGTTGTGGTGGTCAAAGAAGTGAAATTGTGTTCCATCATTAATGTCATAAAATATGTTTAAAAATAAAAATAAATAAATTAATAATAAATTACATATTTTATGTTTTATTTCCATTTAAACTTCTGAAGCGTTTATTGGAAAACCCTATATATTTAATCATTATATCAATCATTCGACTCAATGACATTTTTATTCAACTACTTATATCCTCATATATACGTCATTGAGCGCATTAAATATAAATCAAAGTTTAATCGTTAATATAATGGCCTATACTACGCCACTGTTATATTTATCATTTTCAAAAAAAAAATTGATAAAGAATATTTAATTTTTTAAATTTTTCTGGCAATTTTTTGATATTGACGGTCGGTAGGAACGTGTATAAATATCAGAAATTGACATCGATGCTTACAATAATCAAAAACGGGCTTTGAATTTTTAGAGCCGGCCATTCGGAAAAATGTCAAAATGTCAAACCTGCTGTTACGTCGTTAAACAAGTAGTAAAAGAGTTAATCAGTAATTTTTTAGAATAAAATGAAACATTTGTATTCGGTCGGTTTTACAGAAATGTGACAGAATAAAATTCGCAATTAGAAACTTTCGTGAAATTGAGTCGTCCAGATGAAAACTGAACCAAAAAAAATGTATACGTTTATACATACATATATTTACTGTAGCGGTTTTGCAATGTTTTTGACATTTCGTAAAATATTCTCGCTTGAAAACATCAAAGTGAACTAATATTTCTCAATTATACATATGCATATATATATATATATATATATATATATATATATATATATGTATATGTATATGTATATACTTACACACACACACATATGGTATGTATAATATATTCGTATCTATATTTTAAATGTTACATACGAGAATCAACTACGAATATCGTAATACTTGGTGAACATATAAATAGAATTGATTTAATGTATTTCAAAAAGTGTCCGCGAGAAAAAAAGTGATAGAATTTCAATGAGAAAATGCGACAATATTTTCGTTTTTGTTTCGTAAGTGAAAAAGTCACAGTGTGCAAGAATGTGGCGAAAGAAACTTTTAAAATTCGCTTCACTGTATCAAGAGTCATTTTACTACAATTCTCGTTTGAAGTTTCAAGTTTGTATCCAGAGACGGCTTAAAATTCGTAATAGAATTCTTAAGATACAATCGGTTGACATTAAACTCATTCGAATATGTCGTTTGATCTATATTATTCACTTTAACCTTATATATATATATATATATATATCCATTATGTAAATAATTTTCTTATATATATATATATATATAAGAAAATTTGTTAGGTTTTATTTTCATAAAGACCAGATAGATAAAATATCATCTAAGTTAGTATTGACGTGCCTGTCCTGTTATATTACTAGACGGACTGTTAAATTAGTTAACCAGCAGTGGAAACACTTTTCAAGAAGTTTAGTTAAATCTACACGCAAATGAAGTATTGTTCGACTGAATCTACTTTACAGAGAAGGTATTTCAAGTGACGAAGGCGACAACGATGAGTGAGATTAACGTGAATTCTTTAATTTCTAATTCACTGCGTCTCTGTGAAAAGAAATTTCGCTTCCACTTTGCGTTATGCATAATTGTGATTTTTTTTCTTGTCTTTGTTCGTGCGTATAAGCGATTACGTGACATTCAGATGAATTTGTTCTCATGGTATAAATTTATGCATTTTATATACTAGGATATATAATACATAAAATTCAGGTTAAAAAATGAAAATGACCCGAGTTAAATAATTAGAAGCATTTTTTGTAGAATTAGAACTTGTTAAATCTTTTATCTATTCTATTTTTTTGATTTAAGACATCCTTTGTAAATCTTTACGATATCATATCAAAATTAAAAAATATATTAATGCATATTTTTTTAATAAACACATTTTATTTACTAATTACTTTCAATATAGATGCAAGAGACAAACATTTTTGATTTAAACATGTATTTTTATTTTATAAATAAAAATTCCAAATGTTTTTTTGTCAATAATACATATATACATATATATATATATATATATATATATATATATATATATATATATAAGTATGTAGTTATGTATGTATGTACAATATATAATGTCTTTATGTATATTTAGACATAAGTTCATAGAAATGTCGAGTGTGTGTCTTTGTATTTCTGCATTACAACATATTATTTCAAAGACTGTTGACCTATAACTCGCGAGTGAGTGAGTGAGTGAGTGGGTGAGTGGGATCATTTGTGACGTTTGAGTAGAATACTACAGTATACTAGTCCCTTTGTAATATTAGTAACAAACGAGCTCGAAGGCAAGCAGGCACGCCGAGGTTCGTGATGTATTAAGTGAGCCTCAATTTCGCAACAACGGCGAGAGCGCAGACTTCAACAGTGTGTGGTGATAGTAGATCCGGCAGGCAACAGTAATTGCCATTTGATAAGTACGAGCTCGATTTTAGTGGATGTTGGAAACGTTGTACAGGTCTCACTTAAGTTATATCTATCTATCTATTTTTTTTTTGATATAGAAACGTCATGAGTTAAATATATCATTATTAGAAACGAGCGAAACGTAAAACACCACGTAACACGCACAAACGTGCGAAAAGGTTCTTTGTTATTTTATCAAACGATAATATATTTGTACGAAAAAATTTATTCTTTTCACACACATTTATGTGTACATTCAAACGTAAACACATTCACAAACACAAATATGTATATATATATATATATATATATATATATATATATATATATATATATATATATATATATATATATATATATATATATATATTTATTGGGAATTTAGATACATAAAAGGGCCTATGAAAAGAAATATGGATATATGGAATAGAAACATAAGAAAATTCGTCGCAGTGGACTGGAAGAAACAGGCATTGGATCAGTTAAAATGGAAAATTTTGTGAAAGACTTACATCTAGTACTGGATGGAAATAGATTGATGATTAAATTGGTAATATATATATATATATATATATATATATATATATATATATATATATATATAAATCATACGTGTGAATATATTCACTACTATATATTTTTTCATATAATATCTGTACAAGATAAAAAAAAACTTTTCAACTCATTAGTAAAATTTAAATTAATTACAAATAATAAAAAATCTAAAAATGTTAAAGGTGTATAAAAATTACTGCGGTATTTTATAATATACTATAATATAAAAAATATTTTTATGGTATTTTAATTTTGATTTAAAAACATTTCTTTCAATATATATAATTTTTTATGTTCGTTTTATTAAATTATGAAGTTTAGTTGTAAAACTAATTACAAAGTTAATACAACTAGTGAGTTTCATTAATTTATATAAAAGTATATATAAATATATGTATGTATTTATATATGTATGTATGTATGTATACACATTTACATTTATCGGAAAAATTAAAACATCGCTCAGAGAAATTACATTTAAATGAAACGAATTTTTTCAGTTGATTTTTTTTAGTCCATCGACACGTAATTTCTATGAATATTTATGTAAATGTTTTCAAAAGAAGTATTCGATCGTGTGTAGAGTTTTTTTTCGTTACTCTCTATTTGTCGGACAAAAATAAATTCTAGAGTGAAATAAAAACGATTTTCAGTTTCTTTGAAAGAGAAATTATCAGTGCGATTCAATTTTCCGAGTTACGTTTCAAAGTGGAATTTAATTTAAATATTTTTCACAGATTTGCATCACTAACTATAAAATAAACGGTCCATTCATCTTTATCTATCTATCTTTATATATCTATATATACATCTATATACATACATATATATATATATATATATATATATATATATATATATTATTAAAATAATGTTAAAACATAATTATTTTACTTAATTGCATTGTCTCGACAAATAATATTGGAATATGTAATCTTTTAAATAATATATATTTATTAAGAAATCTATAAAAAGATGTTAGAAAGTTTGATTTTATTGCTAAAATGATTGATTGTAGATTTTATACTATGTATATTTTTTTAAATATATAATAATAATAATAATAATATGTATGTGTATGTAAATCCATACATATTCCAATATTTCTTTGACAATAAGAGACATTAAAAATCCATACAGAATTTATCATTGTCAAATAAAATTAATGTATCGAACGACACGTTTCGTCATTTATTTTTAGATAAAACCGATCCGTACGGTTGTGTTACACCGCGTTCGAAACGATTGTAAAAAAAGTGACATTGTATAACAGCAACAACAACAACATCAACAGCAGCGACTACAATAACAACATCAACAACAACAGTTACGTGTAAATTCTAAACAATAATAGAGAGCGAATTGCGGAATGAAAACGGGGCCGGGCACGACGGCGGCCGTAAAGTCGGGTCGAGTCGTACGAATTGCTACACAGCATAATTCATTAACTGCGATCATTTTATGAGAGTATCCCGGTGTGAATCGAATATATAAATCTTGCCGAAGATAACCCATAGAGTGGTAAGTTCGCAACCATATTCATAATGCGGAACACAAATTGATATTTGAGACCGGCGTATGAGCCACGGTGCGTCGTCGTCGTCGTTGTCGTTGTCGTCGCCGGCGTCGGCGTCGTCGTCGTCGTCTCCTCCTTCGTTGTACACACGGGCGTGGTTCGGCATTTAGAGCCGTCAACGGCGTATTAAACGAGACAATGCCCGAATCGGCAGGCGTACGAATTTAGACTAATTAAGATGTATTGATTAAATTATTTGCGAAAGCAAAGTTGACTCGTACAGGAAATTTATTGTTGTTATAACGTCGATGTTTTGCGAAATGATTAACTGTTTCCGGCGCGTCGATTAAGATATTCCAATTATTTTATTAAACATTCGAATTGTATTGGTAGCGTCTCTTTTGCTTTCACTTATATGTCGTACACTTGCTTACTCGTACATTTATTATATATATATATATATATATATATATATATATATATATATATATATATATATGTATTTATTAATAAGCTTGTATATGTATGTGTGTAAGTGTTTGTAGATAAATCTGCTTTATATTAATATGGACGACAAAAAGCTGTTCTCTAATTTTCATATATTGTAATTTGTTAATGTTTTGTATATATATATATATATATATATATATATATATATATATATATATATATACATTTTAGGATAGTTTAGCTTTTTACTAAAACAGAAAAAGGAATTTACATTGTTTCATAAATTGATTTTGTTAATTTACATCAATTATATATTTTCATTTTTTGCTAATAAATTTTATAAATGTACTCTATATATAAAAGTTTTTATAAATATACATACACAGTCACATACACACATAGTAGGATAAATTTATTACCTTCATTTTTAGCTTTTAAAAATATCTTCTTATAGCTTTCAATTTGTACGGTCTAGTGCTTTTTGTTTCTATATTATTCAATATATTTTTTTTAATATTAAATTTGTATATTTATCATTATAAAAATTTATATCAGCTCATCTCTTGGCGAAAGTAGTCGAATGTTATTGTCTTTTTTTAAATGTTTCACAAAGATTTATATATATATATATATATTAAGTTTAATAATAATGTTTCAGTCAAATATCAACAAATACTTTTTCATATAATTCGAGAGAAATGTGAAACTAATTGTATATCTATATATTTTTTTTAAAAAAACTCCCTTGTCAAAAATCTCTACGATTTATTTTGTCATTAAATAATTTTTCATTCAAATAATTTGTTTTTCTATCTACACACACACACACACATATATATATATATATATATATATATATATATATGTGTGTATATGTATATATATATAAATTTATTTACTGACATGAAATAAATTTCATTGCTCTCTATTGCGACAAATCGACAATAAGATTTATTATTTTTCGATTGAGAACAACTGAAACGGCTGAACGCGCTACAATCCTTGTAATATGAATTGATTGATTATATTGATAAATTTATACAGACATGTAAAATATCTCTTCTTTGCGTCAGATTCTGTTGCGGCTAGCGTCGTCGCTGTTGATGTAATTTATCTGTTGGATTCAATTTTTGCCTCTAACCGTTTATCGAATTTCAAGCCGTATGATATATTGGCCGTGCGGTGTCTTTTTTTAACAAATTTACATATGCGCGTGTTTTTCAAAACGTATAAAAACGATTAATTTAAAGAGGAACGACGTCCAGTCGAAACAATCGAAATTAAATCGAGTCGTTTATTTCGTGCAATCGAATGCGATCATTCACGCACTTTTGACTCTTTTCTTGTTAATAGCGACGACTTTTTCATTCGTTTTCATATAATGAAATTATCACTGAATACACGGTTGATTTTTATTGTGAGAACGACATGTACAGACGTTACTTTTTTTAAAGCTTTTTTTGTAAATTAGTCAATATTTAAATAATAACATGTTTACGAATGTTGGTACATTTGTATGATTACATGTATTTTTTTGATACTGTTTAAAAATATCATTTTATTGTGAGATTTAAAAACAATAGATTAATTCAATAATTGGAAATTCTACAAATTTATAAATAACAAATTTCAAAATGAGATCAAACGATGATTTCGCATAATCCAACGTAAATCTAAGCACGAACACACACACACACACATATATATGTGTATGTGTACAGAAAACAAGGAATTTTTAAATTCTAAATTCTCCGTGTTCCCGAAAAAAAATTGTCCATAAAAAAGATAATATAACCGCAAATAGATAGTCGACAATGACGCGTCGCGCGTTTATCGTCCAACCAACCATACGTATACTTAGTCATTTATCCATTTCCCGAGCTCTGTGTGACGTGTGTAACGTGAAAAAAGATTTCTGTCAGACGAACAAATGAGTTGAATGAAATAGATATCTATGTAAATTTTAACTGCTTATAAAAACATTTATTTTAAATTTGCTTTTCGAGAATTGTTACTATGATATTCTACTCACAGCAAGAATAATGTATATTCTGGAATTTCGTACTAAAACCAGAGATAATGTACATTGTATGGATATACATACATATGGACAAATGTACGATTCTCATACACACACACACACACACTTATATATTTTTATATTATCAATTTGATTTATTTATATATTAAAGTTTTTTATTATTATTATTGTAATATGAATAAATATAGGAAATGGTTTCTATCCATTTCATTTTCATATTATTTATTAATTAAAAATGATAATTAAGGTCTTGAAACACCTCCTGAAATTAATTAATTTTAAATTCTCAGGTATATTTAATTTGTTTTCGAAAACATCAATTTCGTTATTATTACATGACACAAATTAAATATTAATAAATTTTATGAAAATATCAAATACGTTTATATATTGTATATAATATCAAAAAATATATAATTTTAAATATAATTTAATTATGTTTAAATTGAATTCAATTTAGGAACAAAAAAAAATTTGATGTTGGAATTCAAGATATCTCCAGTTTCGTTTCATTCAGTGTACTGTATATTTTTGACCATAAAGAGTTTCTTGTTTTACTATATTTTTCATAAAGCGAACAACTTATTTCGTATTCAGTTTTAATCCAATATCATGTAAATCACGTTGTATAATGTGCATTACGATTCGCTTTTTGATGCGTGTTTTTGTACATTCTTAAAAATTCAAATAAGATCACACTTGTAAATTTATTTTTGCATGTTAAAAGTATCGCTCGATTTTTCTAGATTCGTTTATTTTTATTTTCGAAATGAAATACAAAAAAATATAAAATATAATATAACTTTATAATTAAATATTCAACGACAAGTATACGAAATTTATATATTTTATAACGATTTGTTTTGATAGAATATAAAGGCGAATTTCAGTAAACAATTACTCATTAATGAATAAAATTCAATAGATATTTTCAATCGTTCTGTTTGTTACGAGGCGTCAGAGCTGCTAATAATAAGTGTCGGCCGATATCGAAGACAATATCGAACGTTTCTCCCGCATAATTTCCAATTACATAAAAAAATAATGAATCGCAATAGAAAAAATGACAGTGACAGATGCGTGCGTCACCTTCGTCTATTGTTTTAAGAGACGCGCGGCAACGAACTCTCTCGCAAATAGACCAGCCCGTCTCTCTATGTAATTATGAAAAAACGAAGTTTTCTTTCAAAGAAGTTTCATTGTTTCATTAAAGATTTGTTGAAAAACACTTCGTACGAACGAATTGACGGAGAAAGAGAGAGTAACGAAAAAAGTTGTCCCGTCGAATGAACGGTTTGATTAATTGCACTCTCCGATTCTCTTCGCTAATGTGTATAAACGAGTCGTTAATTCGATGTACTCGTTGTTTGTTTGTTTATCGACTTTTTATAAAATTAAAGCAACAATACGTACGACGACAGCATCGAACGTCGTGAGGGAACATTTCGATCGGTCGGATTTTACGAAAAACGACGCCTCCGACGCACATATCGTCTTTAAATGTACAGAGTTCCTACGAGCTAGCGTTCCTAAAAAGATCTTCTACTGCTACCACTACGCACTACAGCACATAACGCATTAAATCACGATTTCCTTGGTAACTAATCGAATCCTAATATAGAAATACATCCGTCGGGCGACTAAAAGCGCTTCATAGATCTTTGTTAGCAGTACGGCCGTCGTTTTTTGGCGCCCGTCGTCGTATGTTCGTAGCGAGTTTTTAGCGATGCGTGAGGACGACTCAATATACAGAAAATAATTCAGAAGTGGAAACCAGTGTGTGGAAATATTACAGAATATCCTGCGTTCATTTCCGGAATCGTTACTTGTAATTAGTTCACAATGATATCAAGTCGAAAAAAATTGTTCGTTGGTTTTTTAAAATTATGACTGTCGTCGATGAGTAAATCTTTTGGAAGAGAGTAGATATAAACGCGATTCAAACGATTTCAAGATAAATGATATAAAAAGATATGTAAGTACAAACCACATTGGAAAGATATCTGAAATCGTCTTGCTATAAAAATAAAACCAGAAGATCGTGTGCTGTTGTCTACCCCATCCTAAGATAGAAATTAAATAATCGAACGATATGCCTCTAAAATTTAATTGCGCGGACTAAAAATAATAAATCGAATTTACTTCGATAACAAAATGATTTTCCGATAACGTCACGGTTCGAAAAATATCCACTCCGTGTTTTAAATTTCGATCGACATACCGTTCAATTTAAATATCAATCAAGTATATATTTTTTAATGAGTATAAACGCACTGATGATTTATTAGTACACAAATAATGATGTCGAACCTATAGATAACAGATTAACCTTCAAAAAAAAAAACGTCAATGTGGTGTGTTCGTTATTTATTATACTGCAATTATCGACTACCAACATTGATATAAATATATATATATATATATATATATAAATGTAATCTAATTTCATAAAAAAAGAATCGATATCTTTCTCTCTCAATTTATAACAGTGTGTTAGGTTTTCAGACATGAAAGTGATATTGAAACCTATTATTATACGAATATGATTTTATCAAACTTCGTTCAAGTTCCCTGTTATTAAGAACTCTATATTAAATCGGTTTTTGTATCCATATATACATATATATATATATATATATATATATATATATATATATATATATATATATATATATATATATATATATATATACATACACTATTTAGGTTATCTGTGTTTCAAATTAAGCAAAATGATTTTTTTATAAAGTATAATTTGTCATGGATCATATGTATAATTTATATGAAAAAAATTGAAATTTCATTTATGTTAATTTTGAATTATTCCAAACGAATTCAAATTAAATATTTATCGTTAAAATCTTCGTTCAAATTTGGTTCTAGTGATCCATTTTACTTTCAAATTATAGATACTCGTTTATAATATTAATTAATTTTTATTTTTATTTTTTGGCAAACAATAAGAAATTTATTAATTTTGACGTAAATTCTATTATTTCAATAAACAAATTAATTAATAAAATAATACTTGTTTTAAAGAACTACTCGACATTATTAATTACAGTAATTATCTTTTTAGTTAATTTAAGTGATTTCTTTATAGAAGAAATATTTTTCGTTTGATAATTCATGAATTACAAATTGAGTGTAAAAAATTTTGAAGGCAAAAATCGTTTTTTTCTTGTAAAATATGTATTGTTGAAAAATTAATTGATATTTTTACATAAATTAATTATTAATAAGGTAAATAAACAGTCTGTAACAAAAAATATGTTAAAAGGTAAGATTTTAAAAAATCGACATTTTTGGCTGAAAAAAACCACGACCTATAGTATGGAAAATTTGATAAAAAATCAAAGTTCTTTAAAAATATTTTTTCTGTAATAGAATCGTAGTTCTATAATAGAAAATGAGATATCTAGATAAAAAATTGTATTTAGATCATAAGAATTTTTTTTTTTACAATAAATAGTAAAAAGTTGTTAATTTTTGATACAAATTTTATTATCTCCATTAAACGAATTAACTAATCAAAATTTAAACTGTTTTTTAGAATTACCTGACATTTCTAGTTGCAATAATAATGTATTTAACTAATTTAAGTAATTTTCTCATCGAAAAAATATTTTTAGGTTGAGAATTAAATAATTACAAATTGAGTGTCAAACAATTTTAAAGGTAAAAATCATTTTTTTCTTGTAAAATATGCATTGTTGAAAAATTAACTGATATTTTTACATAAATCAATTATTAACAAGGTAAATAAACAGTCTGTAACAAAAAATATGTTAAAAGGTAAGATTTTAAAAAATCGACATTTTTGGCCGAAAAAAACCACGACCTATAGTATGGAAAAATTGATAAAAAATCGAAGTTCTTTAAAAATATTTTTTTTGTGATAAAATCATAGTTTTATAATAGAAAATAAGATATCTGGATAAAAAATCATATTTAGTTAACAAGAAATTTATTTTTTGACAATAAACAGTAAAAAGTTGTTAATTTTGAGGCAAACTCTATTATCTTAATTAAACAAATCACCTAATCAAAACTATGACTGTGTTATATAATTTCCTGACATTTTTAGTTAAAATAATAATATTTCTTACTAATTTAAGTAATTTTGTAATCGAAAAAATATTTTTCATTTGATAATTCATGAATTACAAATTGAGTGTAAAAAAATTTGAAAGGCAAATATCGTTTTTTTCTTGTAAAATATGAGTTGTTGAAAAATTAATTGATATTTTTACATAAATCAATTATTAATAAGATAAATAAATAGTCTGTAACAAAAAATATGTTAAAAGATAAGATTTTAAAAAATCGACATTTTTGGCTGAAAAAAACCACGACCTATAGTATGGAAAATTTGATAAAAAATTAAAATTCTTTAAAAATATTTTTTTTGTGATAAAATCATAATTTTATAATAGAAAATAAGATATCTGGATAAAAAATCATATTTAGTTAACAAGAAATTTATTTTTTGACAATAAACAGTAAAAAGTTGTTAATTTTGATGCAATTTCTATTATCTCAATTTAACAAATTACCTAATCTAAATTATGACTGTTTTATATAATTTTCTGACATTTTTAGTTACAGTAATAATAGTTCTTACTAATTTAAGTAATTTTGTAATCGAAAAAATATTTTTTATTTGATAATTCATGAATTACAAATTGAGTGTAAAAAAATTTTAAAGGTAAAAATCGTTTTTTTCTTGTAAAATGTGTATTATTGGGACAGTTCTGAATATTTTTACATAAATAATATATTAGTAATATTAATAAAGATTTTGTAACAAAAAATGTGTTAAAAAATAAGAGTCTAAAAAATCGACATTTTTGGCTGAAAAAAACCACGACCTATAGTATGGAAAATTTGATAAAAAATTAATATTCTTCAAAATGAATTTCTATATAATAAAATCATAGTTTAATAATATAAAATGAGAAATCAATCAATATATCTATATTTATTAACTGTAAAAATAATATTTGGAAGTAAACAAGAGTAAAAAAATATATTAATGCAGATATATTAAATACTAATATTCGTTTTTTTTATTTATTTATTACAATATCTATCTATCTAAGAAACCAGTGTATAGAGTGGTGTATAGGAAAACATGTGTATAGTTTCTTTTTAATAAAAAACAAATCTAGGTGTCACATTTGAATGATCTTATATATATCTGTCTACTATTGAATGAAAACCTCTTTCAAAATTTTCTACTTTGACTGACATAATGCTTTTTTCTTTTAGTCCACTCCGATGAATTTTCTTTACCCATGGATCTCTTCTTAGGTCTTTTTATATATCTAGGTTCTCAATCAATAATTTTTCTTATCCACCAATCGTCTTCTCAATTTTCGATATGTCCTTCTTGTTTCCATTTTAAAATTTTCACTTTCTATCTTTTTATTTTTCTCTCCCTCACCTCCTCTCTTTCGCTCTCTCTCTCTCTCTCTCTCTATATATATATATATATTTGTTTGTGTGTGTATACTGACACACGTATAGCAGATCGTAAATCATATTGTTAAAAAGATGTATTCTCAATTAGGCACGTTCTATGCACTCTGCCGAAAAACATTTCACAGCACGGAGAATATACTTCTCGTGAATAAATATTCGCAACTCGTTCTTCGTTCTTATATCGATAATATATATATATATATATATATATATATATATATATATATATATATATATATATATATATATATTATAATGTTAAATTGGATCGAATTCCGTCTATGTTGTGATGGTGTTAAAGGATTCTCGAGGACTTGTAACAAGATTGAGACTATTCCTTGATTTATATACGTTTCATCGCCGAAATAAACTTTTTTATTTTATTTTATTTTTGCGATAACGGAATCGGAGAAGAAAAACTTTTTTCGGTGTCAATTCGCGTGTACTTGTTGTTTATAACATTGGCGTATCAACGAAACTATGGAATGGATATGGGAAAAAGTACGAGCATTACAGCGACTGAATTAGAGAAAGAAAGAGATTCGTTGCAATAGGAAAAGTACGCATCTCTTTATGTAAGAATGTGCGTGCGTGTTTCAGCTAGTGTTGTATTCTACGTGTCGTTTTATCGTTTCGAGAAAAGGGTCGTCAAAACACGTTTAAATGATTGCATTTTAGATGAAAATGCGAAAAAAACGTTTGCGTGTACGGATGTTTACTGTTTTCTATTTCTCTTTTTTTTCCATTTTCGAATTTTGGGGAAAATGATACGAATGTGGTCATTTGCTCGTTCATTAAATTCAAATTTAATGTCGTATTGTTCACTGTCTCTGTATATATGTTTGTGCTTTTATAATTTTTGATTTATTTTTGAAAATTTAAACGTGTTTCAAATATTAGCTTTATTTCTTTAATTTCGGTGTTATTTTTATTATAGTTTTTTGTATTGAAACGATTTATAATTAAATATGATTATTAAAATTTAATATTTTTTGATAATTAGCATCTTAATGTTTCAAATATATATTGTAAGTTGAAAGTTGATTATTTGTTTTTGATAAATAATAATTTTCGGAAAATACAATAAATATAAAGAGAAGGTAGAGAAGAGAAAGTTATTGTTTTATATGTGTGTGTGTTATTCACAACATATAACTTCCACATAAAACAAACATAGAATAAAGATTGTACTCAAACATTCGTTCGCAGGACCACACGATAAAATTTAATTAGAAGTAAGTGGTTTTTCAATCATATTTAAGTAAAAACTCGTAAAAAAGTTAAACAGGAACAAAGTTGATTGTAGTACGACTAACAACTTTTTCCATACACATGTACCTCTACTTCAAAAGTATATTCCGTCTTTTAGATAGGTGACATAGTAATAGCGGCGGTCGTTGCACGTTGCAAAAGCGTGTAAATAAATAATTCTTTTCGTCGGCGAAAACCTTTCTTGTCAAAGTCTGATTGAAAATTGGAACAAGACGACGAGAACAAATGAGTTTCAAACAAAAAAAAAGAAAGAAGCCGGAAAAAAAACAGTGTAAAGAAGATTTCGGTTTGTAATGGACAAGTGTTCTTATGTAACAATTCTCGTTGTTTGCAAGCGTTCACTTTTAACTCAACTTTTATCCCTATGTTCGAAATTGTTTATCTCTCTTATATACATAAAAACATACTATATATATATATATATATATATATATATATATATATATATATATATATATACATGTGCTCATTCAAACGTATTTATATTTTTTTGGAATTGTCGACTCATCTAAAGTTAAATAACATTTTTTACTGTTTTTGTAGAAATAAATATTTTTCCTAGAGGAACGCTTTTTTAAATTGTATATTAAAGATTTTTTTTTAAAAAAATATAATAAATGTATTTTTTGTTGTAATTTCTAGCAACTGTATGAAACGATAATTTATCAAGTTAATTAATTTATAAACTTAAGTTTATAATACCCACTCTTTCATGTCTAGTAATTTTATTTATTTTATACTAACATACACTTTTCATTCTCACTTAATGTGTACAACCTGTGTTAACAGATAATTTCTCTTCATTTATTTGACAGATTAGTTTTTAATATTATTTTGTATTTGATTTATTAATAATAAATAATTACTTGTACGTGAATTTTTTATAATTAAATGATAGGTGTAATTTAAAATGTATGTTTTTATATAAATTATAGAGGAAGTAATTTGGAATATATTTAATCACAAACTATTATATATATATATAAATGTGTGTGGGTGGTATGTATGTGTATGTATTAAGTAAAAAAAGAACATTTTCAGTAAAATCTGACAAACAGCAAACTCATTAGTTGAAGAAATGAGATAGCTCAACGTAATACGAGTTTCTAATCAACGTCACTACACTTCGAACCACTAATTACGTTTATCGGATTTTTTTAGTTTCGTCCACCTTATGTCCATTTAACGTTTTTTATAAATCCACATTCTGTACATATACATACATTTATATATATATATATATATATATATATATATATATATATATATATAATGAAATTGACTTACGCATAGCGTAAAATAAGAAGAGAGAACAAGAACAATGGGTGGACCAAGATCATTAAGGAATGGAAATTAAGAAATAAAAGGAGAGCGAAAAAATGTTATAAAAATCTAACAGTACTTAACAAATATCAACTCAATGCTTTTTAATATATGGGTTTTTTTAAAAAAATTCAATGGAGTACCAATTTATGGAATGCTTTTTTTATTTCGTTATATTCATTAGAATAATCCTTTTTACGATCTATTGTAGACTCACAAGAAACTAACTCGTGAATGTTTGAAGAAAGGTAATGTCAAGTAACAGTTCGAAAAATCTCTTGTCAAGAATATAAACTCCACGACGAGATATCAGTGTAATCGATCAATCTTTTCAAGAATCGAATAAAGTCTGACCGACTTCATCACAATTTTTTTACCGCAAACATTTACCAGAAAATAAACTGAAATGACAGTCGTGAAATGAACAGAATTTGTTATGGAATCGAAATCAGCCGTGACATAAATACACAGTTAAAGAGACGTAATTCACTGAAATAATCATCGTCTTTAATAAAATAACGTGAAATGAACACGAACATCTGTCACGAGAATTGAGTCGCCGCCAACCATTGCCAACCCTAAAATATCAGAATAACTTTTGGACGAACAACGTAATATTGTTAAGTGCACTTTAACAAGTTTTGAAATGGGCAACAACTTCTCGACTCGTATAAATAACAGGCGTTACTCCGCGCCCCCATCTTACTCGTCCATCGGTATGTTTATGTGTATATGTGTATATTTGTATAAATGTGATATTATATATATATATATATATATATATATATATATATATATATATATATAGCAACAACAACAACAACAACTACAACAGCTTCTTGAATGCAACTTTCACAACATAGACGTTCATTCAAAAGGGTAAGAAAGGGAGATCTACTCTTCGTTCCATCCACCATATTCTCACACTGATACCTTAGTGATATAGATACACACACACACACACACACACACACACAGATATATATATATATATATATATATATATATATATATATATATATATATATACACGTAGTCTGTGAAACTTTCCCGAAGATCCTGGTACTCTACTCCGTTGAAACTAAACTGAATTTGACTGACTAATATACAAACAGCAAACAATCCCAATTTCCGCTTCTTCCTCATGCCTCATCGGACGTCGTCTTCGTCGTTCGTTTTAAACTTGAATTAATTGAGATCGGGTGCGCGAAGCGAGCGAAGCTGAACGGAATCTTACACTCACATACAGTTTATGTGTACATAGTTGGTGTTGTAGAATGTTCTCCATGATTTGATTACAGTAATTTATTTTAATTTGATAACTGGCGTCGAAACGATGTTCGATCGAAACGGAGTAAGGAAACAGGCGCGATGAATATTTATTTTTCTTCAAAAATAATATGAACAATAAAATCAAAACTCGAGTATTAAAATCGTGACGGTTTGTTTTCAATTCACGTAGCAATCAGTGTATTGTGACGAATGTGTGCTCGAAGGAAATAGAAATGCTCTACGAACAAATTATTCGAAAGCATGCACTTAGGTAATAGTGAAGCAGTGAGTTGAATGTAGTCGATTTTAATTTATTTCGCACGTTCGTAAAAGATTCGTTTCTTCTTTAGTACAGTTACAATGCAGAAACATTTAAACATGAAAAACACGATTTAATTAATTTTCTATTATTTAATTCGAGATTTCATTTTTAATTAAACATTATATATATATATATCGAAATTGATATATATATATATATATATATATATATATATATATATATGTGTATATGTATATGAAAACAAACTAATTCAGATACTTCGAAGAGGTCGATGTATTTTCTTCCGCGCATGTAAACCCACGTTCATCAATATTATTAGCTTTCATTGAAGAACACAAAACGCAATTTAAATTGTTTTACGAATTACATCACGACAGTAATAACATCAGCGACGTGTAACTTCTTGTTAGTGCAGTTGTATATCTTCGAGTCCTTTTGTTATCCTTGGGTCGACCTTCGTGCGACATCTGACGCGTCTTTTTTTCGTCGAAATAATTGCTGTCTTCGAAACGCGACGTCTCGGCAAACAGAATAAATACTGGAAAATAAATACCATTCGACGGTTCGCATCGACGTCCGTGCGTTCCAGAATATAAGGGTCTCGGTTTATTTTTGTCCTTATTTTCATAGAGACGCTGTCGTCGTCGTAGACATATACACAGACAGATGGGATGCGAAACAACGGATCGTGAGTAGCTCAGATGCAGCGGTAGTTAGTGATACTAGCAAGAGAAACTTTCGATGTTGTCCGACGAGTACGGTTTTTTATTCATTTTTTACTTTTACTCTTACTCGCTTCGTCTTCTTCTACGGTAACGTTTGGATAAAAAGTCAATTGAATAGAAACGTGACTGAACTTTACAATGTTTTAGTATTGTTAATTTAAATTTACCAAAAGAAAGTGTTTTTAATTTGTTGAAAAGTTTAACTGTAGACTCGCTATATATGTATATACGAAATATAACAGATGAGAGACAGAAATTGAAATTATTCCATCGAATGAATTGCCATGAAACATATTTTTATTAATTACAACATTTATTTTTAATTGAATCGGTGTCTTTTGTACATTCCGATCAAATATTATATTCTTAAATTGATACTCGAATTATGTAAAGCTTCTATGAAGCGAATTTAACGGACGCGGTTCAGCAAAAGCTCTCGTTATGCTGAGATTGCGAACGAAACAGATCGAGTTTGAATCGAGGGCTGACAGATCGACGCGGACAAACGTATCGTCGTTCGCTTTCGCTACCAACACCTCCGAGCACACCTACCCACCACCACATTCGTTCTCGTTCGTCCACCTCCATATCCCTGTCGGCCCCCGTCGCAATCGTACCGACAATGGGATTTATTCGAGACAACAGAACGTGACTCATCTCCGTACTCACACCCGGATGCTCCGGTCGGCGGCGTATTCGGCACGCGTGTATCTGAATCGTTCGCACTACAGTAATTCCTTTCTAATAACCTAATAAGACGTTCGTTTCGAACGCTACGCCACGTCTGAACTATTAAATTCGTATTTCTGTCCTTATTCCGTACGTTTTTCAATATTTTTGACGTCGATATTAAAAAATCGTAGATTAATATGAAAATAATACTGTAGAGAATTCATGGTTGAGATTCGAAGGAGATCAGGAATGCAATCAGTGAGAAAAGTGTCCGTTCGAGCGGTTACGGTGGCTGTGTACAAATATCGAAAGTTTAAAAACGAATTTGCTCGATGACAGTCCTTAATCGTATGATTATTGGCCGAACAAAAGTCATTTTTCACCGTTTAAATATTCGGTCGTAAAGAAATTATCTCAGTTTTATTATCTATCGATGTGTATGTGCTATCTTATTATTTTTATTATATATTCTTGATTAAAATCTGTATTATTAATTAACAATAAGAACAGGGTGTTATTTAATCTTTTTAACTCGTTCTAATCCGATCAATTTGCTTTAATAATTTATTTAATTAATTTAATGTTATATATATATATAATATTAGTCGAAATGTTATTTTTTGCCAATAGTAGCTGTACAACGGACTACACGTTTCTATATATTGTTCCGTTATTTCAACATTGAAAATTTATGAAACTTTTTGAACATAGTTGCGCGCTAATGGAAAATGTTCGTTATATAATTTAAAACTTTACTGAGTGCTTTATTTGCGGAGTCTCGCTTGTAACAACATTAATTGAGTTTTTTTTTTCAAAAAAAAAAAACTTTTTTGACCAGTAATTTATATATCTCATTTACTGCATTCATAGTGTATTAGTATGCTGTTAAGTAGATTCATTGGTGTGCTTGTATAAAATTTTACCTATTTTTATTTTTATATATTTTTTTAATAGACTATGTATCTTTCTCAATATATATATATATAGGAACATTATAGCAAATGTGAGTTTTTTTAAAATAGAAATGGGTCAGTTGTATAGCAAGAAAAGAATACCATCAATTGACAAATTATTGATTGACAATCTCGATATATAAAAAGGTCTAGAAAGAAATCAATGAACAGATAAGAAAGAGAGAGACATAAGAAGTATTCGTATTATAAATATATTAAAAAAATGAAGTTTCTTACGTACGATCGAGTCGCACAGATTGTTGTTCGAAACTAAATTGAAATCGATGATTTTTTTCTCGGACGGAAGCTCGACTGAAATCGAAGATTACAATCTAATAATTTTCGATAACGCAGCATGAGCCACCGCAACCTTTCTCAGCACGTGAACAAGTCTGACTGGATGTGCTTCGTATTGTGCGTGCGTTATGCGAAAAAAAGCCGCATAAAAGTGAAATAGTCTGGACTAATATGTTACGTGTTTGCTTTTTGTGCCGACCGTTACCAGCCGGTAATAGTGCTTTTTGGAACGGTACGATAACTGTTATGTTCTTCCTGAGTATGTGTGCGGCCACGCTTTTTCCCTTCTTTCAGAACAGATAGAAAAGATTACGACAACATTGTAACAGAGTTATTAATATTATTATAATAGAAAAACGACAGTCGTTTGGGATACTCTGCCAAATTACATTCATATACGGTGACGTTTATGTATATACATATACATATATATATATATATATATATATATATATATATATATATATATATATATATATGTATATATGTACATATGTATATATATATGTACTTTTGTAATTGTTTTCAGTGTTTATAAATGCTTACATTGACACGACGATAGGCTATGACGGTATATGTAAAATAATTTTCCGAGGTGAATTATCACGCTGATTCCCGTCGAACGCCGTGACCCGAAACTCGGAAACTGGTGCATAAATCAAATTTAGTACCGACTCAATATTGTCTTTTAACTCTTAAATTTACAACTGCTGAACTCGTTGTCGAACATTTATCTTGGCGCGTGTCAAACGCCACGAACATTATTCTTGGAATGTAACGCCGCGGTAAGAAATTATTATATTATTAAAGTATATATTTACGAAAGTACATTTCTATTCGTTTATTAATGAAAATATTTCTCACACGGTAATATTAGTTATCGTTGCTCAAATAACATAAATTTAATCGTTGAAAAATTGAGCAAATGTTTGGAAAAAATGTTCAAATCAGAATCAGAAATTGTTTTCTTTTGAAAAAGCTGTGATAGGTTTTACATTTTATTTTTATTTAAAATCAATAATTTTTAATAATTTTATCTTAAAGAAAATAACAGTCTTTAAGATAATTTCATATATATGTGTGTTTTAATTCACATGAAGAAAAAAATCTATATTTTTCTATAAAATAATCAATACGTTTAGATGACTTTTTCTTTATATGAACAAAATAAAAGCAAGTAGTTAAATAAATTGAAAAGTTTTTTTTAATTTTAAAATAAATTATCGACGTGACTAAAAATATAAAAAAAAATATTATTTGCAATATAACTTTCTGACAAGATTTCAATTCTCATTCTCGAGTCTGTTATAAAGTAAAAAGAAAACTTTTAATAAGGTATATTTTAAAGCTTATTAGTTCAGTTAAAAATATTAATCAGTTTAGAAAGCTTTTATGTATATAACTATATTTATATAAGAGTAAAAATTCGTATATATATATATATATATATATATATATATATATATATATATATACATACAATTGAAAATACGTAAATTTTTTCGGTGAAGATGCAGATGATCAGAAAAGTAAAAGTAAATATAAAGAAATAACGAAATAAGTTTTTGAAAATGTAATCACTTATGTAAATATATATATATATATATATATATATATATATATATATATATATTGTATTAATGTATATGTGTAAGCATATACATTGGAGACCATTATTTATTCGATATATTGTGTTTAATGACATACGATTATGTGAATCTGAAACAAGATAAAATAAATTGAGTGAAGGTAATTTATTTGTATATAATTTCCAAGCTTTAAAGCTCCATTACAATAAACATCGATCGAGTGCGACTTAACAAAAACGTATTATGCGAGCGCATTAACATAAACTGACGTTCTAAAATATAAATGTTTGTGTTTATGTACGTGTGTTTGTGTGTGTGTGTCGTGTCTGCGTACGTGTGTATTTGGGCCGATGTTGTACGTAGGTAGCAAGGAAATTATTTCAAAATCGAGGAGAGCGTATATAATAATTTATCTTCATAGCAAAGAGCCATGTAGTCGTTTGTTTCAGACATGTTTACTGGGAACGAGGATTATATAATACATGTTGGTCTCAAATCCAATGGGAACAATGCGGGCAGTACAGTACTCGGTTGGTTCACTGGTTTTCTGGTTATATTTAATAGATAATGGATGGAATTAACTGGCGTTTGTCGGCCTTTCACCCAACGTGACACATACATTCATACTCGTTTACCGACACGAAGGGAAAGAGACAAACGATACACCACAGTTAAACATTCATAACACGGGTTCGCACGCACTCTGCCGATACTTGTATACATCTTTATGAACATACACTAACACAAACTTTCCTAAATTATATATATATATATATATATATATATATATATATATATACATACAAATAAATAAAATGTTTATGTATATGTCGTGTTTTTATATACGTCCATGACAAAAAAAAATTACATTTGCCCTCGTATGTCGAGTGAATTGTTGTAATTTTATAAAAATAAGAATTTCTATATAATTTATTACTTTTGATATTTTTCATCGAGTAAGAAAAATAATTTCAAAGACGAATTTATCAATAGAACATATAATGGTTATTTGTTTATTTCGGACATTAATTTTCATTTGAGCTTGAAAAATATTTAATTTATTATGAATCAAGGTATATATATATAGTTCATTTCAATAAGACTTTATTGAATAAAATATACAATTTGTTAAACATTTCATTTTTCTCACAATGTTACAAATTCTGATGTTTTTTTCAGTCATATACACAGACAATCACACACACACACACATATAAATATAAATGTGTGTGTGTATGTTGTGTATATAAATGTAAATAAAGTTTGCACAAAAAATATAACTGAACGATAAATTTTACATTTCAGTGATTTTGTTTGCTGCAATCAATGAAAATTTATACGTACTTACACGTGCTTTCTTTTTCCATGAGTTTTGCATTATTTATTGTAAATTTCAATAACATAATAAGTTTATTTTGATAACAGAAATGGTATTTGAAAACGTTCTTATAAAATAAAGAATTGAATATAAAGTAATAAAAAATGAATTTATATCAGTTCAGATATTAAAATTGTTTCATTAAAATGAACCAGAAAATTTTTCTTGAACATCATTCTCTTCATATATTAATTCAGATTGAATATTTTCGACAAAATAACGTTTTTTTGTTTAAATTGTACAAAACTCGACAAAAAGGTACGTATATATCAATAGTTATTAAAAAAGTGCTTTTAAAGAAAATTATTTTGAAAGTAAACGAAGTTTCGTACAGCCAAGAGTTCTTGTTTTGATAAACATTGAACTTTTTTTTTAGTGAAAGTTTGTCTGTATTTTATTCTGTAAAGTAGTGTGAAGATAAAAAAAATATACAAAGAATAATCTACGAAGCATCGTTTGTTTTCATTAATTTACGTTGACGTTTTTCACCACTAAATGATTATTTTTCTTACTTATGGAATAAAACTACGTTACAATGATGAATACTTTGTGTGCAAAAATCAATGTTGTTTGGAATACGTTTTTAGATTACTTTAGATATTAAAGAAAAGGAATATAAATAAAGTTTATATATAAAATATACGATGATGATGTTTAGGGATTACAAATTTCGATGTTTTTATTATATTTATATCTATATATCTACAGAGAAATATATATTTATGTATGTATATATATATATATATATATGAGTATATAATTTAGCAATAAAAACAATACGATAGTAAACAAATATTCGGTTCACAAATTCAAACTTTTATTTACAACCCATGGAAAGTTTTAAGATAAATTTTTGATTTATTGTTTTAAGACAACTTAAATGGAATTTGGTTTTATGTTGTCGTATTAGTAGTCCGTCAATAAGATAGAAAGGTTAGATTAATAACATAGAAAATATATATATATATATATATATATATATATATATATATATATATATATATATATATATATATATATATATATATATATATATATATATATAGTTATATTTATATTGGTCTATTAGTGATGAGAAGGTAGAGGTTCGACGAACCATTACTGAAATCCGTTGAAAGCGATCGATCGTTCGATCGGGTGACTGGATGGAGAAGAATAGGGGGTAAGCGAATAAGGGGTACGTTGGACTTAATGTTCCGGGACGGATTTCGAGGCAGATTTACCAACTAAAATGCACGTGAACCTACTTGAACTTCGAACCGCGTGACGGCACGAAACAGATCGGTCTGCTTCATCTGTGTCAGAAAAGGGAACGCGTTCATTCCTGTTGTACGCAGAATAAGTGTTATTTTACGAGATCGACCTGTATCCGCGGATCGATATTTTTTTATTGTCGAATTTCATTGCTGAATTCCGGATGTAACCTATTTTTGTACATCGCACCGTGTTCGAAATACCTGATGTGTATATCTCCAAGATCACGACAATCAATTCGATTTGGAATAATATAAAATTTCGTCAATTTTTCAACACATTGTATGATTTTACAAAATTCTATATTATTGAATCGTTAAGTAGAAGTGAAACCGTCGTTGGATACTTTTATTTATTTATTTATTAGATTTATTATTTTTCGAGTTGTCAAACGTTTCGGCCATTAAACAGAATATAAAATTATAAATTACAGATGTTTGATACCGTGACAGTAATATCATTAATATCATTTGTAACCGACAATTCGATACAATATTTCATCGAGGTTTGCGAGACGTGTTTAAAATGTTTTTGTAGTGATAAGTTGACGCATTTTAATTACAAAATCGCGAATTCTACACATACAAACGTTTTGTTGAATTACAATTTTAAATTGTTTCCAAACGGAAAATTATTTTTCGTGTAATTTAAATCGCTGGAAAAAATTATATTTGTTTGCTCGATAACTATTTGTTTTTAACAATTATTTATATATTTTATAAAATCTCTATGTGTTTAGAGTAAAAATGTTTTTCAATCTAAAGAAAATCTATCGTTTTAGTATGTAAAAATGATTTTTTATTATATTTATTTTCTATCTCTATCAACTTGATTTGAAAATAACTGATTCATATGTATTGAAAAGATATTGATTTCAGTTAATATTTTGTAATTATAAATATTTTCATGTATTTTCTTTGGTCAAATTACAGTTATATTTTTAATTATATCATTAATATTTTTAATTTCATATCGTTTAAAATTTAATTAAATTTATTAAAAACAGTGTAAACAAATCAAAAACATATATTTTCGTTGTACATATTTAAAATATTAAATGTGTAAATTGAAAATTAGCTGTTAATTACGAATGTACGTTTCGGTTTCACATACATAAGATAGTAGTAATCAATTTTCAATCTGAGAAATATGTCAAACGGCGTGTATCAATCAATGTACTCTTTCTCATACATGTGTAAACACACACACACACACGTACGCACATATGAATATGTGTGCGTGCTCGTGTGTTTTAGTATACGAATACTGATTTCTAACAACGTCAGCAATCGGTTCGACATTTATCAATCTAATCCGTTCGATCGCAAGTGGCGATGAAAGAAGCGAAGAGCGGATAACGATACACATGTACTCGTCCCGGATCGCACCAGATATATACTGCAGTCTGTATGCATGACCAGTAGCGGTCCAGGGAGACACAATACCACCGAAACGACGTCGAATGGCGAGGCGACGTCGGTGAAGTGGAGTAACGACGAGAGCAGGGGAACGGTGGTCTGTGGACTGTGGAGGTCGTCGAGCGCGTTCTGATGGCACGGGTGGCATCGCGACGTTCACAGGACGTGATCCTGGCGACCGGGACGGCCGTACACGACGGACGTGCACCGTCTCTGTCACACGAGTCCGTAGGAAATGTAGGTCGAGGCGTCGCACGGCGTAGGCAACGGCGGATCACGGCCCCCCCGTGGGGTTTATCAGTTGATTTATTGTTTTCCCGGCCCACTGACATCCGCGATTTAATCCGTCTCACGCCCCGAACGAGCAGAGTTGGTAGACGACGCCCTGTGTGGCGGTCGCGGCGCATTCTCTAGTTTATCTTGTGACGTTGGTTTCGGGCGTTCGTGACGATTCTTGCATATCGTCAGGCTCTCTCCGACTCTGTGTCGTACGAACACACGAGGACACGTAGTGTAACGGCGACAAAGTCGCATTACTCGTACGTTATGGTTGTTGTTGTTGTTAACGACTGCTGCTCGAGAATTACATGGACTGACAGTCTGAAATTCGTCGCCACAAACTTACTTTCGAACCATCTTGGTGTAAAGAGATTACCGTTTTCAATCATGACGACAAACTAACGAATATTTAAAATACCGAAGTGTTTTCTCGTTTATTGGTACTATGTGTCTGTCTGGCTCGAACAACGGTACGGCGATTATTACATTTTTACATGCCAATCCATGTAAATACGTTAAATAATTTTATAACAAACATAGAAGATGAAGTGATCTTTATTTACAAAAAATGCTGTCTAACAATTTTACTTCATTAAACTAAATTTCACTATTAACTTTATTTTAACATATTTTCGTGAACGATATTTTTTTCTTCATGTATACACTGTTATATAAGTGAAGAACATTTTTTACGATATTCAGATACTTAGATTTTATTTATTTATATTTAAAAAAATAATTAAAAAATAGTAATGTTTATTTGAACATAATTATTTTTATGTTTTTCAATTGAAAATCTCTCTTTTTCAAAACGGGCTTACGTACGAATTTCTGCCAAAATATATAAATTTAACGATTTTTAAAAACGTTCCTTTTTATGTTTATACTGACTGAATGATTAAATTAGAAAAAAATATCATTTCGTCAGATATGTGAAAAAAGAACACCATTTTCATGAAAGCATCTTCTCTCGTTTAAATTTTATTTATAACGAGACTGTCGACAAAATAACAAAAAAAATCATTTTAATGGATACAGGAGCGGCAAGTTCAAGTTGTATGTACGTGTGTGTATATTTTTTTGAGTTAAAAAATTATGTATTCAACGCAGCTCCTCTCGACGAGTTAAATCAAATTCCGCAATTTTCCGCGTTGAAAATCTCCGCGCTCGTAAAATCCTCGTCGTCGGGTCTTTAGAGCGGACCAACTTTCAAAATAAACTTAATGGGATTTCAAAATAAACATAATACTTTACAGTGTGTGTGTATGTGAATATATATGTATATACAGGATGTCTAGAAAAACGATCGGAACATGATTTTATCTTTATAAAAATGGGGGTGGATTAGACACAAATGAATAAGTTCGTGGATTTGTTTCAATTCAGATAGAAAAAAATCCTGTTACTAATTTTGTATATATATATATATATATATATATATATGAAAATTATTAACAAATTTCATTTTACAAATTTTATGATAAAATAAAGTAAATTTCTTTTGCCAGAAATTGTTTGAAAACTACATAAAAAAAGCTAAAATTCAACTAGTGTTAAACGTAATCTACTTAAAGGAATGAAAAACTGATTTTATAAATTCTACTGATAATTATTTGACCTGGAGTTTAACAGTTTTCAAGTACATTACGTGAAGTATATTTCAATTTAACTTGAAGTACGTCTTATTAATATTAAATGAAACTGTTTAAGTGGTTTTCTCTGCTCAATATTAAACTGATTTTCGTGTAATTCTTGGCTAATATTGTATATATATATATATATATATATATATATATATATATATATATATATATATATGTACAAATGTGTGTATGTGTAAACGTTATATAAGATTCACTAATCCTCTATTGAGAAAACGTATTCACTCATGTTATTGTATTATCGTCTTATTAACACATGTCCTTTAAATTAGAATGAACGATTATATTGATTATAACAGTCAGTAAGTATATATGATCTTTAGAAGCTTTAATTGATGACAAGGAAACAAATATATCATTATTAATAAGTAATAGTTATTTAAATTTTTAATTATTGTGGTTGTATTGGATTATACAACATTATTATTTATTTCTATTGAAATTTTCACTAGAAAATTTAAAATCTTTAATGATACAGTTAAATTTATACCATATTTTCTCTTTCTTACTCTTTCTCTTTCTCTCTCTTTATATATATATTATAGTATTTTTACATTCTATAAAACGTTGACAGTAATTGAACAGTTGAATTGAAGTTTTGATTGATTCTAACTTAAATTATTTGTATTGTGAAATGTCATTCTGCGCTTTCATATCACGTTTTTCTCGATAGTTTCGTTTATTTATTTTTATTTCTTAAGCTGAACTTTCGACAGACATTTGACACTGTCAATAAATGTTTATTTTCTATCGCCTGTCTACACAATACGAATTATTTTTATTATTTCTAAACGTGTTTCTGTTTCACATACGCGAAGATATTTTTCAAAACGTCTAATCCTTTCCTCCATGCTCACATAGTTTTCATCAATAATCGCTCTGTATAGAATTTACATTACAAATTAAAGTAATCCCGGCATTTCCATTAGTCTAAAACACTGTAATTCACTTACATGTTTACCTCCGGCACAAAATCTAAAGTGTATCAATCTATTCGAAACAATGTGCGCGTTGTCGTTGTTGTTGAAATAACTCGAACGTACGTCTAGCGCTCGATCGTGTTTTAATAGAAAGACCGAAGAGCAGTATTCACTCCTGCTGAGAGATTCACGCACATATATGCACGCATGTTCTCATCTTACACTCGGTCGTGCTCAATAAGGTGCATAGTTAGTTCGAAACGAACGAGTTATCGGATTCTATGTTTATGAAGTCGACAAACAACATTCTACAATATATCTCTGTCTCTCGTTTCTTTATATACGAACAAACATACATCTCTTACCATCGTTTTCGAAATAAATACATATTAACGCCCTTATATGTCTGCGTGAAAGTCGTTATTCCTACGTGTAACTCTTTCCTTTGAATAAAACCATAGCATTCGAAATCGATGGTATATTAATGTACGACGATACGACTACCATATCCGCATACTTATTGTTGTTTGTTGGTTTCATTTCCACCCTTTACAAACAGTCAATACAACCATTGACAAATGTTAAGTTTTGTGTATTGACTAGAATGAACATTTTTTTTTTATTTTTTTTATTCTTCAGATATAAATATTTATACATTATACATAAGTGTGTTTGTAATGTATGTATGTTAATAACTATTACACATTTCTTATATTTAATAAAAATACGGTTTTGTGTAGGCAAGACATGAAAAAAGAAAACACTTAAATAATTTATATGTTTTATTTTATAAATAAATATGAGAAAAGTGGGCCATCTCAATGGCAGCACACAACAATATTGTTATGAGGGTAAGAAGTGAGAGAATGCACGTTATTTAAACTTTCAGTAGATTTCCAACAACTGCTACTCCCATGGATTCAGTCAATCCAACCATTTCTCGAGGGAGATCGTTTAAGTTCTGTACTCTTTTAATATATCACATGTATACATAAACATGCACATATACATATATATATATATATATATATATATATATATATATATATATATATATATTATGTTTGTTTGCAGGTTGCCAGAAAATATTTTTGGCTGTATGCCATACAAACATACACATATACACAATGCCAATTGTTATATGGATAAATGCCAGTTTTGGAAATGCAACTCTTTTAGACATAGAAATTTATTATATCTATTTTGTATGTATGTATGTAATTGTATAAATTATTGCAATTATTTTGGTTAATTATAAATTGTGAATAAGTTATTTTTGTACTATCAATATTATATATCGAATAAATGATTAAAATGAAACATATATATATATATATATATATATATATATATATATATATATATATATATATATATATATGGGTAATTTTAGTGTGCGTATATATACAGTGCCAGCACAGAATACAATACAGAGAAAATAAGGAAATAATTTGTAAAGGTTGCAAAGTTTTCCATTTAAATCGGATTGACAATTAAATTTTCCCTGTAAATTAG
Source organism: Neoneuromus ignobilis (assembly GCA_029203775.1). Taxonomy (NCBI): domain Eukaryota; kingdom Metazoa; phylum Arthropoda; class Insecta; order Megaloptera; family Corydalidae; genus Neoneuromus; species Neoneuromus ignobilis. The sequence continues at coordinate 29,082,853 of CP092095.1, read as the reverse complement.
CGTCGTCGTGCCGACGAGTTTTATTCATCACGACCGTTAAACGTGAGGTGTGTCCCCTCGTCGCAAATAATGTAATGTTATAATAAAACTTGATTATTTAACTCTGTAGGTTCGTAAACGATGTTACGTTACATAATTTATTGTCGTTATTTTACGGTACGTTTTTCGTCGACGAACGTACATATTATCTTTTTCTCTCTTTCACTCACTCACACGCTTACACACACACACAAATATATATATATATATATATATATATTTGTATGTGTATGAATATATAATGGATATTAAATTTTTTACATTCGTTCAATTATTCATTTTAATTGTATTAAACGTTATACAATGCGGCGAATTATAATTGATACATCATTTGTATTAAAATATAACAACGCTGGTGAATATTAATTTCACAGCGAATAATATTTTAACGTAGAACGATTTTCAGATTAAAATAGTCGTCTTTCAATTTCAATAATATCTTCGAAACTTGTATGCTCTGCAAACGGTATTATTTTTTTAAGTATTTAATACTGCTATATAATTATTAATTTCCGTGAAATACAGTCTATACGAATTATTATAAATTATCTTTGTAATGGATTATTATTTCATACGAACATCTGTTTACAACCTGTCGTCGAATATGATTCATCTCGTCCATTAATATAAAATAAAGAAATCGTATATATGAATGCAACATCGATTTAATAATAAATTTAATGATAATATAATTCCAATTATCACAAATTGTAATAAACAGAATTCACATATATGTGTATTTGATGAACAAAACATACGTATCGTTTAATAAATAACAGTAATATGCTAATTTTATCAGAACAAATACAATACATTTACAAAAAAATCCGATTGTTGTATTGCTAAATTTTATTGGAAATTGGATAAATTTCAAATATATTCACAATTTATGTATACTATTCACATTTATATACATTTCATATTTTATGTATGCTACATGAAATTGTTTAAATCGATTCGTTGCGAATATCGAAAATTAAATCGCAATTAATGACACCAGAGTCGTAGATTAATTTATCGTCAGACTGCAATATATTTATTTATTAAAACTCAACAAGACATTTTTGATTCGCTGAAATAATCTAAACGTAAATTGAAACGATACTTATAATCCGATTAAACTCGAGCAAATTAAAAAGCTTGTTTCGAATTTCCTTCACTAATATTTATAAAAATAACACCTATTATTCAATTTACGATATTTTTATTAAAAACGTGGCCTATCAACAATTTCATTCGAACTGTCGTTTAACTTACGTATAGCTATTTTCACTCGTAAAAATAATACTATTACAAACTTTACGAAACTTTTTCTATATGAATCGTGCAAAAAGTGGTACAGTTATTGAATTCCGTCGATACCTGCTGAATTTTTAATACTTGTTTTGTCGATATTTAATAACTTTTCAATTGTATAAACGTGGTTGTAGATTTTATTTTAAAAAATAATAATAGTCATGACAATTACACAAATTAAAAAAATGTACAAACGGCGTCAAAACAACTAATGATTCATTTAATGAAAAATAAAACATTAACGAAATGTCGTGAACATATGTTTATTTTATTTTTGTAAAAAAATATTTGCAACCGATTGAGCCTACAGCAATGACAAACATATAATAATAATTATAGTGATTGTGATTTTTAATGTAATTTGAAGATAATTATTATACAATTAGATTGTTATTCGTGGAAATGGGTTTATAATCAAATTTAATTAAACAGAATTGTACGAGTTAAATTGTAACTGTTTTTATTTCTTTTAAGTATAGGGTTATCTCGTTACGTTGTCGGTCGATAAAAACCGAGACTGAATTGTGAAATAAAACTGTGTTTCGTTTCGATGAAAATATAAGATTCAACATTAAATTCGCCATTTGCTTTGTGAACGCGGTGTGTATTTCATTCGCGAATTTAAATTCGAAACGTGATCTACAGAAGATGCGGTCCCCTTTAAACAACAAACGTCGGCATCGTTCTGTGCTCGATATTATTATAGTTCGTGCGAGCTAATTAGAGCGTTGTGAGCGCTTCCGCAGTTTTCTAGAACGCGAAATTCGACAAAACAAAGTTACCGTTCGAAGGGTTACAAAAACAAAGTTGTGCGTCGAGTGAACGTAACCCGAATCGCCGATATACATGCCGAAACAAATTACGCGTCAAATTTCTAACAAATCGTCGGTCACCTTACAAAAGGGACGGCGCATGGACTGAACGCGTCGCAGGCTCCGGGCGGTCGCGGAACGAACGCGCACGGCGTCGCCACTCTTGTACATTTTGCGGCCGGTCGGGTGGCTAGCACGCGAAGCGTCCTCGGGGACGAGTTGGCGATAAGCCCGTCGGATTCATACGTGTAAGTTGTTTGCCGCAAAAGGCCTCGACGTACCGACCGACCGACCGACCGAGCGGCCGACCGTCGTTGACCTAACAGCAAAGTGCACCCATGGGACAGAGACGGGCCGATATAATTCGAGAGCTATAGGTGTTTGGTGTCTCATTTGCTCTCGTTCGTACGTCGGTTCGGCGCGTCGCGACGCTACTTGATGCACATGTGATGTATGTGTTCGGCATTTCTTTTTTTTTATTTTATTTTATTCTACTTTCGGCCGCGGCTACTTTTTAGCTGTTCTGTCTCCGATACGAGTTCGCTCGTTCCCTGAAGCATTATCATGCTGTGTTGAGAGATATGTTTTTTTCCTTACTCGTTCAAGTTTCCGAACTTAACGACCGATGGATACGGGACGAAGCGTGTGGTTAAAATAAGAAATGGAGACGTAAAAATAAGAAAAAAGGAAAATTTTCGTTTCTGATCATACTGCATTATATATATATATATATATATATATATATATATATATATATATCATATTAATAAAAAAATGTTATGTCGTATAAAAATGGATTCAATAAGATTTCACTGGGATTATTGAATTGAAATATAGTTCATTTAACAAAAGACATTGCTATGTCAATTTTCATTGAAAATGTCATTATTCCAATTTGTATCTTTAACAAAAATAAAAATTAAACTCGTAAGACTACGAAATCATTGATTATATATTTTTATGTTTGTAAATTTTTCGCATTTATTTTCTATTAATACAACAAACAAATTAATACATTTCGTTACTAATTAAATATCGATGTTGAATGGTTATTTTAGATTGAAACTACGTTAATCGTCAAATTCTACCATTAGTAATATTACTGATCATTATATGTAAATAAGTGAACGAATTCGAATAGAACGAAAAAAAAACTAATTTCATTCGATATTAGAATTGAGATTGCGGTATCGGTGATCGAGATCTATTGGAATGTAGAACAGAAATGAATAGAGAGGTATAGGAAAAATCCAAACGATTTTCACATACCATTATGTCAATGTTGAATGGTCTATTCGATCGATTTGTCATTTTTATTGCCGAATGGCACGAATCTACTGAAAACACTAATTTTTATGCGTGGTTTGACGCAATTCAGTTAAATGGAAACGAAAACGCGACAGTAAAATTTGAAATAGATTTTTTTTGGCAATTTTTTCGTTTTTCCTTATATACAATTTGTAGTAGATAAAAAAGTAAAGGTATAAATTATTAAATTGTTCGATGGTAGTCCGTATATATGTATACAAGTGTATGTATTTGTGAATTTAAACGTTTGTAAATTATTTATGAATTCTTTGTATGCCATGTCTAATTGACAATTATGCAAGAAGTGCGGTGCTCGTGTGCTATTTGATAATTTCACTCACGGTTACGAGACAAATTTTATAAGTTTATGCGAGCATGGATAAAATCACATGTGCTTAGCAAGCATGAATAATAAAACAGTTTTGAACCCATTCGCATTCAACCCGAGCGAGATATAATCTAGTAGCGTTTCGGATGTGTACGACCGGCCGGAGGTACCGAACAGAAACAGTAACCCGACTGGACGAACGGTCGGTCGCTCGGTCACAGCGACCAGGTGATGATGATGATGATGATGATGATGAAGTGCGGTGCGAAGAGTTATAACAACGTTGTTACAGTGTACTTAAAATTCTTACGGGTTCGCTGTGACCATGTATCAGTAATAAAACTAGATGTTTGGTGCTTTTTACTACCGGCGAGTTTGATTGTGAAACTCTTCTATGTTGCGCATACGACTTTATCTCAGTTTATTTCACTGGTTAAAGTCAAAGTTAAATAATATTTATTCATATATATATATATATATATATATATATATGAATAAATATTCGTAGTTTATTATTATTATTAAATCTGTTCAATTTTTAATCGTCTATATATTTATGTAATTGAATCATTATAGCAAGTATAAAAAATAAAATAAATACAAATAAAATAATTAAAAATTCTATATAGTAACATGAGTGTAAAAATGTAGAAAAAAATTGAAAAACTAGTGGATATTCGACAATAGATAAAAGTTTCGAACAAATACTAAAGAAAAATTTCTCTATGTATAGATACATAGATACACATTTATTTATATAATTTATATATATATGTACATACATACATATACAATAGATACTGAAAAAGAGTAGTTTGGTAGTGGCGTTCGTTGTATATCGCATTTCTGTAATGTGTAACATTGGCATCCCTCCGTTTTCTGTAGCAAAGCGTCGGCATTATTTATTTAAAAATCTTAAAAGCTCCCATATTTTTGGCTTGATAACTTAATTTGTTGGATAGCTGTTAGTTTTACCCTTCTCGAAAAACATTTCGTCGTCAGCAAGGACAACGATGGCGAATATACACTAAGATGATAGATCAGATCCGCACTGTATTGTTTTTGTTTATGTTCTTTTGTATTGTACAATACATGACGTCTTTAATTTCATTTAAGAAAATTATATATATATATATATATATAATTTAGTATTGTTACAAGGTTATTCTAGAATTCTTAATATCAAACATATAAAGATTGTTAAAGATACAGAATTATTTCATTGGTCAATGGTATTTTTTTTATCAGATTTAACATTTGCTGATTATAATTATGTAAACGTTTTTATTAATTCTGTTTTATTTGAGAAATTTTTCTGTTCTAAATTTAATTCTAAACCCTTAGTATTATATTCCATATCTATATTTGTGTCTTTTTTTAAAAAAATAATATATTAATATATATCATATGGTCTTAAAATATCTATTAAAGTTAATATCCGAAATTCCATTTTTTTTCAATTCGTGTATATGTGCCATTTAAAATCGTTCGATAATGTACACTCGTCTTCACATTCATGTGAACCGTTTCCATAAATTACACAGTAATATATTTTATATGAAAAAAGTACACATAAAACTTGTTGTGAACTTTTGCGAGCATAAAAAAGTTTTTGCCGGCGAATAAAATGTTTAAAAATTCTCTTTGGTGCCAAATATTAATACTGTAAATTTAACAAACCGAACGAGTAATGCCTTAATTCCGTAGCATCTCTTTTAACCGTGACTAATTACCACAAAAGTTTCAACAAACAACAAGAATATCTTTTAAAACTTTGTGTACAACTCTGTTTTTAGAATCTTTCTCTTTCTTGCTACATATATATATATATATATATATATATATATATATATATATATATATATATATATATAAACATCATAATAAATTATGGAGAAAATCACGAACAACATTATTCATAAGAGTCACCAGAAAGTCTGTATGGTACTAAGGAAGTTTGGAACACACACACACACACTATTACAGTGTTAATCAGCACATTATATATATATATATATATATATATATATATATAAATGTATATGTGTTTGAGATAGTATATTTGTATTGTATGAAATAGGAGTAAAACTTAGTAACTGAAAGTAAATTATTTTATATTTTTTTAAAACAACTATTATATTTTTGTGTAGGAGTAATGTAAATATTATTAATATTTATTCAAATTAACAGAGCATATTGTAGTTTAAACATATATAAAGTTAATTAACATATACATATGTTGGTAAAAATAATTAACAGTTTATTTATTTTTACAATGATGAAATATTTTTATATTTTCTCTTGGGTGAACATTATTAAACAACAGTGTTAATAATCGTTTCATTCAAACAAATAAATCATGAATCATATGACATTTTTACGAAAAACTCATATTTAATATTGTTTTTATAAAATGTTGTATTTAACAAAATTCAGCTCAATTTTTCTGAATGTTTTTTTCTGTCGTCAGAAGTACAATAATATTAAAATAAAATACACAGAGGAAAAACACGGTTGACATTTACATTTTTCGTGCGAGATTCACTTTCATTCAGTCGACGCCTCATTTTGGAAAATTTCGTGAGAATGTCCTATTCACGAAATCATTACATATGATTTATATACGAGTATTACACTCTGTATATTGTACGTACATATACACATTTGATCATTTGAAAAGATTGTCGTAGAGAAAATTATCACGAAAGATTGTATCGAAAACAGTACATATTGTATAAATAAAGTTACTCGTACGACAGATCCATATTATGCAAATATTAAAAAAAATACGAACCGCGATTCAAATGCCTTAGAGATACCACCAGTTCGAATTCTTCCACGTATCGTGTTGTCTCAGTTACACGATAAGAGTTCGTTGCGATGTTTTTTTCCGTCCATTGAAATCTGGATCTCTAGTCGATTTAACTATTTAAGTTATGTGACTGGATTCACAATGAAACAGAACAACAGAAGTATTTTATAAAGGGAGAAACGTTCGTTAATTATCAAAAGAAGTTCGTATAGAACTTATGTTTAACGCTAATTTAAATGCAAACTAATGCGACGACTGCTGTAGTCTTTTAATCCATAATGAAATTGAATATACCCTTCGGTCGCTTTAGAATATGGCCGAATGAAATATAGTAATGCTGTTTGGAATATTTGATATACATATATTAGCATGTTTATATATATATATATATATATTATTTATTAAATTAAATATAATCTTTTAACTTATATTTGGTAGTTATTGTATAGTTTTTGTACCATTTTAGGTATTAACATACTTTTATTATTGTTATTATTGTTTCAGTTCAACACTTTTATTAATCCTATTATTGTTTTACATATCAGAAATTGTTTTCGCTCTAAATCATATTCTTTTGAACATTTTTCGACACCGTTACGTTCACTGAACGTTCGAAATCGTGCGGGATTTTTTTTTTGCAAATAATCGAATAACAATATCTAATAATACATACAATGTGAATATTCGATCGATAGATATTGTGAACTCGCTAGCTAATCGGATTTTGCATTTATATTCGAAACAACGTACGGAAATAAGTAATTTATTGAGAATCGTACGTACGCGATATATCGCCCCTTATTGAACAGAGAGTGACACGTATCCGCGCCGATCGCTGCCGTAATATTTTCCCAATATCGATTATACGAACATCGTACACGATCATTCATATATATAACGCACCAGATTGCCTATAAACATCTCGACAATATTTTCGGATCGGAATAATAAAAACGAACGTGATCCGCACATATCATAATATTAGATACCGTTCATTTAACAATGTCGTACACATATTTCCATTTACCGTACCGGCGGCTGAAGTAAAAACAACAAGACGGAAATATGTATAGATCTATTCAGCCGTGCGCGTACATACGTTCCTATGTACATATGTTCGGATGCACGTGTGTATGTGTGTGTGTACGTTCGTACGTTATGGGTAAAAAGGACTGGAAAAAAACCCACAGCATATATTGTGTTGGCTTAGGTACACACATGGCGGCGTCAGACCGAACTAAATGTATCGCCGTTGCAAACAGAATATAAAGCGTAAAGTTTTCTTGGCGGTTCGCATGATACATCGGCAATAAAGCACGACATCTATGATCCCCGGCCCGGACCGGAAGAAATATACGGGCGGTGGACCGCGGCCATGCATCAGAAACAGGCATTCGTTCCCGTTCTCTTCTAGTCTGTCCGTCCATCCGACAAGCCGACCGACGAGCCAACCAACCAACAAACCGACCGTCCGACGACCATCTTGGCCGACAACATAACAACACAACACACACACACACAAGTCATATGAAAAACATACGAACGTGTATACGACGAAGCTTTATAATACAACAGCGGTAGCTCGGAGAGAACCTGCCACGTCGCGGGCGTCGGGTAAACCGCCGCCTTCCGATGCCCACCGTCGTCGTTCCCGGTGATTTAATCGCATCGCCGCGATATTGTGTTACGTAATGTGAAACATATTCGGTCTGGGCAAACGTAGACTTACGGGCCTCGTGTGTATTTGTCAATGTTGTCAGTTCTTTTATAGAAGGTATTCGTCCAATATTATACTGACGGTACGACGATGATATAGTGGATATTGAATTGCAGAACTTTTATATATATATATATATATATATATATATATATGTTTAAAAGATTACCAACGGACATATATTGGTTACTCAGATCGATCTACAATTTTTTAAATTTCATCCGGACACAGACGAACAAAAAATCTTATGATTTATTTCAACATAATTGTTATACATATGCATTGAATGAAATTCGAATCGTGTAAACGATTTTTCACAGAACGAAATCCGAATTATGGAATTTAAACATTACCCGTCAATTTTCTTTGACGATTATATCTAAAACTAAATGTGGATGTGAATAATGTACGAGTGTTTCTGAAATTAGTCGACGAATTGATACCGGTGACAGCTTATAAATGATTAAACGGTTTACAAACTGAAATATCTATATCTCGCATCACTTACGATCCGACATTAATTAATAATTGTTATTGAACGAACCGACGATGGATCGTTGAACAAACATTTCTGTACGTTAAATAAACGTACCGAGTGTTTCGTTCTGTTGGTATGTAAAAAGCTTATCACGATATAGAGAAGGTACATGAAATACAGTTTCGTAAATGAGCAACCGTTTATATTTTATGAGCGTATCTAGATTATACCCAAGTTTATCTATGATGTGTTTACTTAGTAATTATATTTACATAGCCGTTTATCATTTTTATTCATTTCGTTATTATTTCAGTACAATTAGAATTTTAATCGTTTTGTTTCTTTTTAAAATGTTAAAATAAATAATTGAGTTTAAATCAGGAAACTTTTTCATTATGGACAGATGATAAATTTTGAAAAATATTTTTTTATTATCTACATCAAACGTTGATTAAATAATTGGATAAAATACAACTACAAAGTCTACATCAATAACAACATCGTTATGATAAAACTTGCAAAATCATTTTATATGACAGAAATTTATAAAATAACAAACATATAATATATAAATTTTATAGATTATCAAAACAGATGAGTACGAAATATGTTAGTCAAACATACTATTTAAAAAATTATAGTACGTCTGCAGTCGCACGTCTGAAATATTGTAACGTCTACTAAGTATCATATTTTTGATTCTTGATATAAATTTCGCCAAATAATCGTTTCTATTCAAAAAGTAAAACGTTATACAAGCGTAACAACGTTTCTGGTATTCTATAAACATCCATCGTATACACGTTAGATCCCGTATCGATTTTTCCAACTTGTACTTTGTTGTATTAAAACCACAGTGAATAACAACAACAACAGACCTATTCATGAGAACATCCGCCAACAGCCTACGGACCTACAGTCAGTATCTACATGCTCGTCAATTACAGAGATGAATATTGCAAATATGAAAAGGAATTGTATAATAAAACAGCTCATCAGAATAATGAACGCGTACAATTTCGGCGGAACGACCGAAAATGGCTAACGAATATTATATACAAGTATACGTTCGTTACAAGTTTTAGATTACAATATATACTTTTGTATATATTTATTTTTGTTTATATATATATATATATATATATATATATATAATTCATTGAAAAAAGTTACAAATGAAACTGATAGCTTATATATATATATAATTTTGACTGAATAAAATTTCTGTGGACCGATACATTGTAACGAAACAATTTGAAAATTCAAACCTACGGCTACATTAATTGGTCAACATGTTCATGAAATGAAAAATTCTATCGAATTGCTTTCCAAAATAATTCATCAGCCGGAAAGATGAATTCATTATATGAAAAAGACATATTTTCAAAGATACTATTTTATAATGTTTCCATGTTTATTTAGATGTTTATATTTCTGAAAAGCGTCAATTACAAAGCAAGTGTTTGGTCACAGTTTGTACCGTCAAGTATGCGAATGCATGCACATTAAACAAACTAATTTAAAGCAATTGTGCAACATTCACAAACAACGACTACGTTTATTCTTGTTTATTTATACTACAGACTTCGTGTTTACAGTGTCATCTTGCGAATGTAGTGTCGCTTGATACTGTGTGTGTTTAAATATAGTCCTTTTTGCATGTTATTCGAACTGTGTAATAATTGGAGCAGAGGTACAATTAAAAGTAGGAAACACTAATAACGAGACTGTTTTAAACGGTTTTATTAACTTAATATTTTGTTCTGATCTATGATTTATTTACACATACATATACATATAAAGTTAATGAAGTGTTATGGGTAAAAAATATAACAAGAAAAAAAGACAATAGATGGATAAAAAATACTAAGGAATGATGACCAAGAGATCAAGAAAGAGATATTATCAAAGATGGGAAGATAAAATTGTAAAGTATAGTGGATGTGAGAGCTGGGTGAGATTAGTTATCAATAGGAAACATTAGAAGAATCTTGGGAAAACATTTAATAGTCAGTGAGACTTTTGTTCAACAGTGATATGATATAGGCTTTTGTGAAATTGGTATTGTTAGAGAGATCGATGCTCTACAAAAGCTGTGATATCTAGGATGATAATGAAATTAATAAATCTCATTTTGTAATAAATGTTGATTAACTGTCAATGTTTTCGTTTGTAGTTTTTTTTTCGAAAACTTTTTTATAAATGTTGGTTTACATATTAAAAATTATTTTGTTGTATGAACGTTTATTTTACGTCACTCGGACAACATCACGCAACGATAACCTTAAATATTTAATTTCTTTTCCTTTTTTCTCTTTTCTTACACTGTGGTTATATATAACTGAATGTAAATGTGTACATATGTACACGCATATACAAAGTTATATATATATATATATATAATTTTGTGTGTATGTATGTATATTGCACGACGAATATATTGAGCTTTTACCACACGTACCACTTAACGTGAACAAACAGTAAGTGTTCCCGTGTGACAAAAAGTGGCTACTTTTAAAGCAGGACTTGAGATTTTTCCACTTTACGCTAGTGTCACACACATATTCACACACACACACACAGAGATACTGGAGAAAAACCCGATCTTGGAAATGAGTCCGCTGCTCCGTTCTGTTTATTTTACCTCTGAGAAAATATATATACATATATATTTTCATCTACCATCTACATGACTTTACAAAATTGTTAACGATGACTGTGGAGGTACAATTACTTTTTGAAAATCAGCCTGAATACCAATTGAAGATAAAAACTATGAATCATGTTTTTACACATGAATATTTATATATATAAATATACAGGGTTGAAAAGGTAGTATCAACAATTTTTTCATGTTCGTTTTTGAAATCAATACATTGATTGTTTTATTTATATTTTTCAAACTTTTTTTTTGTTTTTCTTATTATAATATATATATATATATATTTCTTTGTAAAGATAATATAGTTTCGTTTATATACTTCTACAGTGCTTTATCGCTACACTCAAAAATAAACTGCTACAATTATTTATTTTAAACGGATATACTTAAGACCATAAGCCTAGCGGTTTTAAGTTAAATTCATTTATCAGAGCATTTTCGCTCCGTTTTATCCAACAGAAACTCATTTTATTTTATTACAACTTTCAGATACACCAAACTCAACAACATTAAGTGTCTAGTTAATTAAATTATAAGCACGTTACACTATTACATAGACTATAGATCTCTTCTTGCAATTACTGTTGTTCTTGAAGGAATTTTTCTATCGGAACGATGTTATGTCTATCTATCTATCTCTGTGTATACACAAGAATACACTGAATGCACTCATTGTATGTTCTAAAAAGGAAAAAAACAAACAGAAACATATCTTTCTAATCTTTTTTATCGTTCGTTTCTGAGTAATTGAAATGTAATGACAATACCGCTTCGTTTATTATTCGATGTGAATGAAATGAAATCAGTATACAAATTAAACGACACTTAAATCTGATTTAATGTATTTCGTTGTTGTTTCAAAGATGTTTTTATTCGTTTGTCGTAGAAGTTTCGTAGAATTCTTTTTGCAATTTTCTAACCAAAATAATTAAACTCGAATACGTCGTAGTCAGCACTAACGCCGTTTTCTTTCGGTTGTATATAATCAGTAATGATAAATTCTTTCGGTCAATTAATCGCGTCAGATCAATTAATTCTCAGACTCCAGCTGTTTTCTAGATACCGTGCAGTCCTTGTACCGAAGGAGCACGCATTCCCCAGGTCGTTCAGCAAAATTCTTCTACGCCGTAACAACACAACAAACAGCGCAAAGTTCACAGCGGTAATAAATGGGAAACGTTTATTAAAGTACACATTCTCTCGACGCTTCTTTTCCATTTCTTTGAATTCATTTCATTCTCTCTATCTTATATATATATATATATATATATATATATATATATATATATATATTATAATGGAACATTTGTTTAAGTATTAATAATTTTAAAAACAAGCATACGAATAGCTGGTTAAATTAAAAAAAAATTGAATATTCTTTACAACTAAAAGAAATTTTCTCAAATAATGAATTTATTTGAATTTAAATGTATGTATTGTTTTTTTTATTAAAATATAGTTATCATTCTCTGTTTTTGACTTTATTTTTTTAAAATTATACTGGGTATATATTTTTAGACTGTATTTTCTAATATATGAATATATATTTATTTTTATAATTATATTCTGAAATTCGTTTTTTTTTAAATCCTCTTTAATGAGATATTCTTATCGAAAGATGAAAGAACAATAACGCTAGTACGAGTATGTGAGAATTATTAGGGAGGTTAGGAAATGGTCATTTAGATCAAATTGTTGATTTGTGTTGAGGTCAGTAATTGCTTTGCAGATACATCTTTACATTTTTTGAAAACATTTAACATGTTTATCCGATATTTATATATAGGCATACTAAAATACACTAGTACCTTTCTGTTTTACATTATTTTACTAATTTTATAAATGCAGTGAATTTCAGTGTTCTAAAATTTAATTTCATATGAACTTTTTTTGGAGAAAAGTGTAAATAAAATTATAATTGTTTTTTTCAAAAATATTTATTTCGAGTATTTTCTAATCGTTTCGATTGCACTTTTAGTATTTATTTGATATACGTGTGAGTGTATGTGCGTGTAGTTTTCTCTATTTGTCAGCACTATCCTGAAAATAAACCACAAACAAAATTACAATATCGAATTCTGTCGTCACAATATTATCCGGACTTATTGCTTATCACATTATATAAGAAAGTCACGTATTATCTGTAGATAACAATTTCAATTCTAGATGTGTTTGGTCGTGCCTGGAAACTTTATATATATATATATATATATATATATGTATATATATATATATATATATATATATATATATATATATATATATATATATATATATATATATATATATATATATATATATATATATATATATATATATATATATATATATATATATATATATATATATATATATATATATATATATATATATATATATATATGTATATAATAAAATAACTCGTTTCTATTATCATCCAGTGGTCGGTTGATGAAAACGAAGAATAGAGAAAGGAAAATGGTCACCGATAACGTGTGGTCATTCCAACAAAAGGGTTTTATTCTGTGTTTATTTTCTGATTAAATTGGCCTTCCTTGTTATTGTGCTTAATTAATTTCCCAGAATACATACAGTACTTAAAATAGTCAAGGTTAAATACACTGTATTCATACAATCACGTTTATATATACACCTATGTATATTATGAGGAAAAGAAATGTACTAAATAGTATCTAAAATTTAAAGTTTTTTTTTTTATTTTATAAAAAAATATTTAATTTAATTTAGTATGTTTTACTTTATGTTTTTAAATTAAATCATATCTTTGTTCGAAATAATTTATATATATATATACATATTTAGAGAATAAATATTTTAATTAACGTTTCCCACTGTTAACCAAACAGACGGTTCTTTGAAATTTATACAGCATATTGTTTTAAAAGATACGTCAATATTCCGGTCCACGTACGACGAATCTAAATAAATATCAGAGTTCGACTCCCGTCAGTTAGGTATAAAAGAATCGCGAACTCGACCTATAGCTATGGGATTTCAGTCGAACATCCGTGTTCCCATTGGAAATCTACAATTTCTTCTTCGTCGTCTATGTTTCGTGCGTCTCGTCGTCGCGTTTTTGATATTGAAATGTAAATATTCCCAATTCTTTAACGAAATTTATACCCTGTACATAACAGGACATAAATAACTACCGTTTCTTCTCTCTTCGTCCTGTTCGTCCTTCCATCAGTATGGAATAAGGCATGTTAATATTTAATGCGAAATGAGAGAAGATTTAAAACGTATCCGAGGAAGTTTATATTTAATGCTGGATATAAATAACTAATGAAGAAATGCTCGGCGAAGATTTTTTAAAGATCGTCGTAACGTAGAGATAGATTGTGATAAATTAGTAGTCTTATTATTATCATTATCATGATACTGCGATATGCATAATTAACAATAAAACGAATCGAACGACGACGATCGAAGATCAATGATCGTCGTTTAATTCGTTTTATGTGTGCAAGCGAGTACGGATGTCGAGAGCCACTTATTTGCACTCATAAGAATCAAAACTCGAGAAAACTTGTCATAGCATACAATCGAACAACTGTACGAAAACATTTTATTACCCTTTCGAGGATGACCGTGTCGGTTACGATCGTCCAGAGATGCGAGGGAGAAAAAAGTAAAAACCGAGGATATAAAAGATTTAGCATACAAGTGTTTTTTTAAACTTTATTCATGATATTTTTTTCGTTGTTTATATGTGTTTTTTTTCTACACGACCGACAACTTATGTAAATAACGTAAATCTCGTATTCGGTTCACATATACCATCTACAGTATTCTTTTTTTTGTACGAACATAGTAAATTTGCTGTTACTGTTATAACTAGATTATCATACATGTGATGATATATGTATATTGTAGTGAATATCATTATTTATATATATATATATATATATATATATATATATAACATTATGATCATCGTAAAAACCTATATCAATCCACTGTTGGGTGAAAATCTCATCGAATGGCTTTATATCTTCTTAAATTATTTTGTGTATGTGTCTAATCTCATCCTATCCCCATCTCTTGTACACTTCACATTTTTACCCATCCTTTTTTGATAATTATTTTGTTAATTTATTATCTTCTATTCTTCCTATATGTCTTACTCATACCCATTTCATGAATTACATATATATATATATATAGTGAAATTTGAATGAAATATAAATATAGTTCAGATATATAATATTTTCATATTTTTTAGTAATATTGTTCCTTTTTTCTTAACTGTTACAATGCATGTCGAGTATATAAAAAAGTAAACTGAATGAATAATTTATAACTGGAAATTACGTTCATGTAAATCTGTATAGCGTAAATAATGAACATTTAAAACAACACTAGTGAAATATCAGAAGTTTTATATTCGAAAAAGACTTAATTTAGTATAAAAAGGGAAACAGTTCGTAGATTTGCACGGACTTTTTGTTCGTTTTTTCTCCTATTTGCAACGTAGTTTTCCTTTTATGTGCTATTAAACGTGTCGTGCTTTGAAATAGTGTACGTCTGTGTCAGTGTGCATTCTATATATAGTCGTTTCCGTGTTTTAAATTAATTTGCTTTTAAAACCATAACGAAACCGTTGTAGTCGTTATACAAGTCATTATGAAAACCACGAACATCGATTTGTTACAAGCACGAATCTGTTTATCGACTTTAGTTAAAAATGATGTTAAAATTTGACGTTTTGATGTTTGTACATACATACTTGAACATATATACATACATACATTCATACATATAAATTTTCAATATATTTTTTTGTACGAAACGAATATAATTGGTAACTATTTTTTTATTTTGTACATATATATATATATTCCAGTTTATGTTCATTAAAAGTATGAATTTTTATTACAAGTTGTAAATAATTTACTAAATCAAAATTTATATATATATATATATATTTAATGCAAAAAAACGAAAAGCACCATATTCCCTTTTTTAATATCGTTTGACAAAAAAAAACACACGCCGTATTCGTGCCGAAAGTTGTATTTAAATTGAAAACTGTCTTGTCAACAATTTAAGTTGAGTTTCGTTTGTTGCCGAGAAACGCTTTTATATACGATAATTTGATAAACATTGTCGTCCCACCTCCCTGGACCTCTCTTACACGTTTGTACTGTAAACGACGGCGAATGCAATTTACTGAAACAGAGTGTCAACTAGACCGGTTTGTATGGATACGGGCCAAAGGGAGAAAACGCAGATCGACGATATAAAAATAACGCCTGTATATATTCTAAACGTGCACTGTACACCATTTGTGTAACTTTATATCATATATATATATATATATATATATATATATATATATATATGTATGTATGTATGTATGTATATATTCTCGTTATCGAATATTCATTAAATATTTTACATAAAAGTTTTTTTTTAATAATCAACATGCGTTTGTGTTTTAATATCCTTTCATGTAAATTTTAATATTGAATTTTCAATAATTGATATTTTTACTATTTACAGATTTTCCGATATTATATATATATATATATATATATATATATATATATATATATATATATACATATACATAATCCCCCTATATCATGACATTTGTATATTTTTATAGTACAAAATATATTGATTTTATTTAAAAATATATATTATCAATTGTAATTTTTAATATTAACAACGCATAACATTTCTGTTTCTGATATATTATTCAAATTAATTTTTTAACAATAAATATCATCAATTTAATAAGCAATATTTAAAATGACCATTTATATTAATTAAAAATATAAATATATTAATAAAAAATCAGTAATGTTATTTGTATTTATGTTAATCATATTTTTTAAAAATATATTTTAAATTATTTAGAGTACTTCTACTGAAATATACACATAAATGAAAGCAGTTAGTGCAGGTGTAAATGAATACATACATGTGTAATTTTTGATCAATGCATTCTACGTACTCTCCCTCATGGTAGTGAAACATGGGGCTTGAATACCAGAATAATTCAGTGGTTTTAGACAACACAAAGATGAATGTTAGGAATGATACGAAAAGACAGAAGGAGAACCGAGTGGTATAGAAATTAAATAAAAGTTACGGATTTTATATCAAAAGTGAGGAATTTCAAATGAAAATGACTGGTCATATATTAAGAAGAAAGAACCATCGATGTACATGAGAAGTTATTAATTGAGAATCTAGATATATAAAAAGGTCCAGGGAAGAATATGGATTGATATGATAGAGATACAAGAAAATTTATCGAAATGGATTGGAAAAGGAAGGTTTTGGATTGGTTAAGTGACAAATTTTGGAGAGGTCTTCATCTAACAGTAGATAGAAAAAGGTTGATTGTGATGATGTTAAATATATCTATATATATATATATATATATATTTGTGTATGAGTGTATAAATAAGCAACTGTTTATGCATAAGAAAGTAGAGATGTGACCGGTGAAATATATGAGTTAAAGAATGCGTTTATGTTTTTCTATCTGTTATTCGGTTTCGTATAATTTGTCATGTTAAGAACATATCACGCGAATATAATATGATTATTGCATGGGACACACACATAAATATATACATATATATATATATATATATATATATGTATGTATGTATGTATGTATCTATATATGTATTCACACTCGATGACCTACATAGATGTGATATATATTTCCGGCCGATTCTACGTTTACCTAACCTGCGCCTCTACCACCGCCGGCACCACCACCACTATTACTAATATTATTATTACGTGTACCATTTATTATCGGTACTATAAATTGATTAAATTCGCATTTCAGAAGTAATAAATACGACATTTTAGACAATATGATGTGCAATAAACATTAAATAAATTGGATTAGTTGACGTAATCTTTTTGTTTATCAATAAATTATGGCGTACGAGTGCATATCGTAAAATAATTTTACTATCTTTGTGCTGGTTATATAAAATTATATTATTAAATTATATATATATATATATATATATATATAGTTATATTAATGTATTATATATTTACGGTGTTCATAATAATTGTTATCATACACTCTATTAATGGACTAATGAGTTGATAAATAATTCCATTTCAAAATATATAATTCACATTGGATATAATGAATTTCTACTCATTTATAACGTACATTAATACACTATATACATATTTTATGTACGTATATATGTATTTCTTTATCCATCTTTATATACATATATACACCTTATACAAAATATATAAAATAATAGTTAAATTAACCATTGTGTTAGAAAACGTTATGATTAAAACATTTATTAGTAATTATTAATATTTTCAAATATTTTTCTCTATTATTTGAAATGTTCTATTAAAAACATTTTATAAATGGTATTTGTAATAAACATATTTGTTTTTAATTATTTTATATAAAAAATGTATTGGAAGTAACTAACGTTTGTTTAATATGAAAGTTGTACTTTTTACAGAAATATATTTTTTTTGCATTTAAAACTAATTTATTAACAAAAGACACTTTTCTTTTTATGCTCATTATTTATTTATTATCTTTTTGACTTGTACATAATTTACTTTAATGGAGAACGTGGAATATTTGTCGGAGATTTAAATTATTCTTGTATTATAGAAGATGTTCATTTTTTATGTAAATATAAATATATATATATATATATATATATATATATACTTTTATATATATATATATATATATATACTTTTATATATATATATATGTACTTATTTAAAAAAATATGAATCAACCTTTTAAAAAGACGAATACATATATTTTCTTATGTTTTATAAGTACGTACTCTACAGAATTCAATTAATAATTCATTGAGGGTAATAAAATGAAAGATTTGTGTTTTTTTTTAAAATTAATTACTGAGCATAAAAATGAACTCCTTTCATAATTTAGATTTTAGAGTCACTTGAAGAATTTTTTGTCAATTTTTACATTTATGTTTTTACAAGAGGTATCATTAGATATAATTTTATCTAAATCTTTAATTATACTTTATCGTTATGTAAATTATAATATATACTAATGACAAAATGAATTAATTTTATTAAAATTTATGTTCATATATATATATATATATATATATATATATATATAAATGCATTAAACTATGATCAACATCTGACGTCCTTTCTAAATCTGTTTACAATCCATCACTTAATCTCTGTCATTAGCTTTATACATAAATAAGACATTGTCACTAGTCAAAGAATTATTTCACAAAATCCTATTTTCATTTCACCGAAACAATATGAGCGATATGTGTCCGTGTACGATGTCGACTACAACGTTAGTCTTGTGTGCGTGTGTTCACGACGACCTCCCGGAGGATAAATGCAGCGGGAGATCAGTGTTACTGTCGCCGTTGTTCTGAAATCGTTTCTCTATTCGGAAACACGAGGACGTGTGGTTTGTTTTAGCTGTACGTGGCGTTGTGAAGCGCCGATACGCCCCTTAGTCTACACGTATGTGCATGTGTGTGTGTATGTCTTTGTCGAATTTATTCGTCGAATTGGATTCCAAAAGCACTTTACTGCGGAACTGTGCACCGTATGAGCTTAGCGGTAGAATTCTTTGATACGAGTTTCATTCTGTTCGAAGAATACTTATAGTATGTTACTAGCAGTTTCAGTTATGAAATGTATCCAGTGTCTATGAAAAATGAATTACACATAAACGAAGTACATAAAATTATACTTTTTATCTGTTTTCATTTTTCATTCGTATTCGTCTATATATATTATAGCCTCACGTATAATGAAAAGCTTTAAACACTTAATTTTAAAACAATCTTTTGTTGAAATCGATTGGTTCTTTATTATATACTACTCTAATCAATTCCATTTATTCATTATTGAACATGTGGAGTAATATTGGCACTCGTGAATGTCTTTGTATCCTATTTGTTTTCAGTCAACGTTGAAAACTATTCGTTTGTGTCGTTCTACGAAGTGTCCTCACTACATCGAGAGCTCAAGATTATACGACCACGTTTATTCGACGAAAGAGGTCTTCGCACATACACATACACACACACATGCACGTATATTCACGCACATCGAATCGCTTTATATATACAATGGCGTTGCGGTCGTCGCTATAGAATTTTCCGTAATGTGTGGCTTGTTCGCAGCGGCGTGAACGCAACGCGCTGCTAGCGCAATTTTGCGGAAACCGTTTAACGTGTAATGGCTCTTTAATGAAAGTCCTCTCTTTTTGTAAATACGAAAGTATAAAGAGTGGAATTGTTGTGTTGTGCGACGACGAATCTCGAAATTTTCCACAATTAAAATTCTCATCTCCATTAGTGTATCGTGTTTCGTGGATTCGCGTCGAACTCGTTCTCTTGCATAGTATGTTTCTTTATCGATGTCAATTTTACATTAGTGACTGTAAAAGAATACGCTATCGTGTGTATATTTACAATACATATATATATATATATATATATATATATATATATATATATACATATAAGCAATCTATTGATAAATGACGAACGTAACAGACGACATTGTCGTTGAGACTGAACAAAGAAAATATGAAAAGAGATAAATAGAGTATTATATTTCCAATATGATCTTGACTATAATTGATCAATCACGTTCGGATATAACAAAGGATGATTTTCAGTCATTCGGCAAAAATACGATTTACAAATATTGTGCACTGTTTGTGCGAGAAAGTCCGTCACGACTCCGACGACACGTTTCTTCATCATTTCTTTTTCTCTCTCGGCACATTTTTTTTTCTTAGCAGACGAAGATGACGTTGTAAAAGATGTATTTTAGAGGACGCAACGTTCACGCGTTCTGAAGCGAAGAAGTCGGCAGATTTGGGCAATATGTTTTCAGTGTTATAGTGTTATATTGTGTGCCGTGTATAGCGCATAAAAAACAAATAACACGAACATAATGGCAACACGCATAAACACAAATCGAATGCAACGAAGAAGATATGTGTATGTGTGTGTGTATGTTGTATGGCTATGTGTATAAAGTTGTGTAATGCCGACAGACGCGCGCAATTTGTTATGTAATCGTATGTTTCCTTTGTTTCCAACAAACGGTTACTTTACAGATCTTATATATATATATATATATATATATATATGTATATAAAATACTTGTATACAAAATAATAATAAAAATAAAGTAGAAAAAATAACCAAAAAATATTATATAATATTTTATGAAGAATTTAAAATAAATGGAAGTTATTATAATTTCTAATTTTTAATTAAAATTAAATTTCAAACATAACTAATAAAGTTGAACAATTTACAAAATTATATACAACATATTATATATATATATATATATATATATATATATATATATATATATACATATATATACATTTGTAAATATCTAAATGCATTTCGTTCATAGTTAACATTTTTAAAATGATCAAAATTCAGCATAGAAATGATTTGTTTTAAAACATAGCAAATAATTATAATTATTTAGTTGAAACCGCCATAAATGCATGATTTATAATCGAAAATGTTTGGCGCGTATTTTATATTACAATTTATGACACGAGATCATGAACAATACACTAAAACAGTTTTACTGTTCGAATATTTAATGAATTCCGTCATAATTTATTATCGTGAAGAGTGTTTTTTTTATTACGATTTAATTATCGTGATGACCAAACGTGATCGAGGGCTCGATTCGTTTGGGTTTAAGTGTCGGATATGGGGTGGACATGAACGTGTGCGCCTTTCGTGCTCGAACCGACTTTGAACAATTACGAAAAATATTCAACTGAAACGAATTTCGTAAAAAGAACACTCGTTCGCCATTGAGTCCGGTTTAGAACGGAGATACAATGCAGTCTACAATGGACTGCAAACAAGGATTTCAAACATTATTTCCTTGTTCACTTCAAGTGAATGTTCAAAAGGTTTTATAATATTCAACGCTGAAATAATATTCCCTTATCTTTCTTGGCCATTGTGTTATGAATAGAAGTGGTATTAAAAGGGATATTATACTATATTTATATACACATATACACAGATAATTATATATGTATATAAATTTATTTCTACATGAGAATATGTACGTTTGTATATTCGTACGTTTGAAAGGAGAACGACGATATGTGCTTAAAACTACAATTGTTAGTTTATTTTCAACATAGGTTTTTTTAGTCGTCGTTGTAATTATATATTAATTGAACACGTTCGTAATTTAAAAGAAATAAATCATACGTTCGTTAATTAATACGTGTAAGGAATTTGAACTTTGAACTATAATTATAAAATAATTATTTCAGAATTTATTTTCACTGTTCTCGATTAAAGTTCATTGGCTACTTTTTTCTTGTAAAAATTAAATGTTTTTTATTATCGAACATTTTCTATTATTTTAGTTGTAAAAAATCTAAATCATTTTTTTTCAATCATAAAATATACTTAAAAACATAACAGTTAATAATCGAGTAAATTGATAAAATCGCTCGTAATAAGATAATTTACTTCGTGATTCACGTTGAAAATTCAATAAATCCGTAACAGAGTGTATTTAAATACACAAAAAAATAATACCGCGTCTGAATTAACATGAAATTTGAATATGAAAAGCGAATACCTCGTCGTACTTTACGCTTAACACAGAATGTAATTAAAATACATTTTCATTAAAACAATGAAAAAAGCATTACAGATATCCACAGTAGGTACTTTGTGTGTGTGCGTGAGTGAGTACACGAGAGAGAACATAAATAAATGTAACACACGCGTTACCGTTAAATGTTGAACCTTTAAATCCGCTAGAAAAATAAATACAGAAAAACAATACAGGAAAATTTCACGCGGGGGTATATTTATATTAGAATATAATGGCCTTTAAGTTGCGCGCCAACACAATTGCCGCAATAAATTAATACCGAGCCGAGGGGGGTCCTGAGTCAAAAGGGGGCCGATGCGGTCCGTATCCTGTTTTTGAGTAGAGGCTGACGCGACTCGTCCTTTCTCCTGTTGCCGGCGCTGAAAAACCGCACTGGCGCGCATAAAACTCGGGCCGATTTTTCCAGCCCCTTAACTTTTCAACGTTGTCGGCAGTCGAGATCGACCTTTTTGCCATTTTCGCGAATAGCTCCACATACAGCTCGTGCAACCTGACAGACGAGTATGGAAGCGACCTAGCGTCGACATCGTACATACGTTCGTCTTTCTTTGGAAGACTCAACGTGCTTGTTCCTCATCTCAGTCGTGGCTGCAAAACGACGAACGCTCTCGAACAATAACTATATCGTTTTTTTAATGGCTCCTTTGTTCATTTTTCGTTTCTGTACGAATTTCTTCCCACGTATAATTGCACCTTTTTCATCTTTACATCAACTGTTACGGAATTTTTTTGGTTATATCTTTACAACATTTCGTTTCCAGTCATGAACGTTACGAATTTAACAAAACAAACGTTCATCATACATCCACATTGTCATTGTGTGTTTGCGTGTGTGTGTGTTTATTTATATATATATATATATATATATATATATATTATATCAACGATTAATGGAAATTGAAACTAAAAAAATATATTAAAAAATTGTATTATTAATTTTCCAACTATATTTCAATTATTTTTTTTATACGTATTTAAACATTCTTTGAGTATACAAGTTATTGTATATACATTTTATATTTGTCATATATACCTGAAGCTTATAAAATTGTTCATTTAACTTTAAAGTTTGTTTAATTTTCATTCATTCAGTAATTTATTTTCCAAAAATAAAATAAACACCTTTCGTTTACTTGTTTCAAATTTCAATTTCTGAAAGTTAAAATAAAATGTATATATATACATATATATATATATATATATATATATATATATATATATATATATATATATATATATTCTCATGAGTACATATATTTGTCTGTATATATATATACGTGGTGTGTTATTTATTTATTTCTAGATGTTAAATTATTATTGTTCGCATTTAACCGAAAATAAAATGGCACGATAATATGATAAATTGTACGATTACGTATCGTACGGTTGTATAATATCACTCGAGATGACAACAACCTAATGAAATTTCCCACCACGGTGTGTGTATATGTGTATTATTAGATTTTATTTGATAGTGTAAACAAAGAGCACGAGTGTGAATGAGCGAGAGAACGAACGAATGAGACTTACTAGAGCTTTTATATACATACTATAAAATAAATCTCGGGCAGCTGCAGCGTCGAAAGTACCTTTTATACGATACAAAGCACTGAGAAAGCAACGGGTACCCGCGTACTATATGTATTTATATATATATATATATATATATATATATATATATATATATATATTTTGTATATTCACTACTTCTTTTTATATTTCATTACAACGCAATCGTACTGTGTCACTTTCTTAAAGCATCCATTAAATTCTCACTGAATATGAAAATAAAGCAATTTCGATAAGTAGTATTGTTTTGTAGAATTTACTCGTCTTTCTCTTCTTCCATCTCGAGTGGAATTTAAAATTGTGCTGTGTATATGTTTAAAATAGATTTTACAGTTTGTTTATATTAACAATTAAAGCATATCTTAAATTTTATACTGAAATTATAAAGTAATTCTCTCAAAGTTGATAAAGTTTTGAGAACATGTTATTCATATTTTTAAAAACTAATTTATATTATCACTACATATATAATTTGTTTGAAAAGTTTATATAATAAATGATCATTGTAGAAAAATCTATTAAAGTGAATAGTATGATTAATACAAATGTATATGTGATGAGAGATAATAGAAATTTATATTCAGATGATTCAAAGTTAATGTTCTCAGATGTAAATTTGTTCAGTAAATGTGGTTTGTGATTTAAACTTTATATATACGTACATGAGCATGTGTAATATATATATATATATATATGTATGTATGTATATATTTAAACTGATGTTTATTATTCGCATATTCAAGAAAAGTTTCAGCAACAAACACAACTCACTCCAAATTAACTGACAGAATTTTCGTGAATGATTAGGGTTTACAACGTCATGTCATTCGTGGTCATCCTAATATTCCTCATCAGTTGAGGTTTGTTACGTTGCGGTCAACTGTACAGATATTGTCCTCGAAATTATTCAAACACTGAAAACTTGTGTTTGCCACAGAACATCGAATTGATTTCCTGTAATAACTTGAATATATAATTCATAGGCTGTACCAAAAAAAACCTACGCAGTAAACAGTTGTCGTTCGGAAACTCAATAGCGTTCGATATGTTTTGTTGGAACTTGATAACAATATATATTCATCAATTTCGAATTAAATACATTCATTGTTGCACTTAATCTCATTCTTTTCTTATATATCTAAATTTATATATATATAAATTGTTAATAAAAAAAAACATTAATTACCACCAATTTGCTATTTTAATTATTGATATATCTTATCCTATTATTATTATTGTTGTCTATTTTTTAACTGTATGTCATATTTAGGTTAAAGACGTTTTGAAAATCATTCTGTATTGATGTTGATACGAATAAAAAAACAAGTTAGGTACTTTTATGTTTACGTATACGTGCGTTTGTGTAAGAATTAAGCTACATTAAATAACTCGATTGAATATTTTGATTGTGTGTAGATTATTCATAACATTCTATTCTATACCATGAGCAAATCTGAATTCAGTATCTTCTTCCAACTTATCATTGCAGAGATTTTGATCGATCGCCTGTCAGAAGGAATCGCTGCGATTCTCCAAATATAGATGTTCGTCTCAAGGCAACAATTCTCTATACGTGTACGTCAAGAGGTTTTTATATTGTCTGGTACGCAAACACAACATCCATCCATCCATTTATCCACTTACACGACCGTTCATCTACACAATCGTCCGTCCTTATTCTGAATATGTAGTTGGTTCGTGTGTGCGCGTGTGTCAAAAAACACCCTCGACACCGCGTTACCTAATAATGAAGGATAACGCGGATCGTTTCTTTCATACACTCCAGAATAAAGTTTCTGCAACGTTGACCAGATTTACAGTTCTCGCGAACGTGGCTCGTGTACGGATCTCCGCGATTCGTATGGGGCGAATGCACACGGCGACGCTGTTATATTTTTCACATCAATTATTTTCATGACAGGTCGGTTTTATTGAATACGTTCCAACAGATATTTCATAATTTATTTGTCACATGTTATGTTGAATGTTCGTCACGTGTTCTTACATGATCAAATCGATTGTCCAATATTTGGTTTTGTTCACGTTCGTGTCGGACGCGAGATGTGCTCTAAGGCTCCGTATGGATTTTCTTCTATATCGTACAGAGATTGTTTTTTAAAATATAACAGTAGTTGTTAAGCATATATTATATGTGTTCCATTTATTTTTATATTCAAATTCATAATTAATACATTATTTTTTCTACATGATGTTGATTATAATATAATTAAGTTTAATGTAAACGTTTGTATAATAGTATATTATTTTCATATTGATAATATTTTTTTATGAAAAAATATCATTACATAAAATCATAAATATTTATATTTGTCTAATTGAAAATTATAAATAAATCATGTTATTTGAATTACTTGTGAATAATTACATTAAAAGTTTTGAATAAATAAAATTATATATGATATTTCTAGTCGAATGAAAAATTAATATATGTGTATTTACTAATATATAAATTTTGATCATGAGTATAGATATATATGGAAACTGTTCGAACTGTATGAAAATTTATCTAAATAAAAATGCATTGCTTGTATAA
Source organism: Neoneuromus ignobilis (assembly GCA_029203775.1). Classification (NCBI taxonomy): domain Eukaryota; kingdom Metazoa; phylum Arthropoda; class Insecta; order Megaloptera; family Corydalidae; genus Neoneuromus; species Neoneuromus ignobilis. The sequence goes on along the minus strand of CP092095.1, from coordinate 29,055,614 downwards.
AATATTAAAAAATCAATATGTTCTCTGACATAGATATCGGCATCGATAAATAAATGGACTGAAAAATAAACATACGGAACACGATTATTACATTTTTTAACGCGCATAAAGATACAGAAATAATACACTGCGTCCATGCAAAATATGTGAGTAATGTTCATAAAACTTTTTGCAACAGTAAAATGTATTCATTTAATAGCAGAGGAAAATATTTTCGTAACGGAAAAATGTTGTCGAACAGATTTTGATGAAAAATATTTTTGTATATCATTCGTTCATTCATTTACTCAGCCAATATTCTTATAAACATTTATAAAACATACACACACACACACTTATATATATATATATATATATATATATATATATAAATACTCTTGTACATCTATTTACGTATATGTAAAAATACATTTTTCTTTTTACATCTCTATTTGGAAATTATAAACAGAAAAGACGAGAATCAATAAAATTCAGAGACAAATTACTCTGTTGAAATATCGATATAAATTTTATATCTATAAAGTTTTGTTGAAGAAAAGTCTATAGAGTCTCGTTTTTCACACATCAGTTATTATATATATATATACATATGTATGTATGTACCATATATATATATATGTCATATTTTCAATGCATTTGCTTAACATTTCATCAATATTTTTAATATCTACGAGCCGTCTTCGGAGATAAATTGATGCACTTATGTTAACCATATTGCTTCAAAAGAAAAATGAAAATTATATGTATATGAAACGGATGAAAGTCGAATGTATTTATTAAAGTATATATCTTTGTAAGTAAACAAGTAATATATATATATATATATATATATATATATATATATTATAAATACAGATTAACTGTATAGTCAAGTCAGTGAATTACAAAAATTCTCATATTATTTTATATGTTTTGAAATGCAGTATAAATATTATAAATCAATGCTTTATTTTCGAAATATTTGTTCGCTTAATATTTATTTTACATATCAATCACAATTTTTTCTGTTTTACATAAAATAAGAATTTTAAAACGTTTTGAACTTTAAACAAAAATGTAAAAAAGTGAATCTGTGTAGATTCTTGAAATAAAATATTTTTTAATTATATTACCGTTCATTTTTTAAATAAATGTCACATTGAATGTTGAAAGAATAAGATTTTGAAATATTTTTATCAATTAAAACTTTAATAAGAAGCATCGATGACTTTTTGACGAGTGGTATCAAAGATCAATTTATTTTCAGAGATAAAAAGGATTAGTAGATGTTAGATATTTGTCGAATAGGAGGATTTTGTTTTCAATGTCAGATATTCAATCGACAGGTTCTATTTGTAATTAATACATGAAAAATTAATGAAATAATTGAGAGATAATATGAGAAAATTATCACTTAGACGGTCGTAATTTCAATCGAAGATTGACTTATTGTCGTCGTGCTTTCACAAAATGTCATCGGACGATTCGAAAGCGAAATTGTCGAAAGTCCGTCATAAATCGCCATAAATCAGAATCCACGGCCGTACGGCCACGCATTCGATATTGATGATGCGTTTCCAGTCTCGTTCTATAAAAATACACAGCACGTCGATCGATCGTCAAACCGTTCCGTCGCCATAAATAAATAACAGAAATATAATTTCCATCCACTATAATATACATTCGTAATGTTTTGCGAAATATTAATAGCGTAATAACTTTTGATGGTTTCCATTCGCAGGAAAACACAAAAAACGTTCGATCCGAACGGCTTTTTTACAACGCGAGCGAGAGACAAGTGCGACGTAGTTGAGTTTTATTCGGTCCGATGGCTTTGAACATTTTTTCCCTCGTGCGGCCGCAATTAATGTTGGGTCTCTGTGCGGGCGAGAGAACACTTCGTCGTTTCTGCCTAAATACCGTTTCGACCATTATTGTCGCACTCTGTGTACGCGTATTTAAATGTGTAAGATACTTTTACCAAATTTTCATTTAAATGAATCATAGTCGTATCGACTGACAGATTTATATTCGTATTTCGGCCTTTTTCGTTTCATTTTTTTTATTCTATTTTAATTTAATTTTTACAATAATAATTTCGTCTTTTGAAAATGTTGTACGTTTATTTCTTGCAAGATAATTATTTTTTAACGTAAATTTATTTAAATTTTTTAATTATATATCTATATATAGATAGATAGACAGACAGACAGATAGATAAAGAGAATCGAATTTAATCATGAATTTCTTTGAAAGCTTTACGAAAGATTATACAATAATAATTATATTAAATAAAACAAGACTTTGTCTTTTGATTCTGACTCGAAGTTTATTAAAAATTCATTCATTTAAAAAATTAATGTTATTTTTTAAAGGTATAAAATAAAATTAAAATATAAACACGTTTATATATATATATATATATAAGTGTGTGTTGTTTGATATGATTCCAAGATTGTATTTTGTAGAGTACGAGTGAAGAGAAGCGCAATATTTCTGTGATTCGAATCTCTTATGCCACTGCAACGTCGTCACATAAACAGGCAACAACACAACTGAAATACAGCAGCAGCATCCACACCACTAACTCATCCAAACTATGCTCGTATATATGTTAATGCAGGCGCAAAACTTTTTTCTCTCCGCCACGAAAAGCTGTTCGGACAAGAGCGAAAGCACACATGCACGCGCGTACACATACATACGCACACACACACACACGCACGCGACCCGTAAGGATACTCGTTCGAGCACTGTGTTATGTTCGACTGTGTTGTCCATAAATTTGTACAGTTTACTATAAAACGTCTGGCACATATGTGTCAAACCGATCTGCCTTTAAAAAATATCGTTCGATATTTGCATAACGACGTCGACGCTACTAGCGTCGAACCGTAACCACCTGGAAAGGTCATTGTGACCGGTTTTTATGCCGTTTAAATGTTTATTTTGAACGGCGTATATCGAAAGCTCGTACATCCGTCCGTTCGTCCGCATGTCCGCGTTTCGAAACGTCCGCCCACTTTCACTCGTGACGGCCAATCCTTACGAAAAGTGAAATGGTTTCCTGATATGATTGATAGACCGTGTGGAAAATATGTATAATGGATATTCAAGTGCATTGTCCTTTTTAAGCGCTCTTCGAAAGCGGCCTATTGAAAAATGTTTAAGAAACCGAATACCTTTATGACATTATTGAAATGTATATATTCACACACACACTGATATGTGTACTCTTACACAAATTTATACGTCTGAGTTCGGAAGGTTTTTGTGAACACATTTGCATTTTTTTTTGTTTTCTGAAAAAATAAACAATAAATGTTCCTTTTACCTTACAAATTCCCTTATAGGTTTTGAATTCTCTGATACGTTCTGAATAATCATAAATAACGTTTAGAATATTATTGTAAATATTATTGATTAAACAAGTTTATACTTGGATATATACGTGTGTGTGTATGTATGTGCATGCTTGTGTTATTTTTAACGAAATAAAATCGTAAGAGTGTTTCAAACTAGTTCGATTGAATTTCGGTGTAGATTTCATCCATTTCATATTAGATTATTCGTCCAACTTTTCACAAACACGAACTTTTACTTCAAATACAATCGATTTTCAGTTTATGAACACTTATTGTTAGACCGTATAATACTTAATGCTATATAAAAAATTTACACACTTAATGTAAAAAAAATTTACATGCCTAATGTATATATTATATTGCTTTTAAAATTATATAGTATATTATTATCAAATTACTTTTAAAATCTAAATTACAAATTGAGCACAAAAATATGAAAGGTTATATTTCACGAATTTTACTATATATATATATATATATATATATATATATATATATATATATATATATATATATATATATGTGTGTATATATGTATACACATATATATGTATGTATACATAAATCAATGTCGAACTCGTAGTTAATGTATTAATCCAAACACGAAAAATTTAAATAGGAAATGTACCCAATATAGTAATAATGTAAAAGTATATTCCTATTCATTATATTGTTAATTTTTGTCGAGATAATCAAAAGGCTATTAATATTTGATATGACCTGTATTGATTTCTAATATTTATAAATTAATATATTATCAGATAGCATTGATGTCGAATCAAATATTCATAAATCGTATCGCACGTAATTATAATTTGTTTAAAAAATACTACGATGGAAAAAAACTGAAGCTATTTTTAATTCTCTGCACATACAATATACATGATAACATACAATTTGACCTTAAAAATAATCAAAGGCAGGAGGTGTCTTTTAATCAATTTCCAGGAAAATATTATTTCAATTTTTCGAAATAATATTTTTCCGGAAATTGATTTTTGTAATTGATTTTTGATATTGTTTGAAATAAGAAATGTGTAATGTGAGGATAAACGAGTGTTAGTGAATTAAAATCAAAAGTAATCCTATATTGAAATTGTGTCAGAGAAGATATTTAATCTAAAACAAAGATATATAAACGTACTGAATATATTTCATCATAAATTATTTTTCACTGTTCACAGTGAACGTGGAGCCGAAGCATCCTGTGCTCGTGTACATACATGGCGAGTCGTTCGAATGGAACTCCGGAAACCCTTACGACGGTAGCGTACTCGCCTCGTACGCAGAAGCCGTTGTCGTCACACTCAACTATCGTCTAGGGATATTAGGTAAGTTGTTCGATACGGCTCAATACGGATTTGTTAAATTATTTATTCGCTGTAAAGACTATCGGCACGCTGTTCAGATCACAGCGACGTGGTCTTTTTTTTGTGGACTATCCACTTTCGAAAGAACTATCACTAGAGTAGGATAAGATTAAACGTTCGTTTCTCTCAAAATATGTTATATGATTTTATAACTGAATTTAAAAAAATATGACGTAAATGTAATTCTTTTGAAATATTTAAAAATCGAATCTGGAAAAATGTCAGGTTATATCGATCGAATGTTGAAAATGCAAGTTGCCTATTTTACCGAAGACAAACGTCCTGTAAACACATATCATTTGTGAAAATATCATAATTTACCTGATCTTATTTCATCTAAGATTACATAATAAATAACAAAGTTTTCGTAGAAACTCGCGTACAATAAGACGGAGTGTGCAGCCATCACATATGATTAAGGACGGTGTCAAAATCTAATTAGTTATTTAATATAACGCTGCACACAGCTTAGTATATAATGAGCTTCAAAAGTTCTCTGAAGTTGTAACATACAGTTTATATATTAATGTGTATGCCTGTGTGAGTGCGTATGTGTGTGTGTATGTACGTGCGGTTATGAAGAGAAAATGTTTGTGCGCGAGTGTATTGTTTGTCGGAGTTTGATGCACGTCATCAAAATAATCCGAACTTAATTTTTATAATTACGGAATTTAATTAAACGTCAGTCGTCAACATGGCAGTTAGTATAAATCAGTTTTGCCGCAGTAACAACGGTATTCATCGGAGCTTTCTTTGTGTTGAAGTTGAAACTTACTTGTTTACTCAAATAGAAAAAAAACTTTCGAAACGCTCGTTCTTAATAAAAAACGATAATTCGTTGTTTTCTAGACGCGACTATAAATTAAATCGTAAAACAACTGTACGTAATGGCGAGTAAATTCTAAATTTATATTAAAAACTCGCTATACAAGTATTGAATGATCGAATAGAAATAATGAGAAATCTTATCGAGATATTTTTTATCGTACTGTAAAAAATATTTTTATCTGAATTTCTTCAATCATTGATTCGATAAAAACTAATGTCGTTCCTTCTGGATTTTTTCTATTTTATAAGAATTCATTTACAATTCCAGTTCTTATTTCTAGTTAAACATGAATTATTTTCTATTACATGCGATAGTTTTTCGAGTAAAGTTACGTGGTTTTCGAAATATTTTTGCTTAATAAATTTTCGTGTTGTAGTTTTAGTTATTACAATTTATTATTCAGCTAGTTAAATTATCACGTTTTTCCTCATAATATTTCAAAGCGCACATTTAATATTAACATGCTTGTTTTAAAGGTTTCTTGAACGCGAATCCAGCACCACACCTCAAAGCTCGTGTTGCCAACTACGGCCTCATGGATCAAATTGCGGCATTGCACTGGATCCAACAGAGCGTAGCTTTATTCGGCGGTGATCCTAGTAATGTCACACTCATCGGTCACGGTTCGGGCGCCGCATGCATCAATTTTTTGATGATATCGCCGACAGTGATGCCGGGATTATTCCATCGCGCGATTCTCTTATCCGGTTCCGCTTTGTCATCGTGGGCTCTCGTCGAAGATCCCGTCAATTACGCGGTACGTTTGGCGAGACAGGTCAATTGCTCGATACCGGAAGACGTCGCCAAAGATCATGAACAGATCGTCGATTGTCTCCGCGACACTCCACTCGAAGAGTTACTCAACGCGGATATATCAGCACCATCGTATTTGAGTTCGTTCGGTCCTAGTGTCGACGGTGTTGTGATAAAAACGGATTTCGCCAAAGAACTGTTAACGTATTTTTTACCATCGGACATACAGAGTTTCGCGGCACCTTCCGGTGTCAATACTAATATGAAAAGAAGCGGCGAGGCGACTCTATCATCGCGTGGTCAAAATCGGTACGATTTACTCTTCGGTGTTGTGACTAGTGAAGCGTTGTGGAGATTCTCCGCGACAGATATTCAAGCTGGATTCGAGGGCGAACGTCGCGATAAAATTATAAGGACTTATGTGAGGAACGCGTACACGTATCATTTGAGTGAGATATTCTTTACGGTCGTTAATGAGTATACGGACTGGGAGCGTACAGTGCAACATCCAGTGAATACGAGGGACGCGTGTATTGCGGCGCTCAGCGATGCCCAGTTTGTAGCGCCGTTGGTACAAACAGGCGATCTGTTAAGCTCGGCGAAAAGCACGACATTACAAGCAGGACAGGAACCTGTCGGTCCAAAGACCTATTTTTATGTGTTCGATTATCAAACGAAAGATGGTGATTATCCACAGGTGAGTGTTTCAATTTATGTGGATTAAAATAACAGTATGCATGTCAGATAGAATCGTTGATATATTTTAAATATTGAAATATTTTTTAAAAATAATGTAAATATTAAATTTTCGATAAAATATGTATCAACACAAGTACATATATAAATTGATAATTGATATGATAGTAAAATACCAATTATTTATGTATACGACTTAAAATGCTCTCGGCATGTAAATATTTATCAAAAGTATACTATTTTTATTTCTATTATTATACACGATGATATGTTTATTTTCGTTTGTCTCGTTTGATTTTATGTCTAGTATTAAATTTCTTTCGTTGTGAATGAATTTTGTCGATCGTAGGTTCGACGAAATTGTTTCGAACACGGAACACCGTTGTCTGATTGACTGTATTGAATCATAACGAACCGTAAGTCTGACGTTAAGTACGCAATTTAATATTCTCGAAATGAATCGTATAAATCTTGACGTTGAATTGCAAAAGGTTGAATATCATTTGATTTAACGATTATGTTTATGGTTATCGCTCGTATAGGACCTACAAACGAGCTTTAATATTCAAACGAATTGTGAACATATTTTTTGACGCCAATATGATTTTTCCCTTGCGTTTATCATTAACATCCGAGATAAAATAGGATTATCGTTCGATCAAATGTGTCGGTAAAGGTGGAAAAATTGTACACGATTATGGTACGTGTATTGATGAAATGATTCATTATATCGCTTGAAATTCATTTAAAAAAAGCAATCTTACTCAACATATGTATATATATATATATATAATTTATTTTTAAAACATCTTCATTATCGTTTTTGCACTCATTACTATTTTTAAATTTTCTTTTTAATGAAAAGACTCGTTTTCAAAATACATTTGGAAGTTTAGACACGAATTTACCTCAGTTTCAATCGTCAAGTTCAAAAAAATCAGCAGGATACATACTTATTTTTTTCTCATTATTGGTATCCTGCTGAAAACGTCTATTGAAAATAATAAATTTCTTCCTAACGATTTTAGAAATAAATTTTCTTTGTAACATATTGTATTAAATGGAAATTGATATATCCATATATATATATATATATATATTTATACGTACAAGTATTTGTCTTTGTATATAGATGAAATGATATGATATTAAATATATATTTTTATAAGGAATAAATCATCCAATGTTTAAATCGTTTGTCATATTCAACTGTATGCAATTATTGATAACAGGAAGTAACAATATTGAATTCATTTTTTATATAAAGTATTAAAGAACCAACTAAATTATTTTAATTGCAATTAGTATGAGTATTTATAATCATTCTGTTGTTATCATTATTATTTATTTTTTAATTAATTTATGAGTTTGCTCAATTCTTCTCTCTGTTTTCATTATATAAGTTTTAAATTGGTTGCAAAATATAATTGTTTAAACGAAATGAAACATATGTTAGAAAATTTATATGAATATATATATATATATATATATATATATATCATGTATGCATTTAAGCAAGAGTCTGTTTCGTGAATCCATTATCGCAAACATATACCGCTTGTTTCGCAACGTCGTGACACCGAAGCGGACATAGTTCCTTCAAGCCGGAAGAAATTCCTTTATCTCGCCCGTGTTGTCGCCCGAGAACAGTCAGCCAGTCATCCGAGCAGCCGACGAGCTTAATTCCCGCCCTCCGGCCCGTCGTCGTGTATTCTGTCGTTGCTGTAGCTTCAACTTCAGTTCGCCCGTCCTGCTTTCCTGCTCGTCCTGATTCCCGTCCACCCGTCCACCCGCTCGACGGCCTCTCGGCCGGACGGCCTGTCCGCCTGCCACGTGCCCGTTCCGATGTCACGTGCGCATTCCTTATGAGGTTTTGATACAGCGTCACACTTTTAGACTTCTCGGACTCGCCTTCAGATTTTATCATTAGCGTCAACGCGGAGATTTATTTTTTTCTTGTATTAAACTTTTGATTAATTACACGCAGCGTTTCATATAACGGTATTGTGTTTACGTTTTCTTTCTTCGGAAATTGTTGTTATTATTATTTTTCTTTCTTAGCAGGAACGGTATTGTGTATATGTGTGCGCTTGTTTTCTTTTTTTTCAAAAAGACATTCTCGGAAAATGGTATTGTATTTTTAACAGACAGCGTCTCACGTTGTACAAAAAAACTGTTCGTATATATTCAACATTTTTTTAAAAAAACTGTTTAAAAAAGCGTCGGTCTTTAAATAAATATTGAAATCCTTTTTAATGTTCCGTTTTCAATATATCTATAGATATTATAAATATTTACATAAACGTGTATATTTATACTTTCACATTGATATATATATATATATATATATATATAAAACTTTATAAAAATATATATCAGTTTATTGCTAACAGAAAGCCACATTGCAAATTATTACTTCTTCTCAAATATTTATTCAACATTCTAACATTGTTTTCTATTAACAGCTAATTGTATGCAATTTTAATCTCTATTTTGTTTTACTATTTCATCTCTTTATCATTGACAAGGTTTTTTAATCTATTTTTATCTCTTGGTCATCATTCCAAATAATGATTTTTGTCTATATTTTTTTTCTTTTTATTATGTGTCCTGCCTATGTCTCTTTATCGATTTTGTAGTAATATATATATATATATATATATATATATATATATATATATATATATATATATATATATATATATATTGATTATAAACTGTTATAATTTAGGTTTATTATATTTAAATTTAATTTTATAATCTTACTTATTGTATTATTATTTTTAGTATACTCGTATAATTAATGCGGATTAAATATATTTTCATATACTTTTTAAAAGAATGTATTTTCATAAGAATTCATCGTATTTATTCAATTGTTATATCAATATAACCAATTAACTTTTCGTTTGTATTTTTTTCATATTTAAACTCATTATAAAGTATTGTTCTGCGAATTTGGAAGCAATTATTAATTTCATTCATATATATATATATATATATATATATATATATATAAAAAAAATGTATATATACATGTGCGTATAATGATTTGTGTTAACCCAATTAAGTCCGTAATGATGAAAACACAATATCCTCGCTGTCGGATTCATCTAAAAATATTATCCAATATCACTGTATTAATTTCATATCATCTGAACATGGTGAAAATATCTGTTGCCGAGAACGAAATCAACGAAGCAAAAAACACCAAATCAAATACCTCTAAACGCCCACAGCCCGCATCATAATCCGAACACGTTGTTTCCGATTTCGTTTCTTCAGCAGGACATTGTTAACATCTTAACAGAAATTCTCGCTCGCCCGTTCCACTCGTGCGCGCACACATATACATACGAACACGGAGGTGCAGTGGATCGTATTTAGGATGAAAACGACAGTGTCGAAAGAATACTGAGATCAGAGAAAAGAAAAGAACGAGAAAACAATACAAAACTATCTACGTGTGTATACACACACACACACACACACATATATATATATATATTTACAGACACACACGCACACATAGACCACGAAATCTATACAAAAGCAGCTTAATACGTGCTTGGGGAGAAAGCAGGCATCTATTCTCGAAAACTTTTCGTTTTCCTCAAACACATATACACGCAAACATTCTGACAAAATCTCATAACGGAAATGTTTCTTCAAGATATATATATATATATATATATATATATATATATATATATATATATATATATATATGTATATGCGTATATGCTCCTATGTCGACAACTGTGAGAGACATTCGTTTTGTATGCGTGTTTGCCGATATCAGTATCTGACTTTTGTAATAATAGATTGTCACGGATCCTTGAATAGGGTCATGCGTGCAAAATTTAACAGGTTACACACACGTGTATATATATATATATATATAAATTTAGTTGAAAGTAATATTTTCTATACAACATTCGATAGTTTCAAATTTTGACAGTAAATATTTCCTACGTTGCTCTATTATTTATGTTATTTAAGAGGAGTTTTAGAACGTGCCTCTAAATATGTATGTATATGTACATAAGTGTAACATTGGAGAAAAGTTTTTGTATACTATTATTTAATCTTATTTATAATAATTAACTATATTTAATTTTATTTAAAACTATGTATATATCTGTATGTATATCTAGGTAAGTTTAAAGTACAGGTATTAATTTTTTTTGTATAAATACAATTTCGAATTTTTGTTGTACGAGGTACGTTTTAATGAACCGCGTCCAATAATTATTCCGAATGTAACAATTCATTGTGCATGTATGTGAATATGTATGTAATTCAGTACTCATTATTTTATACATTAAAATTGATACGACATGCCATGTTCGATAAAACACCATTAAAATTAATTACACATTAAAGATTATATGCTGTTGTGAACACAATATCGTGTTTATCACTATTCAATTTTAATTGAACTATCGATTTTACTGTAGAGAATTTCAGTGATTGTTTTTTAAATTAGAAACTATTTTTTAAAAAAATTATATATATATAAAATATACATTTGTGTTATGTACTTTTACTTGATGAATGTTTAAAACATTCCGTCTAAAATAAAACATAGATTTTTGATCAAATATAAGGTAGAAAAGGAACGGAATTTGTAGACTCGAACAAATATGAAATTCGTGGAATACTTTAATGTCAATTACAAAGCCTTTCTTAGAATATGAACGAGATGTTTGATCGTAGATGCTATTTATCGACGTTTCGAAGCAGAAGAGCTGCATGTTCCGTCGATATCGAATGATACGATTGAAATGAGTAAAATATCTGACGCGAATTAAATTTTCCCTCGATTCGTTCATATATGTTTGTATAAACTGAAGTTTTAAAATAAATTTCCGCGACACATGAAATCTTAATTTCGTACATAAAGACATATTTATAACTAAATTATTGATCGTCGTGCGTTGTTGATTCGAATGCGCGCTATGTACGTACGCTAGCGAGTCATATCCTTCGGAGAAAATAATTGTTTCGTTCTCGAACTGTCCTTTGATCCCGGTACGCGCACGAACGTTACGGAATATTGTACGTTAGCGGGGTAAGTGTATTATTCTTTTGTGTAATCTCCTTATGAAGTGAATATTGAATTCTCAAAGGTCTTTTCTTTGGATTGCGTCTCTTTCGGCAACTTCACCTTTTTGCACGGCTAAGTGAGATTCTATAGTCAGAGACAACGACGTCGTCGACATCTGATTTCCTTGCGAAACGAACGAGAAAAAATTAAACGACTAAAGAAGGTCGATATAATCGTTTCGTTTCCTTTTCATCCTTGACATCATCTCCATCGTTACCAGCATCGTTGTCGTTCCATGCAAAATATCAAACAATTTATTATTCTACGTGTATCTCACGACGACCGGTCACGAACTCCACTGCCACGTCCCTCTAACGCAGCTATCAAACGCTAAGTGGTCCTTACATCGTACACCGGGATTGAGTCCCACATGTGTGATACGAACGACTACTAAGACGACGGAGACGACGACAACGACAATTCTGGAGAACCTGCCCGTGTGTGTGTGTGTGTGTGTGTGTGTGTATGCGCGCGCGTAATGCCAAGCCCTTATCTACAAATATATTCTCGTACAATGGCCTCGAGGAGGACGGATGGAAATAGGTCGAAGCCGCGCACGACGTCAATGACTGAACTCACTTAGAAACACTGCGCGTAAACTGACAATGGTTTATGACGTTTTCAGTCACGACGAGATAAGCGACAAAACTCTTTCTCCATCTCACTTCGTTTGCTTCTAACAAAGACACACCCCATCCTAATTTTTTTCTTTCTCCTATACAGATGTACGTGTATATTATATATTTATATATATATATATATATATATATATATCACTTTCATGTGGTCTTGATTATGTGCTTAAGAATGAAACACAGAGGTGTATTCACTGTGAAGCGACTTAAAGTTTTACTAAATGTCTAATTAACGAGTTCATCGAGCGCATAAATATATTGAGCGTTACGTTAGTGAACTTTTCATATGCTAATTCAGTCCCTTAATTATAGTTTAGAACCATTATCAACACTCGAGTACCGTATTTTAATTATGATTGTTTCATTCTTAATCACATATTAATAATTGAAGTTTTCATTCCTTGACAACTTGCCACAACTTTAATTGAATTGAAAAAATTACAAAGACTCTCTCATATATTCAGATATTTAAATCGCCAATGACAACTTCAAATGTAATATATAAAAAATACAACTGTTTGAAAAGTATTTAAAATGTAACGAGAATACCGACGATTTCGCTTATTTTAAATAAATTCGGTACAAAGTCGAATTTTCACAGATCCAATTCACTTATTACGAAAAAAGACTATCTAAAAAATATCAGGACGTCGTCTGCTCGATAACAAGCTACCAATATTCCCTTGAAGGCGGAAAACCAACATTTCAGGCTCGTTGGAAATCCTTTTACATTTGCTGTTACAGTTTTCTCTACGCATAAACTGATTTTAATGTTTTATTGATGAGATTATGATGAGGCGGATACATCTAATCGATATAAGAAATGTAGAAACTGTAAAAATGAAAGCTTACCGAACTTTATCATTTTAGAAAGCATTGATCTTGTTACGAAGTTAGCCTTTACATACAAACGCAAACGTACATACAAATTCACATCCACACACAAACACTTAAATATACACGTGTGGGTAAATCTTTTGTTTACTTTTGTCAAGAATGGAAATAGCTCTAAAAATAAAAAGAGTATTATACTCATGTGCTTTCACACGTGCTTATATCGATTTTTGTTATTGTATTTCAATTTGAATCGTTTACTGAGAATAAGAAATCTTCTAATTTCCACGAAAATTTAATTTGGATTCGAAAAAAAAATGTTTTGAACATTATATTATGTCAAAAGCTTGTAATGATAGGTCTTTTGTGTGAAAATAATATCTCTGTATTTTATATTGGTATTTCTATAATTTCTAGATTTGATAGTATATAAGCTAGCAGGTTTTTTCTTCTCATTAACATTTATTCTATTTTACAACTTTCCAAAAATTATATTATTAAAAATAATAAGTCAGATTCTACCAGAATATATATGACACCATACGAGTTAAAATTTGTGGATTGAGATATAATTTCTAACGCGTTAACACGCATGCCTATTCCGTAATGTTCAACGCATGTGTAAAGTGTGTGTGTGTGTGTTTAGTGGATATAGAGAACTACGATTTTAATATAAAAACAGTGTAGAGTAGTGTAGATATACATTGTACGGCAAGGAATGGATATAATAATAAAATTATATTTTTACAAAACATTATCCAATTTTGTAATTCGAAATTTTCTTCATAAGACTTTAAAGCGTTTAAAAGAGAAGATCTGTACGTTTTAACAGCATCCATATGTACGTGTATTATCATATGGTATGATAATAACGTGTATCTACTTTAATTCTAATCAGTTAGAGCAGACGCGATAAATGTCCAAAAAAATGTCGTTATCGGTACAAATACGATGACGCCTGTAAATTTTCCGTCGAAAAATACGTGTCGCGTCTGTTTTAACCACCGCGACACAAATTATATCGCGAACACGCGTTCAACACAAACATAATGACAATGTATCAACGACGACGGGTTCTCACTTACATAACGCCGGACTCGACTGTGCGTGGAAAGAACACATCGTTCGAAAACGATTGCGTAAATTACAGGAAGCGTACGCTTGTTGTTCGCATGCCGGGATTCCGACGTGCGACAGAAAGAGAGAACGAGAGAGAGACGTTTCCTTAATAGGTGTAATAACATGTCTACGCCATATTATAAAGTATGGCCATAATTAATAATTCCCAGACAGTGCTGTAACTGTACAGCAACAGTCGTGTCTACGAAAGTACTACTCGGCCGTAGTTCGTGTCTGTATGTACATCCATAATGCAGTGTGGAAATTATGGGTTTGAATACTTGATTTAATGTAGAAATACGGGGTTCAGTTTAAGTGGCGTCGTTGTGAATACCATCACTTTAGCCTTTACCTTGTACAGACACGCAAATGTGTGAAATTTTGCATATTTACATACATACGCACACGCACACGCCCATATATATATATATATATATATATATATATATATATATATATATATATATATATTAATACAAGTGCATCTTAGATATACACATTGATAAAAGCATATCGAGCAAAAAAATATTTACTAAAAACCTTAAAAAATCCCTATAATACATTTTTACAAAGTTAATATAAATCTATTAAAACATTTTATTTTTTAAAAAATAAAATAAAATAATACAACAGTACTATTGAAATTCTACTTAAATTAAATTATTTTTTTTGTAGACTGAGGTATATCAGCTATGTATTGTGAACTTAAACATTGTCGTCCATATTACATTCAAATAAATTCTAGTACTTCCAGACTTTTTTACTGAAGTCGTTAATAAAAGCAATATTTAATTATAACTCATATTACAATGATATTAAGATTTTTTTGTGTAATTTGTTAGAATTTATTCAAAGAATTTACATTTTGAAAAAAATGTATAAGAGGAATTGTTTGTCAAGTTTTATAAAATGATTTTTTTATATATGATACGAGTAGAATGGATGATTCTTGTATAGTGATTAAGTTTCAATAGTTAAAAAATACTATATTTTTCAATTATTGGAGTAATTTTTTGTTGTTAAAATAAATAATTGTTTAATTTGATTGTAGATATATTTATTTTAAATACATTTAATAACTTTAGTTTGATAATCAAAATTGTTATTTAGATAAGAGATTTCAATGTTTATCTGTTTATATATCTATTCTAATTATTTAGAAAATAAGTACATTTTTTCAGTTTTTGATCCAAGTATTACAGTTGCATATTTTTTTGTATGTTTAGAGAATGGGAACCGTGCATGGCGAGGAATTGCCCTATATGTTTGGAGCACCACTCGTGGATGGATTCAGTCATTTTCCAAAAAATTACACGAAATCTGAAGTGGCGTTATCTGAAGCAATGATTGTCTATTGGGCCAACTTTGCCAGAACTGGGTAAGTGTTTTTGTTATTTAATTAGTGTCGTATATATATATATATAAATTTATGTAAAAAAATAAAATAGTTTTCGTTGTGTGAATTTATTTTTATATTTGATTGTAAAATTTAAACTCCTTAAAAATAAAATGTGTTTTTTTGTAATAATTAAGCGTTAAAATTAAATATTTAATATTTTTAATGATTTCTATAAAGCTTTCGTTTATAATTTATAACTGTAATGAAACATTTCGTGTAATGAATTTATAATTAAATTTTCTGAAATCATTATAAATCATTTGTCATATAAACGAACAGAAGTAAGGAGTTTTTATTGAAAATCGGAATTTATTAAGAAACGTACTTTATTTCTCCGAGTAAAATTTATATCACAAATCAAAAAAAATCGTGAAACTATTACAGTTAAGTATTCTTTTTAATTCTGTTGGATGCAGCACGTGTTTGTTATTTTAAATGAAAATTAAAGTTTGAAATTAATACAGTATATGTACAGTACATAGATAGATACTTTGATGTATGTACGTATGTATGTATGTATGTATGTATGGATGTACATACTTGAGTAAACTTCACGGTCGTTGTTAAAAGATAGCTGCAAATAAAATTAAATTCCGTTGAAATATGAGTCGCAATTTAAAGTGCTGATGTACCATTATCTAGTAAGTTGCCAGAACGGCGTTATTATATAAACGATAACTTGTAGTGAATATTTTAACATCTAGTGTAGTAGTTGTTAGGCAGACGGTGGTATTTTAAACTTTTCGACGCGAAGTGACTCGCAAAGTGCGCGGCTACGAGCCGTTTTGTTTTTTAATAGTTGGACGAAATTACTCCGCCGTTATGTTGTCAATTATTAATGCACGACGGTGACACAGCTTCGCGGTCGAATAACTTCGTGCCGCGTGTTTAATATTGAAACGATTACATGAAATGGATTTGAATAATGTACTGTGTTTCAAATTAAAACGTTGCTTTCCGTACGACGAACGCACGTTCATGGAGTATTGTAGTTTTTTATTATTTTTTATTTTTTAACGATACGTGAACATTCTGTCTAGTCGGTGATTCTATTATAATCGCTCGTCGTAGATTCTTCTCTTGTTAACAAATCGACTTTTTCTCGCATTTAATCTCATTTTCAGCAAAAACGACCGGTGATATTAGATCAGGTATTATGTGTTTTAAAACGTTTCAGAGCTTTTAAATTATTCATTAATTGAAACGAAAACAGACTAATGTACTGATTAAATATTTTATGTACGTACAAAAGATTTTAATAACAATTCGAAATAAAACATGAGAATTGTGAAATATCGGAGAAGTCGGAAATGGAAATAAATAACGGAACACAATATTTATTTCATTGATTTTGATTCGAGTCATTGAATTCAATAAATTTATTTGAGTTAATAGTATATATATAAATTGTGCATGAACAATGCACGTGCAATAAAGATAATATAATTTAATCTATAAAAAGAGGATTATTTATGCTTTTAAATAAAATATATACAGTTCAGTTTCTAATTCGTATGTTGTAAGATTTTTTACATTTTTAAATTTACTCGCCAGTGAATTTATTTTCTACATAGACATATATATATATATATATATATATATATATATATATATATATATATATATATATGTCAACGGGTAGTTTATGTCCGTCGTGTTTGCAATTATCGCTTCACGTACGCGTTGTGAATTTTTTCATACCGAAATATAGGTCCGTCGTAAAGACCGACTGAGAGAGAAAAAGAGATCTGTTGCACAAATTGTCGTTGTGACCTTTTACGCACTCACGCATCACACACGTAAAATTCACATTAAGCAAAATTCGCGGAGATTAAGCGTACCTTTTTACGACATTTTATCCTGTCCAGAAACAGCGCGACAGACAGAAACGACAGACATTGTCGACATATTTCACAGTTGTACAACCGTTATACATTTATTCAGTATAAGTATTTTTTCATTGGTGTGGATATGATATGTGTGTCCAAATATTATTAGTATTTTGATGAAAAATTAATGTTGTTAAAGGTATTTTAAGAATAATTCATAACGTGGGATCGAATGTATGAAATAAAAATATAATTTATTCAAGTTTAATATCAAATTATTTCAGTTTATTTTCATTTATATCTTTTATATATTTTATCAGTCATTATGATTATGTCTGTTTCAATATTCGATGAAAAAAATATATTTATATATATATGACTTATTAATTATTGTGCATGTTCACTTAAAGAGGAACGTCTCGTTGAGTAAATCCGTCATCTCGAAATCGCTCGTTTCTATATGAATAATTTAATTATTTAACGAGGTATAATAATTCCCCGGGGACTTACTGAACATAATGCCATTTATAAATACATTACGTACGCTTGTGATGAGTTTGTGCATAAGTCACATGTGCGTACGTTTCATCATTCGACGAGTCTTTGCCAAAAACATCTGTCGCGACTATTCTTGTAAACAATAGGTAATGAAACGTTACCAGAAAATCCTCAGTGTTATTTCAATCAGGTTTGTCTCAGAAATGAAAAAAGTTCAATGGAACGAGGCATGTTTTAATAACAAAATCGGTCGTTTATTTATTTTTGACCCTCGTTGTCATCGTTTAAATTGTTAATGTTTACTTTGGTGATTGATGTCAGTCGAAATGTTAGATCATGATTTCGGTATTTAATTCTGTACGATGAGTTCGAAAACGATTTAAATTCGTTACATTTAAATCGATTGTCCATCCATCCATTCATCCATTGCCATTGTCACAGTCGTCGTGAATGTTTTATGTTTGCACGGAAACTAATCGGATTCCAGTACTGTGTAGATGTGCACAGAACGTAGAGGTATCGCCCCGGAACAACATTCTCTTTGTATGTACGACGAGCACTCACGACGGGTAAAGGCGACAGGTTAAAACGCTAATTAAATATGCGGGACGTGCGGTCGCGCGTCGCCCGTTGTTATTGCTGCAACATGGTGAACATCGTCGTCGTCTCGGCAATGACCACACCGCAGCGTCGGTGGAACGGTGCAAGAACCTGCAGGTCAGTAACGTTCGGACATAAGTTCAGTTTGACCTCGCCGTACGGCTGAACAAACCGCTGATACTGTCGTTGAAAGTGCTCTGAAACTTATGTCGAGGATGAAGCGCACATTATGCCGACGTTTTCTGCGAACGCCCTACGGTACATCCAAATTGTATCCGAGACTAGATTCGGAGCTACTCGAGAGACTGTATTATGGAATTTAATTGCCTCGACCTTTTCACAACGTGTCGCTCGTCTATTTTTATGTCTTGAATATTCGGCAAATGTTGTGACGAGACGACAAACTCTCTGAGAGTAAAAAAATACACGAGGCTTAAAAAATACGTCGAGATGGTCAGAATGAAAAACAATGAGAATATAACCGGGTTTGCAATTCAAAACATTCATTCAACTAATTATATTCCAGAAAAAAGTAATAAATATAAAAATTCATCAGTTATACGTAATAAGCTTGTTTTAAATTCTCAGCTCTTTACTTTTTAGAAAAGTTAAAAAAACTTTGTCGACGAAACTGATTTTAAATTTGTTTTAAATAAAAAATTTAACTTTATATCGAATATAATATTCGTTTGAAAAGTTCTATTTATAAATATTTAATGACATGTTATTTGTAGAATATTTATAAATTCTAGATTTTAACATAATGTTTGTTTGAAGTTATAAATCAAGAATATTATTATATATGAATATTATTATTCATGAAATTGTGATATATGTATATATATATATATATATATATATATATATAAACGATTGTATATATTATGAAAATTTTATTTCAATAAATCAATTATAATTTAATGATAATAAAAGCACTCAGACTGTTTAAAAATGAAATAAATAAAAATTAATTTTGTTGACAAATATCAAATTATATTCGATAATCAATTCATTATTGTGGCAAAGCTTAATTAATTTTTTTGATGAAAATCAACATTGGAACTCTTATCTAGATAAAATCATAAGAATGATAAATGAAAGTTTCACGATCTTTTATCTATTTAATTTTATATAGATACAGAAGTTTTATTTGTAGAGCTTGTTTAATGAAAATCATATATATATATAATGTACTTATCTGATAAATGAATTTTTCATTGATATCGTAAAAATTTTATTTTAATTATAACAATTTTATTTGTTTTAAGATTTTATAATACAGCTTTCTTACGATGATGGTATGGCTATCGAAGCACGCATCAGCTTATAAATGAATAAAATGAACAATAAATAATTATTAAACACTTTTACAATATTTTGTGGTGTTGAGATAATAATTGATTTATGTATAGCTGTTTTTTTTAATTAAATTTATTTTAATCATTTTATATTTGAAATATAAAGTTCTATATTGTTAATTTTAAAATTATAATATTTAACCAGAATTTCTTAGCCTTATGTTAAATTATTAATTGTGTGTATTTCAATATTTTTTAATTTTTAAATATGCAAAATTGTAAAATATTTATTTATTATTAATAATTATCTCACTAATAAATTTCAGTCATTGTTAATTTTTAGATTTGTTTCATTATGAAATGTTATTAATTTATAAAATTCGAAACTTGTAATCTGTTTTTATTTGAATTTTATTTTTTGAGAAATACAATTTCAAAATTAATATTTTTATATTGATTGAATGTTTCAAAGTAATCATTAAGGTAGATTTCAATCGTGTCTAATTGAAAAATTTCAAAAGTAAAACAAAATTCTTTTTCTATTAGTAAAACATGTTAATTTATATTGACTGATTATCACAATAATCGACAAACATACATCTGTACAACAAAATAATTTGTAAATTGTTATTTTTTTCTTATCAACTCCTTAATAATAGGGATATTGAGATATGCAACCATACTTATAGATTTGCGTGCATATGTTCCGTTCTTAATGCAAATGTACGATTCAATTAAAATTTTAACCGAGCGCATCTTTGTGCATTAATTCTAGTAACATTGAACAAACTTTATTACTGCTTGCAAGCAACAGCATACAGATGCAATTTATGCAGAAAGTTTTCCGTTAGTTCTCCGTTTAAACTAGATGATAAATTATAGAAAATTGTAGTTGGAAAAAATGTCAGACGGAAAATTTAAATAATTCTTTAGAATTATATCACTGTACTTGCTACGTTATTTCATCTTGTTATGTAAATCGTTTGCTATTTTTAGTACGATACTCATTTTCTTTAATAGTTTATTCAATTTAGAAATGAGACTCGATTAATTTACCATGAAATATAATACATATAAATCGATGTATAATTCATAAAAAATGTTTGTGAAAAAATTAGGAGTTAAAAACCTTTTTTTATTTTCAGAAATATATTTAATTTATAATTCAGTAACTGTAATTAGTTTGAACATTTTTTTTAAAGAAAATTTAAATTATATTGAAAAATCTTTGAGATGTAAATTAATGAAATATTTTATATTATCATATATATTCTGCCGATACAATTTTCTAATTTTTGTTTTTATTAACGAATCAAGTAAATGAATTTATTTATCTTTTCTTATAAATTTATATAAGAAAATTTATCTGTTCATATAAATTGTCTATTCAGATAATTTTAAAAATGTAGATCTAATATATATACATGAAACTGAACTGATCCTTTATAAAACTTTTCGAACAACATGTTGTTGATCACGCCATATGAATATTATGAAGTCAGTGTCATTTGGCAGGATCTTCATCATCATTATTCCTTTGTCACGATATTTATTCTGCGCACGCTATGAAATTTTATATAGATAAATCTCTATTTTACTCACTACTCCATATATATATATATATATATATAAATCTGTATTTATTTAAAACTTGTACTTGTGTACAAGAAATGTTCACTAATAATATTCACTTATATTTTCGCGACAAAGTTCATTAGAATTCAGCTCAGCTGTCTATGGGAACACATTAAAGCTTACTTATTTGCAATTCAAAATATTTATCGGACGGCTGTTTATACACGAAATCAACGTGAATTGAAATATTTTCAATACGAAAATGTACTCGAAAATATAAAGATGAATGCTTGCCTTTTGTATATATATATATATATATATATATATATATATATATATATATATACATATATACATTTGAAATGAAAATATTTAATTGATAATGAAAATGAAGAAAGATACATAACGAATAATGAAATATATTATACTGTTCAATTCTGTTTAAAATAAAAATGATGTAAATTATTTTTCAAATTCGGCATTGGTTTAATTCTGAATCATTAATATTAATTTTGGGTGTCAAAATACAGTGAGTAATTTTATATCGTGCAAATTGAATATTTTTCTGAAACAAATTCAAAATTGTTTATTTATTCATAATTATAATGTAAATATTTTGATTTAAAACAAACTATTCTTATATTGAAATTATATTACAGACATATTTATTAAATAAATTAAAAAACACATTGATATTTCAAGCTGCTTTTTTTATTAAACAAATTTGTTCAAGTTACTTTAATGTTTAATTTGTATTATTTATTTTGTAATATAAATACAAAATTAATATATATATATACATAAAATGTACTTGTAATTGATGAGTCTACAGAAACACATTATATCGTTCAAACTGTTGTAAGTTTCAATACGTTTGAAAAATTGAAGAAGAATGTAGAGTATTAGGTTCAGATATTTATATGAATATATATGACTGTTTTATCTGCTCTCGTCGAATAAAGCAGAATAAATGTCTAAAGTGATTCTTATTTGTAAACTAAATGAAAGTACTCTTCGATGCTTTCAATTCCATATCATTACTCTTAGCTCACTTCAGATCTCTATTTATATCTTCTGAAGTTGTTGAGTATCAAACTCTGACAAAGTTTCTGTATAACTTTGTCACACATCCAAAAAGAGTCTTATATTTGATTTAGTAACGTTGTGAATATAGTTTGTAAATAGAATAAGCAGAAGGGGACCAATTATTTGGTCTCGTGGAATTGTAGGTATTACGAGGTAATGTTTATGCTTTTAATATAAGATGATTGTTAGACAATTTAGTCTGATAGTCATAACGAATATATGCCTAAATAGGTTGATTTTTAATTTTTATTTTATTAGACGAGCAGCCGATAAAACGAGATTAAACGAATTATAATCGGTTCAATCGAAGCGCAGTGCAAATACTAAACGAGGCGTAACGAAGTTGACCGTCGAACGAATAATATTTAATAAAGGTAATTAAAAGCGTACGAGTGGAATTAAAAGTCTGCATCGTTGTTACGTTCGACTTTTCTGGTTACGATTAAATCGACACATCGTGTTGACGTTAATTATTTTGCCTCAGTGTAAACATTTTTCCATTCGATTTATATGTATGGAAACGATCGTGTACAATGCAATGACAACCACTGGCTCGGTTTTCAGCCCCAATAAACACGTCAATAGTTTTGGAATTGTGTGTTTGAAAGCTATTTTGCAGGTGGGCACACGATGTTTGAACTAATATAGTTAATCGTGGTGAATGCAGATCAACATCTGTTCACGTTCACACACATATCATATTCTTATATATATATATATATATATATATATATATATATATATATATATATGTATAAATCAAACAAAAATCCTACATACGTAGTAAACACTAGAAAACGTGTCTATGAATAAAAAAAGTCTTACATCGAGTGAATATTAATTGAACTATTGTATGTACATAATACGATATCGCATATCCGTTCTTCATATTAAATCAATGTCTGCTCGACGGAAAAGTCAAGATTCTTCTTAGGTGAAATAAAATAAAGAAAAAAAAATGACGAGGAAGACGACAGCGAAGAAGACATACGCGTACGTGTCCGATCATAAATTACCATTTATGAAAACGGGCATGTTTTTACAACACGCGATATTTTTTACTTTCGCGGAAAAATATTGCCCGGAAACTACATAAAACTTTTGCCGCGGTGTGTATGTATGTGTGAGTGTGTGTTTGTCGCTTTAGTTATGCATTCTTGTGGACGAACAGAACTATTTATACGCATTTACTGTGTGTAGTCGAGTTACGGTTCGGTGGAAAAAATATGTTCGTGTAAAAGTTATTCGAGTTGAAACTGTTAGTGCTGATACATTGCAGTATTAACAAAGTAAACGAATTATATTTCAAATGATCAGGATCGTTTTTAACATCTATATATTATCGAACGTACATACATATATACTTATATATAAATTCTCATTGAAGTCTTTTTAATCATTTCAATAAATACCAGTTATCTAATTAATTACATAAGAAGGATTATTGTTGTTTTCTCTATGTACATCGTTTATTATTTTGTATATTTATTTAATTATGATTTCTAATAAAATTTTCATAATGTTTAAACAAAGGTAAATACTATTTTAAAATATTTTTCATTGTAAACATAATAAAATTAAATCAAAGTAAAAAAAATATTTACAACAAACTCTAAATAATATTTATATTTTTGTAGAAGAAAAACACATATTTTTTCATTTCTATGAATGAAAGTAACTTACACTGACACATGTACACATTTGTTTATTTAACCTTTCTCTTTTCTTTATATATATATATATATATATATATATATATATATATATATATATATATATCTTTTTTGTTATAAAGTTCCTTAAACATTTCAAGATACATTACAATGCATAACATATGTACATTTTTACGATAATAATTCTCATATTTTTATTTTATCTTTTTTTATATTGTTTCATTTGAATAATTTAAAAATCCATTTTTTTTATTTTTCTTATAACTGCGATGGCATTTACATAAAGTAAGCACAAATGTTTATTATATATATATAAGCATACATATAAATAATTATAAATGTCAGAAAAGATAACTTTTTGTATAAAGTATTTAATTTTTATTTTTCAATAAAAATTGTTCATTTTTTCTTCTAAAAATCGATCAATTATATATATTTATATATATATATATATATATATATATATATATATATATATATATATATTACAATTTTCATTCTGTACTTGGTTGAAGTTAATGAGGATATATTGTATATAAGTGAGATCTCTGACGTTTTCTTTGTATCTTTTGTGTTTGGCGAGTGCTGTTGAAGGCTTTAATGGAATACTCTACTACATTCTCAAACAACGTTCATACATACACACACACACACATATATATATATATATATATATATATATATATATAAACTCATACAATTGTGTGATGATTGAAACAGCACGACCGGTTTTCTTTGGACACAATAACTTTATATTAGATTTTGTGTGTTCGTCGACGAGCGTTTATAACATTATATCGTTCATTCGTGCAAATTCAGTGACAAAAATAATTAAGAAAAATCATCTGTACCTGAAATAATGAAATAAATTAAATTGTTTTGTACTTTGAGATCCATTTTTATTCTTTCGTTCTATCATTGTCAATTTATATATATATATATATATATATATATATATATATATATATATTCATTAAAACATTATTATAATTGAAGTATGTATTTCATAATTAGTATGGAATTAATAATCTCTGAACTTAATGTTGTATTTGTTGAGAAACATCTGGATTTTGTAATTTCTGTCTAAAATAACTGATGGATAAAAATTCAGAGAATTTCTCATGATGAACGTTGTGTTGTGCATTTAAATCGTTGGCGTGGACTTAATATATTCTCATAAATTATGAAAATCACTGGCCTATTAAAATTTTATCTTGGAAAATAATTTTAAATGTCTAGCTAATATTGAATTGTGCTTTTCAACAATTCTCGAGTCATTGTGGAAATCATAATACGATTCTAGTAATTTCCAGTCTTTTATATGCTCGTCAGTTTGCCAGTGACGGCGATTTAATTTTTTTGATTTAACAAGTGAATTGAGTGCTAGTCACAGATTTATGGTTTTGCTTCGTTTGTTAAGAATACGTTCTTTTCTATAATGCTGCACATTGATATTTCCTCCATTCATCGTCGTATAGATGTTTATTTTGAGAAAATATCTACAATGCTTCCTGATAACATTTGTACATTTCCTGTTCGTGTAGATCCGTCTGTCGTGTAATCCACTTGCATGTGTTCTGATAAGCTTGTATTGCGACTCAATTCCTGTCGATCGGATCGAATCTTTTCGACACCCCGCAGCTATCGCTTTCGGCTGCACACCATTTATTTCGTCAACCGTAAAACTGGCGAATGGCGCAAAACGGCTTCGGTTCGATGTCAATAGTCTCGGCATTGTGTTCCTTGTTTGCGCTTATACATCTGATGACCTTGTTTATTCACACTCTCGAATAAACCATCGATACATTCATCGGTCCCTTACACCTCCAACGTCGTCGTCGTCGGTGCTGCTGTTGTCGTCGATACGTTTCCTTCTTCGTATACCGGAGTTTAATTCCATGTTTATGCGCCCCGAGTCTATATTTCTTCGCTCAATTGACAAGTGAGCTCGTGTCGAAATTTATTTGTACGCCGTTTGAACGAACGCTGACGTGTCGAGGCGGGGGAACCGTTTAAATTGATGTTCGTGCGCGTGTTCTTTTGATACAGTGTGTGATCAAACTTTCTAACGAGCACGAACGTTCACTTGCCGCAATTAATTGATGGTCTTATTGAGTAATACTTTATATTAATCAGACAGACGCTGCTCCCTCGATATATTTCTCAATTCAACAGACGTGCACAGTTTCGTTTCTCTTTGTGTGATGGAGCGCTTTGTATGAATCGAATAATCAATTATACTCGAATATAGTTTCGACGGCGACGACAAATGTTGTAAGAAATCCGCAGCGAGTGGAAATGTTGCGAGACCTGGCATTTCGAAATGAAAGCGTGTACCGATTTCGAGCAAATTAATATTTTTACACTAGTTTTAGTCGAACGTATAAAGAGAAAAATGTCTATCAGAGAATGATAAAAACATTCTCGTTTTAAAACAGGAAAAATGATCAAAGGAACGTTCAATGAAGTTATAATCGTATTATTCTATTTCTATGCATACATAGTTATAATGAAGAATAAAAGCTTTGAACATTAAATGCTCAGTGTACATTTAAATTATACACATTTCAAATTGTGTATTTAATATAAAAGAAATAATTTGAATATACAAGAGATTATCTATTAAATATAAACATGTATTTGTGCATTATGTATATCCCTTTAAAAAAATACCACAAAATAATCCCATTAGTAAACGGTAATCATCAATTAATACAATTCAGTAAACACATTCGTAATTCTATTAATCGTATTTTAAATATAACAATTTTAGCATTGCATTTATTAACTGAGACTTGACTGTATACTTTAATTTACATACATACATATATATATATATATATATATATATATATATATATATATATATATATATATATATATATGGTTGTTATGTGAGCAGGTAATTAACCAGTGGTATAATTTGCTGAACAATTTATCCATTTGTTTACAAAATTTAAAACGCGCTCTCTCGACTACAAACCTGAATAAACACACATACACACATGTACACATACAGATAGATAACTGCATCGTCGGTTCGCTAATTACATAATACACAGTTTTGGAACTGTTGCATCGGGACGATACTAACTAATTTGCTCGACAGTTAATGTTAATTACGTTCTCTTTGTTATATTCTATCCGATGTTGTTGAACTTGCTGAAATGGCCGTACGATAGTTTTCCCCAGATTCGTTGATGCGAACGAAAACTATACGGACATTAACATTTTTAGTGACGATTTAAGAGAACTGTTGTGTTCCTACATTCGTTGGTACCTCAAATTCCACCAAATGCACATTTTGGAACATTTACATTTATATTTATGTTATTTTTATTATGGTTCGTTCAATCTCTTTAGAATAATCTTAGTAATTTGAAAATTATTTAAACTGTTTTATAATTGTTAACATATTGCATTTTCTATCAAATAGATTGATTTGAAAGCTCATCTTATTGAATTTATATTAAAACCATTTTAAAGTATACATTTAGTAAATACGATATTCAATTCGTCGAATTTTTTTTGTTTTCATCACATATAACCACTTTTTATTCCTGAATTTTTTTATATCTTTAAATTCCTAGTCAATAGTTTTCTCTTTTTGATACATCGTCTATATTTTTATCTTTCTGATCCATTAAATTTTCTCTCCATATCTACATTTTGTTTCCTTATGTATATATTATGTGTGTGTATACATATGATATATTCATATGTAATTAATATAAATTAAGAGACCATGTCATACTATATAGAGATGAATGTATTACATAGCATGCAACCCATTATATTGTAAATGTGATCTATGTGTATCTTCAATATCTTACTTAATGACAGTTTAAGCATCATATTGCAACTATGTACATGATCATATTTTCATCTTGAATTTACTGTAATTATATTTTGTCAAGACATTAAGACTACCTACAAGTGAACATCTCTGGAATTGGTTCTATGTTACAGACACAAATAATGTTCTTTACGTTTATAACGATTTATAAATAATTGTTTTTAGTTCATAATAAAAGTTCTTACTTTTAACTCACAGTTCATTTTTGAAATAGATCTTTAATAAAATACGTGCTGAAGTTAATAGAATAAAGAGTAACTACTTCAACGTGCAGTTTGACTGTATTTTTCTTTAAAGACTACTACCTTTTTAGGTGTACGAAAAATAATAACAGATCACACGGAAAATATATTTTCAATGTTGAATATTCTTAAAACATGCGATGTGTTAAGTACAAATGTTTCTCTTCTAAATGTTACCAGTCAGTCTAACTGTAACATTTAGTGTTTGAAAATAAAAGTGGATGAATAAATAAAATCGAATCATCACGCGATGTGAAAATACTGTGAGTGCAATACTTCCATTGCTATCTCGTCACATTTGTGACTAAAAAGTTTCGACACGTTTTGATGGACAATAAGAGGCTTACGAACGAGCAACCTCGTCGTTGTCGTTGACTGAAATGCGTTTTTGAGGAACGGACGGACCGCAACAGCCGCGAATCTTTCTCATTTCGTTCTACATCAATGTACGTAGAGGAATATTGTTTATGGTCGAAGAGTTTTGTTTTTTGTAAACAGATTCTCGTAACAAAACAAAAACACGAAAAGGGAATAGGAAAATTTAATTAATCGAAACTTGAAAAAATATAAATGAAATGAATGAATTCGGTTCATATTGTTTTAAAATAGTAATTTACTTTATAGTATATATATTTTTTTGTAAATGTTACAATTAGAAAAATACGATTGTATTTTTTAAAACGGATCATATTATTTCAACGTCTAGAAATACATTCTGATTATCTGATATTGTAATATTTCACATCGTTATGTTCCTTTATTTATTAATGTTGATGTTGTAATGTCACAGGTATTTTTTGGTTTTGAATGTTTGAATATTTTCAATTAAGTTTCGTACATTCGTTTCGTTTCAATAACTGTAGTTGTTATTAAAGAAATGTATACAATATATATATACTGTTTCTCTCTTACGTACGTACAGTATATATTTATATAATTTCCACTGTCGAAAGCAATTAAATATGACTCTACAATAAACCATTTTTCTTTCAATGACGATGTAGCAGCATCTCTCTATCTCTCCCCTTTCGCAATGTTACGACGAACGTTCGTCGCGGAAACATTGAAATTCCAGTTTCAATTCGGCCATAAACCAATTCATTTTAATGAATTCCACTTCAACATAACAACTTACAAAAGGTATTAATTTTAAAATCTTCGCAAAATTGGTGAACGTTTCGCTTTATTAAGTCAAATAAATTTATTACGAATACATCTAACAGGTAAATGTATTCGACCTCGTTCAGTGAGCACTATTACACCCACACAGCACATTCACCATCCTATATATATATATATATATATATATATATAACATTTTAATAAATGAAATACAATGCTTTTTCATAAACAAATAGTTAATAAAAATGTCTAATTAATTTATAGATAAAAACTTGCTATGTTGCAATATTATTTTCATCTTTTATATTTTTTTTAATAAAGATTTTAATTTGTATATATTGTATCCAGTACAATATAAAATATTTTCTCTCCCTCCCCCCTCTCTATATATATACAATTTATAAACATTCTGTCTGTGAAAACATATGAAATATTCGATATGATGTTCAAACATTAACATAAACATATTTACGATCGAATTTTATTATTGGGACCGTGACGGTCGTGCGAGTGGATCACTTAAAGAAATTTGTGTTAGTTCCGAAATTATGTATCATCTGAACGAAACTTATCAATGTTTCGCATTTCTGCGCCGTTATATTTATGTGTTTAGTTTTACTAAAGTTTCGGATTGAAAAAGTTTTTTGTGTCTGGAGTGCAGTAAATGTACTTTAGCAGTAAACTTTAGCTAGAACAACGTTATGCCAATATTGAGTATATCGGACTGTGTATGGCTGCATATGTGTATATAAATATATAACGTGCGAGCATGTGTGTTGGTATATTTTTAGGCTGTTTTGAGAACATTTTCTATAAAATAAGTTGATGCTTTTTATCACGTGTATCCATCACGTTTTATAATTGTGTATCAAAGAAAAATATTCTATGATTTTTTTATTAACTCGTTCGTTTTGTTTTTATTATTTTTAAATAAAATATTATATTATTTGTTTTGGAATTGTAACGAATTAACTTTTATACAAATAATCTATCACCCCGATACCACAAGATATTGGAAAAGTATTCAATATTTATTTATTATTCATTTTATTTTTCTAAAATTTGATGTACATTTCAATGGAAATGTCATCAATTTATCAATAAAAGAAGTGAACAATATCTTTTTTAAATATCAAAATTTTTCAATATTTTGTGGTGTTGGAGTAATAGATTATCTGTATGAAAATATATTATTTTAATTGAATATACAAAAAAAAATAATTATATATATTTGAAAGGGTATATAGTCTTGTATTAAATTTTTATTTTACTCTCAGATTTATTTTGTAAGCAAGATTATAATTTTATTTTAATAACATCCTGTTACATTTAAATATTTATAATTTATAAACGTGTTAATACGAGTTATATATTTAATTGAGATATCTTTATATATATATATATATATATATATATATATATATATATATATATATATACGTATTGCAACATCTTTCTGAAAGTAATTTATATGATTTGACGCCATCTGTTGCAGAAATCCCAACGAACACCAAAAACAGGAGCCAGTGCTCGCAGCCTCCAGAGAACGAAACCGATTCCGAAGTATTGTCTGGGATGAATACGATTCCGTGCACCAGAAATATCTCGAAATTGGTGAGTCGACATTTTCGTACAATATTTGTTCAGTCGTAAAGATTTTTTTTTTCTATCTTACACACTTACAAATACAAGTACATATATATATATATATATATATATATATGTATGTATATAGGGAACAAAGAAATGTTATTTAAATATAAAATTATTGGAAGAATTTAATCTAGTAAAATTATATTTTTTGTGTATTTTTATTGAGTGGATTGATATATTTCATTTTGAGAAAAATGTAAATATAATTTTTTGTTACATTTCGGACAATTTATGAAAAAATTATAAGGGATGTTATCTAAAAAATATACGCTGAGTTTTCAATAATTCGTAAGAAAAATTCGTAGAGATTACAATAATTAATTTAGTCATTGTTCAGTTATTAACAGTAACTCGAAATTAATTAAAAATCAATTTTAAATATCTCACTAATGATAAAAAACGATATTATTCGATTAAATACGATTTAATTTTTCGAAACGTTCGTAAAATTTTAATTATCGCCACCGTGACGCCGCGTGAGTAATAATAATATTTATCGACTTTTGGAAGTACGTTGTCAAATTATGCGCCGAATATCTAATTCGATGTACGTCGACGAGCCACTGCTGTTGTGTGTAAGTGCGCTCGTTTACTCTGTTTATAGAGAAATTCCGAGATGGTTACAGTTATGTCCATAATAGCTTCAATATCTCATCGTAACGACTATGGAGTTCTCTTTAAACCGGAGCTAATTTTCAAGTTTTCAAAGCATATTCAACATAGAATATAAACTATAGACTGTGTGTGGAAATGCGCTCGTGCGCGTATATGTGTGTGTGTGTGTGTGTGTGTGTATAAATGTGGGTACGGTATTGGTTGCGTTTGGTATTGTTTAATGTTCGTCCTTAATTGTCTTATAATTCATTTCGATATCATTTATGAACGGACTGGATGAATGATTAACTTTAATAACAGTTTTATGGAATGTTTGTTGCTCATAAAATTTAAAGTACATTTTATGTTTCCATTTTAAATTAATATATATTTTTTATTTTTCTTTAAAAAAAAGTTTTCATTACACAACTGAATTTCATTTTTAACATAGCTTTTTATATTTGTTAAGGTTTCTATTGATGTTAAAATACATATTAAATATTTTGTAATTTTTTTAAAAAATAGAATTTCAATGTTTTCATTTTATTAGTAACATTTATTATTTTTATTTTCCCACAAGAGACTCACAAAATTAATATCATAATTTACAGATATATAGTTACACGAATTCTTTAGTTTTTGAAGTGAAATGTATTTCGATTTATACACTTTTAGATAACATTAATCGATGGTGGAAAAGTGTTCGCAGTTTCTATTTATTTGGATGTAGAAAAACAAGTCGAACTACATTTTTTACATACCACAACCTAACCGGACTCGATCGCGAGAACTAATCGCAGTTTTAGTTTTTTTTTTTAAAAAAAAAAACACGACATGATAAATTATATCGGCTCTAGATTTTTTTTAATGGCACCCGCAAAGTTTAATCTACACCGTAATAGAAAATTTGTCCTTTGTTTTATTCTAGGTGCCTTTCATGTCTCCGAGTTTAGAATTGATTACTTTGTGTTCACTTCCAGACCTTTCCGACTGAATAACAATGAGAAAAGACGAGTTTTCACTATTAAGTTTCGCAGCAGTTTGTGTGTGTTCTTTAAGAATTTGTTTTCCTTTCAATAGATTTAAAACGGAGGTACAACCGAGAATTTTGAATAAGGAAAGGAGGAACGTTGTTGTATCGTCGTTCGGTTTCTGTGACAACGATGACGGTATTGTCTGTCTTATCGACATGAAATTTTTAAAAAATACAACAGCCAAGATTGTTTCGACGTTTATCTTTTTAATTAAAAATTGTATCTTTATATATATATATATATATATATATATATATATATACATATATAAATATACGAAGAAAATCATTTTTTTATTATATTAAATCTTTATCAACTATACAGAATCACGAAACGTTAAAAATCAAATCACTTTCAATATTGACACTGGCTGGTTTATAAGTACGTGATGATGTTTTTTCGAATTTAATCTTTTTAACTTAAGAGTGTTCGTTAATTTTTTTACATATTTTGACAAAAGATTTAATTTTTGACTATCTAGCTTATTAGAGTAGACATATTTTCAATTTTCTCTATTCTTTTGAAACTAATTAACGTGAAGAAAAGTTTAGTGACTGAATCGATTTATCATTTAATTGAAACTCTCTGACGAGAAATACGAACAAGACTAGTGACTGAAAGTTCTTATTTAAGATGTATTAAAAATCGATTTCTACGTTCTCTAAATAAAATAAACGATGATTTCGACTAGTACAAAAATAGATTCAAACATGAATAAATTGACATTTTCGTGTATCGTTTTCCATTCCAGTGTGTGGGCGTGTATGAGCAACGTTAACAAGAATCAAATTCACGTCGCAGTAGTGCAAGTGGTGCTTGAAAGTTGCAAACGCCACCGTGTCGTAGTATGTCTGTAATTTGTGTCGTCAAACAGATTCAAATACATGTGTGTATATATATATATATATATATATATATATATATATACACGTTATTGTAAGTCAGTTAATTTATGAAATATTGATTTTTTATTCAATTGAATTTATATACAAATATGTATTAGGTAAAGAAAAATATTTAAAAATCCATTAATAAATGAAATAAATAAAATATCATTTATTTCTTTTAAGTATGTAGTTCACGAAGACAAGGTTTCGAATGTAAAATTGAAAATAATTGTAGAGAAATGTTAAAATCTACTTATTTCACAAGCATATCATTAGACTAATGACGGTTTTTAAAAAAATCCTTACTTGACCTTATTACTTTCGCTCTATAAAAACGACACACGTCTTTTTTAATATAACAAACATTCGCAAAATGCAAAACATTTCATAATGAAATGCATATTTAAAACGTACAATTTTTTTTTTAAATATATATATATATATATATATATATATATATATATATATATTCTAATATATTTAATGTTTGAAA
Organism: Neoneuromus ignobilis; assembly: GCA_029203775.1. Lineage (NCBI taxonomy): Eukaryota > Metazoa > Arthropoda > Insecta > Megaloptera > Corydalidae > Neoneuromus > Neoneuromus ignobilis. The sequence goes on along the minus strand of CP092095.1, from coordinate 29,021,085 downwards.
GAGTCGAGCAACCCTCTTGGTATATGTAACATTTTTGGTAAAAATGAACAAACAAAATGTTTTGCATGGAAAAAATTACGACATGTATGTAAATAAAGTGTGTTACAGTGAATTGACATGGATTTTAAATTCAGGTCATTTGGTGTACGTCAAATTGTAGTATTTTTTTTGTTATTATTTTGAAAATGCTGATAGAGTTGAATAGAAGCAGATTTTAAGCAGTTCTATGTTTTTATTAAACTTTACAACTACTAATTTCATGATGGAAATTTAGCATAACCAGCACCTCCACCATTCATGAAAGTTCAAGTTATGGAAGTGTGTACGAGAAATAAAATTCTTCCATTGATTTCTGTCCGTAGCTAATTTCATGTAACTCTTACATTTATAATACCATTCTTCTCAAAGGTCTCTTCGTAGGCCTCTTTTCAATTTTTTAGTTACTATTTCATAATGATTTGATGTATTGTATTATTTTCTCTTCTAAAATTCATTTTCTCGATTTTATTTATTGTATCATATCAATTATTCTTAACTGTTATTCTTTATTTATAGGCTTTCTGATTGTGTTTAGAAATTATTAATCGATTCCGATCATGTGTCTGGGCTGTCAAAATTTTTTGCTTTATTTTTGCATTATGTCCAAATTTTTGTCCTATATGTAGAAACAACTATTTTATATTGATAGCAGATTTTTCAATACTGCTTTCAAACACTGTTATGTTGTTATAATTCTAGATCAAATTTTTGGCTATATATTATCATTATATCGTATCATTTTTTTCAAATATTTTATTTAATCTACTTATTCCCATCATTGGCTCTCTAATTATATATTTTCTTTCTCTACAAATCTATTAAACATGATTTTATTTTTCCATATTTATTTCTAACTCAATTTTTTTACTTTTCTCCGAAAGTTTCATATATACACGTATATGTATGTATATGTCTCCCATCGGCACCATGTTTATATGTTATAAACCGTAGCCGACAATCTCTTCGTGCGAGTGCCATGTTTCCGAGGCGTAGTTTCGCCGTCTGTTCCATCGGTCCATGCGGACGGACCACGCTGTTCGACAGTGTGCAGACGACGAGGACCGATGTCGCACACATGCCGTAATAAATGATTTTACGAAGACAAACTTTGAATATTGATATCCGTCGTAGATATCCGGCGTCACTCGAATTCTAGAATTTGGTGTGTGTGAGCGAGCGCGCGCACGCGGGAGCTGTTATTATAACCACATGGTGCACGGAATGTATGCAGAGAGTCGTTGAATAGAAATTGAATGATTTATATTAACGTCGGAGATTGAAATTGATACGTCTTCGGAAAGTTTCCTCTCTTTCTTTTTGTTCCCGTTCGATATTTCTCTTTTGATATGATTATTTTACAAGACAGAGTTCGACGTACATATAAGCGAACCGTATTGATTATGAAAATATATATTCATTTTTTTTTAGAAAAGAGAAACCTTGAAAATTTCTTCCATCGTGAAAACGCCAGATATGATTTTTTTGTAACAAAGAAAAACGACGAATAAAAAATCTTGTACAAGTTACGAAAAAAAAAATACAAACAATTATTAATAATAATTTTCTCTAGATTAATATCGGTTACTGTAAATAATAGCGCTCGTTAAGTATTCGAGAAATAATATAAATAAAGATAACGTTTTTTGTTCAATAATTATCAGCAATTTTTAAATAAAAACAATTTTCTTTTGATAATCGTTATTGAATCTCGAATACCATCCAGATTAATTTATCTCTATTTTGTGAATTTTGGATTCAAATTAATGTTATTTTGTTCTCATATTCGTATTGTCAAAACATTTTTTATCGCCTTCGGACAAAAATTCGGTCTGAGATTATACAATTAAACTTTAATCTTAATTAACAATTGTTTGATCTATACTTTTATCTTTATTTAAAATAATAATATAATTGAAATTAACAGTATGAAATTCAATGAAACTTCTTTTGTAATTTTGATATTTTTTATGAAAAATAAATAACACGTAACATAGAAAATACCTTTTTTTCAAATAAATCTTTGTCGCGGTACAACTGGCTTACGCGTACATTTCTCCGCGTACCCCATGTGAATAATAAGGGTCGGTTCTGTGAAAGATGGGACGTTAATATCTGCATGTACCGGATCTTGTCCGACTGTCCCGGGAAGACAAATGTCTCGCATACTGTGTAAACTGCAAGCACTTTAAGTTCAGTCCGTCCGTGATGGCGGACGTTGTCTTTTATGCACCGTCGGTCACTGCCTTATACGAACGACATTAACATGGATCTGATGGAGGTTTTACTGGAGATGCCGTGCCGTTGCATACCGCAACACACGTACTCACACACGAATGTATGTGTTTGTGTCCGGGCGTGCTGTTATAACAACGGAATTGTACCTATAGTTTTGTAATTCGTTCATTATGTGTTAATCAGATTCAACATGGTATGTGACCCGTGAAAGTCAACCGAAACGCGCGGTCTCGTCAAAAATGAACGTTGAAAAATATACAGAATTTTAAATAAAACAATAACACTTGCAAATAATTCTTTTATTCATGCACGTCTCTGTATGTTGAGTGTTTGCTCGTGCTTACTTTCATATTTATTCGAAATAAACAAAACTCCACATTGGGAGATATTAAACGTCGATTGTGATATATATATATATATATATATATATCTATATATATATATATATGTATATATATGTATATGTATATAAATATATATGAATTGAAGAACGTGACGCCGTAAACGAAAAACGAATATTTCTTTTGCTTCGTATTAAATAGGAATTCTCTACTCTCGGTTGGATTTATTGGCTTTTCAATAAAATTTTGTTATATCGTCCAAACGAGGAGTAGAGAAGAGGGAAAAAAACAATACAAACAACGCTGAACAATGATTTTAACGTTTTAACTACACGTCCGCTGATCATCCAACGTAATAAATTACAAACGATGCAGAAGGAAGTTCTGAACTATTTATTTTGTTCGCAAATCAAACGAAATAACTTTCAGTTTAGTTAATTTCATTGTATGTTTCAAGGTATCTGTATTCTCGTTGATTTTAATTGCAATAGTCGACTTTATTTCTAAATTAGTAAAAGTTAACTTAGATTGGTTCATATAAATGTCTATATATGTAAATATCTAAAGCAGTTTACTGATCGACAAGAGAAATTATTGGATAGGAATCCAGAGATATGAAAAAGCTCAGAGAGAGAGATTCATGGCTAGATTACACAGATGCTTAAGAAAATTTGTTGGAATGGAATTGAAGAGAAAGTATTATATTAATCACTTGAAGTGGAAAGATTTTAGAGAGACCATTTAGCAAAAGAAAGAATAGGGATGATGATTATAATGATACATATATACCTATATTTATCTCTCTTTTTATCTATTTCTATATCTATCTATCTATTATTTTTTAAATCAATTTAAAATTGAATATCATCTTATAAATTACAAATTTGTACTTAACTACACATACACATGCATATATACATATATTTCTGTAAAAAATAATATTTTAATTCAATTTGTAAAAATATATTTAATCAATATTTAGTGGTGTTTTAATTTAATTTTTTAATTAATTTCGAATTAAATATTATACAATAAATTATAAATTTTATATCTACCTATACATATACACACACACACACACATATATATATATACATGTAGGTATATAGAATATTCTATTATATCGTTGTTACAAAGATACAATCCACTGAAAATAACAATTCGCTCGTGTAGTGTTTTAATAAGAAGTGTAGATAAAAGAGAAAGTCCTCTCGTGGTGAATATTATTATACATAAATTGTAAGTGAATTAAGTTTCGGTTTGTTATCTGAATATTTAAGAATATTTGCATATTTTTTTTATTTTAATATACTTTTTTGTTATGAATTGTCTTGACGGATATCCGATATTTTGAAAGTGTTATGAACTCAGTAACAATGATATAATTCAGTTATTCTTTTTGAATATATATATATATATATATATATATATATATATATAATTATGTGCAAATTTTAAATAATTTTTGTTATTAATTAACATAGATAAACATATGTGTTCACTTTAAATCGATACATCAGAATTTAACAGTGCATATTGTAAACGAATTGTAGTTGCATCGAAATTGTAAAAAAAAACTGTATGGAAAGTGAATTATTGAAACATGATTGTGACCTGGAATCGATATACACTGCAATCCGTGCATAGTATGAACCGTTCACACGCCATATGAACTTTTTGCGAACGTCCCCGATGCGCTCGATGTTCAGAATTGTTACAGAGACGACAGATACACAAAGCGATCGGATCGATTGTAATCTATGTCGTCTATCAATTAAAATTCTGTTAGCGTATAATATCGGGACAAAGCGAAAATTATCGCGGACAATTTCCATAAATCATATAAATATAAAACGTCGATCATACATAGTACATTTGATAGGAGATACATGATAGCGTTGACGCTCGAACGTTTTGTTGGGCGCGAGCGTGAAAGCTCGATTAATTTAAAATAAAAACATACTTTTATTGTGGAACGTAATTGGCGCAGCAATTATCCAGTAAACTAAACGACGACACCGACGATAGTTTTTTTCAAACGCGTTTTTGTACGACGTGCAACATAAATAATACCGAACGATTTGTATACAGAATAAAAGCTAGTAAACGGTTCACAATTATCATTACATCGGGTACGCGTCGTCGATCAAAAATAATAATTGGTGAAAAAATACATTTCGTATAATCAGTCAACGCTCGCGGACATTGTTCGAACAGTGTAAATATTTATGTTCACTCGTTACGATTCCAATAATATGTTTTAAATTATATCAACTTGTTACGTGTGTTGTTCGTTCGTGTTTATTGAAATAAATGTGTCTGTTAAATTAATAATTTCTGTCGATTTTTTGGAAACATTTTGTTAAGATTAGGTTTCGATTGAGTGTAGAATTAATCAGAAAAATATAATCGATTCGATTCATATTTGCGAACGTACAAAAAACGTATTTTTATTTCTGATCGGACGACAACCTATGTTCATTTTTTATCGACTATAATTCCTTTGATATTTGTACAACACCGAAATTAAAATTAAACGAAAATAAAAGTTCGATCATTTACAGTAAAATGTATGTAATATTGAATAGAGTGTTCGTCGCGGATTGACTTAATTCCTCGTAAAATATCGTAACGATAACTCCGACAAATTGAAACACCAAAACCGCACACACACACGCCGGTTTATACGTTCGATAAATAAATTTCGCCGACGATAAAGTTTTCTCTTAGATACGAGATCGTTAAAAAATCTGTAACGCTTACCGATACTCCACTTAATAATAAATAAGCCACTGTTAACGTAGATAAACTTAAATATTTGTGTTCGGAGCGCAAGCTGAAAGATAAACTCCACGTTCCTTCTTCATCCACGAGATGATTATCAATGTTGAAAATATTTTAATTGGCTCCTGTACAAGTCTCGCCAACTCTACATTTATTCTCGAGGTGCACATAAATTACTGTACACAATATTAAATTATACACAATTTGTATTCTACATTAGAGAGTGCATATTAATGTGAATTATCTCGTTTGAAAATAAGCGAGTCGTGCGGAAGAAAGACGGTTTCGAGAGCACGCTGTATCTGTTTACGTTTATAAATTCGATCAGTATTTTTTTTTCAATCGTCGAATAAATAATATTATTTGAGTTTCGGTACATAATTGTAAAACGAACAATGAGTACTGTTCGAAGTTCGAACAAGTTACTTAATTAAGTCAAACATATTTTGTCTATAAAACACATAAAAGGAATCATATTGTTATGAATTGTTTTTAATCACCTCCAAGTTTACACATCATTTAATTAGAGTAGAATATTGGATATTTTAGTTGATAGTACAGAAAAAGCTTCGAATGGTTTTTTTGTGCTTTATTAAATCAGTTATGTAAGATAACAATTTAGATCAATTGAAAAGTACAAATTAATTGACACTAATTACTTCGCGAAAAAAAATTATCGTTTATTAATTTTAACGTCTATAACAGGTTGCATTTTTAACTAAAGAAAAAATGTCTTCAAATATTTTTTATTAAAAAAAATAATGAGAAATATAGTTATTTAAAGTAAATATTTTCAATGAGACGAAATTCTTTTGATTACTGTAATTTACATATTATATATATATATATATTTATATTTATACATATATATATATATATATATATATTTATATTTATACATATATATATATATATATATATATATATATATATATATGTCAGCAGCAGTAAAAGCCTCTTTCTATCCACTGTTGAATGAAGACCTCATCCAAAACTTTTTACTTCGACTGATTCAATGTCTTTCTCTTCTATTCTATTCTGATGAAAAATTTTATGTCTCTATTACATCTCTTCATGGGCCTCTTCCTGGGTTTTTTATCTATCTGTGTTTTTAACCATATATATTTATATATATATATATATATATATATGTATATACATTTTTTTCAAAAAATTCTCTTAGTTAAATAAATAGTAAAGGTTCGTATAGTAGAATATTTTAACTTTGATTTGCGAAATGTACGTATGTATGTATATATAAATAAAATGTATATAATGTGTGTGTGCATTAACGTTCACTGTTTAAAGGTAAATTTACACAGTTGCCTTGCTAGAGGGGATTTACGAGAAATTTCAGAGAATTTAAACGAATGTATTTAAGTGTATGTACACCTATTTAATAATACGTATTTAATAAAAGTACACACTTGTATTAAAATATATATATATATATATATATATATATATATATATATATATATATATATATATATATATATATATATATATATATATATATATATATATATATATATATATATATATATATATATATATATATATATATATATATATATATGTACACTCTGTTGCAAGATTGTCGTGTAAAGTTGAAAATATCATTGTAATTTTCTCTGTATTTACATTGTTTAATGTTACTTGAAAATGGCGATACCTGTGAACACGTTTGCTTGAATTTATGAATTGAATTGTAATATATTACAATAGAAAATAATTTAATGTTTTCGTTTCTTATAACATTTCATATCGCTTGTTCAAATATTTCAAGTTTAATTGTAAAATATGTAATAATTTTATGAAATATAAAATTCGACTAGGTTTGTATTGATTTTTCTTCGAATTTTTTATTCAAATATATATAAAGTAATTATTTTTTTTATTATAATTTCCATAGAATATTCTCTTTTATCTTTTCGTTACTTTCAAACACTCTGTATTGACAAATCAGGATTAAGAATGATTTTCTACAATGACACATTTCTCGTTTGAAACTCAATTAGAAATTTCAATTTCATTTAAAAAATAAAACGCCGTTTTTTAATAAATTTGATTTTAGATCGGAACTATATCGAAGCGACGAATTTTTACACGAAAAAGATACGAATTTTGTACGTCGAGACGCCACGTTTTATTAAAATATCAAGAAACAAAATCGTCCATAAACGTTCGTCGATGTACGAAGAAAAAAATGGTTCAATCTTTATAGTTCAACAGAACTAATTTTTAATTTCGAAAGAAAATTCCGCGCGCATCCTCCGAGAATTTTCAGATTGTGCTCGTTTGAATATTTAAAATTTAAATGAATCTCGAATATCTGAAGCAAGCGACTAACTTTTTTATTTGCGACGGCAGCGATCGAAACAGGAAAAAAATCGTCGATAGTGGAGCACTTTGCATTTTCAATATTTCACAATAATCCTCGATCAGATCGAGCGGAACAGATTTTAACTGTACGTATGTTACCGACAAATATCACATTAGTTAGAGACCGTATAATTTATCAATCCCGATGCGTTTCCGTTGTTCTCTACCTTTAAGTAGAATAGAGTGGCGGGCGTCGTTACTGCTGTTGTGCGCGCAAAGCCACTTCCACGTCTACTTATTCTTCTTCTACAACATCCACTTCTTCTTCATCTTAAACAACTACACTTTCTTGTTGCCTACACACGTCTCTCTACCGTTACTACTACCATTATACACACACATATGTATATATATATATATATATATATATATATATACGTATTTTGGAAAGCGCACAATGAAGATCCAACGAGCCATAAATAACATTGAAGTAAACAAAAGTGGTGTTTCTTTTTCAAGGGCGTTTCAACTAATCCGTATCCATTCATCAATCCGAAATCCTTTCTCTTTCGCACTATTTATCCCGCAAGTATTCTACTATCTATTTATATGAGGTAGTTACGAGATCTTGTACAACATTCTCTAGTACGAGCAGCGAAATGATTAATTTCACTTGAAACAATGCAATAAGAAATGTTTTATATACGCGTACGTATGTAAGTATATATGTGTACGAATATCTCTGTTTGCTGGTGAGTGTAAAAAAAATATGCTATACACTCGATGTCGACATGAAGTGAAGGGCGGACGGCCTGATGGAACGATGCGGAATTTCGTGGCGACAATATTTGGATATTTATTTGATGAAATATACTCTGCGAAGAAAATTTTCATATATATAATTTTTTTTATATATTTTTAAACAAAAATGTTTAATGACTTTTGATTGCTCTTTATGATTTTTGGGGAAGATAAAAAATTTCATAAGAAACAAACTAAATTTTCGGTTCAATCTCTAATTAAAATAAAATAACATTTTATAAACATTCTTATTTCTTGAAAATGAATTGTGTGGATGTCTTAAACGTTCGGTTCTTATTTATTTATTTATACAACACGGTGCTGTAAGAGCAAATACCACGCAATAATTTAATATACACTTTATTGATCTTATAAAAAGAACGTAGTTATTTCTGTTTACATTGAACTCATCGCTAATAAAATATAATAATAACAAATAAAAAATGTTGCAAAGTAATTAGAACTTTTTTTATTATTAGCGAATCATAATAAACTAGAACGTTAATTCGACATGAGTCTACAAGGAAAACATTAATGTTGTAAAAAAGACATGATTATAAAGAAGAACAAACAGTAATAAAAAATATATCAGATGAACTGTCAACGGAACCTTAATTAATTATATACTTTTTTCTTTATCCGATGATAATTATTGTTGATTTTAAATTAATAAATAAGCAACGAGTTGATGTTTTATTTATGAAGCGTGAAATGAATTAATCAAAACGTAAATTTATATATATATATATATATATATATATATATATATATATATATATATATATAAATGTCGGAGTATAAAAGAAATGTTAATGTTTTATAATCGAATGTAAAGTGTACAAAATAACTGCTATTACATTTCAAGCAAACGCTATCGATTGGAAATCAATAAACATTAAATAAGACGTACAATCCGAACAAATATAAACTTAGTCCATTTTTGTATCGAATATTGGGCGGGCTGTGTTTCGAGGAGATCAATTCAACGCTGACGGATTTGTAGGGGGTGGCTGGTAGGGAGTGGGTGTCGTGTTTCGAAGGTGCTGTGTGAATTTAATGTACCTTCGTCGTCGTCGTCGTCGAATTCTTCGTATTGCAGTAACAGCAACACCGAGATAGGAGGCCGAGCGGGTTGGTTTTTCTTTTATTTCTCACCCCCGGAACGTTTTCTTTGAATTGTGTACATGAATTGAATAAATCCGTTGGGGTGAAGATGAATATCGGCTGATGGTGTAAAAAATATTTCCTCAGATGAAGCTACTTGAAAGAAATGTTCTCGGTGATAAGTTTTATGTTGTGATAAATTCGTGTGAAAATATCTCTTTCGCGTGAAGAGTGAGTGCGGGTGACGAGAGAAAAAGAAACGTCGTTATAAAGTATTTTATAACGTAACAAATATTACTACCTTTGGCGATCATTTATGAGGGACGCGATTTTTTATTTATCCGTTTCGAATGTTGAACATTTTCCAACATCGAAAATCGTCTACATCGTACGAGTCGTTTCATTCATGTAAAGTTCACTGGTTCGATGTACAATCGGCTAAACATTCGATCGACATGACATGTCCGTGTGAATATTTTTCAAACTCGGACGAATTTTACGAAACTCGTACATTCTTCGTACACTGAACGTCGTCCTGATCGACGCACAAGAGGGATCCGCAGACGAACATCGACACAGTACAGATACGGTTTCTTGCCATAATTGGTTACCCACATCTAGTTTGACCTGAGGGTTGTCTCAGTTTAACGAAGAGTTACTACTGTCCCATTAATAACTTCTTCGATAATGGATGAGAAACTAGGAACCTAATGGAAACCAAACACTTTGAATCACCATTACTAACCGATGACGAACATTTCACGAACGAAGATGTCGACCTGCACCCACTAAATATTCGTTACATCTTTGATATTGTAACACACACATGTTAACATTTACACACATACATATGTATATATATATAGAAAGAAAGAGGGAGAGAGAGAGAGAACTTTGTCTTTTTATATTCCTTGTTTTTTTTAAAAAAAATATGTGTATTAACATCAAGGCGTTGTATTTCTTGAAAAAAAGAAATGTAAATATAGCACATTGTATTACGTAGGGTTTTTATAACGATAATGATTATTAATTTCGTTTTAAATTCTCCTAATAATAAAGTGTATATATATATATATATATATATATATATATATATATATATATATATATGTTTGTATATATGAAAAGAAGTTTTCATTTTCGTTACAGCAGAATTTAATAACACGTCTCTCGGTAACGATCATTTTTCATTACGTGAACTGCGAGACGAAGTTGTGAAATAATTAAAGAAAGCAACGATTTTTTTTCTTCTACTCGTCGTCGTTGTTCTTGTTGTTGTAGACTTTAATTAATGTCGATACCGCTGCGGAGATTTTATATCGTATGAAATTAATTTAACATGTAAATTGTTGGTAATTTGTTAACACGTATGTATAATGTAAGTTGTTTGAATTTATTATTAGAGTAACGCGCCGGACTTTATTTATGTACATAAATACATATACACATACAAATATATATATTTATATACTGAATGCAAAAATGAAGTAAAAACTTTTGACAGCCTAACGAAGTATGGAAAGGATAATGTTAGGAATTTATAAACGTGATCGAAAACCTGTAAATGGATACGAAAACAGGCAAAAGTAACTGATATGATAGAACAAGTACGTTTGATAAAATGAGTGTGAGTATGATATATAATAAGAAGACAGTAAGATCGATTGAATTTTTTCTAGAAAATATTTTGCAGTTGATTTATTAAATCATTAATTGAACGTATACTCCTGTTGAAATAAAATTTAATAAAAAATCTAATAGAAATAAAGTTATAAAAACACATGCAATTATCTATAAGTCTGAAATGAAGATACTCTTTTTTCCAATATCTTTGTATCAATTTCAATTTATATAACGAAAATCGCGTCGGGATAAATTGACTTTCTCTATGCGAACGAAATGAAATATAATATACTTGTAAGTAAAACCGTTAATGTTTCAGCTACAATAACCGGTAATAGATTTTCTAGATAAATATTTGATTAAATTCGTCTATTTGTTTGATCTGTAGCTATCGTAGACCTTCCGACGCTATCATCCTCCGAGCTATTTCTATATCGTCAATTGACCGAAACTACATAGATAATAGAGCTTTTGCCGTATGAGTGGATGTCTTTTTGATGTTTTCATTGAATACGACTCCGTATGTTGTATTTGATTTCTTCACACGTAACTTCACTTTCGTTCGATTTTTATTCAACCGTCTCGTTTTATTTTTATTAAATTTATTTTGCGGACAAATTCGCGGGGTATCGTAAAATCTATATAGCGTATCTGATCGAAATAAAAAATATTACGGAGACAGCATCGATAGTAGATAGATTAACTGTTTTTTTTTTAAAAAAAAAAGAGTTATATGGTTGAATATTTCCGCATAGTCATTTGTAATGAAATATAATCCGTATTTAAACAGTGGTCTTATAATGAACATGTTTTAAATATGAGAGATTTAAAAGATATTTTTCAATTAAAAAAAATATATTTTTTTATTATATCTATGAGTATGTATGAAGGATATGTATACACGAAATTAAAACCCATAACGACAAATAGTTGTTATAAATATTGCTTTTTAAATTCTATATACACATCGACACCGACTCATCCATGGATCCTTTCTTCCGAATTGCTTTTCGCTCGAGCGACGTAGTCGTCGCGAGATAGAGAGCGAATAGTGAGATTCTTTACACACGCGTCCATCACTCGGCCTCTCTTTCTACAACGTTGTTCGACTGTTGTCGCTCGCATGAACCCACATGCTACGTCTAATGGCAATGAAATCATGCGTGAAATTATACTGCCGGCTCATGGCCCGCGTCGACCCTTCGTTTCTAAAGTCTTCTTACTTCGCGTCACCGGCTTGTACAGATATCCTGACTGACAGGACTGGAGTCAGACGTATTTTAGAGGTGCAAGTGCCGCCACGACACGACATGGTTTGTAAAACTATTCTGTGATGTCAACATTTCGATTCGTTCGATTGATTTGATTTGTAAGAAAATATCATAGGCTCTTTAGATAAAAATCAATAAAGGAAATATATTTCTGTACCCATACACACACACACACACATACATCAGACACTTTCTATCCACTGCTGGATGAAGGTCTCTTCCAAAATCACTTCAACCGATCCAATACCGAATATTCTTATATCTCTCTTCTATCTATCCATCGATCTCTTCTGATTTTTTTTTATATTTAAGTTCCCAATCAATGAAAATATATGTGTTCAAAAATAATATAAAAATTGTTGAGCTTATAAAATATTTACACTTTTATTATTATTCAAGCACATATAATAAATAAATATAAGAATTTTAAATTAAAAAATAATCATAAACGAACCTATTAGCTAACGATTTATATTTTTGTATAATTTTTTATATCTATATATAGAATCGTTGTTATCACAACAAAATAATTGTCATTTCGATTGGTTTATTGTTCAAATGAATTAACTGATTCCTGTCATGTATAATAGTGTACATAAATTTCTGTCATGTAATGATTTAATTCATATTCCTAGGAATTCGTATTCAAATGAACCATCAATATATTACTTGTTAATTAGTGAGTAAAAATCAAAATTATATATTTATATTTATTAAAAGTATTGTTTATCAAACACAAATTTGAATATATTAAAATTTTATTTCAAAAATCTTTTTTCTTAAAAAACGACTAAAATATATATCATTTTTAAAAAAATGATATTAAATTTAAATTGCAATGGATTTTAGAAAAATGTAATATTTTCATTTGTATATAACTGTATGAGAACGCACACATATGTATAAACATATAATATATGTTCTTTTACATACGTATGTGAATAGGTGTATATATGATTCTCGTATGAAATCCATTCACATCAATAAGGATAACATATTACACTATAACTACATCATTCGGATTTATATATATATATATATATATATATATATATATATATATATATATATATATGTATATACTCACATAAGATCCATAAATGCTTTCATAAAAAAACATATTTATAGTGGCAATAGAGTGCATTATACATTTTGTCTTAAATCTTTTTATATTATTTCAATTTTACGAAACATATCGAACGTATACAATATTTTCAAATTTATTGAATTCGCCATAAATCGACTATTCACAATATATATATATATGTGTGTGTGTGTGTGTGTATGTACGAGTATTACATATAGAAATAATACACATTATATTCAATGAATTGAATTGCTCTCGTTGTATTTATAATAAACTGTATTGTATTTTTCTGAGAAAATATTTGTTAATAATTTAAAATTTGATTAATATTTGGTAAATGTTGAATGCTACTAGTTTTCAATTTTTATTGTTTAATAGGTGAGGCATGGACGATATTTAATAATTTTTAATTGAGTACATAATTTTGTTTCAAATTGTTTTATGAAATGGTATGCTATTTCATTATTTACATGTTTGTTTAACATATACCTACATACATACGTACATACATATATATATATATATATATATATATATATATATATATATATATATGTACTGAAATAAATGTATTATATGTGTAAATAACATCCATGTAAACAGTAATTGAAATGTAATGATTGAATGATTTGAGGAAAATTGCCAATGCACCATTAACTTTATAAAAATACGATTTGTGTACGTTCAACTGATCAGTTGGAAATTTGATTCATTAAACAGCAGATAAATGAAATATAAATATGAATCGATCTATATTTGTTGATTTATTCAATTAAATGTTATAAAATTTATTATGGTTAGTTCAGTAACATTTATTGAATTTTACATAAAACCTAAAGCTTTATTGGTTACGCACGTCAAATGAAATTATTAATTTAATTATTTACTTTGTACACAAGCAGATATTACAGTATATATATATATATATATATATATATATATATATATATATATATATATACATAGTTGAGTGTTGTTTCGAAATGATTAACATAATTTCACAACAAAATTTAGTCAGACGTATGGCTCTCATTAATGTTCGCTCATTAATCAACAACAAATTGGATACGTGACGCCTTCTCATTAGTTATTGAACAAAACGTCCGAAATGAAATCTACAAACCTTGCCAATGTTTCTGTTATATCGAATAACATTCTCAACGAGCCGAATCGACCGAGAGTGCCAATTTAATCGAGCCTCAATACGACGCTTGTGCGAAATTCCCTTATTCGACATCGTCCTTTCGCTTCTTACTTTCCCGTAAGTTTACTCATTGTTTGTAAAATCCTCGAAGAGTATTTTTCTTAGACTTTTAACACATCGGTAATGTCTAACGACGAACAGAGGGTTTCGACGATGCGTTCGCCGCGATTGATTTAAAAAAGGGCCGTTGCCGTTACGACGACGTTATCGAATCGAGTGGAATTGGAGCATTTATTATTTTTATTTCAAATAAACTTCTCTCTATAGAAATAAAATTCGATTGAAACGATGGTTCCTTTTTCCACATACAAATGCACGAGAATTCACATATGTATATATATATATATATATATATATATATATATATATATATATATATACAACATGATGAAAATGATTTCTTTATTTCGTTTTTTATATATTTTCTTTAGTATTTTATCCGGATTCAATATAAAAGCTATTTTAAATCAGTTAAGTTTTTAATAATATATATATATATATATTATTGCCATAAAAAAGAAAGGCATTGGATTGCTCGAAGAGATAAGATGTGGAAGAAGCATTTATTTAACCGCTGCTGCTGCTTTGATATATTATTTGATAAAATTTTAATGTAGTTTTCCTTTAAAATTTGTTAACGTATACAAATATTATAATGATTACAATGTGGGACAAATATTATAAATATTGATTCGAAAATTATAATTGGAAAATCAGAATTGCATAATTTATTTTGATTAATTATTTATACCTACATATAGTACTATTTATGTTTGAAAATAAATTCTTGGAAATCTTAAAAAAAATCATTCTTATATTTTCATTTCACATTATTTTTCTATAATACTACTTATATAATCATGATAGCTCTATGAAGTCTAAAAAAGTACAACCAGTTTTATATTACGTCTTATATGATTATCGTTCGATCAAATTCGTAATCTAACAATTTATTTTCTAATACTTAAAATTACTTTCCTATATATTCGTTCATTTTGCGATTTCGTTTCCATCGTTCAAACATTCTCAGAGATGAGAGTCGAATTTATTTTTCAAGTCAAATATAGAACGAAAAATCTGACTTTAATATTTAATCAAATACCTTGACAAAACGCCGAGTCCATTTAGTGAAATTAACGCATGAATGAATTCAAATACGTTTCAATAAGTTTTACAGTTAGTGAAACTTTTTACGAAAGTAAATATTAGGAGGTAGATGTGTACGGAATTTGTAAAGTGATGCATCGTGTCCACAAAATGAGGTGCTTTCTATTATATATATATATATATATATATATATATATATATATATCGGATTTTTAATGAATTACATTTCTAGGGAACAAAATGATTTTCGTGTTATTACATAGTGAATTGAAATTATACTATAGAATAAATAATGTTTTTCTATATAAAATAAAAAAAATATTACTGTTGTTTATAAATGTTTTTACATAAATTAACTATTCTAATTAGAAATGTAATTAAAATCTGCTCGAATAATATTTTAAATGAGATTATAGTTGATCACTTTGAGTTCAACTAATAAATATTGTATTAGACATACTTAAAAAGACTACATATAATCTACTCTCGTAACAAGTTATATCATATCTTGGAAACTCAATCTATACTAGATTTTTCCAATGTTGTTTTTTCGTAAAACACGAGGATGAAATAAAATATTGATCTCGCTACAATTAATATTCATTGTAAGATAAAACATGAACTTTAAACAAATACGACTAAAAAATATACATCGGAATAGTTAATTATCAAGTTTCGACGAAAGTGTAGACTTTTATTAGCGATGCACTTTGAATGTAAGATAAAAGTTGGAGGTACAGACACTCTTCTTCAGTTAACTTTACAGCGTGCTCGAGCAACTTTGTTGCAATATAACGGACGAGGAAGATTGCAGAAAAAAAGCACAAATATATATATATATATATATATATATATATATATATATATATATATCGATATAAAACTTAATCCGATAAATTCAATTTTATCTCAAGTTCACTTTTTAATAAGTTTCACGGATATCGGTTATTAAATCAGTGCTTCACAATATCTGCAAGAAAATTAAATTATTCTTAACTTTGAACTGCACTAATTGATGCTCTTCTTACGTCGTTTCGTCGTCGAACAATCTTCGGTATAAAGAATATTTCTTTTTTTGATACAAACAAAAACAGTATCGACGTTTTGTTCGTTTTTTCTTTTTCGAATTTTTTATTCAATGTTTTACTTACGTGGACGCGGCCGTTGTAGTTGTATAGACGTTATTATTTATGTTTGTTTTTTTAGAGACATTTCGTTGGAATTGTGCAGACAGCTTTGTCTCTATAAATTATTTAATGTTTTATTTGCAAATTGAAGCAAAGAATACGATCTCATTCAGTATTAACAATTTTATATTCAGTTTGAATAATATAAATTTAAAATATTTACATTATAGTAGATGAAAAATATATACACATAATTGAACAGTGTATTTTTAAGAATTAAAACTGTTTGTATGTAAATAGGTTTTAAATAAATATTTAAATAATGTAGTTTTTATATTCACAATTCATTTGTACCTTGTTAGTAATCTGTATTTATGTAACTATTTTATTTTTATTATCGTTTTTAAACGTATTTACTTAAAGATTAATTAAAAAAATATAATTTTGCTCAATTTCACAAATTAATTCTACAAAAATTCATTATTGATAATCAGTTCACTTAAATATTTGTTTATGAATTTTGGAATATTCGTATTTCTTCAATAATACAAATTAATAATTTTTACTTTATCTTATAGAACGTTTTCCATACAAAAAAATAATAATAACAACTTCAACATGGTACGAGCTTTTCTCAAATAAAAAAACTATATTCGTTATAGAATATTTCAACGAACTACTGCTTGTGAAAACAGCCAATAAAAAATTCGCCCTTTGAGCATTTTATAATTTTTTTTTCTATGACTCAAAAAGAAACCAGTTGATTATGGTCTATAATAAGAACAGATTAATTTTATTGTAAAATAATTAAAAAATATTTTTTGTTCTTTGTTTTTTTTACATCTCAATTCTCTATATGTATCATTATTAATTTCTGTCTATGCACTCTCGACTGAAGGCCTTATCCAAAATGTTCAATTTCGACCTATTTAATGCCCTAATGTTCCATTTCATTTCTAAGAGTACTTTTTTTGTTTCTATCCTATTTATCTATGTGTGTATTTTTGATAATTTTTATATCTTTGAGTTCCCAGTCAATAATTTCTCTTGTTCATCGACGATTTTCTCTCTTCTTGTTATATAACTAGCTCATTTACATTTAGAAATTCTCACTTGTACTATAACGATATCTATCTTTATGTATATATATATATATATATATATATATATGTATATGTATATGAAAGCTTGGATATAGTATACAACAGAGATCAAAACACTTCATTGTAAACGCACGTTAAAGTTCCACGGTAACTTTTATTGGTCACAGCAGTGGTTTTAAAGTGACACAGAAACTTTGACGACGCTCTTAGAATACATGTGTCGATCAAGTTGATGCCGTTACTTTTGAAACAAACTTTTTTTATCCATTATATATATACATATGTGGTTTTTGTCACAAAGAAAATGAAACAAAAACGACAAAATTGTTATAATATAAAAGCCTAAAATCAATCATTTACGAAAAGAATCTCAACTCTCATTAATATATTATTTGTTCATCATACAAAAGTGATAAAACGTTAACATTTATAACAATATTTATATGTGAATATTTGATATAAATATTATTATCATTTTAAATGAATTTAATTTCATTATTAAAATTTATAATTGAAGAATACATTTATTTTAATTGATTATTTAAAGTTGTTAATTAAAACATTTTAATACGTGCTAACGACCATAAAATAAAAAATGTAATATACACTATTGATAATAGTATTTCAATTTACATTTTTTTAATTTGTAAATGATATTATATAATAGCATTTGAAATGTCTGTTTATTTACTCAAAAAAAAAACAATTATTTTATCGTTTATTCCGAAAATATACTTTGCTCTTAATGTTCATTTTTATATTAATATATATATATATATATATATATATATATATATATATATATATATATATATATATATATATATATATATATATGAAGCTTACATATTGTGTAGAATATATAAAAATTAACGTAAATTGTAAACACGAAAACGGTAAATAAATGATTATACGTTTTATTTCAAAACGGTAATTTATAAAATTTAACCACAACGTACACGCATTTAATTTTTTTATACATTTACAAACACATTTATTTGAATATACACATTTACACATACAAATTTATTTTAATATTATATATATATATATATATATATATATATATATATATATATATGTATGTATGTATGTGTGTATGTATGTATATATACACAATATGAATGTTTACATGTATATCCGTAATCGTCGTGTACGGCGATAAATTAACACAACGATGACATATTTTAATTTATATACTAAATAAAATTTGTATAAAATATACCTCTTAATTATCAGAATAAACAAAACTCGTTCGCTTGAAATTCCTATAAATCATTCGAGTTGAAAAGTGTCACGGATTTTTTCCCGTAGCAGGAAACCGTTCTCTGTGTTCACGTTTAGCGGATGTTTTGCAGCTTCCGCTTAAACTCTATATCGTTAACAGATAGGCACGTCATGGTGGCGGCGCGTGTTCGGTCTCGGTTTGACGACGTTCGCTGCAGCTGTAACGATAGTATAAATTCGTTTCAATTCACTTCAGATGCGCGTGTCTTGTCTTATCTCTTTCTCTTCATACATTTAAATACATCACTGTGATCATATATTACTGATTACATTTTAAATATTACAATCTAAATTAAAATCAATCATCGTATCTCACTTCGTCGACTTGAACAGACTTTATGAATAAAAATCGACATATAAATGAACAGTTTCATATTTACCTTCATCCACTGAATATCTCTCGTGACAAATTTTTCAAATTATTTTTAAAGGTTGACGTATTCGACATTTGATTATAAGTTTATTCAACTGAATCTACCGTCGGTAATCATAGTTTATAAAAATCAAAAGACTGAGTCTACCATAATAAACTAGTAGTTGTTAAAACTTGTTTACTAGAAATATCAACGACACTTCAAAGTTTAAAACTATAAATATATGAAACTCTACTGGATTACTACTTGTAAGTTCGTTAATAAGTCCTTGGAAATAACTTCAAAAGCCAAACGTTTTCGTTCCGTTGTACAATCTTTATAATCTCAATGTAGAATGAAGGAATAAATTCGTTATTTTTCAATTATTCAATGACACAAACACACATACATTCAGGCACCGATAAACGTCAGCATCGATCTGTATATAATATTCCGAAGTAATTTGCGGATGACATCTGCCGAGATGATTTTCTAATTATCAACTTAATGAAGCGTCTGAGAGATGTAATTAACTGATGTAAATGGGTTTTGATTATTTATTTATATATACAGCGTGTTTCAGCCGGTTCGTGTAAACTTTAAATAGATGTATCTTCAGCGTTTACTTTATCGAATTTTAACGTTAAATTAAATATCATTCGATTATATTTCTTGTATTAACGAGATTTGAATTTTCGTCTTATCGCGTGTATTTATAATTAGTTTTTATTTATATTCGATTTTGTACGATTTTTCTGTTTACAAAGTGGACAATCTATGGTCGTTTATAACTGAAATTAACGGAAGTGAACATTTACTTATGAACTTCAAATACATACTAACAGTAAATTAATACCCGCTGCGATTAAACGATGTCAATTTCGTTATTGATTACATTTCACATTACATGTAATCTGCATTCGACATTAATAACAAAAAACAGATTGATCGAAACTAGTAGTTACTTTATAATGACTTGAATATGATTTTTAGTACGTTTATGAAATTTACTTGTTAATAAAAGCGTTTCTATCTTTTAAAAAAACTAACGAAAGAATGAAAATGGTTTTACTTGAGATGAGAATCGATTTTATTTTTTTTCATCCTAATCTCGTTTTCAAAAAAAAAAAATAGTTATTTCGTCAAGATTGGTTCGTAAATCGTTTAAATTGTTTCGTAAAATTTCGACGTAAATTTAAAAGCTCTTTTTAAGTCGACGTCGAGCGACTTCCTCGTCGTCGTTTTCAAACGATACGTACCTGTCCTTATCTCAAATACATCCGACTGCGAAACGCGTGAATCTGTACAAGATGTCATATTTTTTTTAAAAAGACATGTTCACAAGCCGAAGTGATTTCGTACCCAATTTATTTCAAACTCGTGCCAAACACCATCAGTTCATCATTCTATCTTTACGTAGAATACCAGTGAGATGGAACGACGACGACGTCGTCGTCACTGTCGCACACCTCGTCGTCGTCCTCGAACAGCAATCCCAAGAAGTTTCCGTGTCATGGTTGACATTTTCAATTTCACTCTCGTTCACTTCCAATCACCTGTGATTTTACAGTAACAGGTAGACACAGTACATTATGCATATCCGTGTACTCGTACGCTGGAATCGACGTGTCTGTCTTTTTTTTGAAACAGATCCTACATGTAGATGTATGTGTGTGTATGGATATATTTAGGGGTGTTTTTTCTCTATGTAAACGTGAGTGTCTTTATTACGGTCAATTATTTACGACGAGAATCTCGAGGAAAATTCAAATTTTTTGAAAAATTTAAATATTTTTTTTGCTTCCTTTCTGTGTCAAAGGTCCAATGAACATACTTATATAAACACATATTTATTTACAAATACAAACATATATACATATAGGGAGACTTTTGAGAAAAAAAATAGTATTTTTTTATTTAAATCAAAATGATGAAATATTCATTCACAGTTTGACACTTTTATTTTTGTAATTAAATATAAATAGCAATATAGGATTTTGTCAGTATTTATTTCTAAATACATTGAACGAGCAATCAAATCTATTCGGAAAAATATTTAAGTTTTTTGAATATAATATATTGAAATGATATGAAACTAATTCAAAAATCATTTAGTGAGAAAAATTCAATCATCGTACCTCTAGAAATAAATCTATAAAACGAGAGATCGAATGTCCAAAAGAGTTTGGAAAGTTTTTTTTCTTTTTTATTTCGACAACATTGACACTTCTAGTGTAAACGAATAACTTTCGGTATGATTTTAAATAAGCATTTTCGTTTTTTTTATGTTAGTTAAGCGACGGTATCGTTTTTAAAAACTGATTTATATCCTAAACGCAGGAAAAAGCGTCGTCGTTGCACGATAGTGATAAAGTAATAGAACCGATAAAATATATTCCCAGGAAAAAAAGTGAAAATAACACTGATCGTAAATTTTCTCATATCTTCAGTGTTCAACTTTTAATATGGCATAAAATAAACTACTGTTTGTATTAGGTGTCAAATAACATTTTATCCGGACGGGATGGGAACGTACGTACGCACACATGCACACACATACACGTACAGTGACGCATACGCGCACACAAGTACCATAGAAATTTGTTTTCGCAAGAATTATAGGTTCCGTGCAGAACGTTCCGAAATTAAAACTTTTCTTCACCTTTATCTGTGTGCGAGTGTATCTCAAATGTTTAGAAATTTACGAGTATTAAGGTATTTCATTACGTCTTACGTATTCCTTTGATCTGCTTACTATCGCTCACTATATATATATATATATATATATATATATATATATATATATATATATATATATATATATATTCTATGCATATATTTTATGAAAGTATAGCATGATCTTTTGAAAAGTTAAATCTACATCCTTTATTATTTATTTTCAATCTCAGTCGATTCTGTTTTAAAACGTTTAAGCAAATTAATAAATTTGAACTGAAGACATTTATATAAAAAAAAGGTTTTATCGTTAAAGTATTATAATCTTTTTTATTAATAATAAAAATCACTTTATGATAATTAATGAAGATTAAAATATAGATAAAAATTAATTTCTATAAATTTTATTAATAATACAATCGAAATTTAATAATAATTCACTATGAAACAACATTGCCTGGCACTTCTTGTTCAATAATCGATGAGGCAGTAAAAACCAAATCACTATGACACAGATTGATTAGAACAAAAAAATGAACTACATTTTCATTTTCATTTTAAACACTTTCCATTATACACTTTTATTAAATAACATACATGTCGATTTATAACAATGTTTATCATTCTACTCGATCGAATTTAAAATCCAATACCGTGTAATAATTTGTATCGACACAAAGTCGTAAAACATAAATATATTTTCAATATCAACTGAATTACTATATTTAGCTTTCGTTTTTTGAAAACCAAAAATTTAATATAAAGACTAGTGTAAACATTTTTTTTAATACAGAACACGGCCAAAATATTTAATTAAAAACTTTTACACGATATTAACGCTACGTAATTTTCAATATGAGATAAAAAATCAGGTTCTATTCATTGTAAAAACAATAGCTGGGAAAAGTTGACGAATGGGGTATTTCAGATTTACTGAAATGGAAAAATTAAAATCCAAGCATAATTAAACACTTATTTTTAAAGTAGTTTATAATTGATGGTAATTTCAATCAAAATTATTTTAAATGTTATTTTATAACTGGATAGTTTGTTCGGCAATAATATGATTGATACATTAATTATGATTGATTTTTTCAATGTGGTCTTGTTTTTAATATTTAATTTGCATTTATATAAATAAATATATACTTTTCATTTTATATACATATATATTTTATTTAATATTTTTTAATTAAATTTTATTTAAAAATAATCATTATTTTCTATTTCATTAGAGTCAAGTAATTTTTTTATGTACAATTTATACTAATAAAGACATTTTGACATTTCAACTTCAGTATAGTTTGTCAAATTATCATAGAACGTTTAACACTTGAACA
Organism: Neoneuromus ignobilis; assembly: GCA_029203775.1. Taxonomy (NCBI): domain Eukaryota; kingdom Metazoa; phylum Arthropoda; class Insecta; order Megaloptera; family Corydalidae; genus Neoneuromus; species Neoneuromus ignobilis. Next base: position 28,997,278 of record CP092095.1, on the reverse strand, counting down.
AAGTTTACAAATTTTAAAAACTTCAATAGATTTATTGAAACAAAAGTTTAATGAGTCCATTATTTTACGGAATGGACTCATCAATTGGCCATGTGAAATAATTGGTTTATTCTGATCAACTACAAACAACAGAAGCATTAAAAATAAACACTGAACGTGTAATTCATGAAATTAGACCACAATTATGCGAAAGAGTGATTAAAAATTGGACTAAATGAATGCACTATGTCAAGCAAAGTCGTGGTGGTCATATGAGTGAAATTGTATTCCAATAGAATATGCTTAAAAATAAAAACAAAAATAACTTATTTATTAAATACTTCTTATTTTATTTCCATTTAAACTGCTGAAGTGCTTATTGGAAAAGCTTATATAAGTAATGTTACAAGCATCTTTATGAGTATTTGAGTGGAATTTAATTTTGAATTGTCTTCAATCGATATCTTTTTCTACTTGTGATAATAACGTTTGCTTTTAAAGATCATTTTATACGAAATAAACATATAGTAATGATAGATGGATGAAAAAAGAGCTGAAAATGAACGGTTGTTGTTTCATTTAACTGGATAAAGAATAGACATCATTACCTTGTTAGAGAGCGCATTGCAAATTTATTTTTGTCACGTACTCGGTGACGCTGAAACGTACACTAGTTCTGTTACGAACGATCTTAAATTTAAATATATATTCGTGTCTTGCAAATGTTTAAATGTATACATTCAAAAGTATGTTTGCACGTGCGTGTGTAAGTGTGTGTGTGTGTGTGTGTGTGTATACGGATGCGTTTGTGTAAGTATTAACACGAGTACGGCTCTGGTATCCGCAACGTTACGATCCACTGCCGTCGTTCGTCTTGCGCGAACAAACGAATGACGGGTCTGTGTGACGCATGAAAGCGGCCCGGGTATGAGTAAATGAGCAAAACGAAGAGTCTGTAGTGAACCGGGACTGCGGCGTCTTTGGCGTCGGGGCGCGCGACATTGATAAAGGGAGATGCCGCGTGACTGATAACATGCGTGCGTACCGACGCGCCGCGACGCGAAGAGCGCGCGGCGGACGTGCTCTCTACGCTCCGGCCGCATCGGAGGAACTGCTATTTTGAATGTTGCGGGCATTTGTTTGCCGCCGTCGCCCGCAAGTACTAAGGTGTTAAATAGGTAATCTACCATAATATATTGCTTATACATGCGTTTTTATATTACGTTTTTTCCCATTTCTCTGTGCGCGAGAGATCTCTGTACTCTAGCGCCGAATTGAGATTACGAATGGAATGAGACGACGATGATTGATAATGCGGATCTGTCATATCTCGCGAAATAGAGAGACGTGAATAGTTGCTGTGTAGTCGGAACGAAATGATCTAGAAGTGTATTAATTGCATCGAAGACGGTCTCGAAGCGAGTTTATTGCGAACTAAGTGCAAAGTTTAACAAACACTTTCTTCACGTACACGTCAGACTAGGAAATAATATGAGAATGATTGATTCACATTACTCGCATGTTTATTATAAATAAATAAATATAATAATATTAAAATAATAATATTAAAAAAAAAAATACACACACATAAATACATACAATACATAATGTTATTATATAATACGAAGAAGTAATCGAAATGCATTTCTCATGTACGTCAAGTATTATCGATCAAAAGGATGTCAATCAATATATTGTGGAATAAATTTCGTACTTGTCTCTTTTACTCGAGCATCCAATGACAAAGCAATCATGAAACTCAAATATCAAATAAGATATATATATATATATATATATATATATATATATATATATATATATGCGAGAGAGAGTAAAGGGGACGACAAAACTGTCGAAAGAATTTGATGTTCTTGGAGAGCCATCCGTTCAGACGACTTGATTGATGGAGATACACGTAAAGTGCACTGCGCCATCGTACATCTTGCAAATGGATGTTGCAATCTTGTAAATGTTTGTTATGTAACACACTTGTGTGCAAATATATATATATATATATATATATATTCACACATTTTTGCACGTGTGTGTGTGTGTATGTACGTGTATCGCTATTTGTGAATGTGTGTGTGTCTATCTATGACCGTATTTGATATCGTTTTATGTTTCTCACACGCTGGAATGTGTAGATAAACGGTGAGCTATCGCCGGAAATTTGTTTGTCTCGGTGTTACGTTTCCGAGACGTTCGCTAGGTGTAATTTGAATAAATATATTACGGTATCATAAACAAAGAAAGAATACGCGGTCGTTGTGTGTGTTTTTCCGTCGAAGTTACGCGGTAGAAAATAGTATAATTTGTGTGTAACGTTTTATCTACGGCGGTGGTGTAATAAAGTAAATGTTGCCGGTGTTGTTTTTCCAATTTGCACGAACGCAACGGAAAGAAGGAAACAACCGTGCGATATAATTTCAAGAATTTATTTATTTACGGGATAGTAGTCTTTTTCACTTTGCCTTTTAAATTTGTGTCGCGATCGAGTCGCGAGAAGAGTAATTACGTTATGCGTTTTATGTGTTTTCGGCTGAAGCATTAAACGAGAGATGTTCGTTTTCAAACCGAACTCGGCCGGATAAAGTCTGCATGAAATGTACGATTCGACATCGCTTGTAGATTGATTCGATATTTTATTAGAAAATACAATGCAGACAATGGAACATTTTGTAATGAAACTCGAGAAGGTTGAATAAGTTTGAAAATTTAATAGATAATAGAAATTGTGTACATACTTTTAATTAATATAATTTTGAATAGTCTCTTTTTCCTTGTTATCTTTCTGAAAAGAATTTTTGAAGTATATATATTAAGCATTTATTCCATTCCTTCTAAATTAAAATAAAAATTTCACGTTCCAATATTTTAACTTCTTAAAATAATTAGATAGCTTTTCTATAAAATTACGTTGGCATATTTCATTACATTTGTACATATTTTTTATTTAATAGATCGATATGTGTATTATTATTTTATTATAAATTAATAAGAAATATATATATATATATATATATATATATATATATATATATATATAAGAAGCAATTCCATTAAGAGTAACGTTCAACTACATAAAAATCTTTAAATAAATTTCTGACACGAACCATTAGTTTCCCTTACAAGTACGAAATTGAAAAATAAAAATTATTAATGTTCGTCTTCATTCGTCTGTGAAGCAGGAATAAATCGTGGATGATATATCATTTGACTTATATTCGAATGTTCAAACAAATAAGTGACTGTAGAGGAATTTTCGACGCGAACTATTAGTTTTCTGCGCTGTTCGAAAATTAAAACTTTTACACTGTTGATATTTATCGTTCATTCGTTTAAATAACGGTCATATTGAATTGTTTATATATAAATATACATAAAAGCATTATGATATTTAGTAAAATATTGAGTGACTTTTTTTGAAATTTAAATATTTTATTCAAACTACAATGAGTCGTTAACAAACAGTGCAGTTACTGATTTTCTAAAGAATAATTCAATCGATTAGATCGAAGTAACGAGATCGATATAAAACTGAATTTCAGATAAAAACTTTCGACGCACACGGAATAAAAACTTCAAAGTTTCGGTAAGCGATAAAATCCAGATAAGTCCGTTGAAAACAAATATCGAAAGGCGAAAAACAAGTAGGTACACGATGTCGGACAAGATTTAAGGACGAAAACAATTGTCGAGACCATAATCAGAATTCGTAGTGTTCCGTCGAGATTTTATTATCTGCATAGACGTAAACGCGGTATTATTGTAGCAGATAGGTCAAATAATAACGGAGAGACCGCGTCGTTTCATTTCTCGTCCGTTCGTCCGTCCGTCCGTCTGACTATCCGTCGGTCCATCGGCGTATCTGTGCCGTTGTCGACAATACGATTATGACAAACCGTCGGCGCAACGTTACGTGTATCCGAGACCGGGCTGAACGTTTGACTGATCGTAAAACCGAGACGGGGGGTCGAGGACATGCGGAACTATCTATCGTAAACCGAAGTGACACAAACTGGAACGATATCGTTATTGTATAAGTGGCCATCTGGTATTCAGTCAGAAGATTATGAGTCGACGCTCGGTCCGGATGATGCGTCGGGACGAATGTTTCGGCCTCGGTTTGAGCTATGACGACGAACCGCGTCCATTTAGAATGACATGCCGCCGGATTTGTACGATACGAGGATGTCTGACTGTCTGTCAATCCGGTCGCTCCGGTCACTCGCTGAACTCAATTGTGCCTCTTGTTCGTACATGTTATTATGGTTGTACGAAAATCCTACATGTACGAATGTACACAAGCACTCTATTCTGATTTATTTGATATTCGCAAACTTACACGGAGAATATATCCATGAAGAATTTCCATTAATTCACTCCTTAATCAATCTAAAACATATCTATGACATTTTACAACTAGTACTTTAATCCTCTATGTATAATAACAATTGTCGTTTCTTTTTCTATACATTTTATTTCTTTTGATATGTAACATTTTATGTTTGTGCAGGTATGAAACCGCGTATGAAAAATCACTTCCGTGCTCATCAGCTAAGTGTTTGGCTCCGTCTCATCCCCGAACTCCATCGTGCCGGCATGGAGGATGTCGTCGCTCGTCACAATCTGTTTCGCAATCACAACGATGCCGACTTGTACGACGGAGCCGTCCGACCTGATCCGTTGTCGAGGACGTCGTTTTACGATCCATCGAGCAATGATCTGTATCGTAAACGCAACTCGAACATCAGCCAGAATCTCGAAACTCCGACGACCATGGATACCATAGTTACGACTTGTATCAACGTCATACCTCCAGGAACGAATTTCCAACAAACGAACCATCAACAAACGTATCCGAACGGCGTAAACGCGTCAAGCGACACTCTTGCAAGTCTCGAGGCTGCCGGTTACGCAGCTTACAGCACTGCTCTGAGTGTCACCATAGCGATCGGATGTTCGCTGTTGATCCTCAACGTACTGATTTTCGCCGGAGTTTACTATCAACGTGACAAGACGAGACTCGAAGTCAAGTCGTTACAACAACAGCAGAGTCGTAACCAGGCGAATTTCGAAACGATAACGAAGCACGGGCATTATCACATGGGTCACTCGCAGAGCGGTAGCGTCATCGTCGATGTCGAACAAGATACGTCGGCGATGATCATGCAGGCGAACGCGCAGGATAACACTGGCGGTCTATCGAAAGGCCAACATCTGTGCGCTACCAATATGCAGATCTCGAACATGTTAAAAGCTCCTCCGCCGAGTCCCAACGTACTGATGGCTCAACAGCAACAGCACTGTATGACGTTGCCGAAGAACATCTCGTTGCACAACCAACAACAAAACTATCGCCAAGACTGCATGACGTTGCCGAAGAACGTCACGCTGATGAACAACACTGCCAACGTGATAGCCGAGTTTCAGCAACAACAGGGGATCCAACCGCCGAACGGTTCTGCCACAATGCACATGAATGTTCCTAAGCCTCCGCCGCCACCGAGAACGAAGAGCCCACCGGAGAGTCAACCGCTACTCTCGTCGTCTTCGGTCGGCAATCATCCGCACATCAACAGTCAGAATCCAAAAGGTAACATGCGGTTACCGCAAGCCGCAATGAGCGAAATGCGAGTGTGATGTTGCACGACGGTGGTGGTTATTGTGTACAGTTTACTATAGACCTACATACACGTGAAAGTTTCACTATTTTTTTGTACTTAATCTCGTTCCTTGAATCCCGTACGCCCTTCCCTCTCAGTCGTTCGGTTCTCGTTTATATTCCACGAATGTGAAAATGTTGAAAATGTCTGAAATATATCGCCGTTATATAATCTATTAAATATATATATATTATATAAACATATAATAATTATATTCTGAAAAAATAACATATTTACGCGAAAGAAGACGATTTTATCGCGTTTTCATTTCATATAAAAGAATTTAATTACCTTTTTTTGAAAAAATAGTCAAATTTATATATTTTCAAGAATCACTAATTAAGTTATTATCTTCAAAGATAAATACATGTATGAAAATATATATATATATATATATATATATATATATATATATATGTATATATATGTATATATACAATAATAAATTACAAATCAATCGAAAATTTAATATCCATTGTATGCTCAAAAACCAAATAGATTTAATTTAAACCGGTATTAAACTCGTACAAGTTTAATACAAAAGCAAACAAATGTCTCTACTATATACTGACTGATCTGTTTGATTGTATAATGAAAATTGTTTGAAATTTATTCATACAAATCTATATATTCGAAAAATTATAAATCAATATTAAAAAATGAAAAAGTCCTAGGCCTACGACCGATTATTTTTTTTGACAAAAAAAACTAATCGTTTAAGTAATGAATGATTCGGATTCACTGTACATATACACAAAAAAATATATATGTATATACAAAATATATAAATAAAATGATTGTACTGTTGTTCCATGTAATCGAGATATGTTATTTTTTTTGACGGAATCCGATCGAACATAGTCAAGAGAACAATAGGAAAAATCTTTTAAATATTTATTAATCGTTGATCAGTATTGACTATTAGCGAAAATGTGTCATGTTATGGTATGTACCTTGAATGGCCGAGATAATAGTTTTGTTTGATTTGTTGGTATTTAGTTTTGGGAAAAAATCTCGCTGTTGTGTTTTTGAATCTGCATGTTTTCGATTTGTAGTGTTTTTTAAAAATTAAATAAATAAATTAATAAATATTATTAAAATAAAAGAACATGAACAGGTTAAAGGTTCGAATATTTCAGTATCGTTTTATTAGTAATTAAATAATTGTACGTGGTCATTGGATTATTTTGTATACATATTTTTTCTTTAAAATACAATATTAAATTAGAATATAATTTATATTATAAATATTGAAACAAATATAATTGAATTATAGAAATGACAAATCTACTTTTTAAAATTTTATTTATTTTTTCCATTACATATATTCACTCTTAGTAAATAAATAGTAATGAATAGTAAATGAATTAAACTAATTGAAAAATCATTATTTAATATTATATGAGTAATTATTTCATTTTTATATGTAAAAATTTAATTATTTGTAATTTTCACATATTGGAACGTTCTTAATCTGTTCTTGAATCTTTACATGTCATATTTTGAAGAATATTAGATCTCTGAAAAATCAGAACGGGTCGGGAGGATATTTATAGATATGAAATGTTATTCTTATATATATATATATATATATATATATATATATATATATATATATATATATATGTATATACATAAATAAATAAATAAACATATACATATTTATAGATAATAATTTTTAAACAAATGTTATAACAAATGTTGAATATTTAATGACAGAAATTATTTTTCAAGTTTGAACCGTTCATTGATGTATTGAATATAAATCTAATTTAGTAATAAGAGAATTCGACGACGTAAAATCTTGAGCGATTATGATAGACAACGCTGTAGGCGTTTAAGCGTCGTTCGTCGACGTGCGAACATTTTTCGTTAGCGATTGTGTCATCTGATTTTCTTCAAAATATATAAATCAATCAACAAGCGATCAATTAAATAAATTAATTAAACGGCTCCGACATCGAGTTAATTATTTCGATTTGTTACTCTAGCGGTGAGCGTTAAATTTAATTTGAAGAACGACTCGATTCGTATATAAATTACCGAGACTCTATCATTTATCACGTTCTGTTATTTCGATTTTCATGTGTGCCAAAGTTCTGTTCTAAGGACAATCAGTGCATACGGTGACATCCAGTGTTTAAATGGTGATTGAACAAAAAAAAAAAACGTGATGTGTATTGCTTAAGGCATGATGATTATAAATAAAAAACGTAACAATGACAATGATCATGATCATGGTATTTAAAAAAATGTTAGAGAAATAATAATAATATAATAATAATTAAAAAGTAAACGAATAAATTGAAAAACAAACAACACACGTACATAACTCGTTAATTCTTCGAACATTGACAATCCGGAAAAATTAGTAAATGGAAAAGTGTACATATGAAATATATAATTCGAATATAAATATATACATATATACAATAAAAAAATCAAAGGTCTATACACATATACATATATACATGTATATATAATATATACGTGTGTGTGTATGTATATGTATAAATATTAAATACCATAATAATCAAAAACATAAAGATGGAATTTTTGCCATAGTTTAATGATGAAAATAAAAAAAAACCTATTTAGAATAATAATGATTAAATCATGATGATTTTTATGAGTTGTGGAATTGTATACGTTATTTTATTTGTCATGGCAAGAAAAATGTATGAAAATTATACAATTGTTCTTGAAATGTTTAAAAACAAATGTGAATTAAAAATTATTATATAAATAAAGAGAGAAACGCATAAATAAATAATCAATCCTAGTATGTTTTGTTGTATCGTTTTGTGTTTGACGATCTGTCGTTTCGTTCTTGGGTTTTTGTTGAAAATATTATTTTATTGGTTAACTATTATTCTATTTATTTTTTACAGGTGTTCTGCTTTTTTAAAAGTCGTTGAATATTTTTCAATTGGATAAATTTAGTAATTCATTTATCTTCGATGAGTAATGGCAGCTTTCTTCAATTAAGGTAAGTCCAATTATGTAATACTCTCTCTGTCAAGTTTAGAAAAAATGAAAATAATTTAATATCATTTGAACGTTGAATATAATATATATCTCTTCTTGATGATTAATATAATGTTATTATAAATTAACAACAAATACTCGAACTGTTTAGAATCCTAAAGCAATTATCCTATTAATGTTAATCAGAAAATTATTACAAGTAGTAAATTTATTAAATTCACACCTAATATAGAATTCGTTCAGTGGTTTTTCCCCAACAATCTAAATAATTTAATTATCCAAGATCAATTTCAAAATGTATTAAATATTCGAATGTAAGTGTGAAATTTATACGCACGACTGTATCGAATCGAATTATAAAAAATGTTTAATTTCCGTTCTCGCAGTGCGAATGTCTCGACATACTTAAAATCAGAAAATGTTTATCAGTCCAATGACAACACGATTTTCGTACACTTGTCAAGAAAGACGACATTTTCTAACTTTCATTTCGACGACAACGTAAAGCTATTAAAAAATTTTTTTTTCGAGGTGCTCGTGTCATTTTAAATAATTATTTTATTTTAAATTCAATATAGAAAAGCGTATATTAAGTGAACGACGTCGTTAGACAGTTGAACGAGTAGCCGAACTAAAACAATAATAATCTACACAAAGATGTGGAACGATATCAGGATCTTTTAAATGGCAAAAGTTTAACTTTTAGCAACAACGAGGTCGCAGATGAGACCGTGGAGGACAAAAGAGCGTGCGAGTAGGAGAAAATGGGAGAATACGACCGTGTCGTTCTATTAACCATGTTTTTCAATATTCTTTTTATGCATAAAAGTCACATCGCGCAACACACACAACGTACAGAATTGAAAACGTACGTTTTTTGCTTGTACATTGTCTGTTATTTCTCGTCCCTTGTCTACACGATGTATATATATATATATATATATATATATATATATATATATATATATATATTCATACAAGTACATACTTACAAATACAAGAGAGTTCACCATTGAGTTTTCACACACCCGAGCAATATCTATGCTAATGTCAAAGATTCTCATTCTCGTTTGGTAATATTCTAACAAATGCTTCTCGCAGTCTTTTTAAATGTCGAATTCTCTCTTCATCGTCATCGTTGTAAATCAATATATTTTTTCAGTCCGAACAGACATTATTTTATATACATATATGTATGAGTATGACTTTATATATATATATATATATATATATATATATATATATATATATATGTATGTATGTATGTATATATAAAATACAAGAATAGAAATAGAAGAAATTGAAAACTATATATATTTGGGACAGCTCATTAACTTTAAAAGAAGTTTTATAGATGAAGTGAACAGGAGAATAAAAATGAGATGTCAATTCAGAATAAATCCTTATATTGTGAAACCGGATATTTTTATATGTTTAAAAAGAAAAGTTTTGGATCAGTGCATTCTACATGTTCTTACTTATAGCAGTGAAATATGGGTCTTGAGTGTTAAAATAATTCAATGGCTCTAGACAACACAAAGAAGCATGGAAAGATTCATGTTATGAATAACACATAGATAGAGAAATGAGTGCATCAGAAAGAAAATCATAGTTACTAGCATTGTAGCAAAAATAAGTTTAAAATTAAATAAGTTGGTCATATAGTAAAAAGAAAAGATCACGAATAAACAAGAAAAATTATTGTTTGGAAACTTAGATATATGAAATACCCAGTTAGAATTAATTGGAAAAGAAAGATATTAGTTTGATTTAAATGGAGTGGTTTGGGAAAGATCTTCTTACAACAATATATAAGAAAAAAATCTTTAAGAAAAAAAGAACTATAACCTCAACAAAAATGATGAACTTGTGACTATTGAAATGCAAATCAGTTTAAAAATGAATAAAAAAAATAAAAAGTGATAATAATGTGATAATAATTTATTTGTGTTAAATTATTGTGAAAAAATTTGTTTCTTTTTATTAACTTACGTATTTTTTTTGATAATTAAAAAATGAATCATGAATAATAAATGTAAAGAATAAATAAGAATTTCATTAGCTGTTTCAAAGATGATTAATTTTTGTTTGATAATTAAATTTTAGAGTTCAATGGCTTCGACGATAAATGTTTATTACTGTAGATTGAATTCGTTAAGGATTTATAATTATTTTTCAAATAACGTTAACGTATTTCAGGTTCAATGAAGAAAATAAAAGTCAAACATATAATAAATAATTATTTATTTTACTAAAAAAACACACATAAATTATTAAATATTCATATATATATATATATATATATATATATATATATATATATATATATATATATATATATATATGAATATACACTTTATATTGATTACAAAAAATCAGTATACGATAAAAAATATTGTTTGAAATACTGCTGTGTAAATTGTGAAAATATGTATAAAAAGTGTAGTTGTTTATTGTGTTCATGAGTTTTTGTAACAGTCTAGCAAAAAATCTTTGTAAAATAGGTAGACGATATAAAATTATGTGATTTTTATATCGAAATAAATTTAAAGGTATTTTTGTATTGGAGAAAAGTAACGGATGTCCTATTGGATCTCTTATATTTGTATTTGTTCCGGCTAGTAAATTATTTAAAGATAAAAATGGAAATCGTTTATTCTTTACAAGTATTTTAACGTTAGTTGTATTTTACACACTTCACAGAGGTAGTAGGTTTATTTTTACTGTTGTCGTTGATATCGATTGTAGTTGGATTCTATTTTCAATGGAAACAGAACAATGCTTAGATTAAATGTTGTGTTTTGTACGATTTAATTTAAATGTCTGTCTGTATATATTGATTTGTTTTTGGAAATATATAAAACATTCTTTTCATCAAACAGAAATCTCGCGTGATATTTTCTCTGGATGTTCTTTTTTACTTCACGCACATTTCATTTTTTAACTCCACGCTTCATTCAATAATAACTTAAACTAATCGCTGTTGTTATAATTGAATATTTGTTTTTAAAAAAAGAAACACAACTTTGAACTTTTTCTAATTTCGAAAGTACGTTTCGTTAAAAGAAATAAATAAGCGTTTCATTTTATTATCTTACATTTTAGATTGTTTTCTTTCCTAAATTTACCTTAGCAAAGAGTATACTCGTATAATTTTTTTTTTTAATTTTCAATTGAAAATTTAATTTGTTTTATGAAAACAAATAGATTGTCGACGTTTCTAGAAATTACGTTTTTTTTTTTAGTGTTTAGTAATTGTAATCGCTTAAAGCCGCTCGTTTTCGACTCGAAAAGCAAATATCGAAAATAACACTTATCTTAAATGTCTGCCGGACGCCGTTGCGTAAATTTCGTCTATTGTTCCTTATTTTTACGCACGGAAGTCATTTCAGTTTAGGTGTAATGTTTCTTCCCTTTTTGCTCGAGTAGTGTACCGAAGTGAAGTAAACGGCAAAAAATCGATTTAACGAGAACATCCGTTAAGCGCTTATAGTTAGTCTCTTAAAATATATTATTATCATTAATAGTAACGATATTTGTTAATTAGCCGAATAATGAAATATGAATACTGCTGCATACAAGTGAGTTAGATCGAATAGTTAAAAAATACATCGTGGAATAAAATCTAAACGAAATATCATACTCGAAATATCATGTCATTTGGTTTGTGTCCGTTCTGGAAAGTTTTTTCAGATCAATCGATCCGTTTCACGGTACCCGTGTCGGAACTACTACTCTCGGCCGTCGAATTCGACGACGAACCTGATGATTTATCAGATTTCGCCTTACCTATCGTCGGTATGAACGACACTTTTGGTATCCTTGACCTCTGGTCGATTTTACACGACGGTTCTGTTGAATTCTGTGTCTTGATCTCAAATGAATCTTGACGTCGTACGCTTCTATCTGACTCTGAACATCTCCTCTCCTGTTCCATACTCTTATCGAATTCCGGCTTTTGTCTCGGTAAAGAATTACTTTTAATATATTCGTCGCTCATACCTGAATCCGTATCGGACGCTTTTACTCTAGGTATATTCTTGTTTTGATTCGGGTCGCTGACTTTTTTAGATAATGTCGGTTTAATGATCACCCGCGGTTCTAATTTTCTCATCGGTTGATTAGACGTAGCGCTGATTATCGTTTTTGGCGCGTATTTAGGATCCGCAGCCATTGCACCCTGTACATTATCATACAAAGGTTCTTTATACTCGAACGGCACATGCACATTTGGTTTTCGAAGCCCTGATCCTTTTTTCGGTAATAAAGGTCCTACATGTAGTGTGTTACTGACGCTATGCGCTTCTGGAAACTCTGGTGGTTTAATATTCGGTGTCGGCGAATCTATCGAAGACGAATTCGAAGGCCTTCTACCCAAAGTTGAGCACGTTCTTGGAGGAGGAGCAGGAGGTATTTTTGTATAAATTTTATGACCGGTCGGAGTAGTCGGTTGCGATGCTGAATTTTCATCGAACGATTGGAATAGTAAATTACTAGGAGGTGGAAGTGATCGTCGTTTTTGAATTCCTAGCTGATGATTTACGTTCGATTCAGGGAAATCCGGAAGAACTTTTGGGAAATTCCGTCGTTTGATTGTCTGCAATGCTTCTTCGGGAGATAACTCTTTGCATTTCTCCTCAGATTCATCCCTTGATGTCACATTAATATCAACGGTTTTCGGATTATTAAACGTTTGTAATTTCAAAGGAACTTGTGGTGAACTATAAGCGTACAGACCCGGCTTTCCTGTCTTATGAACCGTGTTATCAACAGGATCTGATTTTGAATGGGTGTGTTCAATTTTTATGATTGTTGATTCCGGTTGTTCACTCGTGTTGAGATGGAAATCCAAATCGTTCGTACTTTTACTCGTCTGTTCTCTATCAGTCTTAATAGCATCGATGAGATTTTCGCGCGTCGTGTATCCGTAATCAAGAGATTTTGTTATCTCAATAGGTTCTTGTTTCAATATACTGCTGCTTCTTGCAGCCGGAGTCGCGTCAATCGCAACCGATACTTTTTTGGGTTTCTTAACGGTTCCACTTTTAGTAACTGGAATTCCAGTCGTCTTTGATTGAGGCGTGGACCCTGTTTTCATTGACTGATTACCAGAATCGGTGTTGTAAATCGGACTCACCGGTCTCGTAGGGCATTGATCATTAGATTCAATATCGTTGCTTTTCGACTTCGATGTTGCGAAAAATCTATTCTCTTTTTTAGGTTTCTGTTCTCCCTCTTTCTGTTGATTCATTTTGTGCTCAAGCGCTAACTGCTGGCGTGTTTTTCTCAAAAATCTCGGACTACATCTCTGAACAATTTCATGTGTAATCCAATCGCGTACTTTGGTGTGTGGGTCGATCGTGCTAGTGGATATCTGTCTAGTCAGTTTACATTTAGGTGTTACTTTAGAACTCGACTGGCTTTCCTTTTCGTCAACTTTGACCGCTTCGTAAGTATCTTCGCTTCTCGTTGATGATTTCATCATTCTGATGACATTACATCCCTTAACATCTTGTACGTTTTCCACTTTATTCCGTTTATTTTCTTCGTCAGTTTGATCCTCGACGATCTGCGTATCGTCATATTTCCGTTTAAGAACTCTCTCTTTGGCTTTCAATCGATCTCTTTTGTAATAAAGACCAGCGAAAGCCAACACGTTGATCAGCAAGAATACGACACCGAGTGCGATGACTATATTCATCGTGACGTTGCTCTGCACTTCCGGAGGAGGCGTAGGCACTTCGGGCGTTTTCGTCTTAAATAGTCCATCGTTGGGAATGACGTACGTAGCCGTTGGCTGAGGAAACATCACAGATGGTTTGTTACGGTATGTTGGTAGGATTTTGTATGTGGGTTCGTACGATGTAACTTTTTGTGTCGTGTGGTAAATCCATGGCGGTGGTTGGTTAGTTGTCATTCCTTTGATCTTTTCTGTTATCGCAAGCTTTAATTCTGTCGGTAATCGATCGTTCCAAAAATTCATTTCGACGTCTCTGTATCCACGACCGACCATCGGAGGAATTCCTATAATAATTTTTTGTTTTATTTTGTATATCTTAAACGATTTATTATTAAATCTCAAAATTAAAATACCATTAATTTGAAATTGTATAATTGTAAAATATATTTTCTATACGAAAATAGACATGTTATTAATTTTAATTTTACAAGGCTGTAATAAAGATTTAGTCAAGATTATGCCTGTTAAGTTTCGTGTTTAATTATTGTTCTAAATTTAAAACATGTTACAATTTAACTTTCATAACGTGCAAAAGTGGTTTAAAAATGTTTTAATTCGTTAATAATACTGAAATTATATTCACCAAGATTCATATAAGTCCTGTTTCCTACATCGTACTCCAGCCAATCAATGTCTTGGTGTCTTCTGTTCATGTTTCTCGATGAAAAATATTCGAATTTTTTTGGAGCATTCGGATTGCTACAAATAAAATAATACTAAATGTGTGGTTATTTTAAACATTTCACATGTTTTTATTTTTTTTATTTATTGTATGTTTTTCGTATAAAGTCGATATTTTATGAATGTCGTTAATATTAGATTGGAATCGATTCCTGTCATCGTATTCATAATAACTGGAAATAGTTTAACAGCACAGTGAGTGTTTGTGATATTCATTCGTATATAAACATATAATTTTGCATAAACGTCAATCAAAGATAATTTACATCGAATACAATATTGACTATCGCGCGAGACAATATTCGAAGTAAAACGTTAAACTCTCAGAGTTAATACAATTATATTCGTATTATACCGTCTACAGTGTTTGCACAAACACATCGATGTCATTGTGTGTGAGTGTGTAACATAAGCCCTGTCTACTGCCACGTACGTTATTGCGATCCCATCAATTTCGGTTCATTGTTTGCCATATTCAAATCGACACGACTGATAATAATAAATCTATTTAGTCGGCAATACGATCTTTGGATGACGACAATAAACAGATGCGATTATAATAAGTGTGTACCGGTAATGCATCGAATCGACTATTGTTTATTTGTAATTTCGAAAATGTATAAACATACATATATCTACATAAATGTCTATATGAATATATATATATATATATATATATATATATATATATATATATATATATATATATATATGTAATACACATGCATGTGCACGCATATGCTCGTGCAGAACATTTTCACATGCCTTATTAACTATTTGTGATTAAAGGAAAAGAGCGTCTGTTCCGTCCGGCCGGTTACGAGACCGGACAGGGTATGAGTGAGTGAAGAAAAAAAGAGTGCCTTTAAACTTTCACGTCGTCCCGCTATTTAGTATAATTTGTGTTTCGTGAATAATGGGTACATTTTATATCAACAATAATAAAGGCAAAACGGATACACACGGAGCTTTTTATAACGTTATGAAAATTTGAATATGCATGAGTTGAGAATTTTTAATTTATTCTTTTTTAATTAAGATGGATTAAGCCTTTTTATTAATTAGCTTAATCCGTTGTATACGCTATAATGTTTATGATGTGTTTGTTTTATGATAGAATTTCGAATTAAACATTTATTATCTTTCACGTATATATAGATATTTATATATATATATATATATATATATGTCTGTATGTATGTATGTATTGTTTGAGTATTTGGTTATTTTGTTCAAAATATTTACATGGCGATTCTTATAATTCATTTCAATTCGTACAGATATTAAAATGTTCAATAAATATTTTTTTTTAAAAAAAACGGGTACAGTGCTTTATATTTCATACTTCCTAACGTATATTTTAACACAAAAAATAAAATTTTTACATTACTCCAAATCCATGACTAAGATGGGAAAATAGATACGACAATAGATTTAATTTGAGATCGATTAACGTTGTAATATTTCACTTGTGGTACATTAATTAGTACTCAATTGGTTTGAAAGGGCACTCTGCGGCACTTATGTTAATACATGATTTATTATTTAAACTAATGACGTTAATTGATGTAACATTGTTGTAACGTACCCCGTTTTCGCGAAATTCGTCCAAAACGTCATAATCTGTTCAGAGAGCAGGACTTCGTCTTTGTTCGCACTATCAGTGAAATGGTATTTAGGACCACCGAGTGGAACTCCGAATACAAATGCAAGTTCTTCTCCATGGACACTTTTCTCTATCTGAAAGACTCCTTCTTATGTAATTCATTTATATATTTTAGAGATAAGAGTAAATATTTTTATTTTTTTTAAAAAAATATTCTTAATAAATTATTTCAATTGTAATTAATTGTTTAAGAGTTGTCTTAAAAAATAATATTTTTATATAACTTTTATTGAATTTTTTTTAATAAAAATGTTATATATATATATATATATATATATATATGTATATACATATATATTAATAAATAAATGTGTCTCGATTTAAATCTATATATTAATATATGAATGTGTGTATGCGTATTTCAAGTTTATATTTCGGTTCAAGTAAACACTCGTAAATAAATCCAATAAGATTGAAAAATGTAAGACTTATTCGTACACAGATAAAGAAAAATATTTTATCGTCCGCTTTATCGTCAAAACTTTGAAGAATTATCCCACACCTATCGACCCGAGAACCACTCGAAGATGGATATGTGTGTGCAACATACGGACCGGGTGGGCACAGGATGAGACCAGCGCAGCGTATTTTTTACGCCGCGTCATCGTCCTCTCAGCCACCCATCTGCCCGACCACTCGTCCGTTCCCACCCGCTCACTCACTCGCTCGTTCGTTCGCTCTTTCTTTTGTACGTTACGAATCCGTCGATTCAACAGTGTAAATCAACAGTGGTCCGTGAGAAGAAGAACGAGCTCAAGGAAAACAACTGTTCGTCGCTCACACATTCGCTTACTCACTCTGGCATGATCCCCGTAGGCGCTGTTATGGCCGAAAACATAAAAATACGATTTGGGATTAGCGACCGAATGGAAGTTGGCGGTCTGTACGAGCGGCGCGACGACCCTCGCGTCCGATAAGATGTCGAGTATCGCGTCGCGATGGTCCTCGCCGGTCGTACGCGCGCCTTCGTTCCTTATATCCGTGTACAAAGCCAGCGTCTTCACGTAAGCGAACTCGTGCGAGTTTTCGAAACGAGCCGCCAAGTACGTCCGCAGCATCGTCTCGAAATCTTTCTCGAGCATGCCGGCCACGAGCGAAACAGCGTCCAGCAGGTGGTAGCTCTCCAATTCAGTAACTCCGTATAGCAGATCGTATCTGAAAAAAGTTACACTTTTATTCTCACCGATTTTCGACAGCCATCGACACGTGAAGCGTTCATTTTTATTGAGTGAATGCGAATGCGAACTTTTAACACTTTCTAAAACACTTGTATGCACAGATTGAACGAATTTCTCTTTTCTAATATATTATAGAGTGAAAGCTACTGAAAATGTATACATTTTAATAAACGATTCAAGTTGATTTTTATTTCGAAATGTTATTCATTAATAAAGTAAATGTGTACGTGTTATCATATAATTATATTTGTTAGAAAAAACACTTTTTTATAGATAATTACTAGAGCTCTATTAAATAATATTTCTGATGTTAATGTTTTCGTAGACTAATATTTTTTATACAATAAATTTATATACCTGCTAAACAAATCTTTGTATCCGCTCATAATATGATGTGGCTCGTTAGGAACAACAGCACCGTCCACTACTGGACCAAATCGTGTCATAAAACGTGGCCCAGTTATTTTCATTCCCATAATCTCATCGAGACGTTTTCCTCGTAGACAGTTCGTCATTTCTCCATAATTTTCCATCGGTGGACTACAGTTAAGACCATCAGCTACTTGTGTAGTAAACGGTATAGGATTCGATACGATGGCCCAATCCGCTAATGCAGTGCCGCTCATAAGAATTGCACGATGGAAAAGACCTATAATCCCAAAATGTTTAATCATTTATTTATTAATATATATATAATTTTTCTTGAATTACCCGTATCAGCTCCTCTAGAAACCGGTGAGACCATTAAAAAATTAACACAAGCAGCTCCTGTTCCATGACCCATTAACGTTACTGATCCAGGATCACCGCCAAAAGCTGCTATATTATCTTGGATCCATTGCAAAGCAGCAATTTGATCCAATAATCCAAAATTGCTTGGTGTGTTTTCAGCAATACCTGGTTTCATGAAACCTGTGTAAAAATATTATTTATTTGAGTTTATTTATGACAAAATTAAACTGTATTAATTCTCTTCGATACAATATTATTCTACTGAATAATATATACTTTGAATTTATGCTTTATTTAAATGAATATTTTATTTATTTATTATTTGAACTGTAAGAGATTTGTAATGTCTTTTAAATGAATGTAAGATTGGAATATGTATGTATCTTGTTTTATTTAATCGAATATTTCTTACGTTATTTTTCTGTCGTACGATAAAATATTTTCGAACGTTTATTTTTCGAATATATTCCCTGTAAAAATCGTATTATCGAAGTATGTTAACAATTTACGTTATAAATAATGGAATGAAGATAAATTCGCTCGTTCGCTGTTTATTATTTTCAATCGTGTACGTGAACAATCCTTACAGTCAAAGAGAACAGAAAAATATATAAATAAAATACGTGAAAATATAAATATACAAATCTGCGTTTCGTCGCCCTCATGTCATTTTTCACACGGTGTAGCCCTTTCGTCTCTACTCGCGCTGACACACGCACGCACACACGCACACGCCGTACATTCACACACACACACACGTGCACGTTCGCTCCAACATAAATATAAATATGTAGAGAGAGAAACAAAAACTGATGAATATTCATATAGAACGAACGCTATCCTCTCTGCACATTGTGATTTGATTTGTCCTCCGCTGTGCGCTCTTCGTAACGATAATATGTATTCTCCCTTGTTACGATTGTGGATGGTTTGATGTGTAGTGGGCTTGACACGCGGGTTTGCGCTCACGAATGTCATCACATTTATTTAAATCCAATTATTGTCCAAGTTGTAGCGTCTGTATAAATTTTTTGTGCCGTGTATAATTTCGTTAAAATTTCAAGTTGTTATAACTATTAACATATATCACGGTGTGGTGAGACAAAAATCGCTGAGCAGCGATTCTCAACAAAATTCATATGCGAAATAATATTATCACTGTTTTGCCTTTTATTCTTTACGAGATTTATAGACGTCTTTTTATTGTGCAGTTTATGACATGACTGAATTTCAAACAGTAATTCTACGTATTTTTCACACTTTATCGTTTATTTTCATTTGTCAATCGTTTATGTTTATGTGTGATTATTTATGAATTATATATACGCTTATTATTATGAATAATGCAAGCTTAAAAAAATCACTTGTATATTATTAAACATGTATGAGAGACGAGGGAAAAATATATGTGAAAGGGTAGCAGATTTTTGAAATTTATCAGATAATTTCTTCATCATAAAAGAAAATGTTATCTTTGAAACAGATAATAGTCTTATATGGATATTGTAATTATTTTCCCACAGTTCCAGTTTCACCGCTTTTGCTATATCTTTTTGTGATTAAATTCGTTATTTGCATAATTTTCATATAACAACATAGATATAATACATCGTTTTCTAAAAGAATTTAATAGGCTTATATCTAGTTTTGAAAACACATTCATTAGTTATTGTTTATATGAATACATCACTGAATCTGAATTTATATCGTGTTACAACTTTAAATTATAATTCCATAAATAAGTTCCATACATACTCATTTATATTCGCGTGTGTATGTATGTTTTTGTGTGTGTGTATACATGTTTGTATGTATATGTATATTTAAGTCTGTATAAATCATATCAGACATGTTGTGAAATGTGAAAACTGAGAGTTGGAAAGAAAGAACGTACACGTGTTGGAACGTATCCAAACGAATCGATATGTCACTGACCCATCTTATATTTACGCGTAGCTGTCGTTCTGCCAAAATGCCATTTTTATTTATTCCATTACATAAAATGTTTATAATAGTAACATTGAAAAAAATATTGTCGTTGCGACCTTCGTTCCGTAGTATTTTCATATTTTTATCCGTTGAATTTATCGTGCGCGGTATTTTGGAACAAAATATAGAGTCAGTTTAAAAATGAAACGTTGTATTTATCTACATAGATTTGCGTGCTATTTGCAAATGTCGAACACTACTCTTGTTTTCCACGCTCACATATGTAGGACACGCTCTTTGATTTCGTTTTCGTCTTCTCGTTCGCGCATATATTACGTCTTGTGGAGGATCGCGGGTGATTGTTTCGATGATTTATTGTGTTCTTGCTAATCTTCACTTTCAAGGATTGAGAAAAAGAATGTTAATTTTCAAAAATATTTAATGTTGAATATAAAATAGTAACATATTCTTTTATTCATTAGATTTTCATAACATTGTAGAAAATGTTCACATAACGATAATATAAGATTTCTTTTAATTGTTTTGTAAAAATCAATTTTTTATTGTATATTTATTCTATAGGTTTTCCAATAAGTGCTTAAGAAGTTTCATTGGAAATAAAAAAAAGTATTTAATTATTTATTTATTTTATTTTTAAGCATATTCTATGGCAATAATTATGGAACACAATTTCACTCATATGATCACCACGACTTCACTTGACACTTCATTCGTTTACATAATTTTAGTCCAATATAATGAATTACACGTTTAATGTTTTTTTAATACTTCTGTTGTTTGTGGTTTATCAGAAAAACCAATTATTTCACATGGCCAATTGATGAGTCTATTTCGTGAAAAGCCTCATTAAACTTCTAATTCAATAAGTCTATTAAAATTTTCACAATTTCTAAGCGATGTTGAAGTGTTAAACGATCCATGATAATTTTATAAACTATACTTTGTTGAAATATCAAAATGAGCCTTAAAAAATCAAACGTGGCTTTCACCAGCTGTCAAATTCCTGACATTCTTTTTGGAAACTTTATAGAATATTTTGTAATTAAATCCAATAAGATAATTTAATCTAGTGAATAATTTTCATACAAATGAACTATCACATCAACATTTTAGGTTCTCAAAAATGTGTTCAATAATTATTCATAATTTATTTTCTTTGTATTTTGATATCAATCCAATCATCATTTTGTTTTGTTATGAAATTTAGACTAATTCTTTATTTAAAAATATTTGTATACAATTTCTTGTGTTTATCATATTTTTATTCAACGTATCCCAAAATAATGGTCAACTTTTCTTTTCCATTACACATATGCAATTTGTATCTGCATGTATTTGCATCTAAAAATGAATCAGAATTTAAAAATAGTTATTTGTGTAAAAGTAAATTCGCCACAGTTCCAAAACAAATAATGATTAATCTTTATATTTTTGTTATGTCTTTATATTTTAAAATAATATATTTGATTTTATGGAAATTATTAGCATATATATATAAGTATGCATACACACACACACACACACACATATATATATATATATATATATATATATATATATATATCAAACCTTATTAAAGAAAGTTATTCAGACGTGAAAAAGTGAAGAACAGAACATTTCAAAGATATGAGGAGTAGATGTACGTTAACGAGTTTATATATATATATATATATATAAACAGATATTTATAAAAGAAATATTTTTCGCGCGGAAAAACCCGACGTCAAAGTAGTTATCAGTCCTGCGATATAAATCATAGTGGAACGAGTTGTACGCAATATAATATACATTCTCAACATTTTCTAACTGAATATGGCGACATCGTTTTATGAACTGACATCGATACTACATTTTTATGTTACACTTTTATATCCAAGCAGAAAAGATACGAGGATTTTTCAGGTGTAAGTATATAATCGTGTAAATGCGTGCGTATATTCATAAACGTATATGCGTGTGTGTGTGTGTGTGTGTGTGTGTATAAATATATCTACGTCGTATGATGCATCATTTTATTAGGAGTTATATGATAGGAGAGTGATAAAAAAGATATGCAGAAACGTACTTTGTAAATTCAATATTGTCGAAAAAGAAAAACTGGCATCTATCTCATATTGTTAACTAACATTTTCTCTCTTTAGAAATATTAAATATTTACTTTTTTATGTTATGTCTTTAATACTACTTCAATGAAATGATTTTTAATTATATTTAAAAAACTCTAATTATAAAATATAATCTATATTCCTGGTCCTACTATTTATATTTATTAGTATACTTCAATATAAATCTTTTTGAGAAACGAGAATATCAATCAAATTTATTTTTTAAACGAAATTCTACCGAATATATTTTCATATCGTTTGCTGAATATAAAAATATATATATAAAAAAAATGATAACAATCAGAAGTGTTTTGAGTGGAATTATATATATATATATATATATATATATATATATATATATATATTAATGTTTATATAAATGTGTATGTATGTGTATAGGTAGATACGTAGGTGGAGAAAGCGAGCCCACATTGACAATATGAATCCTCTGTTCACGATTTTATTTTCGAACAGCCGGAAGTAAAGTGTAGATGTAGTTAGGTTTCATCAAAGAAAATCATGTAGACAAATTTTTATATAAATCTGGTATGAGGTGAATGGAATGAGATGATGAAAAGGATGAAAACGAAGATGGTGGTTGAAAAAATGAACAGAGTTTCCCGGCACGAGTCTGACTCCGTCTCAGACAGGATGCGATCCAATGAAACGCTTTTTCAGCGACAAAGAGACCCACGACACGCTGCTGGCATAACATTCGCAACGGTGGTGAAATCTCAGACACTGCGACGTGTATATTATATATAATATATATATATATATATATATATATATATATATATATATATATATATACACATTAATATATAAGGATATACACACATAAATGTGTACGTGTGTATGTGTGTGCATAAACGTATATATTGCTCTCATAAAAATGACACACTCTGGATGTGTTTTGTATTCGAGGACTGTGCTGAAAATGTGCTTCCAGAATAGATAATGTTGTGGTTGTTTATTTTTTGAAATATTCTTATTCATCTTTCTAATCTCGTATTCGAGTTCATTTATAATCGTCATTTCTGGCGTTCTCGTATTTTACAGAGTTAAGTGCAACACTTGCTTATCTTTTTATTATTATACAAAATTAATGGATCACAGGTTCGACATTTTTTTAAAAAAATCTCGCTGAAACAACGATAGAGAACAATACGTGGTTATTTTATTCATTGAACGTACATTTACTATTATTTTTATATCGATACATTAAAAAATTTATGAAGAGAGACTGCTACAAATTTGTATTTAAATTCTATATGCGTCTATTCATGTATAAATATATATATATTCATGTGTAATTACCATACATATTTATATAAATTTATACAGAAAGTACAAACTCAACTGAATAGAGTAATGCATATGATTTAAATAAATTCGTCTTAAAATGTTAATATAAAAGCGTAAGCTGAATTCTTTAACATATTTCGAAGAAAATTTTTCGTACTGTAATAATGCTATGAATATATCAAGTGCAATTGATTAGAAATACAATTTTTACAGTTTTCTGCGTTTCTATGAGTTTAAATCACCTTTGTAGAAGTATACATACATACAAATCTATCTATCTATTTTTATATTTTATTTTATTACTAATATATATATATATATATATATATATATATATATATACATATACATTTTTAAAGTAAGCGAGAAAAATGCTATATTCTCAAAGTACGAATTCATGTTTAAAGCGTTGAAACTCAATGTTTTTGTATCATGAAATGTCTATCGCATGTAATACTTAAATAAGATACAAATATTATGAATCTATCTATCTATCTATCTATCTATATATATATATATATATATATATATATATATATATATATATATATATAATATATGTATATATATAATTTATGGATGTATTTGTATAAAATAAACTTGTCGTTTTGAATAGGCAGAATAACGTTTCGAGTCAAAAATAAAATTTGTTGCCAATATCATCATATCAAATATGAAAGATCATAAAATAAATCTAAACATTTGTAATAAACATGGACCGACGATTTTCTCCTTTAAAAAGGGGATCGTAAAATAAATACCGAACGCGAAACAGGTTATCCTCGACACCGTTTCGTATGCATCAAACATACCAAATATATATATATATATATATATATATTAGTTGGTGTAGAATACAAGAGATAGACATTGGATTGGTGAAATTGTTAAGTTTTGCGAAAGGTCTTTATCGAGTAGAATAATATATAGGGTGAGATTGATAATGAATATTCATATTACAATAAATAAATTGTTGAATATAAATTATAAATAACACTTAAAATTTCTATAATAAATAACTAACCGCTATAATTCTACATAAAAAGAAATTGATAGATTTTATAGACAGGCATTTTATATATGGAAGTTGTTTTTGAATTTAAATCAGCAAGTTGGAAAATGAAAGGTTTTGATTTGAGAATATAACTGGAAAAATACAAATTTGAAAATGTAAATCCATGAACGTGAAAATATAAATATGGCTTGTTATATATATATATATATATATATATATATATATATGTGTGTGTGTGTGTGTGTGTGTGTGTGTGTGTGTGTATAACGAAATGTGTACTCGAGATTGTAGATGTATATACTGTGAATACAATTTACCGAGAATACCCAAACGGAAGTTGAGCGTGACGACGACGACCCTTCCATACGCGGCCAAAACACTTCCGTCGTACGGATTGCCCGAGTTCCATTCGAACGATTCGCCATGGATGAAAACGATCACTGGATATATGCGCACGTTGTCGTGTTGCTCTGAAACAAAAGGATGCAAACAATTCACGATATCTGTACGAAACGAACAGTGAGAAGATCTCGATGCGAATTGTCTTGCATAAAATTTTATGCATACGCGCCGGCACATATTTTACGATTCGTATGGAAATTGTTGATCAGCAAAAATATTATACCCGCGCACACAAACGCACAATTGTATAAACATGCATCCGAGCATAAACGCTCAAACCGTACTCGTACACATACATATATACATGTTTTAAAAATATATATTTTACGCCATTGTAGATCGAATATCAAAATTATTATCGATTAAATTGATTGTTCGGTAAAAAAAAACAAAACCCCGTGTTAAAATTTACCGTCAAATCACATTACGGACCAAAGACTCGTTATTGGCGCCATTCTTTTATATTTCGATCGTGCACAGATCGCTCCCGTGGGACATTTTGATTGATGTGTTTCATTGGCTCAATCTGTTCCTACCATATTTTCCAAACTGAGGGGCGTACGTTGCCAACAGGGTGAATGTAGTGAAAAATTGGACAAGGGGAACAAAAAATAGATTACTGTTTAATACAATAATGAAAAACTATTTTTGTTCAATATGTTTGGAGGTTGAATTAACATAGGGCGATAATACAACTTTATTAAAAAAAATTATACGTGATTTTTGCTCTTTTTTGTACATATTGCAAAACTCTGATGCGGATGTTTTATTTTATGTACGGATTAAACGATTTACGATTAGATTAATATTTCTATCATAGATACTTTATGAAAATAAATTACATTTTTATTTAAACGAATGAGAGATAATCGTTAACAAATAAAATAATTTTTATTATTAAAAAAAATTATCATATATATATATATATATATATATATATATATATATATAAATGTTTAAAATAGATTACAAACGAATAAAATATGACAATGATTTACTAATTTTTACATTCGGTTACATACGTCAAAAAAAATTAATATCTTTTAAAGGAAATTAAAAAATATTGTTTCGATTTTTGAGTTAACATGACAGTCGACATGAATATGAACTGTTTTAATTCTTTTGTGTATTTAATTATAAAGGTTATAGAAGTGGAAAAAAAACGTTTTATTTAATGCTATTGGAATAAAAGATGTGTATCATAAAGACAATTTTTTTAAAGCTTTTACCTCTATATAAACACGTGTATATGTACGTGTTTGAGTGTGTAAATGTGTATACTGTCTATAAGTATCTATGTGTGTAAATGAAATGTATCTTTTGTAAAGAAAACAATTAACAATGTTTTTATCTTACATTTAACGTTAATTTTCCCGTATTCAAATCCCGTATAAAAAACACTTATCTTAATTGCTTTTAAAATGCAAAAGCTATACTGCCTGGTTAGCAGTGTATTAAATTAGCTTATTATTGAAGTAAACGCATAATGTTTACCATAATAAATGCATACTACGTAGTTACACATCTAAAATAAACACCATCAAGTACTTAATTAAATTTGTACGTGTTTGGGAAAATAGAGAATGTGGTACGTGGATGTGTATATATACATATGTATGTATATGGAGATATATATATATATATATATATATGTATATATGTTTGTGCATATATCTACACATATACATACGTGTACATACTCCATACACACATGTTCATAACTGGGAGTGTATATGTGTAGGTAGTAGGAACGAAAGCATATGCTACCATTTTCTCTCACACCGAAGTCATCAAAACCCTTGCATGTGATCTGACTCATGAAGAAGGGGCGGTATCATGTGTAAAATATTTTAATCACGATCCCAGTCATTACCATTCCACCCGTCACACACTCGTTTGACATAAACGATCGAATTTGTTACCGTGCCGGAGAGAATATATGAGAGAATTATTTAAAGTCTACTTGAACAATAAAGGTTACTGCTATGTATATATATATATATATATATATATATATATATATATATATATATATATATATAAGCATATATAGACCTCACCCGTAAAAGGGGCATAAAGTGAGCGGACTAATGTTGTATAACATTTGAAAGTGTTAAATTAGTCATGAATTCAATCTCGCGCTTTGACGAGCTTTTGACATAACCGTTCGAAATATTCTGTCGTTGACTATGAAAAGAAATTAATACGATGGATCGCTCTCTACACTGTTATGTGTTGACATTGCGTCGAATTCGATTTCGAAAATGAACTCGATAGATTTTGCACAGAAATAATAATTACGCGTTCGTGTGTCGAACTTTCGAACAAATAACGATAGAATATGATTCTCTTCGTCGTACAGTAAGATATTCGAGCGTATGTTGAATGCTTTTTCCGATTTCAATCTAATTCTAAACTCGTTTCAAATTCAACGTATTATTCTGTTAAACTATACGCGTTCGTACGTGTCTATGAACTAGACGTATTCACTAAATATACAAACTTGTATTAAATTTCAATTGAAATTGTTTGTTTTGATGAAACGTCGAGTAAGTTGTATGTGTACGGTACGATGTTCAGAAACTAAAACCAACAGTATTGTAATACCGAAAATGTACAATAAAAACTAACAAAGTACAATATTAATTACATCGTGGCAAAAAGGAAACATGTACGCGATCAATTAATCACATACTTGTTATACATGTTCGACAACTATTAAAAAAAATTATACGTAAATTATGGTCTGCGTGTTGGTTTCTTTATGCATATATATAGTACCTAAATCAAACTGTTTTTTTTTTACTTTTTAATCAATATAATTATACAGTGTATATGGATTCTTGAACGTACATAGAGTTATTTTTAAAATGCACTCTCGTACAGATCGTACCATCGATATACGATGTCATAGACGATTAGTGCAATGAAACTATTCCGTCGAAATAAAAAATATAATGTATGGCTCGAGCGACCGTGATTCTAGGCAAAATAAAAAGGTGCGAACAGAGATTCGAAGTGACAGCGTACGCGTTCGGATGATAGCTTCGCAAATCACACGTACGCTGAAAAACTCCACGTACGTATCACCGAACGCCATTTTCAATTACGCCCTGTTTTCGTATTCGGTGTTGATCCTTAGTTTTAGGGCGGGTGGCCGGAGCCCCGTCTCGCACCATCCAATATATGATTATCTACTTTAGCAGAAAATACAACTTGTCGTATATCAATTTCATTCTGTCAATTTTCATTTCACTCGCAACTTTACATTGAAATATTCAAACGTATTGGAAAATTGAAGAGAATGCTTTCTTCTTCACGGTTCCTACTTTAGATTCATATATGTCATGAATGTATGTAGAGCAATATAATTTATATATATATATATTAAATATAAAGTATTTTTTTTAATCTCGTAATACGTCTAAATTATTACTAGATATTGATTGCGTGCGATTTCTAAATTCAATCGTGGAGAAAATATTTGAATTTTAAGTCAGTTTACAATAATTCAATCAATTATTTGGCGTATCAGTCATTGAAATTCAAAATTCAATTTAATTTTCAATTTACGAAGCATTCCAGCGAATCGAAAATGTCACAGACTTCAAACTCTGAAGATGAATCGGTTTTTAATAAAACTTCGAGATATAATTAAAATTAACGTGTCGAAGTGTATTTAAGGAATTATTTTTTTAAAAAAATCAAATGAATTTAAATAAACGGACATCATTTCAAAAAGAAGATACTGATATGATAAGAGTTTATATTGTTTGTTGAAATACCAACGCTTCATCAATTAATTATTACATTTTCAAAATATTTGTTGATATCATATATATATATATATATATATATATATATATATATATATATATATATATATATATATATATATAATATAAATTCATAACCGAATCAATATGTAAATTGTAGTTATATTGTAAAGTTGATATTCATTGCTAATTTTCGACTTCTCTATTTCTCATATACAAAAAGTGATATTTAGTTTTTGTCTAGTTCATAGTTTCATTTACGCTACAACTCTTAATTATACATTTTCATTATATTTTCGAGACCGTAATATTTCAAGAAATACACAGTAATCTCTTTAATTTATATGCAAACATAAAATACTATATTAAGAAAAAACTTTTCTTCGAATGCTGTAAAAAGTAAAAGAGAAATTCAACGACCATTATTCAATTTTGCCAGCATTAAATCATTTAATGATGCATGTTACTTTTAATTTATTCGACGTCTTTCAATTACAGAAATTTACGAATTCCTTTTGTAAATTATACATATACAAAAACACTCACACACACACATACATACATACAATGAAAATTATATACAGATTCAACTAAACGTACGTACATACATAGACTGTATACAATTGATCATGAAAAAAGATATTGTCGTTTTTCACTTATAATTATCCAAATGGTATTTTCTTATAAAGTTAAGTGCTTTCAGATCGAATGTTATTTTTTAAACAGATGCATTACTAACGCGGATTAAAAATCAATCGTTTGTACGATATTTGTGTGTTGAGATAGTCTACAAAAGGATATAAAGTTTCCGTTTTCCATTCAAATAATTAATCAGATGATTGCATTCGATTTAAATTGAATTGTATAAATTTAGGATCGAAGACAAGAATATTTTCTTGTCGTACCCAGAAACTAATAATTTCTCTCTCTCTTTCTCTCTCTCTCTCTCTCTCTCTATATATATATATATATATATATATATATATGTATATATGTGTGTGTATATATAAAGTTTAAAATGATTGTATAAATATTTTAATTTAAATTGAAATAAAAATTTAATTATGTATATGTAATTGTAATAGTCGTTATTTACAGAATATTTAAAACATATTTTATATTGTTTAAAATGATACAGTTTAAAAAACAATTTGATTTATTTTTAAATGAATATATTATATTTATATACATTTATGTATACGCAGTGCTGAGAATAAACACACACACACACATACAATCTTGTATATACATATAGACGAACGAATTAATGTAAACGCACGTGTGTGTATGTACATTTACAGCACAATACGTACATTTAATTAATACAATAAATCGTACAAGTACTCTACAGCAATAATAATGCAAATCATTCATCTTTACGAACCGATATATTTCATTTTCATTACTTGTGAAACGCAACACACACACAAGTACCGTCGACAACGGCAACAGCAGCAGCAGCAGAATAAAAAAAAATGAAATAAACGACTATATTTCTTAGTAGAGACTGTCAAAAACAAACAGAACTCATATCAAACGATCTACATTTAATATACATACAGAACGCATCTATTACATTTTTCTTTTGCTGATAAAATATTCTTTCATCTTCAGAATCGGCGCACGCTCCTCGACAAGGTTTCTTCGTGTAAGTCTGTGTGAATATGTACGCGTACGAATGATTTCGTGTGTTTGTGTGTGAGTAAGTATGTGTGTTTTTTACTTTACCACCCCTCTGACCTGTCTCTTTTTATATTGTTTCACTGCGAATATGAAACACTGATATTTTCGTTTGTTTTACTTAGATATTTGATTTTTTTTCTACCAACGAAGCAACTATTCAATAACGTACAATGTGTTTGATGATAACATAAATATAAAAATATACAGCCACATACATACACACACATACGTGTAAATATATACATATGTATTCATATTTCATCATTCATATCTAAGTAAATAACTTTAGAGATTCATTATTCAGTATCTCTTTCATATTTACAAGTGTATATATACATATATATATATATATATATATATATATATATATATATATGTATATATATATCATAAAGTACGTAGAAATGTGTATTAAAATTTATACATAGAAATTTTAAATTAAAATTGTATTTCTTATGATGTAGACATTCAGTATGAGCTTGAGTTGATGGCCAGTGGATTATACATTGAAATTCGTGCTCGTTCATCGTGATGTTTTATTTTTTCAGAACAGTACTATTTTTGTATTTTTCGAATTGAGCTAATGAATAAATCATAAATGATTTGCAAAAGTGGATAAACTCTTCTTTGGAATTCATTTTTATTTTATGTTATTTATTTTGATTCTTTTCAAGGCAGTCACATACGTACATTTTTAAAATAGATTTTATACTCATTGATATTACCTCAAATTGAATTGTAATTAAATTAAATACAACTGGAAATTTTATCACTCGTTTCTAAAAAAAATATTTTATAGCTATGTTTTCTGTTTTTATTTGAAATTAAATTAGAAATGTAATTTTTTCGTTAGTGATAGCTATTTTCTATATTTTCAATAGCTGATGTGTTTTCATTACTTTGTATTGTTTTATAAACAAATAACATTTAAATTTTAATTTGAAAATTTCCAAATATAAATTTAAACAAGTCATTTATTTAAATAAAAATACTTCAATGGTTCAATATCTAGAGAATATATTGAGGAATACAGAAACACTCAGTACAATTTTTTAAAAATATTGTTACTATCACCTGTTATTCAGTATTGATAAGTATACACTTTTATCCATCTGAATAAAGTTTCACACAGATTAGAATTTACAGTGATAAGAAATAATTTCCATATCAATTTCAATTAAAAATACGTTTGTAATAAATAACCTTTTCTTAAAGAATACTTTTAGATACTAAATTATTTTTTTTAATTTTACATGTTCAAATATTTGTAGAAAAAAGTATAAATAATGAAATTATTTTTATCGTCAAATTCAACTCTCGTTTCAAAGTCTATAACATAAATCATACAATCGTAAATAATATAAATTTCGATCTTGAAAAATGTATATATTTTTATCGAAACATTGTACGTTTATTTCGATTAAATTTCATTTACATCGAACGATATTTATTGAAAATATATTTTCAGTCGATATCATGAATTTATTTTTTTCGAACGCAAATTTTATTATTTGACTGACTAATGAACAGAAATCGAACGATATGTTTTGCATACACATCTATAAACCAAGCATATATCTATATATATATATATATATATATATATATATATATATATATATATATATATATATATATATATATATATATATTCGTACGCGCGAAAGGTCGCAAATGGAATTACAAATAGTCAATTCCGTGTTATTAGCCAACACCACATTTCATTCACCGACCACAATTCCATTTACAAGATATTGTTTCATTTTCTGTAACTGGCAGTTATTCTGCAATGGGTATGTTGTTGAATGCTTTAATATCTGATTTCTTGGTTTAGATATGATTATGAATCACTTTGTAAATATAGTCACTATATATATATATATATATATATATATAAATGTAAATTTATTTTTTAAAAAAATAATATAGATAATATATTATATTCGATATTATTAAAAATAAATTATTCACTAAATCATATTACTAAACTATAAATGATTCATATAGTACTAATCAGTAGGTATAAAAATGTTATTTGTTATCTGCATTTATAAAAATGTATATTTTATGTACGAAAAATAACTAAAATCAGTTTTATCTATACATTAACATGTTTCTCAACATTTACTTTCCTTTACTATCTTTAAATCTCACTTAGATCACTCCATATTAATGCAAGTGCATTCGAAAACGGAAATGTGTTATATAATAGATTTTTAATGTTATATATATACACATCTCTGTTCCAACCATTGAATTCTTATATTTCTAATATTTTAGAGTACAAAAATTTCTCCCCACTTATTGTAATAAAGGTCAATTATTTCCAGAGGTGCTGTGCATGTGTTTTGTGAAAAGAAATATCTAAAAATTATATTAAATAAACTTTAAAATATAATTATTGTCTAATTAAAGTGTGTTATTAGTTCTTAGTGATTAGTTTACAAGTGATTTTTCAACATTGAAGTTTTTCTACAGGCCAAAAAACTTCAATATTAAAATCAGTCGCAGTATCGTCTTGTGGTTTGGTTTTCAAGATGGATAGGTTCATTTGCTGTTGCAGATATAAGGTAAGTGTTTTTGATAATGGTTATGATAATTGTATGAATATTTTTCAATATGTATATATATATATATAAATAAATAAATAAATATATATATATATATATATATATATATTTATATACACTATATATTTATATATATATTATAAACTATATTCTCGTCTACTTTTTGAATGTTATATACAATTTTATTAAGTTATACAAATATTATGTTATAATATCTTCTAGATTATTTATAACTATCAAAAATTCGTTTAGTGTATTATTTCTTTGTGGTATTTTCTTTTATTTAAGTTATATATATTTTTTTAATTCTTATTGCTTTTCTTTTAGTCTAAAATAATATTATATATTTTGAATTTTTTCATTAATATTAATTTTTAATAACTAAAAAAAAGAATTTATCTATATTTTACTTATATTGTGATTATTATTGTTTTTATTATCATCACATTAACCTATAGCTGGGTAAAATCGTCGTTGAATGTTACCTTAATATTTAACTACACTTATCGTTCTAACTGGGTAATGATTTTACATCATTATTCATAGTTGGTGGTGATTTTTTACTCAGTGATTATTCCTTTTATAATTTATACATATATATACATACACACACATATAAATATATATATATATATATATATATATATATAATCAGTCGCATTTTATTTATTGTTGAATGAGACCTCTACAAAAACTTTTCACTTCTACTGATCCAATATTTTTTCTTCCAGTCCACTCCGGTGAACTTTATTATATATCTCTCTTATCTATCTTTAAATATCTGTCTAGGCTCTTTAATATATCTAGATTTTCAACCAATGATTCGTTTTAATTCTTCTATTCTTTTTTCAAATTGATTCAGACTTGTTGAGATAATAATAATATCATCAGCAAATCTTAAATGATTAATTATTTCTCCATTTAATTTTATTTCTTCAAATTCACAATATTACGTTTTAAATACTTCTTTATAATATATATATATATATATATATATATATATATATATATATATATATATATATATATATAAAATGATCAACATCAGTAGCAGCATTTTTCTATTCACTGATGGAAAAATGTTTTTTTCAACACTTTCTATTTTAATCCATTCAATGCCTTTCCTTTTTTTTATATAATAAATATATATATATATATATATATATATATATATATATATATATATATATATAAGATATTTTATTGTACTATACAACTGAAAAATATTCGTAATCTTTTTGTATGTATGGAATTTGCAGTATTTCTGTTTCCAATATTCTCTTCTTGAAGATCTGTTACTGACCAGTCGTATTTCGTACATATACATATGGAATTTTCAAATACATCGTTCTCTAGTTTCAAAAGACATTACTTTGAACTACATACATTTTATATCGTTTCGGACGATATACAAGACTTGAAAGTTTTTAAATCACACATTTATCTGTCTGTTCGATGACGTGATTGTATCGAATTCTAATTTTTTATTTTACTAGTTTTTGTTCAGTCAGATAACTTATTTTATGATACAATAATATTTTTTTAATAGTTCTATATTTCAATTTGAAAATAATTTGAATTGTATATTTTAGACTGTATTTATGTTTTATTATTGGAATATTAATTTTTAAATTTAAAAAAAATGTTTTTATCTTCTATATAAAAAGTTTGCTGAAGGATAAAGTAATTATTTATATATTACACACACACATATATATACACACACAATCGTTATTATTTTGTGTGTTCAGATTGCTTTTAAATTGTATTTTTTTTTCTAAATCGTGTAAGATAAAAAAAACTTGTACCAATCTCGAAGGCATTGTTTTTTTGCTAGGTAAAGAAAAAGAGTTCGATCCGTCCGATAATATCCGTTTAAATCGAAGAATAAAAGTGGTAAAGAAAACTGAAAGTTTGTCGATAAACAGCGATTCAGCTGAAATTCGAGCCGGTATTGCCGAGCACTTTATTGATTACGATGTAAACACTTGACCGAAACTAGTGTACACCCATCTAATAATGATCGAGACTGACTTGTTGACTTTAAATTCGCCCATCAAATAAGCTTATATACCCTCAGGGAACTTGTTTAATCCGCTTACTTGTTTAACCTCTTCTCAAGTCCGAGCTTCGTTTACAATTAAAAACGAGAATGATCTTTTTTAAAACTTTTCTTGTATTTTGTACACGTCTGTAGAATTTTAATTTCCTCGTACGAAGGATCTAAATATTCAGTCTTATCTATTGATTTAAATATATATAGGTTATTTATTTTTCTCTCTCTTTTTTATATATATTTATATATAAGTCGTTTTTCTTCGCTTATTTAATACACTTGTCATTGCATTTTATTAGAGGACAATTTCATAAATTTCAAAATACATGTAGTGTATTTTCCAGAGATAAATTATTTTCTTATATCATTATTTTCCATTATGTATATCAGATTCGTTTCGAAATTGATGGATTTAACTAAAATCGATCGAGACTATATAAGATAACATCTTCATGTTTCTTATTGGTAGTTTCTTTCAACAATAATTTTTCAATCATGAAAAATATCCTTGTCATAAAATACTCTCTTTTCGTAGTACGTCTGTTTTCAAATAAAACATATTCGTTTTTAATTTTTAACAGCGGACGAATAAAACATTTCCGCGGAAATAAATAACGAATAATGAATGAATTTGTACGTCTACATAGATTTCAACAAACGAAGCAAGCGTTCAGAATTGAAATGTACATTTGTAATTTTACCAACGTCCGTTGTTGTAACGACGTTCGAAAATAAATCACATTAACGTTTACCCGTTTCACATGACGAATAATATCGTAAATAATTGTCTACGAATAATTGACGTTAATAGTTAATAATTTATTAAACGACTAAATTGAATATCACTCTTTGATAGTCGTTAATTTTTGACGATTAATAATAATCATCTGTTTATGTTGTTGTTGTTGCTTTTATTATTATTACTGCTTCTTGTTGTTGTTGTGTTTACTGATAGACGGAAACATTACACCGTAAGGCGATTATTAGAAAACTGACGACTACAATAATCGGTTCGTAGCATTATGAACGTTAGTGTATTGGTTGATAGATGGAAGGATGTTCATAAACGATAGCAAGTCACACTTGCCATTTTAGAGTCAACTATGAAACTAATGTACAAAAGAACTGAATGTTTTTTTAACACTAGTTTCAATTTAAAATTACTGTATACTAATTTTTACTGTTTTTCTTTTTTAAAAAAATACAACTACGATTGTAACCGACAGTAAAAGAAAATTTAAATGAGATCTAAAATAAATATTGAACGTATTTTAAAATATATTTCTCATCTTTTACTTACCTAGTTTCGTATTTCTATCGAGTATTATTGTAATAAAATAAATTGATTTAAAAAAAAAGATTTTTTTTAAAAAAATGTACATTTATATATTCTACAAAATATTAGATTATATTTGCGTTTTCTCATATCTCCTCTTACGATTTTTTATTTATTCCACACAATAGTTTCATTTCTTATCAAAACCCACGTACACATTCACCCAATATCATTGGAAAAACCGACAGATTATTCGATTATATTTCCAAAAATCGTTTGAATCCACATCAATTTAATTGTTTTTATCCCATTCTGCGATTCTCATCGCGGTTTTCTTAATGCTTCGCTAGGCAATAACGTTTTTTTGTTCTCGTTTCTTTTTTTATTTTATTTCTTTTTCGGTTTAGTGACCGGCATTCGAATCTATAAATCATGTCTGATTGTACGTCGGATGAAAACTTTCTTCTTGACATATAAAAGAGAACGTTTTTCCTATTATCGAGATACTAAAAATCAAACATACGCACACATAAAAAACCCTACATGTAAACAAATTTTATTTTTATTATGTGATCGTTTTTCGTACAGTAGGAAGTGAAATGATGATGATGAATTATTTTCTTATCGACACTAGTATAAGTACATGCCTTGTTCACTTTAATTATATATATATATATATATATATATATATGTGTGTGTGTGTGTGTGTGTGTGTGTGTGTGTGTGTGTGTTATTAGAGAGAAGAAGAGCGATTAAGAGAGAAGATATATAACTATATTAATGATAAGGAGAACTGCTGTCATTTTTTTCCTAATAAGATCTTTGTATTGTAATTACTATGAAATATCATTGTTTAAAATCCGCTTTATTATTTACTCATTAATAGCCTATTTTTTTATCAAACGCCGTTTAACGAATCGATAAAATAGTTCGACGTTTTGCTGTTAGATGTCGATATGTGTCGAGCGCTGTACACAGCGCCATGACGTCGAAACGTTGAACTAACACGACGGCCAAAAAACGTCAATAATGTGTTTGCACAAATGGCCGACGTTGTCGTTGTTGAACAGGAACAAGAACAGCTTCCAGCTGTTGGGCGTACGAGAACAGTAGATTCTCGCATCAGAGATCATTTCGACTGAAATATAAAACTGTTCTCTTTTAACGAATCATAACAAAGACACTGCCTTTTTTTCTAAAATATATTTTATATTTCGCGAACGTGAAACTAGAACAAAGTTTTCTATTGATATTATCTACTGAGTGTCAGTTAAATTCAATAAACGATGATTTATAGAATAAATAGTTTGTTTTTCATTGTTCAAAAATCAAATAGATGGAAAATATAATGAAAACAATCACGATTGTTATGTAAATTTAAATAATATTTAATATAGTTCATTTTTATAGTTTTTAGGTCGAAATTAAAAAAGTCCGAATATCAATTATATTACTCAATAAAAAATCTCTTATGGAGAAGTTGTCATTAAAAATGTTTCAATTAGTAAATTTTCGATTTATTTGTTTCTTGTAAAATAATATTTTATAAATATAAAAAAAATGTTTCTTATAACTTATATATGTATATATAAATGTAGAGTGTTTTTTTAAACGTGATGGAACTTTAAATTGAATTTCAATCAAAATTTCTATCTAACATTAAAACACCTTTATATACACATGTGTGTTTATGTATTTATAAAGGTATGATAAAGATGTTTTTGAGTTAAATAGAACTTTCAAAAGGGATTCAATTTGAAGTTCTATCACGCTTAAAAACACCCTATATAAAACATGAGAAAATTCATTAGAATAAAATGGGGAAGGAAAATACTGGATCAGTTGAAGTGGAATGTTTTAGAAAAGGATTTTATCCAACAATGGATGGAAAAACTGATGATTAATTATATATATATATATATATATATATATATATATAAATAAATAAATAAATGTAATATCAATATCAGCCTCTTTTCATTTTCTTCTAGATGAAGATCTTTTTTAAAATCTTCCATTTTGACCAATTCAATTCTTGTCTTTTCCAGTTCTTTTCAACGAATATTTGTACGTCTCTATCCTAACTGATTATAAGTATTTTTCTGAGTCTCTCTCTCTCTCTCTCTCTCTCTATATATATATATATATATATACACGAGGGTCGTTTGATAAGTATGGTAAAAAAGTAAGAAAAACTAAATTGAAAAATTTAATTAAATTAATTTAATTAAATAATAAATAAATTTACCATACTTATTAAACAGCCCACGTATATATGTGTATGTTTTGAATCTATGTATATATGTATGAATATATGTATGTCTGTATGTACATATATGTAATCTCCGTTCAGTATAGACATTAAATACTACTTTATCAGATGCAGAAAGCTTTTCCGTCAATGTCAGATTACACATAGTGTTGAGAAATGAGAACTGAGGAGTGAGAATGTTTTTGTGTGCGTGTGTATGTGCGTGGTTGTATGTTTGTGTATGTATTTCACGTTTGACGTTCAACATGCTCCGAAACTTATAAATATTTAAATTGTATCTTTCATATTATATACTGCCAAAGCGTAACAAAAACATTGCAAAATATCGAACGGCAGAAAATAGCGGAAAAAAGGAAACCAACGACGACGACGACGATGACGATGACGGCGTAACGATATTTTCCGTTTTGTTTATAGTATAAACTCATTGTCGTTTAAAAACGATACATAACGTATTATGTTTTTCATCCAGACGTTTAATTTTCTATTCGACATGAGCACTTTTCTTGAATTCACTATGAACAAATATATACATGCATACATACATATATATATATCTATCTATCTATCTATCTATATATATATATATATATATATATATATATATATATATTTACATATACACACACGATTACGGATTTAAATATAGAAATCTGATTATATTTTATAAAAATTATTGTTTAATGTTTGTTTATTAAAAAAAATAATTCATATAAATAATATTATTTTACCTATATGTGTATCTATTTATCAATCATTTTTGATAGAAAACAAATAATGTACACATAAATATATTATATTTAAAAAAAATCATTTGTAATTAATTTCTCATTATAGAAAAGATTTGAAAGTCATTTTTAAGTTTAATTACATTACATACTTTATAATTGCATTATTCCTCGATTTTATATGTATATGTCAATTCACATACAGCTATATATATATATATATATATATATATATATATATATATATATATATATATATATATATATATATACATACGTGCATATCTGTGTATAAATTCACGTATACGTGTGAAGCCGAGGAATAATGCAATTATAAGATAATATTCAGTTTAATTTTCATGATTGTTATTTCCCTGGTTAATTTTCCAGCGCTCTGGTCGTACATCATTTAGGGATTGCGTCCTTTGTATAAATTTAGATTATAACCCGATGTAATTATATTCTAATAATGAATGTTATCAGAGTAGAGCTTTCGATACGTAAGTTGTTTCGATAACGAATATTCTTATGCGATAATAGTCTGTTAAATAATTTCAGATAGACTGACTTTCAATAGCAGTGTTGAAGTGTGAAATTTATCGATTTGAAAAGAAATATACGACGTTTGTTGAAGTTTTCAAACTGTTTCATACGTTGTTAATTAAAATACATATATATTTCATTAAAATATAAATACATACATAAATGCATGTATATGAATTTTCTTTTTAAATTATTTTTCTTTAATGTATTTTTGATCCTTCATTATTATTTTTCATTATTATAAAATATTTCTAAACATCATATATAATATAAAGATATGATTTTTTATTATCATTTTTAAAATCTATTTTATAAAATATATTTATATATTTTAATGAATCTTATTAATAATGTTTATTTTATTAAATTCTTATTATATTGACTTTTCTTTTAAAACCATGACTTTTTTATCTATTTTCCTTAATGATAATATAAATTCAATGAATATATATGTTCATATAGGTCGTTTCAAAAGTTTAAATAGTATCTCTATCTCGTCGAAAATTGAAAAATAATAATAATCTCAGCCTAGAACCCCGGTCACGTAAAAATTGCCGTCGCCACTTTATAGAGTAATCTTCTTAAATTGCTCAACGCCATTAGTTTTCCGTGTCGTATGAACTGTGCGACGACGTTGGTCGTCGTCTTCTTTTCTTACGTCGGCGTCGTACTCACACACACATGTGTCAAGATGGCGTTATATTAAAAACGTTCCGCTAACTACGGAACAATGTTTCAGAATGTACCGCTTTATTCCCAAAGTGTCTTCTAATCTGACCCTTTCGCCGTCAAATAGTTGATTGATGAGACCTTATATTGCCTCCTTTATTGCCAAGAACTGCGGGTAGCCGTACCATCATGACAACACTCCGACCAAACATATAATCAGACCGTTCGGTCGACGAAGATAATAGATATAGATAGCTACATTTATTGTTTGTGTATGTGTGTAGAATACATACATACAAACATTTATATATATATAATCACAAATACATTGATATATTTTTATATGTGTGTGCACTGACTGTGTACAAGTCGTTTTCGTCTCGTCAGAGTAGACTTTTGTTCGGTATAATTTGATAAGTTTCCGGACGATTTTACTTTATTACAATTGAATAGCCAAAATACAATATCTGTTAATAAAGCAAATGGGGAAAAATTAGTTTCATATGTTACCTGTCAAAGTTGTTTTAATCTTACACGCGTTATAACAGAATCCGAACAACAAAAACAGTGGGAATGTTATTTTGATGTTATTTACACACAGTTCCAATTCGATGAAAATTCATTCAACAGTATACTCCCTAATCTCGAAAATTGTATTTGTACGTACGAAAGTGATTTCGTCCGTGAATTTCGGTAGGAGATATTATTGCTTTAGATAGAAAGCGAAAAAAGTCGAACCTTTATTATTTCTTGAGCTTTTCACAATGTCCGATAACTTTACAAATATTTTTCATTTATTGTGATTAAGATAGGAAAAAGACAAAAATCTAATATCATAAACTATGAACTG
The DNA here is from genome assembly GCA_029203775.1 of Neoneuromus ignobilis. NCBI lineage: Eukaryota > Metazoa > Arthropoda > Insecta > Megaloptera > Corydalidae > Neoneuromus > Neoneuromus ignobilis. The sequence continues at coordinate 28,955,442 of CP092095.1, read as the reverse complement.
AATATTATTTTAAATAAAGATTATTTTATTTAAAAATATTTCATTACAAAAACATACAGTAAATAATAATAAGCTATAGAATTTCCTTATTTAAATACAAATAATCTGTGTTATATCAAGCGAAACGAATTAGTATTAGAAAAAATAAATTCAATCAAGAATCATATAATATTTTTATCTATAGATAGTTCGTTAATTTTCATTGCGATCAAAAATTATTTAGTTTCTCTAATAAAAATCGATTGAAGCTCTGTAAGAAAAAGTCATATTTTATCTAAACCTAATAATTCACTTTCTCGATTTTTCTATTGTTAAATTTTCGCGACCTCCGTTTTAGTATCACTTTAACGACAAGATTAAGGGCATTACCAACTATAAAACCACTTTTATAGCAAATAAAACTTGCCAAAACATTAAATACATTGTCGTATTACACTTGCTTTAAGAAAGGTGTGTATTCGAGCAAGTGTATATATGTATATATAGAAATGTGTGTGTGCGTATGTACATGTATTTTTTCGTCCCGAAAATAGGATGTAGACACCGCGATATCCCGATGAGATTAACGATATACTTTAGAAAGAATTATTGCGCTGGCGAAATGAAATATGCTTTTATATTTAACTGTAAAAACTCAGAGGCACATGCATTAAAAATTGTAATACGTTTCGTTGAAATAAATTGTTGTATTCACATTCTTGTGTTTTCTTTTTCTTTCGTGCCACTTCTATAAATGTTTATGTTTGAGATAATAAATAGGAGATTTTGTTTGTTTCCAGATTGATAAGTGTCGATGATTACTCATTTCAATTCCAATTCAGTAAATTCGAATTAAAGACGAACTTTGTACGAATGCCTCTCATTACTTGTTTTTAATAATAGTTTAGTTGAATGAATTTAATTCTTGAAATGAGTATATTTATTCATTTATGATTGTTGGAGTTGATTTCACGTATTTCAGTATTATGTTTTCTTTAATATATTTTTTTTTGTATTTTACATGAAAATTGCACACAGAAATATATATATATATATATATATATATATATATATATACACATGATTATATTATTCCGTGACTAATTTAATATTCATTTTCATATAAATACAATGAAATTGTGTTCTATTACGAGATATTACAATTGAATGAATAATTTACATTTTCATGCAAATGAATTGATACGTTTTACAAGTACAGTGAGATATGAGAGAATATTTTTTTTGCATCCGTTTAAAAAGTGTCGGGGTATCGCATGTATATTGCAATAAATTTATAATACATACACACAAATATATATATATATACATATATATGTATATATGAGCTATATATTCATTTATATGTGTATATTTTATTTTTTTTCATTTGTTGAATAAATATATACTTTATAAATTATTCACTACATCCGCTTATGCATTTATCATTTAAATATGAATTAGTCGAACGTGTATGTGAAAGATGTGTTTATTTTCATATGCAACTTTTTTCAAGTACAGAGGTCATTTACTTTTATATATATATATATATATATATATATATATATATATATATATATTAGTGTATAATTAATTGAAGCTTTATAAATTAATTTTTGAGCTAATTGTATTAAAAATGATTAATTCATTCGATCTTCGTCATTTCCTCTAATTTAATCTATGATGTTGAATATTCGCATATTTAAAAATATTTCCTGTAGATATTTATAAATCGTTAAGCTGTAAATCTCTCAATTATAAATGGAAGTCATGTGATTTTGTTTAATCGCTGATTTAAATATAATTCGACTATTATTGTCGATCGATCTGAATATATTCAATAAATGTGACATTTGCATAATATATTTAATTAAGTTCGTATCGAATTAACTCGTATCGAAACGCGACTGAGAAATGAATTGAAAGAGACAACGAATAGATGAACAGAGAGATCGTTCTCAGACACAAGCATTCGTTCGGATACTGATTTCGTGGGCGGCTTAGAACTGGCGATGATTAAAGTACCAAAACATAATTCCGCGAGATTATTGAGAGAGCTTGATTAGTATGGACACGACGCGGTTACTGGAGATTACAACACGGACGGGGCAGATCGGGTTCGAGTCGTTCGCGAACGTCGACCGGCGTGCGGGATCCACGAAATGAGAAGTGGCAGCTTTTACAGTAATCTTCATCGTTTAAGTTTCGTCGTAAAGATTTGTGTAGACAATCTCGTCGGATGTGGTGGTAGTAGTGATGGTCGTGGTGGTGATTCCAGAGCAACGGATCTCTCGTCTGATACTGAATATTTTATATTAGAGTGACGTTTAGAGCTTCATTATGCTAATATCATACTGGAAACATCATTAAAGTAATATTGATAATTAGTAAAACGTTCGTTACGCTCGTTTTCTTTTCAGACCTCTATTCACTGCTCTCGCAATTATTCGTACAAGTGTATTTACAACTTTATATAAATACGTGTTCGAAGTGAAGATAATTTCGAATTGTACTGTGGAAAATTTGACAAAGAGTATCAAAATGTGATTAAAGTTAACACTTAGTACATTTCGACTTTTGTTAACATTTTTATAAAATAATTAAACTTGTAATGAAATAAACGAATAGCCGGCTTAATTTTTTTTATCACTAAATTAAATTCAACATAAGAAAATGAACAGAGAGACTTTACGATTTGAGCTGCAAAAGAAAAATAATAGACAGTAGTACTTTTTTATAAATATTTATAAAAATATACGTATGTACCTAAGTGAAAAATGTCTTTTATTTAAAATTATTATACGTACGTAACGTACACTTTTTTTTACACGAAATGAAAAGCCGAAACAAGTCTAATTCATACACTTAACAGAATACGAAATGAACAGCGGTCGAATTTAATATCATTACTCTGTATATATTTTTGTGTATTGTTATTTATAATTAAAACTAAGTCGACGTTCAATACGCACATATGAATTTAATATTCGGTTTGGGGCGAAATTTTAATATTATATTACACTTGACAGTTGCGAAATTAATTTTGACTCTCTGTGAATAAATTAACATACGGAACTAATTTCGTTTATTGTATAATTAGTTCTTTTTTTGAAAAAAGTATATATTAATAATTTACGATGTAAGAGGCAATGTGTCAGTTTTAAGGGTATGTGTGAGGATTTAAAGTAGTATTTAATTATACATGCATACACACACATATTATATATATATATATATATATATAATCAACTGTATAATTCGACCGTTTGAGAATCACTGTACGCAATAGAGAGCCATCATATAAAAATCATTTCTTTGTTTCATTTCCCTGTTGTACGCCATGGTCCCAATGTACCGGGAAAAAAATCTTACCGGGGCAAATAAAATTCACACAAAACACACCGTAACCGTAAAACGGAGCATTAAATATTTCACAACGCCAGCTGCTGGCCTTCAGTAGAGCCACTACAACAACCTGCAACCGCTACTATTTCTATGAAAAGTTGTATGTCTGTGTGTGTGAGGGTGCTTTACGTAAATGTGTTGTGGGGAAAACAGGCAGGTTGCCCTGTAGGTCCGTGCTAGACCGCAACGCGCGCCATTAAACCGGCCATAGTGAGACCATGGCGGCACTGCGGCTGTGGAAGACGGGACGCGCGCCCTTTTCGTTGCCGGGCCCGGCACGTGACCCGTGATCAAATGAGACCGTCTCCGACTAACTCATTGCTTGTTTTACTTATTGGCCGAATCTCGCACATTTACCGAACATAATTCTATTGTACTTTATTGCCTCGCTTGTGATTTTTACTGGTACACAGTATACATTTTTATTTTCGGGTTCTAAAGAAAAGGGATACAATTATTGTTTGCTGTGTTTTCTCAAATTAAAAATATTAAATATAATCTTGTTATTTCTTTTTTTTATATATATATATATATATATATATATATATATATATATATATATATATATATTGTAAGTATATATTCAACTCTATGCCTGTAATAAAAAGGTGAAGATTTTTAAATGACCTCTTTGGTCAACAGTACTTCTTATACCCATTGAAAATTTAATTTATAGGTTTCGGTCAAGATAGAACGATTTTGTGTTAAGTGCCGAGGGATTCATTTCTTTCGACCATTTAATGAAATGCAAACGTTCATTGAAAATGTATTCATGCTTATCAATGAGTATCATAAATTAAGAGAAAATATTTTTTATTGAAAATATATTCGTTTCGAGATTTTAAATAATTATATATCTGTATAATCGTATCTACACATATATTTTAATATATATATAAATATAATTTTGTAAAACTATAAAAAATAGTTTAAATTTTTAAACATTTTTTTTATTGAACTTTATTGTAATTTTTCCAAATATTTCATAAATTAATTTATAATCGACAAAAATACCGGTACATGTGTCGTGTAAGAAGGGATGTTAGTCCAATATCTTAGGAACAAATAGGAAGTAACGAAATGTGCACCCTTAGTATATGCGTCATTGTATCTTGTCTACAGATAACCCTGTGTTTTGTACTAGTTATGTATCGTCTCTTCGAGTACACGAGGTGTTCACAACATGACATTAGAGATTGCTACGAAGTGTTCATACACATATACAATCGGTTGGTTGGTCACCCTTGTTGGTGGTGTTGTTTTGTTGCGCGTTTAGATAAGTTATATTAGTCGGACGACAAACGGTCGACTATAAAAATGAGGTCAGATTAAATTGTCTCTAAAACAGTTTCGGACGAGGTTCGTTCAAAATAAAATGTTCTGAAGTGTCTGTTTTATTATATATATTTTATTTTAGATTTTTTTTTATTTCAATCACGTTACGATCATGTGATACCTCCATGCAACAAATTTAATTTTAGAATTCACATGTTATATTACGAGTACAGATTGACTGAGAAAAATATTTTTTTTCTAATGTTAAATTTATATTAGAATTATTTCTGTATTTTAATTTCAATGCAAATTATATACGAGTATAGATTAAATGATAAAAATATTTTTTCTTCTGTTTAATTTATTTTAGAAATATGTGTTTCAATATTTTGAATTTACAAGATGACAATTTTCGTTAATTATTTATGATCGAAAATATTTGTTCTGAGAATGAGATATTGGAGAATAAACGCGATTTAAAAAATGGAATGTATTTTCTGAATATTTAATTGATTTTTTAAAATTTAACTGTAACAAACACAAATAAAATCTTTTTTTATTATTTTTTTTAAATAACATGAATTGATAAATCGTTGTTTAGAAAAATATTATCTTTTTAGTTTATTTCACTCTCTTATAGCATACGAAATTTCTAATTTGTTGTTATATTTATATTATTCTGACTAAAATTAATTAAAAAATATAATTGAAATAAAAATAGTATCATTATAATTTTTTGCATACTACTTTATTGTTTTAATAATTCTAATTAATTCTGCGTATGTATGTGTATATATCATATTATGGTCATTTTATATTTTTTATTGTGAAAAAGTCGACAAACAAGACACCAACATTGGATAAATACTTGTATGTAAATAGACTTTGTGAAAAAGGTATAAAAAAACTTAGATTCAACTTATAATTAATTTTTTTTTTGTAACATCTGGAAAATGTATGTTAGAGAGAAAAAAATTTAATTAAAAATTTAGTTCACTCAAAGATATAAAACTTTATATTTGAATATCAAATTTGTTCGTAGTTGTAAATTAGAAATTTTAAATAAACGCGAATGTTGACTATATGCATATATATATATATATATATATATATATATATATATATATATATATACTCAATATTATATGCATGTGTGTGTGTGCAACGAACGACGGTTTCTCTAAAACGTGTTGTTTGTATCTCTTCCGTATAACAAATTCACTCGTTGCTGCAAATACGTCCGGGATTCAAAGAGCCGCGCCGAGGGATTTGGTCGACCGGTCGCGTCACCGACACAACCCCATCTTCGGCAACGTATACCCCTGCAATTGATAACACTTAACAATTAGTCTATTCCGCAAATCTCCGGAGACAAATTATGGCCACGGTTCGGTTGACTGTGCGCCGGTTGAATCCGGTAATCGATAACCGTTATAGTTCGTGTGCCGTACGGATCTTTCGACTTTGAATTATGTGCACGATAATACCAACGTCGCACCATCGTCGTCATTGCTTCCACTACGATCCAACCAATACGACGTCGACCGACCGACCACCACAGTCGACAAGAAAATTCGTAAGGTGCGTTTCATGTTAGACGTCGGATTTTCTGCAGTCTGTTTCTATTTATTATACATATATTTAAAAAAAAATAATTATAAGCGTTTGAAAAATTTCAAAATTTGTTATTTATATATTACTTCTTTTAATTTCAAAAAGTCAATTCATTATAAAATTTAATTAGTGTTATTTTTGTATATTTATATAGCTTTATCATTATTTTTAGAATACAGATATTTTATTAAATATTATTTTTCATATGTACTTTAAAAATTATAATTTATAAATAAATTTCACATAAAATATTTATACAATATGTTCATATTTTTGTTCTATATTAAAAGTTGTAATATTAAATAATCATTTCTTTTGTATATTTTCTTTCTGATATTAATGAAAATTAATAAATTTAGATATCATAATAGAAATAACATTATATAATAATGATAACAAATTTGACTCATAAATATATCAGAAACCAATGTAAGCATAGACAAAACATTTGATAATATTTTTCGATTTTCAAACATATCAGAAAATAAAAAATATATTTTTTCACGTTTATCGGAATAACTGTAACATAGAAAACGAAACAACAATTGTTTCGAAAATACAATTTTGAAATAAACGAAAGTGAATTTTGATAGGATATAAGTTTTAACAAGCGCCAGCCACGCATCGTGTGAGTCGGTTTTTGTTACTCTTTTCTTGTTCGTTCTACGCGTGTGTTCAACAGCGAGCCAATATGTCGTTACGTTCCCGTATATACAGACCATATCATCTGACGATCTAGGAACGTTCATAAATATGCACACAATCTGCACTTTTTTGTTTACATCTTCTGAACATACGATCCCCTGCACGACTTCTGCGACTATTTACCCGGTCAGTGCGCACTTGCGTTGTCTCTATAAATTACGTTTTTATACGACACACACACACATACGCATATATATTATATATAATGTTCTATAAATAACCATAATTTATTTTCTAAAAATAAAAATGCAAGTATCTTGCATCAAGAAAATGTTCATTTGCTTCTATTATATCGATAGTCACATTTATAAATAATTATTAGATTAATATATATATTTTTTTATTAAAATGATATAAAAAATAAAAATGGCAAATATTTCCTTCGCAATATTTTAACAATTCATTTTTATATATTTTTTTAATTGATTCTTTTTAAAAAAAATAATGCTCTAGAAGTAGAATAAGAGTTATGTTATTTTAACAAATTAATATTTAATTGTAATTTATATAATAATGATCATCATTTTCAATTTATTAAACTATTGAATAAAGGCCTCTTCATCTATTTATCTTTATATATATATATATATATGATAAAAATTTGAACATAACTCAGTTTAAAAATTCAGTAAGTAACGACCGTTTTAGCATGAAAATAAAAAAATCTTACCATGAATTATTTATACTACTTGTATGTTTTCTTGTACGTATGTTTAAAATAGAAATATGTAGTGTTTCTTCTTGTCTCTATCATTATTTCGGAACTGAACTGTTTGTGTAGTAAAAATGTTAAATTTTTATTGTTGTTTTACACGCAATTCAAGTCACTATTAGCAGATAATAGCACTTTCATTATGCAGGTTATTTAATGCGTATTTTTCACAAATATTATATATATATATATATATATATATGCGTGCGTATGTGTATATGTACATTAATTTATATTTTTCTATTTGTGCTGAATTAAATTTATTTAATTTTTTATGTTTCTTCACATCGCGTTCTAAACATTTTTTATGGAAATAATGCATTAAATCATATAAGTAATTATATGAAATATGTTTTCAATATAAATTATTTATGAATTTAAAACAATTAAAATTAAATTCAGTTTGTTTTACATTATTATTAAAAGAAATATATTTCGTAGCAATTTTTGTGTTTCTGTTAAGTTTGATTATTTTTGTTATCTAATGTTCCAAAAATAATATGTTAGTTTTACTAAAAATAATTGTGTATAAACCTTATATATATATATACAAATAATGAAAAATAATATTCTTCCATCTGATATAAATTGTTAATTTTTGAAATAAACTCTCTAATCTCTCTGGTACAATTTTATGACTTGTTACAATTAATGTTACTACTAAAATTCGTTCTACGTTTAAAAATGCGACTTTAATCATCAATTCACTTTAGTTTAGATACTATCTTTGATTTTAGATGAAAAAAATTGATTTTGAAGAGGGTCGATTTTTTGCGAATTTTTCCATACATATAGTCGTGGTTTTTTTTGGTCAAAAAAATGAAAAATTTAAAAATCACTTTAATTCAATATTTTCTATTTCAAAATGATTATTTACATAGAAAATAATAATTTTTCAGCAAAAATAATATTATTTACTAGAAAATATAATTTTTATAGCCGAAAATTAAATTTTAATAATTTTTTGATATTTTATTGAAATTAAAAATTTATAAAAAAAATAAAATACATTTATAAATATTTGAAATTCTGGTTTAAAATGTATGTTTATGATCCTAGTGAATATATTCAATCAGAAAATTATGATTATTTATAGGAAAATCTTTTTTAGAAATGAAAACATTCTTTTTTGAATAAATCACTTTCTCATTTACTAAATTTTAGTTTTCTCCAAATATAATTTGTTCTGCGTTTGAAAATATGATTTTAATCATCAATTCGGTTCATTTCAGATACTATCTTTGATTTTAGATGAAAAAAATTGATTTTGAAGAGGGTCGATTTTTTTCGAATTTTTCCATACATATAGTCGTGGTTTTTTTTGGTCAAAAAAATGAAAAATTTAAAAATCACTTTAATTCAATCTTTTCTTTTTCAAAACGATTATTTACATAGAAAATAATAATTTCCCAGCAAAAATAATATTATTTATTAGAAAATATAATTTTTATAGCTAAAAGTTTAATTTTAAGAATTTTTCATATTTTATCTAAATTCAAAAATTATAAAAATAATAATGTATATATTACTAAATATTTGAAATTCTAATTTAAAATGTATGTTTATGGTCCTAGTGAATATATTCAATCAGAAAATTATGATTATCTATAAAAAAAACTTTTTTAGAAATGAAAACAGTCTTTGTTGAATAAATCACTTTCTCTCTGACTAAATTCTAGTTTTCTCAAAATACAATTCGTTTTACGTTTAAAAATACGATTTTAATCATCAGTTCGGTTTATTTTATATATTATCTTTAATATTATATGAAATAAATTGATTTTGAATAGGGTCGATTTTTTGCGAATTTTTCCATACATATAGTCGTGGTTTTTTTAGGTCAAAAAAAATGAAAAATTTAAAAATCCCTTTAATTTAATATTTTCTGTTAGAAAACGATTATTTATATAAATAATAATAACTTTCCAGCAAAAATAATAATATTTACTAGAAATTACAATTTTTATAGCCGAAAATTTAATTTTAGTAATTTTTCATTTTTTTGAAAATAAAATATATACTCGTATATTTACTGAAATATAAAAATATGTATCTGTTTCTACTGTAGCTTTGAAAATTCTAAACGACTGAATTGTTCATTTCTAAACGGCATTAAACACGAACGCTGTCTTTTTCTTTTACGTTTGAACGATTAATGTGCTTTTTTCTCGTTTATTATCTTCAGAAGAACGGTTTCATTTGCGAATACACACGTTGAAAACACTTAATGCAGCGATACTAAACAGTAAACGTTGCGGTTATGTTCCGTAGTCACGTCCGCCGTTGAAAGTAGGATAAAAAGGAATAAAAATCGAGCGTTCATTTTTATCGTAAAATAATGATCCAATTGAGAGTCTATAAAACACTCGCAGGACTGCCTCCTCGCACCCGATACCTTCATGACCGGTTACGACGCCGACGTCGTCGTCGCTACGCCACACACGACTCCGCGTGAGCTATACGTACACCTCTTGCGGAACAGCGCACCTATAGCTCACCTGCGACGTGTCTCACATTCAAACTGTACATTATTATCACGTGATTTAGCCTTCGTTCCGACTTTAAAACTAAGTTAAACTGTCAGCGCGCGCGCTCTGAATCGCAATTAGTGATCATTTGTTGAAACTATATCTGGCATATTTCTAGATAATTTTATTATGAATAACGGCTTGATTTTACTGGATTGTAATCAAATTATGCGCGGTCTGTTCGCGACGATTTGAATTTTAAATCTTTGAAATGGAGTTCGCTGCACAAGTTTAGACCAAATAATCACAGAAAGTTTAAAGAGAATTTCTAAAGCATAAATAAACAAATATCTGCATTTATGTACGCTTACCCACACGTACACATTCACTAATTTATTGATGCAGGTTATTATTCGTACACGTTTATGCGTTTTACATTTTATTTAGTAATAAAAACAATTGTAAATAAAATATTGATTTCGATTTTTAATAAATTCCATTACAATAAATAAATATCGAAAGAATATCATCTGTATATTCGTTTAATAAAAATATAAAGATAATTTATTCTAGTAATCGAAACGAAGTTAAGTTAAACTCGTTAACAATTTAAATTTATTCTAGGCGACGAAAATTCGAATAAATAAATAAAAAAATAAACAAACTGGAAAATATGAATTCTAATAATTGCGGTTTTATTATTCTATAAAAGATACTTTGTAATTTATACGAACAACGTATGTTCGTTCGTATCTCGACGCAGTAACAACAACAACTTCTCTTCTATAGTTGCCAGTAAGTTCAAGTATTTACCACGTACGATGCTTTGAAACTAATGAATAGTTAATGCACGAATAATAGTGAGCAACATGAATTGTTGTGCGGTTTTGTGGCGGAAAGTGGTTATGAAGTTCATTTTGTTTCCACTAACGCCCGTATCGTACGATGTCTCTCAACTTAATTTATTAATTTAGTCAGTAAATGAGTTTAGTTTCTGAATTTATTCCATAATCGTATTTTTTCTTTACGTGAATTATTAACACTACTCGTGTGCATATAGCATCTTTTACAATTTTCACAATACTCTTATGTACGCACAAAATAAAAAAAAATCGTATTTAATTATGAAATCGTTTTTCTGTACAAAAATGTTCCTTCGAGCTCCCTTACTTCACATTAAATCATTTGAAAATTGAAATCGAATTCGTAAATAATCACTTCTTTCATTAAAAACGAATAAAGAGAAACAATACGAAACAAATATTCTTTTCATTTTATATCAGTTATTATAATAAATAAAATCAAAGTCATTAACGAATATTCGTCGATTTGTATTTTTTAAACCACTGTTCAATATTGGATGTAATTTATTAGCGTGTATAAAATGTATCGAACACTATATAAATATTTACAACGCGCCTGATATTCTTAAATATCTTTCATTAACGTATTCTATTCTAACATCTTATGTTCTCTCGTGAATTTCGAATAAAAGTATTCAAGATTGTGTATACATTTGTACAACGTGCTGTACCATCCTCTCGTGTTTTACAGTTATAAATAAAACAATACGTCTGTGTTGGTATTATTTCGTGTTCTTTATTTATATATGTATTTATTTTCGATTATTCGTTCAAATGGATATATAGCTGTTAGTTGATTTTTTTGTATTTTCATCGTCGAATGTATTTTTCAATTACATTTACTCGTTTTAATGATACCGTTGCAACGTTTCATTCCGTATAAATTGACTTGATGTACGAAGAGTACTCACGGACTTTTATTAGTTACATATTCTCGACAATGGATATTGAAACGCGTTCGAGTGTCTCAGCTATTCGGTTTGTTCCAATCTTTGAACGTGTATACGTACAGTACCCAGTTTCTATTACTTCACCCGTATCGTTCACGATTATAGTAATCGTCGTCGTCGTCTGCGACGCCGCCGTCCACTTAATTTCTCTATTGGCGAAATAGAAACATAACGTTCGATTATCTCTATACGAAGAAGACACGTTCGTTCAACATCAATTTTCGTCTTGTAACAGCAAGTCTAGTTTTAATCTTGTCGAGAACAACGCCGTAACGAAGTGCGACTGCTAACGATGCGTACGTCCGTTAGTGAAAACGAACAGCGGTCTCGCTTTCTCGGTCACTAATAATTACTGTTCCGTCGTCTCGGAGCGCCGCTACTACTGCTTCCACTGTTGCTAGTACTTTGAAAGTTGCTTCATTTCTTATTTAGCTTAGAGACTCTCAGCACGCCCGTCCGCCATCTAGAGTTCATCTAATTCTGGCTGCCTCTGGCTCGTTTCTGCGGTCGACGACGTATAGTGAATGCGCCGTTGTACGATATAGTTTCTGTACTTTAATGAAACGTGCAAGAATAAACCTTACTAGAGATCCAGGTTTCGAAAAAAATTCAAATTTTTAACGAAAATCGTATTTAAAAAATTAAATTTGGTCGAGTTGTTCGAAGATCTGTTAAAAATTTATATACGACTGAAATTATAAAAATTTAAATCATTAATTACAAAATTTTTATATAGGATTTTCTTTTACAAATGAAAAAACTATTTTCTTGAATAAAATCACTTATTGACTAATAATATCTTAATTTTTTCCAAATAAAAATCGTTCTACGTTTGAAAATACGATTTTAATCATCAATTCACTTTAGTTTAGATACTATCTTTAATTTTAAATGAAAAAAAATGATTTTGAAGAGGGTCGATTTTTTGCGAATTTTTCCATACATATAGTCGTGGTTTTTTTAGATCAAAAAAATGAAAAATTTAAAAATCACTTTAATTTAATATTTTCTATTTCAAAACGATTATTTACATAGAAAATAATAATTTTCCGCCAAAAATAATATTATTTATTAGAAAATATAATTTTTATAGCCGAAAATTAAATTTTAATAATTTTTTGATATTTTATTGAAATTAAAAATTTATAAAAAAAAATAAAATACATTTATAAATATTTGAAATTCTGATTTAAAATATATGTTTATGATCCTAGTGAATATATTCAATCAAAAAATTATGATTATTTATAGAAAAATCTTTTTTAGAAATGAAAACATTCTTTTTTGAATAAATCACTTTCTCATTTACTAAATTTTAGTTTTCTCCAAATATAATTTGTTCTGCGTTTGAAAATATGATTTTAATCATCAATTCGGTTCATTTCAGATACTATCTTTGATTTTAGATGAAAAAAATTGATTTTGAAGAGGGTCGATTTTTTTCGAATTTTTCCATACATATAGTCGTGGTTTTTTTTGGTCAAAAAAATGAAAAATTTAAAAATCACTTTAATTCAATCTTTTCTATTTCAAAACGATTATTTACATAAAAAATAATAATTTTCCAGCAAAAATAATATTATTTATTAGAAAATATAATTTTTATAGCTAAAAGTTTAATTTTAAGAATTTTTCATATTTTATCTAAATTCAAAAATTATAAAAATAATAATGTATATATTACTAAATATTTGATATTCTAATTTAAAATGTATGTTTATGGTCCTAGTGAATATATTCAATCAGAAAATTATGATTATCTATAGAAAAAACTTTTTTAGAAATGAAAACAGTCTTTGTTGAATAAATTACTTTCTCTCTGACTAAATTCTAGTTTTCTCAAAATACAATCCGTTTTACGTTTAAAAATACGATTTTAATCATCAATTCGGTTCATTTTATATATTATCTTTAATATTATATGAAATAAATTGATTTTCAATAGGGTCGATTTTTTGCGAATTTTTCCATACATATAGTCGTGGTTTTTTTAGGTCAAAAAAATGAAAAATTTCAAAATCACTTTAATTCAATATTTTTTATTATATATCTATTACTGACATAGAAAATAATAATTTTTCGGTAAAAATAACACTATTTATCAGAAAATATAATTTTTATAGCTGAAAATTAAATTTTAATATTTTTAATTTTTTCAAAAATTCGAAAGAAATAATTCATAATATTAAATATGTGTGATTTTGATTTAAAATGTATATTTAAGATCCTAATGAATGTATTCGTTTTTTATTTCGTTTTTATACTAAATACATAGCAGTTACTTGTTCCATTTCTCTTGCATTTGACTGGCTTGCTAGCATAGTGGAACAACCAAAATGCAGAGGTCTGGTCCTGTTGCAACCTCGACAAGAGTTTAATCATCGTCCAATTATATACTCAGTCTGTGCTTTTATCCCCCGCTATTGTTCGCCCGCGGCAATTGATGCATTTAAAACACAGCTAGAGAAAACAAACACAGACAACGCCATTGATCCCGACCATTTGTCGTCTCCCCACGTCGTCGAATCAACCCATCTTGCTCCAGACTGCTACATCAACAACAACAGCAACGTTCGACTGTTTTATTCACGACTATATCCACTTAAGTCTTCTTTGTAATCCTGATACTCAACACCTCCCTAAACGTCAATATTCATTTCCGCCGGATACACTTTTATTGTAACATGTTTTAGTTAGATTTGTGCAGCGTTTCGTATGCGAATACAACTTTATGCTTTTTATTTCGAGCCGTGCCTTCGGCCGTTTTTTATCTCAACGGAAACTAAATACGAAATAAACGATTTCGCGTATTAAAAAGTTTATTCAGAAAAAAAAACATAATAATTCGCTTTCGCGATGTGTAAAGTCACACGAGAATTCACTCTATCTCTTTAGATACATATTCTGGCGACGTTCCATATCTTTTTTGTATTTTCATTTAAATACACATAAGTGAAAAATAATTATTAATCCTTTTTCCACTGATTTAAATTAAAATATGAGGTGTATAGTTACATAAGACATTCTTGGAAATCTTTTGAGCGTAATGTGTTGATTTGTGTGTGGTCTTTACGAATGTGCTATTTATTAAATATTCTGATGGATTTTTAGCGCACACACACACACACACACACACACACACACACACACACATATATATATATATATATATATATATATATATATATGACACATAGAAGTAAAAAGTTTTACGACATAATTTATTATCTTGAAGCCCTTTTATAATATTTTACTTTAATCTAGTATAAAATAAGATTTAAAAAGTCTTTAATGTTTTGTGTTTCTACGAGTATATTTTTCAGCACATTTAAAATGCTACAAAGAATATATTTTTTCACAGTATAGTAATTTATAAAAATCTATGTAATTTGGCTCACTGCCAGATTTTGACTTAGTAGTCAGTTGTACGTCGTGTGAATTTTCAAACACCAAGCAGATATGGATTTAGTAAAAATAAAATACAAATACACACAGACAGACGTGTAGATTCTATCAAACACAAAATGAAAATATATTATAAATTCAATAATGAATGTAGTTTTTCACTGTGATTATAATACAAGGAAAAAAATCGAAAATAAAACATATTTAAGCGCACCCGATTAATGAAAAGCGTACGTCAACTTTAACGCCAAAAAGAGACGGACGTCCTTTAAAAAATTATTTTAACAAACTTCGTTTACGAAAAGAAAACAATGAAAGCTTTTCCCATGCCAGTCGCTCTCTTATTGTGTAGGTGATTTTGAATTCATTACAAGTCATTAAAAAAATTCTTGAAAGAAAATAAAATTGATTACATCCTGTAATAACAATTCCATGCTGGAGGAAGGAAACTGTTTGTCGTAAAAAGAAAAGTACCGTTGCTGGAGGAGGAGTAGAACGCTGAATGGAAAAATGTACTTTTCAGAATTAAAAAAAAATCATACCTAACTTGATTGTACTTGAAGATAAATTTTATTCACGTGGGCAATGATTTTATGTATATATATATATATATATATATATATATATATATATATATATATATATATATATGAATTGAAATGATTTATATAATACAATATTTATGTACATAAATGAAATGTATTATTATTTCATATATAATGTTGAAATATTTATAATTTAAAAAGCAGTCATTCATTCAAAGCAAATAAAAATGTAAAGACAACATGAAAACTGTTGAAGGTGTTCGGATTTCACTGGTCGTACTTTGTAAACATCTTTCTTCATATTGTGAATAAAATAAATCCACACAGAACGATAAAAATCTGTCCTGTTATTCATCGAAACAGTATTATCTCGAGACCGTATGATCTTGCTTGGAGATTTGGTTTTGTGAAGAAAAGCGACAGGTACAGACACGTTTCTCTTTGAAAAACTCATACACACACGTATATAGAAGAAGAGATGTGCGTCCGCGCATGTCCGCGACCGAAAATTCAAAGTGTAGGTTCGTATCCCGTCATACGAGATATCAACGTAAGATATCTAAAGACATTTTACAAATTAAATCGACGCGAGCGATGCAAAACGGAGATTTCTCTGATGAGATGTGTACAATGTCGACGTCGTCGTTGTCGTGCGGTGACGGCGACGCGTTTTCCTCTTCGCCTGCTTATCGAGCGACATGGATGGTTAAAGTATTTCCACATGATACAAATACCTTTATAATGAAGTAATCTCGCCTGAATGTGTGTGTGTTTATACGAGTGAGTGCGATGGAGAGAGGAGAAACGAAAAAAATATATATAAAATAAATGACGAAGCGACACGGCGCCGTTGAGGTATGTAGAATGAAGACGCTCGCTAACGATTTTCTTTAGAAGTTGATATTCGTGCAAACCAGACGACGCATTCATTGGATTCCGAGTCTCTAGTTGAACTCGGTCGAATTGAATTTCCTCAACGGATATATTAGAGGTCGAGACGTCGGATCGGTTAGACAGGCCGACATTATTGCTCATCTCAGTTCGCAGTACGAAAATGATTCATCAATTGTCTTGTGTTTATTTCTATGTCGATTACAAAAAGAATAAATAATAAAATCACTCATCAAATTTGGTTGAAATAATTTTTTATATACTCTCATTAATATGTTGATTAAATAATTACAAACACACATATATATATATGGAAGAATTGTTTCTTGAATTTATTTTTAAAAAGATGATATTGCACCAAAAGTACGTTGTAATGATTAATATTCATATTTGTTCTTAAAATATTTCCTGCGATTTTTAAATGTGATCAATCAGTACCAATATTATTATTAAGATTTTTCTATTTCATATAAAATAAAAAAAAAATTAGACAGACGTCAAAATTTGAAAACTATTGTTATATTTATATATGTTTTTGTTGAAATCGAATAAGTGCTTGGTTAATATCTGTTTTCATTTAGTTAAAAATCTAATTTCAATACGACAAATTTTTTCTCAACAAAAATGATTCATTCTTCTTCAGACTTATCGATTCTTTCCAATTTAGATCACTTTCATCTCCATTTTCCGACAAACTAACATATTCATCTTTTAATTTAAGTTTTGCCAATTTTGAACTACGTTTCAAAACAGATGATTCTGATTTATTTTTAGGATCCATTTCGCTGCTGTCACTCGACATAATCTCCTGCTTCTCTTTGACGATTCGTTTCTTTGAAACTTTACCTTTTTTACATATCGGTCGTTTTCCTTGACTATTCAACGATGTTTGTTGTTGATCTCCATCCGTATTCAACTGAAGTGTTTTATTACTTCGTTGTAATTTTTTTTGTACATTGGTCGACCCCGTCGATGTTTTCTGTTTCGTGAACACTATATTACCTTTACACATGTTATTTACTCTGTTGAATTTTTTTTTGATCATCTCTGAACTCGAATTCGATTTCGACGAGTAAGATCGAGTATGTAACGATAAGTTGCTAGTTATGTTTCTTGATAAACGTCTCTGAGGCATGATTCGTAATTCGTCCATCTGTTTATTTTTCTCACTATCTTCTTCGTACCTTTTATTATCACAAGTGTAACCGGTTAAGATTTTCTTAATGAATGTCCTATCATGTTCTTTCACAATACAGTCAGAGATCGAAATGGAAGAATCTAATCTTTGTATCAACTGATAATATCGTTTTGCCAGTTTATAAATAACACTCTTTAAATATTTCTTCCTCATTTCGGATCTTTCGTTTTCTTCGATTTTGTTTTTTAACTGTAGACGTAACGAGAGTATTTCAGACTTTTTTGCATTCAAAATCTTTTGAAGCTCGGTAACTTGTTCAGCGACGAGATGTCTCTTTAATTGATCGATATTAAAACTAGCCGTATATCCATTCTTAGTGAAATGATTCTTGAGCCACGTAACATTGTTATATATAGCATCGAGTTCTTGTTTCTTCACTTCGATTACGGGACCTTCGTTCTCTTTTTGCAACTGAATTCTTTCAAGCTCTTTCAGATAATTAGCCGTCTCCTTACATGTAGCACATAAAATTCCATTCCACGTTTGACAGTACTCGTCGCAAGTACTAATCTGTTGATCACTCAATGTTTTCAAAAGGTCCGTGATTTTTTCGTCATTTTTAGTAGTAGGATTTTCACTCACTAGAGATTTAATACTGTTTCGTAGTTTGTTATTTTTTTGTATTTCGTTTGTTAGACGGACGGACAATGATTCTTTTTCGTCAATTATTTCTCGAATCTTTTCTTCAGGTATTTCGCTGACTGTCTCTAATGATCGTTTCGACATAAAAGTCTGAATCGATTTAGCTGTTAACTCTTTTTCGTCGGCTATATTATGATCTAAACAGATTTTTTGTAAATAATCCTCCAACACTTGAAATTCCATAGTTTTTGTGTGTTTTGAAAAGTACTACATAAATTTAGTATAAATTAAAATGTCAAACAGTTTGAACAAACATTATTTCCTTTTTGTTTTTAAAATAATCAAGGGTAAATTGATTGATATTTTGTGATATATTTTTAAGCATATATATATATATATATATATATATATATGTGTGTGTGTAAATTGGTGTAAATATTCTAAAAATTTGATTAAATTCAAAGAGTACCGATTTCATCAGCGGATATGGAATTTAGAAGGTCTACAAAATCGATATTCACCGTAATAACGTAAAACATTGAACGACCATTCTAACCATCCGATTCTATTCGTTGGCGGCACTGATATTTTACATACACCTAACCGTATTCTTATTTTTGCAAATCGCACCAACCATCCTCCCAACTATCCTACTCTCTCGTCCGGTTATTTACCTGTCTGCATGTTTGTTATCCTCGGGACACTTGTACATATCAACGTCTCCGTCCGTATCTCAGAATCACCACTTAAGGAGAATGCCAACTTTGTTACGCACCGATCTCTTTCTCCGTCACTCTCTGGTACATACAAACACATGCACGCACGCACAATTGTCGACGGAAACTATTTTTCTTTCTATTTATAGTTGAGTGCCGCACCTATGTTCTTCGAGAATGGAAGGAAATGGCTCCTGCATACAACTTTTACGCACATACAACTATATACACGTTTTCAAATGTTACTCGTTCTTTTTATTTAAACGACTAAATCTGAATACTTGCTCTTTGTGACAAATACTCGTGTCGTTTTTGTATAATAATAACTCAGTGTCGTGCATTGTATTTCGTTATGAAGTCAGTAGCGTTAGAGTCGCGAGACTCTAAATTATTTTTTAAATATGCTATTTTATAGATTTTTGATTACATTAAAAATTCTACGACAATATATTTTTAACTGTGAATATACATTTATTTTTAAACTCTACTAAACGAACTACGAATGTCTTGTATCAGAAAAAAATTATTTGTCTAATCATATTTTTTGACATTGAACTTTCACATTGTGGATTTATTTATTTCGAAATAACTTTATTTATTTACATGAACTGAAATACTTGAAAAATCATTTTTTCATGCCATATATTAAACATGTTTTCAATTCAAACGATACAGTAGATGTTTGTATATTTTCTATAGACATATTTCGTTCAAGTTAAATACCGTGATGTTTCGTCGTTGAAAATCTCTAGCGCCACGCAATGCATACGATATTTCCAGCCGTATGACACAACGATCGCGACGAATGCGAGTATGACAATAATAACAATAATAGTATCGACTTTTTTTAAAATACACTCTCGCCGAGACGTGTGCTACAATGTCGTCGTCACGTGACCGCCTCGCTAAGTGGGAACCGCGGGAGACCGACAGAAGGAGCGTCGCGGTATTCTCTGCCGTCGTGCTCTCTATATTTAGCTTGACACTATTGGAACGATGCGTACGAGACCTTTTTTCACAACTCGATTCTTGACATGTTTGTTGTGTGCCACGAGCGAGGAAAATAAATCGTTATGTTTGTCGTGTGTAGTTTCGATTAATTATAGGATTTTTTTTATTTTTGTGTTTTTTTTTCGTGGGTACGAAACGATGTTATTTTATGTTTTCAATTTGTTTTTGAATACATTTCACAATTTTTAACTATGAGCAGTATATTTGTTAACCTCATTTTTTATCTTAAAATGCAGTACAATAATTATATATACGTATACAATCATCATCAGTAACAGCAGTTTTTTTACTGATGGATAAAGGTCACCTCGAGCAACTCAATGCCTTTATATTACATTCATAGAGAGATTACTGATATGTACAAATGTCATTAAATAGCTAAGATGCCCTTATAAAATGTAAATAGATTTTTGAATTATATTTTTTTTATGAATTATTATTTTTATAGTTTTTATTAGACGATTTTTTAAGATAAAGTAATTTAAATTATACAATAGAGAAATAAATAAAAATTAATATATATATATATATAAATATTACCATATATATATATATATATTCAAACTTATTAAAATTCCCTTCATGCATTTTTACGAGCAACACTTAAACTTATAAAATTTTATATACAAACAATCAACTTAAAAATATTGCAGACAGCAAAGAATATAAAAGAAACAACCGATTTATTCGAAACGAGTGTTTCTTTACATACTTATATGAAACAAGCACAAGGTTAATATACCTTCTACATCGTAGCGTCATCACCGTAATATCGCGCAAACATAAAAGCTCGACGATACGTCTTTGTATCACGCGAGCTTTGTCGTGTGTCGCCACGCACACGCGTGTACACAAGACGCTGCGCTACACAATCATCATTCAAACCGAGATTGTATTTTTATGTAGTCATATTCTTACAATTACATTATATGTACTTATATCAAGAAGAACTCTCTTTGCTCTTATAGTTAATGAACGTTTTTCAAATAAAACGATGTCGAAATAAAGTTATAAGTTACAAAATGTTTTCATGAATATTATACAAGGTTATTATTAGAATTGGATTTGTTGTCAGTTTAAAGTTACGTTCAAAAAAAAAATAAGAACTATGAAACAAATAATTTCGTGTAAATAAAAAAACAGTAAAGTACCGTAAATTGAAATGAATATCAAATAAATACCATTAATTATTTATTAATTAATTGCATTCTACATAAATAAAATGTCTAGTAATTCTGATTGATATTGATAATTGTTTAAGTACATTTTTAATTGAAAATTATTTATAACTGAACATAATTTTATTTCAAGAAATGCTGTGAATAAATTGTAAAAGAATTTAAATAAGTTTGATGATAAAATATTTCCATCAATATATATATATATATATATATATATATATATATATATATATATATATATATATATATATAAGCAATAAAAGAACTTTGGGATAATATTTAAGATTTAATGACATTCGATGAGGATTTCGGTCAGCAGAGGACTGATATAGGTTTTTATAATGATATACTTATATACATACATACATATATATATATATATATGTATAAATTGAATGTGTAATTTTTCTCTCTCAAAGGTATACTTTTGTATGTATACATTAGTGTGTTCAGTCGATCCGGAGACGTGCCATATTCAGTACGGATCCGGTAATAAATTTACCGAGTCACAAATGCGGTATCTGTGAAGTAAAAGAGTCTGCTGAATGAAAAATGAACCCGTACGTTTTAGTTTAATACAAAGTACATGCAAATAATCAGTCTAGTATCAAACTTAATTTAATGTATTCAGATTATTTCAATACATACATACATAACGTACATATATATATATATATATATATATATATATATATATATATATATATATTTGTATGTCTGTACGTGTCAGAAAATTTAAAAATAACAGCAGTCATTCATTTGAAATTATATAGTAATTTCATTACATATTTATTATTTTACATCTGCAGATATATATATATATATATATATATATATATATATATAGATATAGATATAGATTTTTCTGCCGGTCGTTTTATTCTATTTTCACAATAGAAAAAGAGCACATCAAAGTAGAAACCTTGTCGTTGTTGTGCGGTTCACTTCGACTCACTTTAGGTGCGGATATGACTACGAACACTAACTGACGGCGAAAACGTGAAACGATTACTATTAACCTCCTTTTTAAATTGACGGGAGACAGACATGTTTTGTAAGTTTTTCTTTTCATTCTGTTCGTCTTCTTCCGTTTTATTTTTCCGCACGGAACGTTGTTTTGATTACTAGATGCGAGTTCTTGAAATACTTAAATCACGAACACGTGTTCGTTTGAAGATCGACATATTACGAAAATGTTATTGATTTGTATTGATTATTGCACATTTTTATAAAATAATGTAATACTAAGACGAATGATTCATTTACGTTCGAGTAAATTTGCTACAGGATCGAAATAAATATTAAAAATTAGGTCACATAAACATATGTTTTTTTATAAAAAAATAATGAAGATTATAATTAAGTAATGAGTTATTACTATAGAAATTTATAAAATTAAAATTAATTAATTGTCACATAGAAATAAAAAAATAAATCCTTTTATATTTATTCAATACATTTCCAAGTATAACATCATTTTTTATGCTAATGTGGTTGACAGTGTTTTTCTTGCAAACTCATCAATTAAAGAAAGTTCTATTTATGTCTTGTAAAAATAGTTTCGTTTAATATCATTGTACGTCGTAAAACAGTAAATATATGATAAAAAAACATAACTTTTTTATATTCAAATTTTATATATTGTGGTATATGCATACGTTACACATATGTATACATATATATATATATATATATATATATACACGTATGTATGTATGTGTGTATATATGGGGAGATAGAATTTTTTTTAAATAGAAATTGGAACGAATAAAACAAAAAACACGTTGAATAGAGCTTATAAATCAATGATATCGTTTCTCTGATTATAAATGTTTCCAATTACTGTAAAGTGTGCCTTTCTGAAACGCTCGCGTCAAGGAAACACGAAAATAAAATATCAAACGAATGTCAAAACGTTTTACCTAGTTATTTTTAATTAGGACTTTGCGGCGTCGTCGACGACACTGACACTTCTTAGAAATGGTATCGCCCACATCTGTTCGGCGCACAATGTGCCGCATTTCTATGTGAACGGTTTTTTTCTTCTATTTTCAAAACATCCTGTTATATTTGTCGCTGGCTATATTACTTTTTATTCGTTTTATTGTTTTCAATGTAATTCGGGAACGGATGCTTTAATTTCTCTTCGACATGTTCGGTACGGATGAACAACAACTGTGTATAGTGTTATAAGATGAAAGATGCTGTGTGTTGTGTTACATTCGTTTTTCAATTAGTTGTAAAGGAGGTTCAGTTTTAGAAGCCTCGTTTGTTCATAAATCAAGCCTTTAAATACGGTTAAAAGAATACGGAAAGCAGGAAACTATTCTAAGCGTTTCGTCATCATGTAAATCTATTTTTGTCGACCGTAGAAATATTCAATATGGAGAGTTATTCCTAGAAAGCTTTAATGCAATGAATTGTTCATTGTATAAATTTTTATCAGATTTCAATGGATTAAAAATCTTTGATTTTAATATGGTACGGTTTACGATTAATACAATGACTTGTCAGTCGTCAAAAAATTAAATTTGTAAAATATTTTTATAACATGGCAACTCAGCAAAATAATGTAACCACAATTATATTGTTATTATTTTTATAAACTTTCAAAACATCTCAACGATTAACATAAGATAAACACTTACCATACGAAGGAGCATATATGTTCAAATATAAACAATCCTCCGACTGTTTAGCAAGAAACGGAATCAGCCTTTGCATATACTTGTGTCTTCCGAAAGACATGGCTGATTTATTGATGACTGGAAAATTTTGCGGACAGACTGGTGGCATGGTGTCGCATATTTTCGTTGAATACCAATGAGGCGGTGTACCTGGTGGCATGAACCTCAATGGCCCAACAGGTGCCGCCGCATAAGGAAGACCCAGAAAACGTTCGATGCGCGGCAGATCTGCATGTTTCGATGGTTCAATGACGGTACCACGAAGGAGTCCTTGTTTGATACGAATCTCGCGAGTCAAATAACGATCGTTCACCGAATCGTCACGATGTGGGTAGTAACCACCGCGTAATCTTTGGCAATTGACCGTCGATGTTATCGCGAAAAAAAATAGACTCCATATGAAACCGATCGGAGTCATCGTCATTCGTTCGTTTATTCGTTATTTATTTCTCGTTAAACTTTGAAAACAATTTTTTATTATTTTAAACGTAATTTACGTCGATGTATAATTACGTCGCTGTTTCTCATATTTCGACGATTCGTTTATGAATTCGATCGTTTATAAAATAATAAAATCGATGTTTGTATCAATATTTATTTCAATTTAGATCAAAGTTCAATTCGGAGTTTTAGACAGTAAAATTCTTTGATATATTTGTATTAAACTTTTTAATTGCTTCTCCATTTTCTGTAAATGGTAATACGTCAAAAATGGTTTTTAATGAAGACAAAATCATTTAATTAAAAAAAAGATTTTTTTAGTAAAGATAATAATGTCAATTAAATTATGATATATATATATACATACATACAAAAATCTGTATGCGTGTATGAGTTTGTGTATCTATGTAGATGTGTTTGTATGCATGTATAATGACGTGTTAAACGATATACCCATCAGCATATTTCACACTCAAACAGCTTTTAATTTAAAGAAAAATAAACATGGTTCGAGTAAACAAACCGTTTAAAGAAGCCGTTTTCAGTGCCTAGCTTTTTTAATGGAGAAGTAAATAAGGATGAAGTCAATTACGATATGACGAAAAAACCATCTCGTTGACTGACAAGCAAATAACGTGAGAACGGAATATTGTCTAGGAGTGAATATTTTATTGAAAGGAAACTTGTAATTGACGTAATAAAAATATTTGAAAAATTGATATTGTAGTAAAAATCGAATAAAAGAAATGGAATGAGACAAATTTATTCAGAATTCAAACGTTTAAAAAATAGTTTGAGGAATGGAATTTTTGATCAGATTTTGAGAAATCCTAAAAAATTAAAATGAATTATTTATTAAGAAAAATAAATGCATTTATACGATTGTAAAATTATTAGTAATTAATAATATAAAATTATTTAAAATTTGATGATTGTAGAGAAATTAACATAGTTGCAAAAAATATGTATAAAATAATGAGTAATACTAAGGTAAAAAAATCATGTGTGGATTTGTAATACTAAACAGGAGGCATTCAAAGAAATCTAATACTTTGGAAGATAAATGGATGTGAATAAAAATTAAATAATCTGATTTTCTAGAGGATAGCGATTTTATTTCTTTCTTAGACTATGAATGAAAAAGAAGTTGTCGATTAGTTGTATTTTTTTTAATTACCTACTTAAATTAGAAATTGTATACGAATTGAGATGTTTAAATTTTATTGTATATATTTATTGAACTGGTTAGTATAACTGAATTGAACATAGATGTTTTTATGAACTATTATTGAAGATTTTTGCAGCAAGTAACATAAATCGTTCATTCCTTATACTTGTTAATATTAGAACGATTATTTATTTCACTTGAACTAACTTAAATTCTTAACAATTGGAATCCAACTATTATTTTTTTTCCAAAGAACGACTATTCACACGTCATCTGTAAAACGAATAGTAAGATTTCAACAACACTCAACTGTACACATGCTGAACAGATTAACAAAACATCAAAACAATAACGTGTAATGAAAAACTGTATAAAGAACTCGCAGATTTTTAAACAGTGTGCAAGTGCACTCGCGGATATATTTGAGTAAACTGTTTAGAGTTGTTTCAGATTGGCCTATCGTATTGGAAGAAGGGCTATTTTAGACGTCGCGACGTACACCGATGCTTGATCGTTCCGTTTGTCGAACAGAAACGACACATCGAAAGTAAATCGAAATTAGAAACTAGTGAGTTAAGGCAAAGGCCTCGTCTAAAAATAGGTGCAAAATAATTTCACGTGTTTCTTTACTGTTGATTCAGTTGAAGTGAAACGTTCGCTTATTTATAAACGGATCGAACGTAAATGCATCTCTCTTTTTAAATTGTTGTTTACACCGATATATATATATATATATATATATATATATATATATATATATATATATATTACTG
Source organism: Neoneuromus ignobilis (assembly GCA_029203775.1). Lineage (NCBI taxonomy): Eukaryota > Metazoa > Arthropoda > Insecta > Megaloptera > Corydalidae > Neoneuromus > Neoneuromus ignobilis. The sequence goes on along the minus strand of CP092095.1, from coordinate 28,928,876 downwards.
TGCGTGTAAGAGAGTTTGTAACGAGATGTTAGTTAAGAAATAATCTTATGACGGACCGTTTTAAGAATGCGATTCGCATAACAAAGCGTCGAAATACGACGACAGCTGTTACTGAAGACATTCTTGAAATTAATGTATTCTCTTCGAAGCTCACTGCTTTTTTTTCTTCGCTTTTTGTTATATTTAAGCCGAGACGCTGTCATCTTTGTGTGGATATTATTGTTTATGACATTTTAAATATTTTAAATTTCAAAGTTCGGCCTATTCTTGATGATTCTTAAACGATTTACTATTGTCATAAATGGACGATGTTCATTGTAGCGATAATGAAATCTTCAATGTTATAAAGAAATATTTGTCGACTTTTTTAAAACGTTATATATATAAATATTTAAAATAAAATTAGATTGTGTACATTGATTATTAATTAATGTACAAAAATATTTATGTAATCTAAAATAAAATATATTTCTAATGTGATTATACAAAAACTCCAGTGATTTTATTGTAAGCATATGTATATAAATTATGTACGGTTATTTTTGCATAGCATTAAAATTCATATCGTTATTTTCATAATTGACATCTTTTATACAAAACCGTATATACAATCGTGCTGCAACACGTTTTGATTCAATTTGTGCAGACATAGATTCATGTATCGTTTCAAACATACAAGCACATATGTGTGTGTATGTGTAGTGGATGACGTCGTAGATGTGTGTATGAACGTCACTACAATCGTGTTCTGTTTCTTCATCCATCTCGACGTGCGGATCAAGACTATATTCTGCACAAGACAGAACCAATCGGATCTGTCATACACGATTTAACAATCTGTCGCCTCGTTGTTTCTTTCATCGTCTTCATTTTATGTCATTTCGTGTAGAAAAAGATTATGTATATAGAATCTCGAACTTACTCTTATTTACGGCAATCGTGCTGCATGCAAAATGAAAATGTTGTTAATCTTAGTTCAAACAGTGCTATAGTGCTCTAATACAAGTGGAATATAATTTAGTTTATAGTAGTACACGACATCATTTATTAGAATCTATACACTGTGAAACACATTATATATATATATATATATATATATATATATATATATATATATAATATACATAGTAATTTTAAACAAATACATACATCTATGAATGTATTTATTTTAAAAAAAAAATTTTTTTTAATTCGACTGAGATTTATATCACTTATAATTTTTTTAGAATATTATTAAAAAAAACAATTTAAATATTATCAAAAACAATCAAAAATATAATCATATTTTCAATAATATTTTGAATATTGTATAAATTCTAAAAATGGATATTTATTTGACTGAAGTAGTAAACATTCTCTCACTTGTGAACTATAACTGAGACAAACGAATTTTCCTTTGATTTTTATATTGAACAACAAAAGTTGAAGAAACACTAGAAAAGTGGATTTAAGTTATTTAATATTCGAAGAAGGTTTATAGGAAGATTGATATGATATTGTATACAAAGAACCACAGAGTGGTATTCACATATAAACATTTTTGTATTATTTTAAAATTTAAGTGAGAATGATTGAATTATTTATTAAAAGAAATATATTTAACTTATTACTTCGACAATGTAACCAATTGGTAAATAATAAAAACGATTCGTTTAAAGTCGTCTCGTTCGAAGAAAATAATCAAATCAAATAGAAAGAAAAAAAAACAAAAATAGGAAAACCGTGATTGGTACATCGTACGAACATCATAAAAACGAACGTTTATTTTTATTGACTGCTTAAAAATTTATACTCCTAAGTGTAAAGTAAATCAGTTATGAGTGAGCGGGGTGTCGCTAGGTATCGCTCGATCGCTGTACACTGAATAAAAAACAAAAGATTATGTTCGTCGGATCACATTTTTACGATCTTGCCGTGCCGCCACCTCCGGTCTGCCTCCATCGTCTCTCGGCGTTCTACCATACTCCCTTCAGTAGTCGACAGGCGCAGCTGTTGCGGTCGATCCAACATACCGGCTTGAAAATTTTATGCGAAATTCATAATGAAAAGAATGCCATCAACTTTTTCGATGCCATTCTTTTTTACTAGATTGATGGAGCTTTTACAAGCCACGTCGATTTTGATCTACTCGACGATATTAATTTTATTTACTTGTCTTTTCTGTACAAGATTCATTACGTTTCTATATCTACATATATATATATATATATATATATATATATATATATATATATATATATATAATAATCTATTTATAAAAATCATGAAATAAAACTATTTATTAATGTACGTCTATTGAATCGCCTGAATCTAAATTTAAACACATTTCCTATTTCATTACGAAATTGATTTTAATTGAGAAACAACTATCAGTTTAAAAATAAACACTGTTCCTATAACAATGATGAATTGAATCTGTCTACGTTCTTTGTATTTCATTTTTTCTTTTACTATCCAACCGAGCTGACAAATAAGCCGTTTAATTCGTTTCGTATTGGAACTTGTTATACTGAAAACAGCATGTATGTCAATGTTTATTTTCGAAGCAAAACACGATTCGTTATTTATTTCTGTCTAGACAAATGCCTTGTGTGTTGGCATTTCGATGAAAAATCGACGAATATTGCTATATAACGAACGTACGTACACGCACACACGTATTGTAGTGTCTCGTCGATCGAATGAACGAACCGGTTGCCAAAAATCGACACGTTATTTTCTTTGTCTAATAGTTTTGTGTTAAAGGTGTTATCAGCTTGATGTACAGCACATCAACACGTTATAATAGGTCAATATAATTAAATAAACAATCTGTTAAGAAAGAGCTTTCACTCATCTACCTGTCTATTCTATTTAATAATTGTTTACCATAAACAGACATACTGCTTTACTTCAATTTCATCGATGAGAATGTTTATTTAATAACAATGTTTTTATATTAATGCGATTATATGAAATTAAATATTTTTAAAATAGTTATTTAAGTTTTTTTTCAAAATTTTATCAGATACTTGAAAATAACAATTTAAAATAGAATAGATCTGTTCAAAAATACAAGTATCAGAAATGTAAAGTGAATAGAAACGAAGTTCAATTCAACAATCGGTACAAAATTTAATAAAAAGTTTCGACCACATATTGTTGTCAACCGGCACATAGCCATTGGGATATCTGAAAACTTTTATACGAGTAGAATAAAGAAAATGAAATTTACATCGAATTATCTGTACATTTCACGAGAATTAAAATTGGAGATTTAATAGTTTATAAATATATTTTTTAAAAATTGCTTTGAAGACTCAATTTCATTTATATATATATATATATATATATATATATATATATATATATATATATATAATGTGTGTGTGTTTGTGCAGCACCAATTTAGTTTGAATAAATTTGCACGAACGCCTCTATAAATAAAATATCCGTCCAAATAGGCGGACGTGTGTGTGTAAGATGGCGTGATTGTGAACGTGATGAAATTGTGCAAAAGTGTGAGCAGAAGCCACTAGCCAAAATCTTCAATGACAGCGCGGTCTTTAATAAAAAGAACCTAAACTTGGACTGACTTGTCCATTTGACAGTGACACCCAGTGATCACACGTGAATTTAGATCACGATTCGGTTACAGTGTGTATTTACTTCAATATGGTCTCGAATCACTTAATATTCTCTTTTAGTTTATATACGAGTATATATATATATATAACAGCAATAACGAATCAGTTTTATAAAATTGATATTAAATCAATATTTTTAATTAATCATGAAATAGATTATGAAATGGTTTTAAATTTAATTTTTAACTGGTTGTAATTAATTATCAATTAAATTATTTTATTAAAAAAGGATTATTTTATTTTTTAAATTTATATTTTCATTCCAATGAATCATATTGTTAAATTATTTAATTATAAACAAGTTATTTGATTTTCAAAGAAATGAGTATCAATAATTTAATTAGTAATTAATTAAGAAAAGAAAATAAAATAATTTTACTACATGAACTCATTGCAATTAAAATGTAGCCTATTCACCTTGTGAAAACAATTTTTAATATATATATATATATATATATATATATATATATATATATATATATATATATAAAGAGTAATGTATGGAAACCTCACAAGAGTAAAACTACTACAACATTATCCAACGCGACGTCGGCAATAGGTCAGATGCGGGATTCAGAATAAGAAGTCAAACTTCATACCCTAAAGCTTTTGCCGAGCTCGATGTAACCTTTTTCCATCAACATGATAACCCGACGCTTTTTCTCTCTTAAAAATCCGTAAGTGAATAAATTTTTGGCGGCCTCGCTCGGACACCGCTGATCCTTTCTATCCAGGCCGACATTTATTCAATATACACTTGTCATTGTAATCGTTTTTCAGCCTGTCTTGCCGACAGTGTTTTTCGCGTTTCGACGACAAATGAAAACGCTTCGACGTCCCGGTTCAAGGTCTCGACGCCGCGACGTGCGCGCGCCTAATGGCTTTTTAAGTGATAGCACACTAACAGAATTTATCTATATCACTTTTCATATGTATGTTTTATTATTTCTTATTAAAGAGATTTATTCATTACACACACGATAAATACGTGTAGGTTTTGAAGTTAGTAATATTGAAATATTTGAAAAATAATTCATTCAGATTATATGGAAAAATATTGTTCGAGATGACCATATATTTACTTAAATTACTGGAAAATCCGAATCGTATATAACGAATGTATAGCTGTATTGAAACAAAGAGTAAAATGAACATATTTTTCATTTAAAAAATCATTAAAAGTAATAACGAATATTTGTGTACAGGAATTATGATAAATAAATAATAATTCGTAGACGTGAGAACTATGATTTCGCGTATCCGTCCGAAAATGATTTTTTCCGAAACATCTGTCAAGTGAATTTATTCTTATACCGCCTTTTCTTAGTACTTTTAATCTTGATTCATAAATATTTTACTGTAATGGAAAGCATTACGTATCAATTATGAAATAACCCCTTATTACTACGAGTTATCTGAATGCATTTTATGCACCCCTAGTTCATAAAATATTCTTTCGAAAAGTGCTGCAGTAGTATTTGTAATTAGTGTGGGTGTTGGTCTATAATTCTTTATTCTTAGAAATTCATTTCGTAAATATAAAATGTTTAATTAAAATATTTCATTTTTAATAAAATAGTTTATGACCTCGTATTATTATTATTCTAAAAAAGCACATATTTTAAAAATAATTGAAATTTATACAGTATTAATTCTTTTGTAATTACTTATGAAACTCTGTAGTTGAATTAAACATTTTCATTTATCAGGAAAAACTAACCGTAATCATCGTTGAGATTTTCAATTAAATTTATTGAATTAGAATCGACAATGCGATCAAGTCTGAATAAAATGATAGAGAAATAAAACTCATTTGAAAGAAAAATCTACTTACATTACTTAGTGTTTTCAGATAGGATTAATTATGTTTTTAAATTATTTATCTTGAAATAATTTCATACGTAATACATGTTTTATTCACGAAAATTATTTTCAACAAACATTATTAGATAATATAAGATGATTTGTAATTTATTTTATTTATAAAAAAATCAAAGATAAGATATTTTGAATAATATAAATTAGTTTTAATCGTTATTATTTTGTTGGAAAATAAATTTTTGTGTTAGATTCATTATCAGTAAGAAATATCGTTAATTTGATTTTGTTGATAAAAAATAATCTATATGTAAGTTTGATATATTTTATTAAAATCATATTTATCAAAGATATTTATCGATGTCCACATTTTAAATTTTTCGAATTTTACATTAATATCGACATACGCTCACTACTTTATACTCTTCAATCCAATTTCTGTAAACTTATCGCCAATAAAATATGACTGTAAATGATTACGTTCCATTTTCGCCTCGCGCTTTGCAAAAAAAAACGTTTTAAATTTATTGCGTATTTTAGAAAACTGAATTCATCCGTCTTATAACAACTACTTTTGATAAAGAAAAAAAATCGGTACGTACAATACCACCGCTGATTTATAGAATTTCCAATACGGGGTACGTGTGTTAGTTTTCGACGAACGGATCGTATATCATTGTTTGCGCCACTCGATCATCAGTTTTCTATCAACGGATGTCACACGGCGTGTAAATATTTTAGAATATATGTTTTATTTACTATGATTTATATACGGCATCGTGAATAACATTTCATACGAACAGATACGATTTCATTAATTACTTTTTCAAATATTAATTTCTTCGATAGGTTTTCATTAAACAAGATCGATCTTTTTTTAAAATTACGGTGATTATTTATTACTATATCTATATATTTTTATTAAATTCATTTTTTATACATTATTTTCTCTATAGAAATTAATTAGTAATTAATATTAGTGTTTTTTATATGAAATTAATTTCCTTTATATTTTGATTTTATTTTTCTTTCTTTTCGTTAATATTTTTAATTAAAACTCATTGTTAGAAAATAGAAAAATTAAAAATACACATACACACATATATTTATATAAATACTGTGTAGATAAGGAACGGTGTTTGTTTTTACAAATCGTACATTAATAATTTAGCCAGTCGTCTCGTCGAAAAAAAAACAACACACATGTACAAAAACGATCTTATCGATCTGTTTTATAGATACACATATTTCCATTCCGTAACAAAAAGATAAACTAAAAAGCACATAAATAAGACGCGCGTTCTGTGGTCACGCCGAAAAATTTATATTTTCATTGGAGATTTATCGGGGGTGATTTTAAATGTTACATGCATGAGTGAGTAAAAATGATATATTCTGGCGTGAAAATGGAAACCTTATTTCGAGGCATAATAACGCAATTTCTCAAGCCGGAAAATAAATTCGCGGACGAGTCTGCCTGTCGTTTTCTCTTTTTTACCATACATATTTTTTTTGTGCATATCGTTTTCACTTTACACATCTGATTGTTTGTTTATCTACATAGGAACCGGTAGTATATCGATATCCTGTTATGTCAGACTTTACTAATTTATTAAAAATATTTTTATATGTATTTAAAAATGCAAACTTTTTAAAATGTTTTTGAAATAATACGTTATAGTTTATTATTCCAAAATTGCTAGAACTAAAGATTAATAAGAGTAGAAGATTTTTTTTTAAATATATATAAAAGTTAATAGTATAAATAATGATTATAAATTTGAATAGTAAATTGAAGTTGTATAATTTTCTATAATACAGCTCTATAATGTTCTAAATAGAATTATATACTTTTAAATTGTTTTCACGATAAAATTACATATTAAAAATAAATTATTGGCTTTCATTAAATTGAAAATATATATATTTTGGAAAATAGATTGAACTAATCAAGTATATATTATTTTTCTGTCTTTGATTTGATATTTTTTTATTGATAAATTTCGATGTGGTAAATAGTTTCACTGAATAAAATTCAATCATGCGTTTGACGAACTTTGATTTTCCTCATCTCTTATTTCTATATTCGTTGAATTTATTTCTACGATACGTTATTCTCCGATCGATATTCGACACGAGACAAACAATCGACAAAACGTACGACGAACAAAATGAAACAGAAAAACTGAAAAACTGGAATAGAATAAATCTTACAGATTCATCAGCATCGCACCAAAACAACTCTTAATTCAATTTCTAAGAGACATGGACTAATATCATTCTTACTTCCCCATTAACGTAATGTCCGCCCAATCGGGAAAAGAAGGGATAATGGGTGCGTGCTAGCTAGCGGGCGTCTCGTTGGCAAGCGAGCACGCGGGCTGGCCGGATAGCACCCACCGGGTATGGGTTCATCCGTTGCCGTCGCCGTCGTCTCCACCATCGCCATCGTCGAGGACTCGTGCGACCCTGTCATATGCATGTTTAGCAGCGTGCCCGGCAGGCGCCAGTCTCATTCATCACGGCCAAATACATCCATAAAGCCCGCAGTCTTAGCATGTACAGCGAAATGTTTTGACTGCGTCTTCGTCGTTCGTGCGACAAAGGTGAACAGTCACATTCGTATGATAACGAGAGCGATACTCTTATATGGATGGAACAGTGGACGACGAGCGAATTGCACACACGAAGGTGTCCCGACATCCGCCCCTCGTTCGTTCGTTCATACGACGACGGTGGCTGGAGAAGACGCGAGTCCTGATTTATCGACAGGGCTGGTCGTCCCACGATAAGAATTATTCACCGAATCGAGTATTCCGACAAGATTGTGCGCCGGTCGGTTTGTTAAGCTTATAGTGGCAATAGTTCCCATTCTGATAAGGGATTTTTATACGGACGGGAAAACTGTTTTTTGACGCGTCGCTACTAGGCTGAAAATGTCCGGAACATTGGAATTATTCATCGAAATATACTACCCTAATTGTAACAAAACAATACGAAGTTTGATTATATTTTTTTATTAGAAAAAAAACCTCTTGACAACAACGTCGTTATTTTTATCTTCAACGTTAATCTTGTAGACTGTTGATTTCTTCAATTATTAAATTCTACCATTGGTCATTTCTATAGTAATTATTAAATAATAGATTAGAATCAATTAATTTAAATATTTTTTTCAAAAACAATCCAAATTTTATGTTTATTAGATTTTTTCACAAAAATCCATTCGACTAAAATTTAAAATCAATCATCGTTGATTGAATTTCATCGTTTACTGATAACGTTTTTTGTACTTTAAAATTTGTTATTTTTGAAAAAAATAACAGTGACAGTGTAGAATATCAGGATAAATTTGAACGGAGCTCTAGTACCGGTCGTGTGTTGTGTTCGTCGCAGTTGAACACGGAGCACATATAAACTGGAATAAGTTTGTTGATTACAACATCACGGGCGAAATAAAATCCTGCGCGGACAGAGCTATAAAAATGAAATAAAACTTCAAAACGATCTCGGATAGGAGTCGTTTTTTTCTGAACAAGAAGCAGTACTAAAATGTGTTCCTTTCTCCATAACGTCTTTCTTGCGCTCGTTTCCTACCACCAGCGATTTTTTTACTATGTTCACAAAATGTCAGGTTTGATGGTTATACGCCTTTATTTCCTTTCAATTTTTGAGAATTATATATATATATATATATATATATATATATATATGTGTGTGTGTGTGTGTGTTAAATTATCTAAATAAACATTTGTACATAAATTGATTATTTAATATAGTCATAAAAGTTACTGCATCATTTTAAATAGATATTGATAAAGTATTTTTTAACTGTTTTTAAAAAAAAAAATATTAAACAGTATAATTATTACTTTTTGAAATTTATTGAACACAAATATGATATGTATAAAAAGTATATTTTAATATTTCTATAATATTATAGAAAATAATCATTAATGGAAGTTAAATATTTTAATTCGTTTAAAATTTCTAACCACCATTCTGTGTTAAATAAATATTCATATATATATATATATATATATATATATATATATATATATATATATATACACACAATAAGTTTATATAATGGCAATACAATATTGTTCGCTGCAAAATAAAAAGTTCACAGATTCGTCGAAAGTATTTTAAAACTTGTTAGTGTCTCGCTTTTAATTTACGATCGTTTCTGTCAGACAACTATGTACATAGTCCACACTGAAAGAAATCGACTAACTTTTCTAAAAGAAATCCACACAAAGTCTCTTTTTGTACCGTGTATTAATGATTGCCATTATTATCGCGCTTTGATAAAAATATTCTAAAGTTTTTCCAGCGTTCGAGTTTGAGGAGTCGTTTGCGGTTGTATATTTAATGTTTGGTAATAAATCAAAACTAATTCACGTAATGTAAAATTATTCTGAATAGTTTACCGTGTCTATGTTGAATTGTTTTTATACCGTAACGAAAATATAAAAAGAGAAATATATTTTCAAAGAAATTATTTTAAATTGAATGGTCTTTTTGCGTGTGTTTTATTTAATATATATTCTTAAACGATATTAACATCGTCTTATTTTATCGTTTTATAATGTAATAAGATTTTAAAATAAATAGTACTTTATCAGGACTTTATTAGAAAACTGATGATTATCAATAGATTTTCTCTTCGTGTCGATAAAACGAACGTGCTCTCCGAATTAATGAAATTTAAAAATGTATCTACTCGAGTTGTAAATTCTCAATTTCCAATTCAAAATTCTCGCCTAACTCGTGTAAAGAAATAACAATAAAATAAAACGCACGTCCAACAGCAAATGTTCGGAATCTATTTGCATCTATCTGATAAACGTTTTTGAACCAGTCGAATAGTATATGTGGCATTTGTTCCGAGAAAGAATCTGGCAGGATTTGTATGGATTGTCGAACACGGTACACGCGTTTACAGGTTACGCAGATTTTCAAGGGCTACGCACGAAAGCTTTACGAATATATTCGACAAGCAGCTCTGACATTCTACACGTTTTTTTTCTTACTTGTATATAGTATATATTTATGAGATCGTATGTTATTATTTTACGTGGAGATGCGATGAATGTCTCGACACAATCACTGTTATAAAATATTTTTGGCAATTTTTATCTATCAAAATAAAATATATGTTAATAAAGTAGAACAACATACATGTCAAACATTGAAATGATGTAAATTTTATATAAATAATATATTTTTATAATTTATAGTAATATTTAATTTTTATAAGAATTTTTTTATATTCTGATTCCATATTCATAAAAATCAACTTATCTTGAAATAAAATCTCTTGTTATCTCCAAACTGATTTTATTACGAATAAAATTAAATAATATCATTTTATAAAGAATTATTGTAAACATAAACACTTGTACTCCAACAAAGTATCACTTTGTTACTTTATACTCAACATATTCTTTAGATACTCTAAATTGCAAGAACTGGCACTTTCCATTAGAAAAAAGCCCTTACATGCAAGGGACAAACATACACACGCAATAACCAGAACGTGTCGTCGCTGTTATCAGCACAAAGTGCGATTTCGGACTCGTTCGACTGTGATTATCGTCGAAGAGACTCAATCAGTGTTGAAGCGCCGCGACGACCTATGTTTTACGCCCCTGCACTCAAAAACATCAAGCGCGCACGACCGCCATTAAAATCTCAGTACCGCTGTGACCACACGATGGCAGTTATTTTTAAGTTAACGGCTTTCGAATAAAATGTTATTTCATGTGACGTTAAAGGTTGGTGGTCACACATAACGACCACGAGGTCACTCCAATCAATAAAATTCGAAATGTCTCTGAATAGTCGGTTGGTCGGTTCGTGCAACGAAACTGATGATGACGACGTATTTCTTCTTATCCTTACAGTTTATTTCCTCCGGTTTCGTTCTTTTTGAATGAAGTATAGTCATACTTTATCTTTATATATATATATATATATATATATATATATATATATATATATATATATATATATATATGTACTCGTATATATATAAACCATATTGAAATTTCGTTAAAAAATTCATTCGAGGTATCTTTTATTAGAATTTAATTAAAAATGTCAATTACTTTTGATACAATTAATAAACATTTATAAAACACAACATTAAATTAAACATAATTGTTTTTTAATTACTGCTACTCTGTAATTTCTACTTCTTTTATATTAATTTACCAGCCATAATGATTATAGATATTTTACAAAAATTATAAATAGTCATTTGTAAGATAACTGAAAATTATAAATTATAATATGTATGCATATATATAAATTTATATATATTTTTTTTAATTTTGTTAAGAGATATTAAATTGATGAATTTCATTTTTATTAAAATCAAATAATGATTAATTAAAAACAAATCAATTTATTTAAAGAGCTGTACAATGTTTGGTATGATGTATAAAGAGTAAATATTTTTTAATGAAACATTTTTAATACTAAAAATACAAAACAGTTAATGGTAATTGGAATATTGAATATTTTCTATGTTGCACAAGTAGGAAATATTTTAAAACCATTTTTTTCGGTCGAATGAATAAATTGGGCTTTGGTTCACTTGCAAGCATATGCAATTCTATTATCTCTAATCGATAGTATTAAGGATAAAGATGATTCAATATATTTATGTATATATATATATATATATATATATATATATATATATATGTGTGTGTGTGTATATATAAGTATATCTTGTTGTTATTTCAAAACAACCATTCAAATAATATATCTTTCGAATCTTTATTGTTCGGTCTACGTTATTTCGTTTTATTACGATTGATCTAAATCTGAATGAGTGAAAATCGTTGCTCTCCTTACGAAGACAGTATTTGTACGTTTCTCGCGTGTCGTTAAACGAATTCACACGCACATGTCGACCGACATTATTCGTCGTTGTCGTCTACGTTGCGTCGAACGTCGTCCGTTCGAACGGTTATTGGAGTCAACATCCGCACGCATTGCAGAATTCTGTAGCCAAACAGCCGTAGACCGACAGCCACCTACGATCTCGACACTGAAACGCGACCGAATTGCTCACGAACGAGCGTTCGGGCGTCGACGCGAACCGTCGCATCGACTATGCGCGCCGCGGCGCTACGACCGCCGCGACGCCAGTCTGACGGGAGAGAGCGTCCGTGCATGACGTCATGGACCGAACTATCGCCGCCGCCGTCGCCGTCGCCGTTATCGTTCCCGTGAAAGAATCAACCGTTCGGTGTTAACGGCGTTTAACGAGATGACACCTGCACGACCCGGCGTCCGTTGCGACGATCACTGAAAACGTGAGTCGAGGACCGCGCGTGTTGTGATGTGATACGAGATTGATTTTCTCCGGGCGAAAATCCGCGAACGCATATTTACGTATAAATTTATATATATATATATAAACATATATATATGTACGTACACAAATACTGCCATCGTCGACGGGTCGTTATTGTGTTGGTGAACGCCATAACCTAAATCCAGAATCGTGCGTGTGCGTGTGTGTATTGTGTGTATGTGTGTGTTTCTCGTGATTTATGTAATTTCAATTAAAATAAAACAAGGTATATATAAATTCATCCTGTATAGATTAATGCACATCCGTCGTACAACCTATATGCATATACATCATATATAACCGACGAACACTAGAAAAGGTTTTTCATTCATCCAAATAAAATTGATAAGATTATCGCATTCGATAATTAATAACGAACACATGTGTTATATTATTCTAATTTTAATGTGATATGTAAAGTTATTCGAGTTGTCTTTGTCGAAATCGAAATAGGGAAAAGACGAAAATGTGCTCGTTCGTTTGTTGTGCCAGTGTACGTTCATAAAGAATGATTGTGAGGAAGAAGAAAATGTGTTTCTCTAATTAACCGACTGTGAAAATCAGCAGTATATACACGTGGCGAAGCGATTTTAAAAAAATGTACGAAGAACAATCTAAAGCTCGATCAATCTTTACTAAAAGGTTATGGCGTACAAGTGAACTTTACTGAGTTCGAAAATATTTAACAAAAAATCCATTAATACTTTAATCTCATCTTGTATATATTAAATTAAAAATATACGACAGATAGACTCTAATCAAGATGGTCCGCGATCAGTGATCGTTTTGAAACATAAATAGGTGTAGTTAGTATGAATTAGGTAAAATAACGTTCAATGATTAAGAGTATACATCATAGAGAAAGTCTATTTAAAATCCTTATTTAAAAAATATAAAAAGAATTGGAAACAAAAAAGTAAACCAATTTCTGTAACTGTGATTTTACTACAATGTATTAAAAAAATGATTATTTGCTGAGATATTTCTAATTTTTTTATATAATTAAGAAAATTAGGAAAAGTAAATAATTTTATTGAACATTATTCAATATTTAATTGAAAAATAGTACTAATTACAAGATATTAACATCTTACATTTGTGATCTTTGCCTTTAAATGAGTTACGAAAAAAATCAAAAAATATATTTCCTAACATGGTTAAAAGTTCGTATAATATTTAATTTGTATTTTGTTGATTAATACGATTTTGAATATATTTTTGAAAGAATTTTGATTTTGAATTATTTGATCTAAATCAATTTTAAAAATAAATTATCTAAGATTCAAAATCAGAAAAAATATATCTGTAAATTTCTTAAAATATTTTTATGAAAATTCCAATTTATATAATCAGTAAAGGGTACAATTTCAAAAAAAGTATACAGTATATTTTATAAGAATATTTATTTAGATTTTTTGGTAAAAAAACATAATATTTGTTATTAATAATTTAGATTACAAAAATATTATTTATTTAAACAATTATATTTTGCATCCATTTTGAATAAGTTAGTTTTCTTAGTATACTTTAATTTTTGATTCTATAATATTAAATTTAAAGTTAAAAAAATAATCAAAATTAATTCTTGTTAGCCATAAAAATCTTAATATTATTTTTAGTTATTACAGATTTAAAATAATTCATTTTTCTGTTGTTGCATATTAATCAAAAGCTTATTTAAAATTTAATAATAAACAACTATTCATACTTTATAAAAATATTCTTAAACTGTAGAAATTGATTGAGGACAAATTAAACAATTCTTTTTTTGTTTAAACTAATTTAAGAACACACATAACAAAATTAAGATATATTTTGTGTTAATGTTCTTTTATTTGAGTTATATAACAAAATTTCTTCAGAAATATATCAGTTGAAATTATTGATATGATTTTTATATGTTAAAAATCATTTTTTGTGAATTTATTTCATCTTATATTTTAGATTACAGTAACTGTTTATTTTAAAGGCAAAGTGTCATATATATATGCATATGTATATTATAATTATTTTACATGTATAGATAAAAAATATCTTTCACAATCACAGTTACAATTACTACAATGGTTCAATTAATTTTTTCTAGTAGGAATGAACTATAGAGTAACGATAATCAAGATATGGTAATTTAAAAGAAGAATTAAATATATATTTCTATATAATTGTTGTAAAAAAATATTGATATAGATTCGAGACACTTATCGAGAATATAAAATCGAAATATATTCAGCTCTAAATAATTATTATTTTTCAAATGTAACTTGGAGTTAAAGTAAATATGATTTTAAATTAATATACATTTCTATCTGCGTATATGCACATGCATATTTATATATACATAAATATATTCATTGAAAAAAAAGTTATATTTGTCGAGTGTTGATATATCCCAATGGTGGATATTTTATTCGTTTTGAATCTACAATTTAGATAAATATTTATAAAATCGACGACGCGCGTAGTTAACAAGTAAAAAAAAGTGTCTGGACTGAAATAAAAATAATAGTATACGATATCGTCGACGAGTGTTTGTGTTGTATATAAATCGGTGTTCGTTTTATCCATCGTCTCTCGAGAGAAACGGCGACAAAAACGTCCTTAGAGAATAAAAATAGATACGAGACCGTCGGTCGGTATGAATGCGTCGATAAAGCGCGATCGTCACGTACAGACACCGTCGTCCACGACGGTATCGTCGTCGAATCCTCGGAACCGCACAATGTCGTTACTGATTGCGCTGGTGGTTACGATCGGACATTCGGTGGCGTACGCGAACGCCGACGCTGCTGCCGCCGGCGGCTCGGATTCCCGTAGCGGTGGAGGCGGCGTCGTAGCTCCGATGCCGGCGCCGCCGTCCGCGCCGTTGACATCGCGCACCGTACGCACCAAGTATGGAGACGTGAGTGGCATCATCGTATCTCTCGACAGCCGCCACTTGGAGCCAGTCGAGGTGTTCCGCGGAATACCGTACGCCAGTCCACCGACAGGCAAACTCCGGTTCATGCCGCCGGTCACCAGCGCATTGTGGTCTGGCGTGCGGATGGCCGACAAATTTAGTCCGGTGTGTCCGCAAAGATTACCGGATATTCGCAACGAGACGGCCGCACTGAAACGCATGCCGAAAGGCAGGCTCGAATATCTTAAACGACTGCTGCCGTATCTGCGGAACCAGTCGGAGGATTGTCTCTATCTCAATATCTACGCACCAGTGCAAGGTCAGTAAGATGCTTTGAAATCATCTTCACGTGACCATCGATGACGAACCTACCGTTTTTTAAAAAATTAATATTTTTATCGACAATTTACAATTTCTTAATTTGACAACAAAAATAATCCAATGCTCAACCATTTTTCACTGTAGTATTTGGAATATTTAATGATTTTATTGAAATTTCAAAAATTATTTGGATACAATTTATAATAGATTTTACCACCAGATAAGATCAACTAAAACAGTCTGCTTGAAAAATTAAAGTAAAGAACTGTTAGTATGATATTTAGAAATTACAGAAAAATACTGCTGATATTATTGAATCTTAATAGAAACTTTTCAGTGCAAATATTATTTTATCGATCGAAATTAACTTCTCGTAACTAATTATCCGATTAGGAATTCTAATCATCCTATTAATTTTCGTACAACCGTTGTATATAAATACCTTTACATTTTGTAAAAACACTAGACTACAGAACTGAGAACAAGGAGAAAACTATTTCTAGTAACGAAAACTATTTATTGATTTTTATCAAATATTTATTTTTTAATTATTTAAATTTTTAAATCAGATAGTTCTTCTAAAATTTTATTTTTTAATATTTTATTTAATATATCTTTATGTTAATGAATTAAACCATTAAATTATATATATTTTTCATTTTAATTTAAATTGATATTTTTTCTAATAATAATCGATTAACCTGTGAATTTTTATAATTTTCTTTATTGCTTCTCTATAATTGATTTTATGTACTATCGACTTTTATAAAAAAAATTGTTATAAAATTCTTTGTGTGTAAAACACACAACGCTCGACTTATTTGAAACAATACCGATTTCTGTTCTTTCGCTCGATCGAATTGCCTCTATCTATCGAGTTACTATTTATATAGGGATTCGAAACGAGTCTTGGCACTCCGATTCTTTCTCTTCTTTACAATTGCCGTTGTTAAATTTTAAACTGATTGTAAGTAAAGTGCACGTAGAGCAACGGCATTTCCTTCGATATTTTTATGATAGTATCCGATAAAATAGATTTCAATAAACAGTTCGTGTTGCTCGTATATCCAATCGGTCGTCTCTACCTATCGGCCCGTATCGACCGAATCGAATGTGAAGGAAAATAAAGACGCACGACGAAAGAAAGTTTCCGTTTCACACCGACCATTGTTTACACCGCGGCTGTAACTCAAACTAGTTTTTTTTTTGTTCGTTTTATTTGTTTCGTACTTATATGTGACTTGTGTTTTCAATAGAAATTCGTTCGAGTGTGAATTGGAAAACGATAGTGGACGATCTAATCGTCACGTTGTGCGTATTGTCTGTGAAGTTGTATATGAGGGGTTTTACGTTTGACGGATTTATAAGAATATCGATACATTCGAGGATGAAAGGACGCTTGCAAAGAAAATTGGCTTTTCGTTCGAACGTTTTTTATATGTTGACGTTTAGTTCATATTTGGCACATATGCTTTATTTTTTTTCATATTTTATCATTGAAATGATTAAACGTAATGTGAAGTGAAACAATTTCAACACGTACACACACACATATTATATTTATCAAAAGAGAAAGGGATTTGATCAATAGAAGTGGAAAATTTTGAAAAAGACCTTCATCCAACAGTGGATAGAAAGAGACTGATATATATATATATATATATAAATTGAAGTAAATAATTATTTTTTAATGATTAATTATTTCCATAATACTAAATATCAAAATAAACATATATTTTTATAACTTAAACTACTATTGTATCTTAGTTTCAATAATTAAATATTTTTACTAAATATTTTTTAAGAAATTAAAAAAAATATTTATATTATTATTTTTAAACGTTCGTTTTGATTAAAAAAATCGATTCAATATTTTTTTATAATTACACAGTATTATATCTTCATTAAATTAAATACCAATATCAGCCTAGATATTTTAAATATTGGTTTTAATTAAAATACGTTTGATGAGAGATTATCTTCTTCGAATTTTTAATCTCATACATATATATTTTATAAGTAAGTCTATATTGTAATTAAATTTTGTTTTATAACATATTTTGTTAATGTAATTTAATGTTAAAAATAAATTAGATATAAAACAGAAATTTGTATTTTTTATAAAATTTATTTAATTAAAATTAATGAAGATTTTCAAATGATCTTTGTGTAAACTTTTAAAAATATTAAAAAATTATGATATGAAATCAAATAATATATATATTATTCAGTTTATGAAATAAATTATATATATATATATATAAACATACAGATCAGCAGAACTGAACAATAAGTTCTGAGTAACAAAAAGGAAATAAGGACAAAAAAATCTAGTACAATTTCGTAAAAGACAGGAGTGTGGCGTAAAATCTTTCGAGTAATAAAATATTTATAAAACTCGTTCCTTGAAATACTTTTCTCATCATTCTCTTGTGATTTAGATGGAATAAAAGACACATATGACAGCGACAACCATACTATGAGAAAGATACAAAAACCGTTACTCTATATTAAATATATAAAAATACACACTTAAATATATACATACTCTTTGCGGTGACTGAAGTTTGTTAGTTTTTTTTTGGTCGATTATTGTACTTGTAAAAAAATAAATACGTTCATTTATATATCTATATATATCTATATATATATATATATATATACACATGTATATAAACAAATATTTATACATATAACGTTTTATTTGCTCGTAACAATACATTTGGTAAACATTTCGGCTCATATCCAGTTTTTTAATTGAAATTTCGAACGCGGTTACACTTCTGAATTGTGTCGTTCGCAAGCTGTGTTATTATTATGATTTTTTTTTATTTAAAATTCAACTCTGAATGGTATTTTCACAAATATTGTTGTTTTTAAGTATTTGCGTTCGATTGTATATGCATCACAGTTTGTAATTGTCTTGTACGAATTATTAGATTTTGTGACAAGAATATTTTTTTATTTTTTTACACATTCGTACGATTTATTAATGATAAATATTCAGATAATTAAAAAATCACAATATATATACAAAATTTGAATTGTTTCAAAATTCTTTAAATAGATTATTTAAATCAATTTTTAATTTTTTTTTTTGGCTGATTAAAAATCTAATTCAACTTAAATGACTTCTTATTCATTTTTATCACAAAAAATTCGCATGTAACTTTCGAACAGAGGAAAGAAATATTTATCGCTCTTATTAAATGTTTGTTTGAATCACTATATACAATATAAATTCACGCTATGTTCTGTCAAGAAAATTTTATTTAACAAAGACACAAGCGATGGTTGCAAATTCTATATGTGTATATATTTAGCACGTTGGGATTCATTCAAGGTGAAACTTCTTGCGACTCGTGACCACTAAAACACAAATACTCATATTCCGAGTATTCAAATTACCATCCTACGTACATCGTTAAATATTCGTTCGGTTTGTAATGTGTGTGTGTATGTATGCGTGTATATATATATAATATGTGTTTTGCACGTATGCAAACTCAAGCACAAGTCCTACATGTATTTATGCAAGCGTACTTGTACATCTGTCGCACATACATGCCCAGAGTGTCAGCAAGGATTCCCAGACGAAGTGGTTAACCGCTCTCTAACATGGTTTGACACAAAGACTAGACAAATATACAAGATCTAGTAGTATGTCATTATGTCAAAGACGGGAGTAGCACGACAAACAAAAGGATAGTATTAAGCCGTGTCGAAATTGTACGAAGAGATAAACAATATATCTGGAGAGCCGAAGACGAAAGTAAACTTGCTTGCCTATGTGTTTTTTCCCTTTATTGAAGAGGATTTAACGCCAAAGTAAATATGAGAACACTGTGCTATCATCAAGATATGCTTTGTCATATGTCGATATGGAATGTGTTTTTGTCGAAATAACATGTTCGAAAACAATAGTTGAGGCATGGAGCATCAGCTCGTGTCTCTTTATGTTATTATTATTATTATCGTCTCTATTTATATCCGACTCACGACCTTTCGATTTCGAATTCAATGTTGTTTCAATGTTTCACGATACGTCGAAATTCACGAATTTGTTGCGACAGTCATACACGTTTCTGTTATTTCTAGTTTTGCGAAAAACAAAGTATTTTAATACGATTTGAGTGATGCATGTCAAGAAAAACTGAATTAATTCCATTATATACATATATACGAGTATATATATATATATATGTATGTATGTATATTAGTTATGATCCTCGATATATAAAAAGATTCAGAAAGAGACTCATAGATATATTAAATAGAGATATAAGAAAATTCCAAAAAAATAAATGGAAGAGAAAGGTATTCGATCGGTTAAAGTGAAATTTTTTTAAAGAGACCTTCATTCAACAGTATACAGATAAAGTTAATGATGATGATGATATAGTTTGAATATATATACAGAAAAAAAGGAAGATGTATAATAATAATAATTTAAGAGAAGTGCATATATGTTAAATAATTAAAATCTCAGTTTTCTTTATAATGATTTTTTATAATCCAAATAATTATCAAGGATAATTTTTGTTTATTCTAGTAATTGTTAACAAATATGATTATTAAAATCCCTCCAGATATTAAATACACATGAATATTTCTTGTCAATATTTGTACTTATTCCAAATAATCACAAATCATTCCACATTAATCAATATTCAATTAATTGTAATTAAGAATTACAGAATGGTAGTGCATTTCGTCCATACAAGTGTCCATTGAACACAATTATCGGGCAGTAATAGAGTACTAATGATATGGATTTCGGCGGGATTACAGATTATCATGTATGCAAATTAATTGTATTGTAATAGGTTCTGACCAATAAAACGATTTACAGAACCGAGAAATAATTTATAATATATGCACTTATATAATAACTAAAATATACAGACATACGAATTTATATATGCACACACAGATATATATATATATATATATATATATATATATATATATATATATAAATATAAGTTTTATAAATTTAAAAAAATATGATTCAATAGCGTATGCAATAAAAAAAACGATACATTAAAAATGGTCGTTTTTCACATTCATTTAATATAATACAAAGAAAATTGTTTGTAATTATTCATTAAAATTAGCATGTTTTAATAATCTGTGAAAAACATTCCTTTCTTATTGAATAATTGAAATCAATTCTCAATCTGCCACGTTATTATTTTCGAATAGAAAATGCTTGACTGGTTTTAAGGATATTATTTTACTTAATTAAATATAATCAAAGATACTTTGTGCTTCGTTCAGAAACACATACATCTTTATATGAATATATATATATATATATATATATATATATATATATATATATATATATATACATAGAGAGAGAGTCATATAGATAGATGAATGGATAGATAGACAAATAAATAGATATATGTGTGTGTACATACAAACACATGTGAATATGTGAATGTAGATATATATAACGAATACATTGAAACAAAGTATTCGAAAATCAGTAACGGTATTGTAATTAATCAAATTCGTTTAATTACTATGCTGTTAATTGAGATAACGACGTTAATATTCTGAATTCCGTTAATAAAGGGATATAATTAAGACCACAATTTTATAGAATGTAAATGAAATAATATTACAGTATGTTTTATCGTTAAGTTGTATTCAAACAAATAATCATGTTTGTACATGTACACACTTGTGTGTTTTTCATTTTATATATATATATATATATTCCATATTTGTGTAATTCGTTTTTACACTATTATTATTGAATTTCATCTATTCTTTAAACATGAATTTTGAAGAAAAATGGGACGATTGGTAACGTGGAACGGTAATAGATATAGCGCCATTATAATTGGAAATACATACCTATATATGTGTGTATATATGTAGAAAAACTCAACAGTGCATTGAAAGATATTATAGAATCGATTTATTTGATCGGTTTCACATTCGAAACATGATTCGTCTTTTATATACTTGTGTGTGTTTAAATTGCAGGTTTTTTTTAAAAAAACTTCTTCTCATGTTTGTAGAATAAGTATATTAAGAAAAATATCATGTGGATTTTAAATCGACTTTTATGTCTATAAATTAATATAACTTTTTACAAGTTTTATTTACAAACAGATTAATTAATATTCAATTTTGTGCAATTCATTTTCTAATTTTAATAACAAAATATACAATTATGCTTGTTACATGAAATTTAATATGTTATGTTACGTTTTTTTTAATTTAACCTCCACACTTTTTTCACATTACATTATATATGACAAGTGTATACAAGCCTACAAGCACACACACACACACACACACACACACATATATATATATATATATATATATATATATAACTTATATCTGTGTATATTTATTTTTTTAAAATAAAGAGCAATTTATAACATTAAACTGACACGAGCGCTAACTTTAAAATTAAAAATATCCTTTGGTGAACGTCATGAATGCAAATTTATATATATATATATATATATATATATATATATATATGTACATGTGTGTGTGTGTGTGTGTTTGGCGTCGACCGAAAACAAGCGACCAAACAAGCGGAACGTTTTTCATATGAAAAAAAAATATGTAAATGTAAAAACGTGATACTTGTCCGTGAAGCAGTCCTTATCTTAAATAAAATATAACACCGACCGAATACGTGTTCAGATGACAAAAAAAATTACAGATGTTGAAAAGTCATGACCCTTGTTTTTTTTTCATTTCGCACGAATTGTTAGTATTTAAATAAAGTCAAGGGCTCAGTTCATGAACGCAATTCCGGTTCGAGAATCACCTATTATTATGTCGCCCTTTAATACATTCCGTTCTTAAATACATTTAACACGAAGAACGTATTAATTGTTTTATATTTCGTTTTATAGTCGATGTACTTTTAAATAATTCACATGATACAATATTCCGTAAAATTTGACAACGTTTCTTATTCCTACAACTGAATTTACAAAGAAGTGTTAAGAAAAAGTATTTGTTTTTTTAAAAAAAATCAAAATTAATATAGCTACAAATATAGATTTTTAATAATATTTTGTATTTTATGAACGTAGTACTACTTATATATATATATATATATATATATATATATATATATATATATATATATGTACAGAAATATAAATCATGAACCATATTAAAAATATATACATTAATCATTACGTTGGTGGTAATTACTTCTTGCGAGTATTTAAACGAAATTCAAAGTTCGTTTCGATATCAGATTTTTCCACGTGGCGTTTCTGTTGCTGTACTATAGCCGAATGGAATACTTATTCATTTTAATGAAAAATCGATTAACTCGTTTCTCAACTTAGTTCGTTTCCTCATATTTTGTAATTAGACGAAGTCCGTCTACGATCGTTGTGATAAAATGAAGAAAGAACATGATATGATTTGAATATTAGGTTGATATTAAATAATTTATATATATATATATATATATATATATATATATATATATATATATATAAAAGAACATTTTTTAAAAAAAATAAATACAAATATGTATTTGCAAAATCTAACAAATAATTCATTACTAGTCAATTATAAAATTGTTGAATCAATATGATACGTTAACAATTTTCGTATATTATCCAGAGGATTTAATATTAACATCTCTTTTAACATCATTCTTGCATGATTCTATTAATTTTCTCTAATAACCGTTTCATTATTACGTATATGCACACAAATGTGTTTATATATATATATATATATATATATATATATATATATATATATATATATATATATATATATAGTGTGTGAATGTGTTTGTATGTTAATAAATAGCTATGTAATATTGTCAGCGCTATTGTATTGTACAAACAGAGTTTAAGATGAATTCACTAAATTGAAACGTTCGTCTGTATTAATAGAGATAAAATTAAATCGTAACGGAATTAAACTCATTACCTGCAGATTTTATACAATGATTTAGTTTTCTACGTTCGAATGGGCAGCATTAATTAGTGTATCTAATATAGAATGAATATCACAAAGAGGTACTATGACTAAGCATTTATTTTGTTATTAAACTGCATAATTGAACGTTATAAAAATTATACAGTCAGTAGTTTTATTTCATTAAAATCTAAACGTTTATTTAAAAGCGATGAAACATAAAATTGAAATATAATCGAATATTCTGATTCGATTTTGATGATTTTTTTCCTATTAATATCAATTTGGTATATATTATTAATTTGAATTTCACTTTTTATATTAAATTTTATATTGACCTATGTCCTGTAAAATTAACAATAAAAATTAAATAAATCATAGTAAAAACTATTATTATTATATTGCAAAAGTTAATTTTTGTTTCAATTACCATAATAAGTAAAAATTTCAATTTTCTTCCTGATATATTTTTTCTAATATTTCATAGATTTATAAATTAATTTGAATTAATATTCATTTTATATAAGGATGTCATCAATAAAAATATGTAATAACATTGATTAAAAATACAGATGTTTATTTTTTAATTTATTATTGTATAGAAATGTAGATAGGAGAATTGAATTTATATTCTAGTATAAACTGTTTTCAATATCGAAATGTTTGTAAAATAGAAGATAAAAAGTATAGTATTAATAAATAGAAAAGAATAAAATCTCAAACGTAAATGTTTCGTGTAAGATTCGAAAATAAATAATGTTTCCGAATTCTCTAAACAAATATACTCGATCAATCCGATATTTATTCCGACAGATTTCAATTAATCGAAACGACACAGGTTTAGTTCAACAATGTTTATATATATATATATATATATATATATATATATATATATATATATATATAAACATACATTGTCTTTATTTTTAAATTGAATGAAATGGAGTTTCGCTAAAAGACTGAAACAATGTTAGATGCTATTACTTCTAATACAACTTCATATGTACTTTTGTATCTATAAAATATATATATATATATATATATATATATATATATATATTTATATATATATATATATATATATATATATATATTTATATATATATATATATATATATATATATAAATTCAATTTATAAAGAATAGTTTGGATAATAAATAAAGTTTATATTTTCATTTAATTTTATTTATCAATAAAATAATATACATATTTCCAGTATTGGAAAATAATCCTGTGAATCATTTATTAATAGAATTCATTTTAATTTGTGTATATATATATATATATATATATATATATATATAAAATGGACATGAGTAAGATATAAGGCAAGAAGATAATAAATATATGAAAAAAAATATGGTAAGGCGACCAAGAGACAAATAGAGACAAAGAAAAATTTCCTATTAAAGATGGTGAAATGAAATTGTAAAGTATAGTTGATTTAAAGGTTGGATGAGATTAAACACGAACAGGAAACAGTGGAAGAATCTTAGGGAAGGATTTAAAAAGATCTAAACACATTCGATTTGGTTTTCTCTCAGCAGTGAGTTGATATAGGCTTTTATGATGATGAATATGGTATATATATATATATATATATATATATATATATATATATAAATATTATGATGTTATAATACGT
This sequence comes from Neoneuromus ignobilis, assembly GCA_029203775.1. NCBI lineage: Eukaryota > Metazoa > Arthropoda > Insecta > Megaloptera > Corydalidae > Neoneuromus > Neoneuromus ignobilis. Next base: position 28,903,268 of record CP092095.1, on the reverse strand, counting down.
TTTTCAAATATTGATATTTAACTGAAGAGATAGAATTTATAAGAAATTACAACAGTCGCAGTTTTTATTGCTACGTTCAATAGCATAAAACGTAAAGAAACTCTTTTTCAAATCGAATATGGAAAATATTCATACGTTACTGATATAAAATGTATATGATAATAATGGTAATAATAATTCTTTTAGTGCTAATACACTTGTCCGAACATAAAATATTCGGTAATAAATAATGCGATAAAATTCATATCGAATATGAAACGAAAAATAAAATTTATATATAAACATATCATGTGTGCATACGTATGTATGTATGTGTGTTTGTATCTGTGTACATATACAATTGTACGTACGTATGTATGTATATTTTTATGTCACTTGTGCTGGAAATTTATTCATACGAAAAAGTGAAAAAATCCTTACATTTCTCTCTACGTTCGACCGATAAATCTTTTAACTACACTAGCGGTCTCGTGAATCTCCTCTTCGCATAAATGTGTTCTTTTTATTGCTGAAACGGTGAACGGACTGCACGAACGGCCATTTTGAATGACAGGAATAATATTTGAACAGTGAAGAACGACGGAAGACTACAACTATACTTCTGCTACTACTATTATAAAACATGATGGGACGATCGGTAAACATTTTTTTTCGTCTTTCACAAGTAATTCGGACGGTTTATAGTTAACACGATATAAAACAACTGTTCGACTCGTATGACAAAAATCAATATTTAAATTAAAAAAATTAATATTTCCAACTAAAAAACATAAATAAATATATATGATTTATGATCACGTGTAACAAAAATTATTTTGAATTCGAATCTAATTCAAAATTATTTACCAACTTTTCGTATATAAATTTTCTAAAATATTAATATTTATCAATGATGAATTAAACATTTGAAATAAATGTAATTAAAAGCTAATTAGAAGCTTGTTTCTAAAATAAATTATGAAACGTCTTCTTAGAATCTCAAGTAATCGATCAATTTATTAAAAATGAAATCTATTCCCGAAACATAAAGTTGAATTCATGTATTATTAATGATTGTAAATTTAGTGAAAGGATAATGACGGCGGATGAGGAAAACAATTAATCATAAAGTGATCCCTAATAATGCTTTATTATAACTTAACTTTGTAAAGGTACGTGTCGCACGACTTGAAATGTATAATAGTGATATCAATTAAAAAAATCACTTATTATCTTATATAGTTTACAATTTTCAATTTATTTTGAATTAAATAACAATTATTAAAAATTGATAGTTGAATTTAAGTAAAATATTTTTTTAAGTAGTATATATATATATATATATATATATATATATATAAAACTCATATTTCTTTATGTAAATTTAGAAGAAGGAATAATAATAATTTTCGATTAGAGATAAAATATGATAAAATTTCAAGAAGAGTAAAGTCAATATAACCATGTAATACTTGAATGAATTTGATTGATATGAGGCATTGAAATCTTTCAGCGCTATTTTAATCAGGCGCGCACACATTGTACATACAACATCTCACACACCCACATATCTATGTTTGTGTATGTATGTATGTACATACATTTCCACATATCTACGTTGCGGAACGAACGATCCAATGGAACCTTTCCATGCACGTAAACGTATGTATTGTGTGTCAGCGGTGTATTGTACTTGGAGCACGATGGATGATGATGAATGCGAATGAATTGATTGATGAATTATACAACGAAGGTGCATGGAAAACACGACGTCGTTGTCGTCGGCGGCGCGCGCTGGCTGAAAGCCATTTTCAAGTTTCTACTTTCGATGATGTCGAAAACTTTTGTTTTAAAATTTGTCATTCGGGTGTTCGCTTTCGACGACAATTTCAGCCATTGATTTGTTTGCCGATATTTGAGAATAATTGGGGTTGTGAAACAACAGTGCCGGGTTGAGTTACGTTCCATCGCTCTTGAGCACCGACGTATTGTATTTGCGCCACCGTTATTAATGGAATGTGTCAGGCGCCTGTGTTTTAGTTATTGCTTCATATTATATTAAATTATATATGTGTATTATGTATAAACATAGGCACATTCACACGTACACACACTTATATATTATACACATAAATATATATATATATATATATATATATATATATATATATAACCATGCATTAATACTTCACTAATTAAATTTAAAATGAAACTATTATTGATTCTATTAAACTGTCGTCTAAAAATTGAAATTTAAAGCGTGTGTTTATTTTTAGAAGCAGATAAAAAATCAACAGCTTGTTTCCTATAAACGAATTTCTTAATTTATTTCTTCCACATAGCTTGTGTTATAGTAATCAAATATGAATAGAGATTTATGTTTAGGTAATAAAATTAATTTGCCAATCTTTATGATTTCATCAATATTACCACATATGTTTTGAAATATCGATGTTATCAATGGATATTGACCTATATGTCTTCTCATTTAATAAATTTGTAAAACAATCGTATTATATTATTATCGTATTCATTTTATGTGAGCATATTTTTCTTTTATATGGAATATTGTTTGAAAAATCGTATTATAATAAATCAACGAGAATTAAACATGAAACAAATAAAATATACAAATTCACACTTGCACAATTCGACGTGTGTATATGTACGTATATGTTTTTGATGGATACAACAGTCTTGATACTGACATTTTCCGACAGCTCATAATGAAGGTGTCACGTTCATACAAACTCGACTCGATAGATTGCGAAAGGATGAAGGAGAGAACGAATATTGACGTACGTACATACATGGAAGTGTGAGCGAGTGAAAGAAAAGTGTACTATCCATATTCGTACAGGATCTTGGGTGCTTCCGATAAATACATATTTGCCGCCGGCGGCAGTTTCCTCCTTAACAAGAAATCGACATTGCGCTGAAAGGATCAAAGCGACGCGGCGGTACGACGCAACGTATAAAATATAAGCGACGACTCCGCATAAGCGTCAGCAATATCAACGCTTTTGGCTGCAGAACGACGTACGTAAGATTGTCAGACAGACAGATAGAAGAACGGACAGCCAGTGGACGAGACGAGACCCAAAGCTAATCCTTCGTGAACGAAACGAAGGGCCGCGGTACCCGTGTCATGTCCTAGCGGTGTACTCTATATATTCCGTTCGTTCGACCGACGGTCGACTGCGTTTGTCGTCTCCAGGGATACCTAAAGATATATATATATATATATATATATATATATATATATATACATACATACATACATACATACATACACGTACACACAAACATACATACAAGAAATAAAATTACATCTTATCTAACATTTTACCTTTATATATATTTTTACTTCTCGTGATGACAAATCGATGAGAATTTGCTTAAAATACTGATTTTTTCTTCTAGTTATATACCTGTGTATATGATTTTTTTTAAAAAAATATTTATTGTTATAATATATTCATATTTGTGAGTGTAGGTGTATATATTTATATAAAATAATTCTCACTACAACTGCCAATAATATCAGACTGTTAAGCTTGTTTCCGATTATCATTCATATTGTGATACAGAAACTTAATCATTTTCAAATTCGAAGCACGTCTGCCATCATATCATAAATAGATATTTGGATAGGCAGAGGTGACGTGTGCGAAGTATCCCGTAAAGGGATTATTTTAAGCCGATGAAAACAAATTGAAAAAAAGGTAAAAATGTAAATGTCAATAGCGTGAAATACATAACGGTGGAAGTTTAATATTTGTTCGTTTGAATTCATTTAAAATCTATTTATTTTTAATATTACTGCAAAATAAAAAATATTAACAGTCTCATACCACAATATTTGATATATATTACATTTTATCTATTCTTACACACGTGCGTGTATATAAATTCGAATTACAATTGTATTCGATCGACAATTCCATTGATTAATAAATACAAGTCATGATAGAAGAAAATCAGAAAAGAATAAATATCGATCGACCATTTTCGAACGAACGAACAATTTCATAATAAAGTATAATTTAGTAATAGAGTAATGCGTCGTGTCACGAAACGTGTCAAACGTGAACGCGACGCAGATCCTTAACATGCTGCTCATAAATCTTTCTTTATCGTAATTACGTTAATATTTCTTCATTTACACAATCAATTAGGAAAATGAAAGTAAAAGATAGGCACCAATCAACGTCCAATCAATCAAATTAAAATCAAGGACACATGATTACTTCTTATGGTTCGACAACATGAAAAACGAGCTAGTTTGTAATTTATATTTTAATATATAACCATTATATATATAGTATAAAACAAACATATAAAATATATTTCTTTTTACTGAAAAAATAATATTCATTCTATTTATAAAGCTCTCAAAAATTATATTGAAACAAAAATATTTGTATCATTCAGAAAGCTTTCTTTACATATATTGTATGTGTGTTTGTAGATAGTTGTGTATGTATGTATGTACACAGTTCCAATTTCACAGGTCAGGAAATCGTCCGTCGATAAGTGACCATCAAGGTCGACTTGCGATTAACACACAGACCAATTTTCACGCATACGCAAACCAATGTACGTTCACTCCCACAATTCTTTTCATTCACGAATCGGCCGAACTTTGATGGCGCCCGAGGCCACAACCTCTTCCGACAAGCGTGCATCCCTTCCGTCCCTTTGACGCCATCGGTTATCTCTCCTCGGCCACCACCACCATCGTCGTCTTCACGAAAAGCTCCGCCGCAGCAATCACCTCGCTACCACGACCGACGTTCGTCCTCATCTCATCCTTTAACCGGTCTATCGTTTGTCAATCAATAAGAGAGACGTGGCTAAGGAGACGCAATGTGTTTGCCGTGAGTGGCGACAACGTACCAAAACATAAATAAGCAAACTTTGTAATTAATTGTTATGTTTGGGTCGTCGACGAATAACAACACGGATTTGCGTGTTTGAGCGTTCGGTGTACGTTCACGATTCTCTTTTCTGAAATATTAAATTAAGTTTATAATCCACTGAAATTGATACATTACTTCTATTCTTATATAAAACTCTTGTTTCTTAGTTTATTCATAAAACAAATTATCACTATTAAAATTATTGAACTATCTCCTTGCTACTAAAAATTATCAAGAATAAATATAAAATAATTATACACTTTTTAAAATGAAACTATATTTTCCGATGATTGAAATTCAAAAAGTTTATAACTAACTTAGATCTTAATGTGATCAAAAGTATGAAATTTAATAATTTTTTATACTATCAGAAGTTGGTAATGTCTTATAATGTTTTTAAATTCGTGTCCAAAATTTTATTCCATCTAACTTTTTGATCTTGAAAAGTGTATACATTGATTATATATATATATATATATATATATATATATATATATATAAATACTTACTCGTATGTATGTGTGTATAACCCGATAAATATAATATTAAATTTTCCACTAGTTTCACAAACGGAAAAAGTTTCAAACTGTAAGAAATAAAAGTTTCCGTATTGATGTTTAGTCGATGTCCTTCTTGTATTCGATATATGGTCGTTTTTATTTCCAAATAAATTGACGGAATATAAAAAAAGTTTTAATATAAAAAAATGAAACTTGTTTATATCTATGTATCATTTTATTGAAACTAGCAATCAAATTACGTATTTATTTATTCGTTATTCTCGTCAACAACGTCCTAATGGTATTTATCGTCTTTGACTTGGAACGTTTGATAAATTTTCAATGATTATAGTTTTGATGCTATTGCTATTAAGATTACTGAAAAATTGTTTATACTGTTTATCGTGTGTGTGTGCATTTTATATTGTTTTCCTGATAGATTTGATCAGTTGAACCGAGTAAGAAAATATTCTTCTAAATAGAAAGGATAATATAAGAAGAAAAGTGAGATCGATTGATAAAAAAATAATACGATGACAAATAAACAGGCCGAGTTAATCGTGAACACAGCACCACTCGTAATTTTCGAATAAGTGTAGAGTCTGCTTTATTTCTGCCCACCTAATCTGGATACTGTTGACAGGTAGCAACCGTCGACGAGGCGATATTCGTTGGAATGGGGTACGGTTATTAGCGAGAGAATAACCGCACGACGGTACCGGTTAAAGGGGTTCCGTCGTGCGTTTCGAGACTCGACGAAACGTTTTGACGAACTGGGACGAGGGAGCTGGTGAATGTCGGAAACGAGAACGGGGCCGCCCCGATTCGGGCGGACGTCACAGCGAACGAACGACTCCTTTGATAAGGGTTGTGATTATGTTGATTTGTGAGCGTTGTTAGCGAAGAAACCGGTACGGGGGTGGCAGATCTGTCGGCTTGAAGTGTGACTGTATTGGTGTTCCGTCACTTATTATCGACTTTGACGGATATTTTCTTATTTTCTGTACGAATGTTGCGTCGATCGATGACTTTTTTATATTATTTTTATACGATTATAATTTTAATTGCTAATTTAAAGTTCGAGAACTTGGAATCGAATTTGACGTCTGGCATTCGAGTGTGCAAATGAATTATTCTGCTTTATTTTATTTTTATATCAAACTATCGATACGTTGATCTAAGAAAATGTGAAATATAACGATAATGAACTTTGAGGAAACTTTAATATCAAAATATTTATCTTTATAAATTAACATAATATTTTATATAATCAGGTGTTTATTAAATTCATATTATTTAATTTTAATTAAACATTCATTTACGAACATCAACTTTAATACTGTATTTTAAAATTTTCATAACAATAATATTCACTCATTTGACGAGAAATAAAATGACTGATTAATCAACATTTAACCATACATACAAATCTCAACGATTCATAAACTTATTAATTACAGCATCTAAATTATTTATTATTATATGAAATTCTTTTAATGTAAACAAAAACTTATTTCTCAATATTTGTTTTTAATGTATTTTTGTGGTAATTAAAAAAGTAATGAGTTTAATTATCACAAATTTTATTATATATATATATATATATATATAATGTATGTATGTGTGTGCAAATTAACTCATACATGTTTTTGTATATGCTGGGATAGTTGGAAATATTAGTTGAAATCAACATTGGTCGATGTTTCAATCTCGTCAGACATCGGTGCACCGCGCGTTGACAGCGCATTCGGCACGCGGGTCATTTGACATTGATTGTTCGGGGAGATCCAGTATATCGGCCCTGATGTCGGGGTCGATTTGTACCGGGCATCGATGAACAGCGCTACTCTGAACTTTTGACAGACACACACATACGCACACAATATCCACACTATCAACTCGAACTAGTTTCCAGGTTACAACATAAATCGATTTATTTCTATTTTAATGAAAAGATGTAACTATGTTCGATTTTTTTCTGACAAACATTTTTTACATAAAATTTAGTTCAATAAAATTGTTCTCTTTTTTCCATGAAAAAAAAATATATATATATATATATATTTATCATCACTATTACCTTATTTATACCTATTATTAGATAAAGGCTTCTCCCAAAATATTCCACCGCGACTGATTTAATGTCTTTTTTCCAGACGAATTTTCTTATGTTTTATGTTATATATATATTAGTATAAAACATGCTTCTATAATATATAATATATATATATATATATATATATATATATATATATAAATGTAAATCTGATTATATGAAATTTATTTCATATTAAATTAATATCAGTTCCGCACTAAAATTTATTAGCTTATTGATTTATGTATTTCTTTGTTTCAGGTATGCTGTTTTTAAAATACGAATGTATAAATATAAGTCTGTGGTAAGCAATTATTTTTAATGTTTTTTAATTATAGTATTCATTATTTATATACATTTGACACGCAATTTTATTTATATATTTATGTATATATCATCATAGGGTCTATATAGCTCTTGTGGCCTTTTTAATAATGTTACTTCAGTAGTACTTTTTTGTCAGAGTTCCATGACGATTGTATTTTTCACAAGATGATGTTATGAAACTTGTGTTCATTCCCCAATTTGGGGGATTTTTCGATCAGGGATCAAACAAATTCTCCCTTGTGACAATATATATATATATATATATATATATATATATATATATTGGAATTTATGTGTTTTTATATAAATATTTTTCCCATAATCTGCTTTGCACTGAAAAAAAATAATTGCGTTCTGTCGAACCTGTCTATAAATATTTACAATCTGGTCCAAACGAGAAAATTAAATATTGATTTCGATTTATATTTCATCAGAAATTCGGTGATTAAAAGAATTTCTATTAGTTTTTCGGGTAGTAGTCGTAGCTGACACACGATTGACACGCTGATTTGTCGATAAAAGACTGATTGACGTGACGACGGGCGTCGAATGTCGATTAAAGCAAAGACGACCTCTGCATTTTCGATTTCCTTTCAAGTTCTCTGTTGCTTTTCAACCAGTACTCTGACGATTTCATCCACATCGTTTTGTTTCACGCACATATTGCACGTACTCGCACATTTTTTTATTTAATGATTTTTTTTATTCGACAGACATCTGTAATTAATTACATAATAGATCTAAATCAAACAGTCTTATTGATCAATTATTTTAACGCGTATTTATTGTACACAAACGTTCCGTTCATTCAATGGATCTAAATTACTCTACTTCTTGTTTATACTCAATGTCCGTTATTTAATTCATATGTATTTTCATTCATTATTTTGTACAATCAAATTATTTTATATGAAATCAATTAAGTTATTTTTTATCGTTTTTCAAACATATTCTTCATATTTTATAATGTGAAAATTATTAAAGATTTAAAAGTGAATATTAGCTGCATTATTTTTTTAATAATAAAATAAAAATAATAATTCTTCAGCAATCAAATTAAAATATTAACATTTTCAAACAATGAATATATAATTTTCAAATTTACTTCTTAATTTATTAATTAAATCATCACATTTTATTGTAGAGCTATTTTTAATATACATCATATATATTTCTTCAAGTGTGTGTGTATGTATGTGTGCTTCATTTTAATTTAGATAAGAAGAAGTATTCTACAGTATAAATTCATTTCTCCAATCTGATTATCGATATATAAATAATAACAATTACGTTCGTCGTTCGAATGAATAGTATTAATGAGTCGATTTTAACAAAGTGAATTATAAAGTTTATAATTTAAAATAAGAATACAAAAACGAAATAATATAATGGCTGAATTGTACAGTTTGTTTGCAGTGAGCTGAATAGATTTCCGTTTCATTGAGGACGGACAAATAATGGAAACTTATTGTATTCTCGCAACAATGTGATTGGTGCGTTGAGGTATGCCGTTTGTCTCCACGAGTATTGTATTTATTTTTCTTCGGCAATATTCTTAATTGTTGTCATGTTTTTATCGAACTCATGTACGATTCCTAACTTCACAAAAATATTTCTATAAATAAGATATATATATATATATATATATATATATATATATCATACAAGATATTAAACTGACAATAATTATGTGTTCAATATTTTTTATACACAAAATTAAAATACAAAAAATAGCCATTTTTCTGTATTTTAATTTTCAAAATAAATAAAAAAAATATTACCAAAAAAATAAATAAATACGTTTCTTAAATTAATCTAACTAACTACATTACAATTTATCCAATTGCGAAAGTTTTTAAATATTGAACTTTATCAATGTTTGATTTTATTTTATACCTTATCATTAAAACAATTCATCTGTCGCTTAAGACTATTAATCGACAAATTGAATACTTGTTCTTGTTTCTAATTATTTAACGTGAAAAATGATTAAACGGATTAAAGGGTAAAAACATGAGCGATGTTGAAAACGAATTCGTATTATTCAGTCATTCTCTAAATATTTATTTCTGTACAAGCAAATATTTCAAACGCGCACCTCGCCATTCTGCTACAATATATTTTACTTTGAAAAATAAACTTAACGTATCTCATTTATAACGATAAAAAGCTTTAAGCGCTCCACATTGCTAAAGCTTTTTATGTTTTCTGTGTTATGTGATTCGGTTTCATTCCGTTTTCGTTTTATGTGCAACTGTATATATATATATATATATATATATATATATATATATATATGAATTTACGTGTTTTTTAACAATGCATTCAACATCTCGTCGATAAACAATAATAATAAAGCATATTTCGTACTGTAACAGTATTTCGAACGCGTTAGGTGTGCCGTTCCCCAAATCTTTTGTGTTCAATTCGAACGGCTTGCATGCACTTTCACCTCTCATCTCGACGAAGCTTTCTTCGAAAGCTCCATCGAAAAATTCCAGCCGATTTCTCTCGCGCGCGTTAGTACTCTCTCCATTATCATCGCGTTCGAGAAAACTCTCAGGCACCTCCACTCCGTGCGTTTTGTTCGCTCTCGAATGTATTCATAAAAGATCAAACGACATTAGATTAAATAAATTTCAGTGTAGCACGCAAAAAACGCAGTCGATATTCACGGTAGGTGGTCGCTTTAGGTGTTGGAATCAAAAAATATGAAGCTATGTTTGCTTTTTTTCCAACCATCCCCCTTTCGTTGTCCTGTTATTGTATGTCGTGTGCAGCGTGTTTCGGCTTTGTGCGATTCGACTGTAATTCATTTGAAATTATTTGTTGATTTTTTTTGTTCCGACATTTTTTATGTAACGTGTAGTCCCTCTTTCTATCTATTCTATGAAATGAAAACATGATGTGGCTTGTTTATTTTTTATACGGATGAAATGAAAATGGCAAAATTTGTTTAACGTAAAAATAACATCAGACTCGTACGAAGATTTCGACAAGCATTAATTCTTTGTTAAATAATTTTATTTTATTTTTTGAAACAATCATTGCAGTTATTTTTACAAAATAATTATCTTCTTATTAACTTTCGATTTTTTTTAGAAACTATAACGATATTTCTTTTAATTAATTAATCATATTTATTAATTAATATTACTTAAATTTTATTTGTAAAATTCCAAAAATAACCAATAAAATGTAAATTAGTGTATGGACCTATTTTTTCTGTTTTCTATCAAATGTAAATATATATAAAAGTAATTATATTCATTTTTGAATTATTTATATTTGATTAATATACAAATTAGAATGTAATCACTTTGAATATTTTTTTTCATATTTTTTCTGGCGCAATTTGTGCACTTTAAATTTATGTTCTCTCTTTGAAAGAATAGTTCAATTTAATCGAATCTAGAACACATTTTATAAAGAATTAATTGAAAGCATGTCGACTTGACGGCCAGAGGCAAAAACACTATAAAAGAGATTTTCCTTTGAGAAGTCACAACGATCGATTTTGAACGACGAGTTCGTATTAATGTTTTCTATATACATACATACATATATAAATATATATGTGTGTATGTATGTATGTACAATATTATAAATGCAATTAAAATATGATAAGTTAAAAGAAATTCTAATTACTATTGTCGCATTGTACGTCGTTCGTTTTCGTCGCACGTACGATGTTCTCTTTTCGTTGTGCACGTACACACACACACATACACAGTCACACGCGCGTATTTTTTACGATGAAACTTTATAACTGAAAGGTCTGCACATTAGGTACGTCGGAGATTTTTCTGTATCACGTTTTTTTCCGACCAGTTTTTACGACACTCTCAGAGCGTCTTTTGTACAAGCTTGCTCAGCATTCGACAACGGCGACGTCCTCTACGACCTCGTCGGCTTGTATCAAGTTTACAGCAACGTCTGAGATCGTTCCGTCAATCGTTACATGTATCCCACTCTTAATGCTGCACACATATTAATAGCGCACTTTGCTTTATGGAATAGATCATTTGCAGTCTTCTTTCCCTTCATAAATTTCCACACGCGTACACATTTATCTCATACATGCATATACACACATACACGCATGTAGCCAAATTCATTCGCGCAGTGGTTTTTCTTTTATTAATATACAGTATATAAAAGTCTGTGCAATAGAATCCATATTTCTCATGGAGGATAAAGTAAATACAACTTTTATATTTATTTTATCCTTTAGATGAAAAACATATACGTATATGAACATATTTTTTTTTTAATAAAAGTACGATTCACTTTTGGAAAATTGAATATTTAACTCTTAAAAATTTTCCCTGTCAAAAATTATTTGTATAATACATTTTTTAATATTTTCTTTCAGTTAGATATCCATAATAATAAAATTAAATATTATGTCATTTTCTTCAATTAAAGAATTGTATCTTCTATTGAATTTTTTTTTTTACAAATTCTTATTTTATATTGAATATTTAATTGCCAATAGATCATTTTTAATTAAAACTACTTCTATTTGGCATTTTTTCGATATTAACATTAATTTGTTATATATAAAATATAATTTAATTATATAAATTGATTAATATTTGAAATAAATTTTTGGTGCATGATATCAGTCTATGTAAAATATTTGGCAACGACTACGCTGTGTCCTTTTTACAAAATGGTATATAAATTTAGTATGGAAGAGACGAGAAGATAGGAAAGCAACTATCACGTTTGATAACGGCATAGAATCATTTCCATCTTACTCAATTTCCTTGTCGATACGATTTTGAATTACGAATTTAAAGATTTTTACATATAAACTCGATACGAGTTTAGGTTTCGTATGTGTGCGTGCGAGTATATTCAGAAAAAAATATTGTGCGTTTCGTGTAGAATCGAAATTATTTGATATAAACATATTTCAAACTGAAATGAAATCCTTATTCAATATTGATTTGAAATAATTTTAATTCTGGTTGTTATTTTTTTTAATTCATTTCTATCAAGTTAATTTAATTCTCAATCGATGTATGAATCAATCAATTGTATTATAGATTTTTAATGTAATTATACAAATGTTTGTTATAGACTTGATTTTTAATTTTTTGTAAAAGTATATTATTTTAATATCTTATATATTATTAATATTTTCTGTTTGCTTTTTATGTAAATTTTTATTTTTCCTTCAATTTTGATAATTTTTACTCATTCAAAAATGAGTATAATAACAGAAAATTATTGATCGACAATCATGTACTTGTAAACGTATTATATTTGAATTAATTGATTATTACAGTGAAGCTATCATAAATTATATTTTGTTTACATTAAAAAAACGTATCTTGGTTTATTTTCGTTATGTTTTAATTTTCTGTTTTTGCATTCATAATTAGCTACTGCAGGTGTTGTATGACAACATCTGTTTTGATTCTAAGAGATTTAATAAGCAAGATGTCTTGAAGCAATAAGCTATATTTCTCTAAATAAAAGTAAACAAACTAAAATTGATTAAGTTGGGACATAGTACTCATCGTTGTAGCGAAAATCAGCGATGATTACAGCTCTTGTGGGTTATCGTAAATGCACTCGTATTAAAATTAGATTTGAGCTTGATGTTGGAATATACGTTCTCTTTTGTTTGTGTTTTAACTCTTGTATTACAGACGATGTGGTCGTATCGACCCGGTCATGAACGCACGTACCGAAGGTAGAATCCTGTCTACGTGTGCACGTGTATGTGTGTTTGTGTAGTAAAACGTGTATGTACTGTTCTTTGTGTATGTGTGTGTTTACTGAACAATTCGACATTTTCGCGGTAGGATACGATCGTAAACTTTGTCGCCGCCTTCAAACGGGCCCCCTAAGCGCAATCTCAACCTTCAAACCATCACACTTATAACGTATGCATGAATTGTGTGCGATGTCAAAGATCGCCTTCATTATATGTAAGGCAATATATGCGATTGAAATATATGTATTTATATGTATGTGTATATGTAAGCAAGTTCATGTCTTCGCAGCAAAATTTGTATCTTGAGAAATTCGCTATGGAAATTTTCGTTTATGAACATTGCTACTGGAATAGTCATAAAATTCATATATATATATATATATATATATATAAAGACTCATTTGTATACCAGTGTTATATTGTAGAAAACGTTATAGCTGAGAATGAATTTTCTTTATTTATATAATGCTTGAGTGAATATTTCTAAAGTACATATGTCTATAAAATCGGAAATATTCTGTTAACAAATTCAATTAAATGACAGACTATTTATATTTCTTAAAAATGTAACATAAATTTATTCTTTACTTGAAAAAAACAATTAATAAATATTCATATTGAAAAAATTACAATTTCTGTGACATATTTTTTTATCAAAGTGTAAGATTAAAATAAACACAGATAAAAACACACACGTATACCACTCTTATACATATTTATATATGTATATAGAACAACAAATTTTTAAGCTCACATTTTGTTCTCTTAACGGCCATTTGTTGTTAAATCTAGTTATTTTACATGTCTGAGCGCGACAAGATGTTTTCTGTTAGAAAAAAACGATAAATCTAGCTATTTACGAAATGCCTGACGCGCTTGAAGATACTGAATGACTGAAAGTAGATACAAAAAATAAAAGGGCTTTTGTTTGCGTATTTGTTTACGCAATAACTAGCACGGAATTTGTTGTCGTTGAATTTTAAGTATACCAATAAACATGTACATGGATAAAAATATATACACACACACGCACACACACATACATGCATTTTCTGTTCAAAGGATGTATATATTTAGAATTTAGTTGTGTATATAAATATATATGTATATATAAAATATTTTACATAATTTATACCCCATGAAAATTCATTACTAATGAAACTAAAGTTGAATATTTTAATGTTAGTTGTTCTGAAGTTATTTACTTTACAGCAAACGACTTTATCAAACATTTTAATTTTAACTTTTTAATAAAATAACAGTTGTAATTTTTTAAATAATCAATTAAACAAAAAAAATGAAGTAGTAAAAATTTAGTACGAGAAAAATTCGAATAATTAATTATAACAATATTTTTTTATACATTTCATTTTTATGAAAATATATATTATACATTTTACACACATATAAATATATATATATATATATATATATATATATATATATATATATATGTGCTTACAATATGTTCATCTCTTTATGTTAGTCTGTGTACATTTATCAAATAAATACGTGAAAGCCGTAATTACCGTAATCACTGTATTCGTTTAAAAGCACAGCCGACGATTCCGTTTCCGAAGACTTTAAATTGTCTACCATTCACGTTATTCCGTCCAACGTTCCACTCCGAACATGGATATTGCGTGTTCAATCACAACTAATCATAATAGATAACGGCATTATCAAATTTCACTATAGTGTTTGATCCTTTTAAGCTTTTCCGTTCATTTCGTTGCTAACGATATTACCGCACACATCAATTATCTTATCATAATTTCAATCGTTTACGCTCTACTGAAATACTTTCGTGAATAAATACATATAGCATCGTGTCGCGTCGCATGTACATATGTACAGGATGAACGGAAAACAAAGATGTACGTCTGTATTTGATGTAAATCGACTCTTTATTAAATAGATGATGCGATGGGTTGAGTTTCACTGAAAATTATCGCTTTAATTACATTTAATACGACGATAGTTATATTAAATCTACATATATTGAAATTATTTCTTTCAATAATTTTTTTAATTGAAACTCTGTTTTATTTCCTGTTGATTGTATGATTTTGTAGATATTTTTAAGAAAATTCTTTTCAACAAATATATCAACAGTTGATACTACTTGTTTCTATTCCTAGAATCTTCTTGATGTTTAGCTCTTTTAATTGTGTAACTTTGGAATTATTTATCTGTTTGTATTTCATTTTACAACTATTTTCAATTCCTGGAGTCTTCGCAGGTACTTTTTCATATTTTTAATATGAATAAGTTATTTGATAATAGCTTCAGAAGTTGTAAGATGAGATACACGAAGACAAGTAATCTTAAGATTTCTTAAATAAAAAAGTTAAAATTTAATATTTTATCAATTTTAAAATAGATATAGAAATCCATCTTACATTTTACAAAATGAAATAATGACTATTTTTATTAAAAAATATATGTGTATATAAAGATAATTAAAATATAAATGGTAATAACATTGATAAATAATACAATACTGTATAATAAAGTTCACAGAACATCGAACTGGCCTTTTTGTTCAAAACATCGACATTTAATACATTTACAATCGTTCAATCGAACTCTCATCTAAATGATTCCATGTTTATTTTATGTTCCATGTTTGTGACCAACTGAGTTCAATACGAAATTGACATGTGTATCCACTGACCGATTTAATACGCGGATTAAATGCGGAAAACATACACTCATACCAAATCCGTACATTTTTCCCTAGCACTGGCGTTAACTGAGAATAATTTACCACAAAAAAACTACTATGATCAAATTTGTCCGCGTGCGTGTTTATGAAAAGATCAAATTTATTATACTGATCTTTAATTAAATCCAATTCAAGTTGTAAAATATTACGCCCGACACACACATACACACACATAATGAGAGGAACGAATAATGACGTTAATGGTCGCTAGCGATACGGGGAAATGTTTTAGTACAATGGAATGGAACGCGTTCGGCTTACTGATCGAATCGGTCTGTTTTACAAACACATACACATACGTATAGTCTTTATATAATACATAGATTTATATACAAAAATATTTATTTTATTAAAAAAACATGCAAGTATCTGCTCGGAAATACTAAATCGTATTACTTATGAAAAATAAATTGTGAATTATTCATTTGAATAATTCAGAAAATTCAAATAGTCTTGTTTGATTTTATAAAAAAAAATGTTGAAAGGCATAAAAAATACGAGAGTAAAGAGAATTAAACAAAGGTTTCGAATCGAGGATAAAACGTCGTACGATTCGATTGAGACGACATCAATGCACCAATATTCATAATTGATGGATCGATTAATTCTTTTTCTCGCCACTCGTCTCTTTCTCTCCCACAAATACACGTTCGTGTGTATGAAATCCACATTTCATATCCATCCGCGATCACAATTAGTAATCTACGTTAGACGATTGGTTCAATTTGTTCTAAAACGACCAAATTGAAGCATGTAATGGAATTGTGCCTAACAAAGTATGAAATTAATCTGGGATTTTGGGAAGACGAACGAACGAACGTGACGGGGAGACTCGTCTGTACGACGTCAGTACACTTTTTAGTGACAAGAAATCCTTCTTCTTCACAGTCGTCGACAGTCTTCTACTATAGTATAATTCTCTGTCCCTGTCTCATCCTTCTTATATTATTACATCGCGTACGAACTTAATACACATATACTCAACGTTAAATGTAAAGAAGAAAATTAATATTCAACATTAATTATCTCTTGTTTTAAGATTTACGTTATATGTAGAGGGATTAATCCTTGTAGTCGAACATGTATATATATATATATATATATATATATATATAAGAAAAACCTACAGAATGGAATGAAAAAGAAAGGAATTGAGATGGTGAAAGTGGAAAATTTTAGATTAGGTCTTCATATACTAGTAGATAGAAATAGGTTACTAATACTAGTGATAATATTTATGTAGGTATATATTTGTATTTTTTCAAGTTAAAAATATAATAAAATTAAACTTGTTTCTTTATAAACATTTTTTATACTAAAGAATATATAGATGAAATGTTATTCAAACATCATATCTATTTATATATAAACAATAGTAGATGTATCTTTCCATTTACTACAAAATGAAGGTTTCTCACAAAAATTTTCACTTCGACAAATCCAATACTTTTTTATTTCAATTCATTCCGACGAATTTTCTTATCTGTCTATCTCATCTATCCAAGGATATCTTTTAGACTTTTTTATACCTTAATTCTCAATCAATAATTTTTTTTATCTATCAGTAGTCTTTTTTTCTATATGACTAATTTATTTTCATTTCTTAATTTCTATAATATATATTTATATTATATATATATATAAATGTGTGTGTGTATAAAATATAATTAAAACACCATTATTATTATTAATAATGATAATAACATTATTGAATATTATTATAGCCATGTTTGTATCATCTACCGTCCACGTTGAGTGCCTCGGAAATCCGCAATCTGTAATTTCACAACACCCATTACTACTTGTACTTCTATCTCGAATTAATATCTAAAATTATCGCCGAATATAAATAAGGCCCGGAGAGAAACAACAACAACAATAACAACAACAATATGTAATTGAACTTTGTAACAATGTTCGTACCATTTGCCATCGTTGAATTATTTGGTGATTCAGAAATCAATAATTGCTTTGAACTACTCGAATTTACATACTTTCATCTAAAGGTGGTTATCTTTGTAAAGAGATATTGCAGGTTTTCAATACGGATTTTTATTCTTTTTCATTACATAAATATTTCTTTTTTATAATTAGTTTTAAAAATGTTTCTGATCGATTTTTGTGATAAAAAAAGAAATAATAATAAATATAGTATAGAGCTATATTAATTTGTATTATTTTAAAAAAATCTGTTTTATTATCTGTTAGTTTCATAACTGCATTAAAACCACATCTCTTTTGCTCTTATATTTATTTTTGTCGCTGAACGTGTTGTTTTTAATATCGGTAGTATGCTTTTTATATTTAAAATAATATCCGCCGTTTCTATGAGCGATCGTTTAATAAATTCATCGGAAGAGAAAATGTGCTAAAGGTTACTTAAAACATTAAATATTTAAAGACGGTCATCCGTGTTCTTTTCAAATAGCAAACGATCTTTTGATCGACAGGATCATGAATTTCAGAATACATGTATATTTTAACAGGATCCCTTCGTACAAATACATTCTTAAACAAGCCGTTCCTTTTGTCCCTCATACACTTTTATGTCTTATACACACACACATGCATATATATATATATATATATATATATATATATATATATATATGTGTGTGTGTGTGTGTGTGAATAAAAAATAATTCTATTTTAATTTTATTTTATTGAAAGAATGACAAATTAAAGCTTTATTTGAAATGATATAAATAATATATATTTATGAAGTGAAAATATCTTCAGTATAAAAACCTATGTGAAAATAATAAATGTGATGAATTCGTTTTGGCGTGCTAAAAATATATTATTATTTTTTAAAAACTCAATACAGAATATTTTCAATTTAATATTTTCTATTAAAAATATTTTCTGATTAAAAAAGATATTATTTTTTTTCTATATCTGCATTAAAAAAATTTAGATTTATTTCTACCTATCGATATGTGATGGTATAAAAATTATATTATTTTGAATGATAAAAATTGAAATTTAATTTTTTTTGAATATACAATATAACTCATAATACTTTTTTTTAATCGTACAAATTTATTTTCACAATTTACATAGCAATTAAATAAAGTATTTCTTGGAATCAATTTATTCTTGTTGTTTTTCTTTTCAATTTCGATTTGTATATTCATATAATTGTCGACATTATTTCATTAAGGAGATGAATTGAAAACAAAAAATTAAATTATATCAAGTTGAATCTTATTAAAAAATAAATACCTAGTACAGAGAGCATGACATTCAATGACTGTTTTTAAAATAGAATTAAGTTAAAAATCAAAGTCAATTAGTTAAATTAGAATTATTTTCTTTCACTCTTTTACATTAATAGATAGATTCAATATTTTCAATTGATATATTACATTCTATTTTGTATATTTTTTATAACCATCAGTTTTAATATTTATAATATTATAAGATAGCAGTATTGGTATTAAATATCAAATATAAAAAGTTATCATGATGAAAAATTCCAAAAAAATAATAACTCTTATTGATCATTTGCTGAAAATGTCAAATAGTAATTAATTAAAATTTCAAAATGTTTTTACATTATTTTCAGTTTGATAAATAATATTAAATTTAACATTTAAATGAATTTGAAATATATTGTTTAATTTTAAAAATACATCACATTTTTTTCAAAAAAAAAATACATTTATTTAATGGAAATAGCAGTTTTGAATAATAACCTTAATTAAATTCTAAATATGGTGTTTTATTTCGACTTTACATAAATTGAAAATAAGTATAGTCTTTAATTTAGAATATATTTATTTTTTTACATATATATATATATATGTAAATGTATAATATGAACATAATATTTGTATATAGTGTAATAAATATTATATAAAGTCCTATGAAGACAGAAGTGTGCTTAATGCGACACCGATCTCATAAACGATATGTACTTTCGTAGAATAATTCTATATTCCTCTTTCATCGGTTTTTATTATAAAAAAGTAGCTCGACAAGAGGACAATAACAACGATGCGTTGACATCTCTAAAAGCTTTTGATGTTATGAATAAAGAAGTTGAAATTAGTCATTTAAAAATCTTCAAAGCGATTTATTCTTTAGAGAGATGTTAAATATCAATTCACAATTTAAATATATATGTATTTTGTGTACGTGTGAGTGAATATATATATATATATATATATATATATATATATATATATATATATATATATATATATATATATATATACGTATACATAAAACATGAGTATGTACGTGTAAGTGGCGTGTATAAAGGTACAAAGTGGTTGAATATTCAAACGATTTCTAAGATCGTTCAACAAAGAATAGCCGCTATGAATATTTAATACGTTCGATAAAACACACAAACTGCCACATTGTTACCGACTTGAAGCTCGTGAGAATGTAACTGATATAATTACTTTATATAACGTAGTCGTGTTGATTTTCCTATCAATGAGCGAGACAATATGCAAAGCTCTTTATACGGTTACAAATACAATATCGTCATATAGTGTGACTGTTGGGTTAGTTGTGTAATATAGAAAATGGCGACACAATTCAATTACTGCAAATACGTTGAATGCACGATGTGTCTCTGGGAATATTTGACTTGAATAAGATTTGCTCTAATGCGTGGACATTCTGATGACGTTTCTCGAATAATATGTCTAGCTGTTTCTAAAATAATCCACTGAATTATTATTTTTAAAATTTTATATACTTATTATCAATTGGATTCAATACAACAGAGAAATTAAAAAATATATATAATAGTTTATAATACATTGCAAATTCATTTATGTAAATTAAATTATATTTTATTTGATAAAAATATATACTTGAAAAAGTCTAGAAAAAAATCCACTATATGATGACTTAAAAAATTCTAGACAACTACCAGAGTAAACTATCGAGTAATTTAATATAAAAAAGAGTAATAAAATAACGATATTTCATTATGAAAACAGCGAATTCAACAGCCTTGTATAATTTCGTAGAATATAATATATTTTGTAGAATATTTAAGGTTTCATATTAGAGAGTAAAACCCTTAGATGTTCGTCTCTAGAACTGAATTTGGCGGATTCAATTTTTTTTTTTGCTTGTAAAGTATATTTTATACGATATATTCTGTGATCCGGAACCCAAATAAATTGTTGATCCATACGTACGCTCTCGCCTTCGCGCGTTACCTTAGTAACTGGGTGAAAACTGCATCTCACATATATAAATAATCATTCTGAATTTGCCGTTCCGAACTTGAGGATTCCATTTATTTGAATAAAACTTCATATATATATATATATATATATATATATATATTTATATTGGTATATGTAAATGTACGTATGTGTATATCGCTGAAGAATTCTTCAATAGGAACGCCACTACAATAATTTCGTTTACTCGAATACACAGATCCGTACCGTTGTATGCACGTCGCTTTGTCGGCCGTACCTTTTCAGTTCAATATCGATCTTAGAGTTTATAGAAAAATTTTAATATTACAGATTCTTATAAACCACCGTATGGTGAATATCAAAATGAGAATAATAATATAAGGGAGAAACGAAGGAAATGGAAAGAAAGGAAACGAGTCGACCGAATTATCATATCATATATGTTTAAAAGACGAGTACGGGAAATTTCGATGTAATATTTTAAACATAAATGTTCATATGGAAATACAATTTATATATGTATTTTTAATATTCAATTTTTTTACTATAAAGGAAAATATTAGATTAATTTTATTATCACAATATGAATACATAAATTTATCTCAGTTGTATTAAATATATATGTCATCATCATCAACACAAGAGTTTATATCAGTTCATTGCTAGGTGAAAGCCTCATCGAATATTACAGGCTATTCTCAAGTTTTTTCAAGATTATTCCATTATTTATTTTCTATGACTAATCTTATTCAACCCTCACCTTCACCATGTTTCAAAATGTCATTTCTTAAACTTTGATATAGTCCCTTCTTTGTCCTTTTTTATTTCTTGATGGCTATTTAATAATGATTTTTGTTCATCTGTTACCTTCTCTTATTAGTATATATCTTGCCATTTTCATTTCATTAGTTTTGTTTGCTTTATCAAACATTTTTAACTATCCTTGTAATTATTTACAGAGTTTCTAATTGTATTTAGATATTTCTAATATTAATCTTTTCATGTTTCATTGAGTTTTCAAAAGATTTTACTTTACTTTGTATTTTCATTCCAACTTTTTGATCTGTAAATACAAGCATATAGTAAAAATTGATTATATGTTTTAAATATGTATGTATATATACATATTGTTAGTTTTCAGTATGTGTTTTTATGTGTTAGTTTCAAAGAAAATAAAAGATTTCACAATCCGTCATAAACATAAAATATCAAATGTAATATTATTCACAAATGTAAAAAGAAATCAAATTTTGTGTTGAAACAAATAACAGTTTCTTCTCAATGACTAATATAAAGAAAATAAATTGAAACAACAGCACTATTTCTTATATAACCACCTTTTTAACATCGAATCGTTCTAAACCAACGATCTTATAAGATAAAATCGACTGACGATGGTCTGTTCTTGCTCAATGAACTCAACATATCTGCTCGTAGTTTATGAAACGAACGATGGACCGACGACCACGTCATCGTAAAATAAGAAGATGCCGCGAGGCGTTATCCTCGACCGCGGCGAAAATAATCGTATCGGCCCGTTTAATGACTACAACCGTGCATCATCTCACCATGTTACCATTAATGTTTTTCTGAAACGTTGAAATACTTATGACCATCTATATTTTCTTCACTCTCGCTATAGCCGTAGGGTCGAGGATTCTTTTTTTTACTCTCGCTCGTTTCATGTTTATGACATTCTCTGTACAGACAGAGTGTGTGGTTCGTTATTTTTCTCGTAAAACGAGAACAGAAAAACCTGTTGGTAAATGTGTTTCTTATTGACGAAATTTAAATTATGTTTTTTTTAAACATTTTACGGTTAATAAAACATTATATATATATTGTAATCGTATATAATTAAGAAAATAAATAAATATACGAGAACATAATGAAATAGATATATTAAACGTATAATGTAAACGATTGTTGGAAATAATGTTTGAACAAAGCATTAAAAAAAATAAAATTGTACAGAAATATTCTTACGATCATTTCGTTTCTAAAAATTTCTCGAATACTTTATAAAACTGAAATTTTGATTTTCTAGAAAAATACAGCTTTTAACTACACAACTACACTCGCACGTTCAGTTTATATATTTTTTATATGTAAATGTGTACACAATACACATAGAAGTGCGTACATTTCCTCTTATATTCACCGTTGATAAATAATGTTAGAGTTAAGCTTCGTTCACTAGTGGCTTAATTGGCGTTCTAATGCTGTCAAGATATTTCATTTAGCTCATTTACTTTTTTAATTATACGCAGAGAGCATGCAATGGCAAGCAAGCTCTCTGTAACATTACGAATACGTTTGTTAGCTTTTAGCTGTTATACCTCACGGCAGTACCGGTTTGCAACATTGTCTACATGTAATTGTCCGTATAAAATGTCTTACGTATTCTTAAATGAAAAGAACCTTCAGAATGTTTGCTAGCGGAACAAAAAAGTTCCCAGTGTTTCTTTTTTTCTTTAGTGTTTATTTTTTGTACTTTGATATAAAAAAACTGGACGATCTTTACGTATAAAACGAAAAAATGGTAGTTATAACGTTTAAAATATTATATATATATTTGTGTCTGTGTGTGTACGTGGATAGAAGTATATGTATGTATATATAATTTATGTGTGTCAGAGTTTGAGACGTGTAAATGAGTAAACTCATTTATCTTTAATACATGCGCGAAACTTGTCAGATTGAATATATTCACTAAAGTTTCATAATAGAATTATGTGATATATTAATATAGATGAACGTTCTATAACGTTAAAAACAAAGCTTACAATTACAACGGTCATTCTCGAATCTGTCTACTTGTTTGTTTTTAATGCACCCATACAAATAGCACATACATACAAAAACAAATATATACACACACAAATATGTGTATATATATATATATATATATATATATATACATATATATATATATAGAAACGATAAAGAAAATCGAAATATTTCTCCTTTCTCTATTGTGTGATTCGTCTCTGATGTAACGAGCAAAGCTCAGTCAATGTTGTCGACGCCAGCAGCGTTACTTATAACAGAACGAGACAACAAGAAGAAGACAACGACGCCAATAACGACGAACGTACACATCACTGTCAAGGTTATGAGCTTAACGCAAGTTCGATGGGTGTGGTTGTTTAATACAAACATATAAAATATTTTATATACTTTATCATGAATTCTGAACTATAATTGTTTGAAAAAATATTTTATAACTATTTATTATAACGGAATGATTTTTAAATCATATTGAATATTTTTTTTGTAGTATTTTTTTATTTTACTTTTAATATACATTTAAATATCTGCAGTATTTGTTATTTTACTTGTGAAATACTGAGATAAAGATATGTGTTAAACAAAAGCACATATACTGTAATATGAAAGATATAAGAAAGAATAGAATTTCCGATAAGATTTTCTCTAGACGACGCACCTGATAATAAAAGAGCACGGTCGACGTGAAAGGGTCAATCTTTCAAGATTGACCTCGATTTTTATATATTTCACCATTGTGTTCGCAATGCACTTCGTGTAACATTGACCAATGGGTAAAGCTCTGGACAGATGACAGTGGATTTAAGCGGCTATTAGAACACACAGTCGCTCATGTGTTCTGCAATCTGTCAAAGGGGAGAGAGACACTTTTATTGTTCGTGCGGTCGATGTGATAAATTCAAATTTAATGCATGCTATCACATTTAGAAACTAGAAACATGTCAAGATATATTTTCGACTGAAATATTTTTACATAATACATACGTGTGTGTATGAGTATGTGTACATAACACGCGCTTTCGTGTGTGTATATAAATTAATATTTAAATATATTTAGCAAAAGTCGTGTTTGTGTCCCGTAAAGAGTTTACATGAAACGATGAGATACTTAAAATGATCACATAAAATACGTTGGTGTTCCTTACTAGTTAAAGTAATGATTAAAATTTTCTGACATTTATTACAGTTTTAAGATTCTTGTAAGTACTTGTTAGATATAATGTCTTACTTGAAGTTCGTATTAATTACAATAACGTTTTCGAAATCTGAAATCTTCAAGAAAGAGAACTTTAATTGCGCGCCGAGTCGTATCGTTAATTATTACATGAAAGGTGACACGAAAATTGTTGTTTAATAATAATTATATATATATATATATATATATTCACAAATTAAAGTTATCGTATTGATAAAATAATTAGGTCACTGATGAAATTGTTTACGATTCTAGATAATAATATTCTCTGTGAAAATTTTGCACGAAAATTTCTCTACAAAATATAAATATATGTAATGATATTTTCATTATTAATTATTTGAATAACAGTTATCTATCACGAATTTTTCAGTTTATAGAATATGTAAAAGTTATAAAATTTATATATTAGACATTTACAAATTTTTTTGTTATACATATGTGATTTTTAATTCAAGTATTTTGCAATTAGTTCCATTAATCGAATAAAAATGTTTGTTAAATTATGAGTACATCATATATTCACAATAATTGTTTTCTAGTGAAAATTTACAAATATACTTTAATGATAATTGCAGATTATTCAGAATATGTCAAGGATAAATTATATTAAACAATATAAATAATTATATTAGTTTTTAATTATTATCTGATTTTAAATACAATTTTTGGAAGAGTATTAATTTAGTATTTATTAAATAAATATACGATTTTCTTTCAATTTATTGTTATTTAAGTTGACACTAATTTTGTACTTTTGGCTTTTATTCTTTTAATTATTTTTTAAAAAATGTTTTATATAATATATATAATTAGGGATTTTTTTGTGAATGCAAACGACTTAAAACACGTACAATAAAATAAATATATGTTTGTTATAAAAAGTTAAAGTTACCTCTTTTTATAGCTTTTGTTCATTACTGTTTTATAGTACTATTAAAACTTTTTTTTCAATCCAACTTATTATCTGCTATCAATGAATAATTAATTACCAACGAGCACATCATTCGATTGGGCGCAAACAATTATATCATTGTTAATTGTACATTTCAAAGTTAAACAGAGTGATTTAATCAGTGATTAATTTTCTGTAAATGGTTTAATGGAATGGTTATTTAATAATCGTGTTTTATACACACACTCACATAATTATAAATATGTATTTATAATATATATATATATATATATATATATATATATACTTTTATTTCTCTTTATTCCACTCGTTCCTTTTATTCAAGATGAAATATATTTAAATGGTATTTAAAGTACAATTAAAGCAAGTCTATTCGTTTAGATTTTAATCTCGGCATTTCGGCGTCGAAAACTACTCCTCCGGTCGATGGTTGAGACAGTGGTCGTTGCGGTGTTTGTTGTGTTTTTTAACCCGCTTAATGAATATTTTAATGTCGTCATAACACAGTTACGCGAAACAAAATGTTCAACTTTCGCCATATACTCCGTACAAAAATGGGCCATTTGTGGAAGCCGTTCGCGCAGAGTTATGAGAGCGGCACTGCAGTTGTCTCTTAATTATTAGCGTCCGAAAAAAAACAGGCACTCTCACATACACACACGTACACGCACATCGAAACGTAAACGATGAAAGAGCATACGCTGCTTTTCAACGAAACGATGGCAAATTAAATGTAAAAATATGTAAATAAACATAAGTTACACGATGTTTCAGTGAAATTAACTCGGATATTTATGCGTGCGCGATTAAAGAGTTCGTTTCGTATACAGCGAGTGCAATTAAAGATGAAAAAAGAGGTTTTTTTTTCATATTTTTAATACAGTGGGGATTTTTCTTCTTTGCTTATCATTCAATATTTAGAGATTAAACTTTTTGTTCTTTCCTCTTCAATAATTACTATAATATGTTTTTTTCATTTAAATATAAAACTTTAGAAAATTTAATTTAAATGATGAATTTATTAAAATTAATATTTTTAATTGGATAATAATTGTATTTAATTTGTTGTTTTTATTTATTACATTTTGTATATATATTTATACTTTTTGAAATGTATAGTGCATTTAAATAGATTTTAAATTTTTATTTGAAAAAACCCTATATGTTCTATATATGTGTATTACACATATTGCACTAGGTAAATGAACATCCACATTAATAAAAATTCAGATTGACTCTGATGAAAATAATCGAAAAATCTCGTTCTATGCTTGAGAAAGGCGACGATCGACTCGACGACACATTCATCGTCTCTGTGTCAGTCCGATTGGAAAATATAAAAACTAATTATTCCGAGCAATAGACCACCAAAACTGCTCGAAAATCTCGGTTTATCGTAACGCAAGTATCTCCGCCGTAAATAACGGCATGGATTCGGTATAAATATCAGGAAACACGTAAAAATTCCCGGCGGAACAGCGTGTTAGCACGCACATCGTTACTGTTCGACGCCGTTACCGTTCGGCGTTAATCAACCGCACGCCGCTGTTCGAATAATCGTCCCGTTTATTGTTTTCGTGATAACTCGAACACGGAATATTTCCGAGATAACGCATTAAACTGTTGTTGTGCCTACCGTTCGTTGTACGCGCCACAAACAGCTTGGATGTTTAATAACAATTTTATCAGCGGTGACGGGATTTGCGAGCTTACAATTAGCACTGGGCGAAAGGGGGTGAACGCCACGCACGGCACGACGCGCGGTGGACGCAACCGGTCGTCGAACCGCCGTGCTGCGTGGTGGTCTGTCGTACGTCAAGATTGATTCGAGTGGTTTCGTTGTATAGAGCTGTTTTTTACTCGACTAACGAGCGATTTTTTTCGATAACGTTACGTTTATATATGAACAATGTAATCGTTCAAAAACAATATTAAATTTGAATATATGAAATGAATCGAATGAAATTAAAAATGATCTAAAACAAGTCAATTGAGTTCAATAGATATATAACCGTATTTACAATCAAAATTATTAATTAGAATAGAACAATTAGTAAAAAAAAATATTTCTAGTAAATTATGTTACTCTTATTTATTCTCGTATCCATTTATAAGTTTTTTAATCACGTTTAGGAATTTCTGAAATTAACAAATAGCATACATTGGTTTTATACATTCCTTTTCAAATTCAATGACACTTTTCTCTTCACTATATTGTTCATTGCTCCTAAAGAATTTTCTCCAGGTATCTTACTTCTTCAAATTGTTCCCAAAAATGTCCCTCTAAATTTATATCTTCTTTTTCCACAAAGCTATTAAATATGATTCAGTTTTATTCATATTTATTTTTAATCCAACTCATTTACTTTTCTTTACAAGTATTTCAAATAGCATTTTTATCTCTTCTGGCCGTTTATTTAAACTAATATATCGTCTGTAAATCATTGATGTGATTAGTGTTCTTTATTTATTTTTATACCATTATTTTTTAAATTCGCTTCTTTCATTATATGTCCTAGAACTGCATTAAATAATTTGTACGACTAACTGTATTTTTGTCTAACTCCTTTTTCCAGTCTAATTCTGTCTGAAAGCTCTTTAATTCTGATTTACGCTGTTGTGTTTTTGTATATAACTTATAGTAGTTGCAGATAGTATTTACTTATTCATTGTTCGTTCAGAGATAAAAGCAGTGATGTCAGTCCACTAAATTAAAAGTTTTTTCATAATATATATATATATATATATATATATATATATAATTACGCATGTTTGTTTCATTATGTTAAATAAATGATGAAAAATATACGGTCGTATGTACGGTCCCTTTAGAAAGTTAAATATTCTCGGACATATTGAAAATTAACCACCAGTAATGTATATACTCTGTACACTATATATAACATTGTTGGATATAATATTGTAAGTTAAACATAACTTGCAACCAAAGGATAAATTGGCTGGAGACTATGAAGGTCTCAGTCGTGAGTTATTTCACGTTATAACTAAATATAGTATTAGATGTATGCTGTTGTGCCGCAATATGTTAACTTTGTCGTTACGTTTAGATTTAATCAACTTTTCGGTCATAAAACTCGCACGTCTATTTTTGTCTTTTGATAGGAAAAAAGAAAACACAAATAGTATTAAAAAAATCTATGAATACGATCAACGAGTCTCAACAGATCAGTTAGAAACTTACATGAAACGGATAAAAATATAATTTTGAAAAAATAGCTGGTCGAATTTATTCAATAAAAATCAATGTAAAATATGATTAATTAAATACACGTATAAAATATAAATAATTAAATATACACATAGTCTAATACACATATCTCTTAGGTTTTTGTAAATTTATACAAGCATCTTGTAACAAGATGCAGATCATAAATGCCCGAGTGTGAATATTTTTCAATAACTAAAATTTGCATAGATCTTTGAATAGTATTTATAGGTGTCTACGTACACACACACACACACATGTGTGCATAAGAGTACACATTCACTGAAATATTTAACTTGAATGGAATCAGATGTGTACTGAAAACACTCGACCAGATTTATTTACGTAATGGAAGTGAAATAAAACATTACAAACTACTTTATGTTGATTTGCGGATAATAAAAACAAAACGCACCATTTTCTTTTCGTACCTGCCATATCCAACGACTTCCACTACTCACTCACTCAACCGCTCATCGTATACACACATTCACTCACTCCGACCTACTGTTATTTCTTTCATGTTACGTGTGAGTGCAGTACATGTAGCACGAGTTAAAGGTAGTGTCGTTCTTGCAACCCCTCTCCTAGTGTCACAACACCCAAGCATCGTCGAAATCTGTATATGTGTGTGTTTGTGTGGCAGCGAGGTTTCTCATGAAAATTTCATGTATACAACGACGACGCGATGCTTTTTGTATTTTTCTACTTTTCCTACGAGCGCTTCTTTGTGTGGGTCATGTCGCCTAAATTCTGTAACGTACAAACAAAAAAATGTTCGCTGAAAATCATATTTTCAAATTAGAGTTTACCGTTTGTGCGTACAAACATGGAAACGTTGGTAAAAAATTAATGAAAGGAAAATTTCATTTAGTTATAAACAAAGTGAATTTTATTTCGAGTAAGAAACTTTGTTTACATTCATATAAAGTATATGTACATGAATTTATAAATGCATTTATACACATACATACACACACAAACACAGGTTGAAATATATAATTAGATTTAAAATGATCAACAGGTAGATAATATAAGATGTTTATTGAAAATCTTAATACATTTTTAGTAAAATTGGATCTTACATTTTTTTAAAAAAAGTGTTTAAACACAAGTGCACATATATAAATTGGTTTATTCAAATCTAGAAATATATTTGATATCTTTAAAGAATTTATCTCATCCCTTAGGATAATTTTAACAGTTTAAATTAATTAAACGTTTTTGAATGCTTATAGAATTTAAATACGAACGGAATAAAATTTATTTACATACCGAAAATATTAAAACCAATTCGTAAAATTCATTTAGAATGAATTTCAAGTTTTCATTTCATCCATACGTTACGGTCCGTACATCAATTCTTGCTGTAATGAGTTTGTGTATGTGTATGTGTGTATTTCCTTCACGATCCGTAGTGTAGAATAGAAACTTCGTTCGAAAGAATTGCGTGAATGGGTTCTTCCGCAGTTTAGTATATGTCCGACCCTTATCTCACACATTTCGTGAAATAAAAGCCGGTTTAGCTAGGGCAGTTTAGAGAATGTTACGAAGGAAGTGTAACAGCGTTGGTTGGTGCCCGTATTACAACTACAACTACTACTTCTACTACTACTACTACTGTTGACTATCGGTTCTGTTGCGATGTGGATGTCGACGGGCACGTCGATCGCCTAGCCACAGCAACAGCCACAATGCCGACGACCAGTTGTGGAAATAATGTGTATGGGGTGAAGATCGAAACAGGAAGGTTAGAAGTCGAAGGTCGTGAATGACTATAGGTACAGGAAATTCAATCTGAAGGTGTACGTGTGAGCCTATAAATTTCTCGTACTAGATTTATGTAACATTTCTGTTACACCTATACCGCCTATACTTCAGTAGCTCGAAATCTCATATTGTAATTTAGTATTGCGGTCGTCGAACTACTATTGTTCTTCTTTACATTATCTCTGTTTATTCGTTTCGTTATAATTTGTACGACTTTAAAACGAATCTGTGAAAACGATACATCCATTTCACTATGTAATTACTATGAATATATTTAAAGAAAATTTAATAAAAATATTTAGCTACTTAAATAATTCAAGTTTACTATATGTAAAGATTACCAAAGTGATTGATTTAAAAACGATAAAAGTACAATGTTTAATTTTTATTTCAATAAATAAATAAATTTAATAATTATTTTATTACGAATAATTTGATTTTTTAATTAATTAATTTGTGGAGTAATTTTTTTTTAAATGAAGAAACCTTTCAATATTTCAACAACAAAAATATTCTGTACGTTTATTTTTAGATAGTAATTTAAAATACAAATGATATCATAATTAAAAATAATGAGAAATATTATACTCGAATATCATTTTTTTTAAAAAAAAATGTTATTTTATAGATATATTCATCTCGGCAAAATTCTTTATTCTAAAATTAAACCGAATCATTTTAATTCACGTTAATGTTATTCGAATGTATGTCTATATGTAGATGCAACACAGATGTTTATATGTATGGATATTTAGCTTTCGCATAATCCTGTTATGTTAGTAAATGCCTCGAATTAATGCACAACAACAATTCGGGACGTGAACGTGGCCAGTCAGTCGATCGGTCGGTTCTTCGTAGATATACAAGATTGTTGCGTGCTGATGTTATTTCTCAGTGGGAGCGCGCGTTCCGGCTAAAGCCTTACGGAAATACGCGTGGAATTCCTAAATCAAGAAACGTCAAGTTCATATTCTGTAGACTTCATAGTGTGTGATATGGGATACAAGTGTTTACTAAATCCTCGTAATATCCTTATCACGCTCTCGACATTTAAATACACGCACAAATATCTATGTACATCTTCACGTATTTAATTTCTGAAGAGACGTTCGTGTCTAATAGATGTCTTCCATTCAGTACACAAATTAAAAAAGGATTTTTAATAAGTTGTTATTAGAAGTCAAATTTTGATTTTTTTGATATTACTACTATTAAAAATTAATATCATTTTTTTTAATAAATAAAAAAAAATGTTTGAAGTAAGTATTATTTTATAACAAGTATCAGAAAAACAAAAATTCACTGAATCGTTTGAGTTTCTTCTTATCTTCAGTCAAGTAAGAAGTCAACATTCGCGTTTAACATGTCTTCATAAAAAAATCAAGACATCACAATATGTACATGACGTACAAGCTTGCAGGTTCAACATAATAGCCGTCACTCATAAATTCCAGCATCTCTCGTCGTCATCGTACTATTCTCTGTAGAACGATAGTTTCACAAGTGATGGGTCCAGTTCGATATCCGACGCACGGCGATTACCTAGAACGTATAGACGATAAATGTACGTGTGTGTGTGTATGTGTGTGTGGATACAAAAGTCGTGGGTCACACAATTCGGTCGCAGGTGTACGGACACTTTGGCCGATCCGCTACGCTGAACATCCACTTTTTATCCACTTTTTGAGACATTTCTCTCGGCAATTTCACCCTGGAGGTCGTCGGGCGGACGGATAGATCGGTCGCGGCGCGGGTGGCGACGGGCGACAACGCGTATACGTCGTACACGTACTTATCCTCACGAGATATATATTTATGCCGTTGATGTACGTGGTGTCATATATGATGCTGGATTTGAAATTCTCCACTGGCTGACTGAAATACGACTCGGTGTCACCATCTGTTTTCACTATGAATATAAAATACATTTGTTGAAAAATTTTTAAGTGAATATTTTCCGCATATAGGTCAGGGATCGTGACGGAAATCATTGCTCGGTAGTGTTTTACCCACATATCTCATCTAGTCTACATCTCTACTGTTCTCTTTTGGCATCTCTCTTTCACATTTGCACATGTACTATACAAACTGAAACATTCTCTGAAATTCTTTTTACAAACACACAAACTTATATATATATATATATATATATATATATATATGTTTGTTACTCACAATGAAGCATACACATGAAAGCTCAAAGTAATGAAAAAATATATAGTATAAATTCACCCTTTTTCCTACTTAATATTCATGAAAACATAATATATATATATCTTTATATATATATATATATATATATATATATATATAATGTATTAATGTATGTAAATTTAAGTATGTGTTTGTATGAACAATATATTTGTTAATATTGTTACGTTGTTTAATTATACACGCGAGTAGAGCTTTTATAAATAAATTATATTTTCATATAAAAAAATCATTAGATAACCTCACAGAATTAGATAAATGTTTAATCTTTTTTTAGTGCTTTTTTACTAATGTTTATTCCATTGACCATCAAGTACGATATAGATAAGAGTGTGTATTGAACAATTATTAATGTCAAATAAAATATTGATGTAATATTTTGAGTAGAATATTTTCTCTTTAAATTAAACATAGAATTCAATGTGACTTTGTTGTGCCTGTATATGAATATACTAGATTTTCTTCGAATAAAAAATGACATTTTTGGAAAAGGCCTCGATGACAGTACGTACCGAAAGTGAAAAATCGTACAAGATTAGACGCACGGAACGGATGCGTATGTGAGTAAAAAATGGTGTTTGGAGAGAAAAGAGGTACGGGATATTTTTTTTATTCTTGCGTACGTGTCGCGAAAAATGAACGCATTATTCATTCAAATTGACTTTTGTATTGCATCTACATTTCACACGGAATACATTGATGTTTTCTGATGATTTCTACGTATGCGAGGGGGCGTACGAAAAATCGTCAACGAAATCGAGTAAGTTTATTTTTGTACAAAGGGAGTGTTTCTCTTCCGTTAGACGTAACCATTTTTTACATAGCCGCAATTGTATTCTGGTCACGGAATTGTGTTTGTTTATCGTCTTATTCTTTTGAAATAACACGGCGCGAACGTTAAATATAAATTACATACTGTCATACTTATTTTGAAATCTTTTTTCTTTGTTCAGGTTTGATGGAATTGCTGCATCTTGTTAAATTCTATACGAAATTACTTTTTTTTACTTTAATATATTTTATTCAAATTAATTGTATTTAATAGAATAACAAATATTTTCAATTAATAATAATTTATGAAAAATAATTACTAGTTTCTAGTATTTTGTTACTTTGTTCAATTTTTAAACAGTCAAATATAGTTGAATGTATATTATCGTTGGATATTTTTCTAAGCTTGAAAACATGATGTAAAAAATTAGTCAAATAGTTGCGTTCGATTTTAATACGAAGAAAGAGAGTGCTTTAATAATTCATTTTCGATCGAGTCCGAAAAATCAACCCGAACTTATTTATTTCCCTTCATGAAAAATTCTTTCAATCAGTGTCACTGTTCGAAAGGTCGTCGCCGATGACCTTTTCACACCGAACGATGAACTCTTTTCATTATTCAAATCCTACTGTTGGTTTCGGTGATATTATTCATGAATAAATACATGTCACAGAGTTGGTCGACTTTTGCTCAATGGATTTCTAACCTATCAGTATACTGTCTCCCTTTGCGTTCTCATTTTCTCTCACTATACCATGCACGTACGTTTATATGCAAATATATTTATATAAATGTAGTGTTTTTTTTTAAAAAAAAACCGTTTAATTGAAGTAATTTGTTAGCGTAAATCAAATACACGAATATACATATTTCGGTGATTTAATGTCTATCTGCGTTCGCATTTGCAACATTAATCCACTGAAATTATTTCCGTATTGTTCGTCGAATGCAACGTGTCGTTGACGACCTCTATTTTGATTTTGATGTTTATTCATTATACGTTTAATATTAGGTGTTAACCTGTCAACATCGTTGACAATGGATGCTCCTATATATTGTCATGTTGTATTAAAACAACGTTGTTAATTTTAAAATCACTGTACGTGCGATGATATTGTATTAAAAATTCCACGTTCAGATTTCAGGTGATAAAATGTACAGTTCGTGTGAAAATGCTATACAGTTTTTCAAATGACGATTTTAATGACGAACAAAACTGCAAACATGAATTGAATATATACATACACACACACGCACACATATATATGTATATTCCAATTTATTATACATAATTAACATGTAAATAAATCACCTCACTTTTTTGCTAGAAACATTTAGATCGTTACACAGGAATTATAATATTTACTGTAGTTTTTAATCCTTCTATATAATTAATTTTAATTATCTAATGATTTGAAATAGCCCTATTTTTTAAACGTACATAAGTTGTTTGGTACTATAGGAAATTATTTTTTTAAAACCTACATCTGTTACAATGAAAAATTAATTATTATAAAAATAAACGATTATAACAACGGTCGTTGTTTATTCTCAACTAAAAATAGAGCATGCCTATTATATTTATAAACACACACACGTACATATATACATATTATAACTCTATTTGTACGACTGTTTGTGTACACGTTAATAACTTAATTTAAAATTAATTCCGACATAAAATCGTGGAAAATACTGAGAAGAGCCGTAGCGTGAGCCGACGTAACGCCGCCGTACCGTCCTCCTATCCCGCCGTACGTACGTACACAACACAGAACAACGTCCAACAACAAGAACTACTACTCCGCTACAACAATTTTAGTGAATTGGTCGGCTTACGGATTACTGCGCATTGATACATGACCGGAGACCCTCTGCGTCGAGTCAAAACCGTGAAACACTTTGGTCGGTTCGTCCCGTTTGCTCAAAGTGTATTTAATTGATAAAATAATTAGAGGATAAACCTTGTTAAACAGGAAACGGGATTAGTTTCAATCTGAGTATTATATAAATAAATCGATTCCGTCGGCCGTTTTTCAATGTCGGCCGATGCGTGTGTCCACTTTTATTTCTCTACGTGAAAAGATTGATTTATATTCACAAATACGATTTGTGAAAACACGCACACATACATATATATATATATATATATATATATATATATATATATATATATATATATGTATTTATAAAGATAGAGAGACAAGAAAATGGTTATTAAATAGATAAAAAGGTTTTTATACAGTTCGAATAAGAAATAAAAATAAAACTTACTGTTGGATAATAGGAAAAAAGTTTAATTGAAATGCATGTTTTGGATGTTTTTCGTAAAAAAAAATATTCACGTAACATACGTACGATGACAGTAGAACTTGTGTGCTGACGCTGAAACATATCTTCTGATGACATAGCAGTACATCATACGACGACAGTGAAACTTCTCTTGGTATAAAATATACACACATACATTTTCTGATGATGTAAAGACATAAGGACATTTCTGTTCACGAAAATGACAGAAGTACGAAAAGAGATGCTGAATGAAGTGAATGAACGTGAAAATATACATCGAGACCGACGTTCATGAAAAGAAGTTACGATTGTGATTTTTATTTAACCCGAGGTTCTCTTTATTCTCTACTGAGATCTTGTCGTTTTTCTGATGATATCAGTACAAAAGAACCTCACGATGAACATATGTACAAGAAATAAACGAACTGAAAACAAGAATGTGATGTTTCGACATGTGTGTTTTATTTTTAGTATTCACTAGTTCGTATGGAAATCTTCGACACGATGCAATACGTGCACGAATTTAATTATATTCGAACATTCCTTATCTAATTAAAAACCAAATATAATTAACCTTATCCCTGGCGAAATAAGCAAACAGTCGTTTGTATGGATGTACGTACAAAACATAAACGTGGCCAAGCATATTTAGATAGATACTTCGATAATAAAATCAAGCAATGTTTCTGCAAAAACGGCACGTCGTTGGAGACAAACCTAGAAGATAAACACAGAGATTACATGAATGAATGTTATTATGTATGTTACGTTTCAGTTTATACAAATTTACCAGTACTGTTAAACAGAATACTTGTTAATATACAGTTATATAGATTCAATTGAATATAAATTTATATTTATTCATAATTAAATATCAATAAGAAAATTAATATAATTTATTTAACGAAACAATGTTTTTTTATAATCAAATATCTTTCAATAAAATTGTATTAAAATTTATAGTTGTCTGTGTACATAATTTCTTGTGCATGAACTGGCGTCAGTATTTAGAGAAAAAATTGAATAAAAATTCGAAATTGAACATCACAAATCGTATCAATATCAATTTGCAGTAAAATTTTTTTGACGTTATTAACGGTGTCGTTGTGACCTTCGTTATACGACGCCAGACAGTTGAATTGAACACATTAGCATACAAATCGTCCAGAATATGTTATTTTTTTCCTTTTGATATCCGAGATGGAAAAACTACAACTAGTATAGTTATGAAGTCGACTTCGAATATTATAATTTTCAATATTCAATTGACACGGAAGACGATTTGATATATGTGGAAAAGTTGGATGGAATTAAATCACATATTTTAATATAATTGTTTATAAAATATGTATATTTATAATATGATAATTTAATATTTTTCCATTCAACGAAAATAACAGTTGATGATGTTTATATATTACTTCGGTCACTTCAAGAGGCTAAACTAGACTTATACCAAAAAGAAAAGATCAATGATGGATAAGAAAAATTATTGATTGAAAACCTAGAGATGTAGAGACTCAGAAAAACACTTATGTGATGGATAGGACAGATATATAAAAAAATCATTGGAGTGGAATGGAAAAGAAAGATTGTTCCAAATGGAAAATTCTTGAGGAAGATTTCATCTGGTAGTAGATAGAAAGAGGCTGATTATATACAATATATATTGTACTTTGAAATTTATATACTATACAAACACATTGTCACTTAATAACAAAAAAACATTACCTTGTGGCATGCACAGCCAAATCTACTCTTTCTTCTATCAAAATGATCGGATCAATCTTTTTGATAGTAACGGCGAATGTAAATTGTTACTGAAAAATCTCATAAAACGACTTTCTTTTCCATCATCGAATAAGTATAAATTCTGGAAAAACATTTTTATTCTACTAGTAATACTGTGAACAGATAAAGATAGAGAATATGTATATGCATTATTGAGAAGTTTGTAAAGGAGCTCATTGTATCACAATTTAATCATAGTACTGAAAGAAAATCGTATACTCACGCGTATGCCAAGAACGAGAGAAAAAACATCGTAAATTGTTATTGAAATAGAGATTTGATGCGGCCAGTGGATGAAAAAGACAGTAAAATTTTATACCGGATTTCAGTCGAGAGTGTGTTCTTTTCTGTATAGGTAATAAATGGGAAACGCAGTAGTGGTCCTTTCGGTAGGCTGAAAGGTCATATGTCGTCGATATCATGTTTTGATTAGTTGATTTTTTAATCTAGCAAAATACAAACATAACCACAATTTTCTTATTTCTGAGTTGATAGTTCTATATAAAAATAATTTTGTAATTTCTTTTCAAATTAAACATTCGTCTTTTTTTATTTTCAGGTAAGCCTTGTCAACTTCTATTAGAAACTTTAATTTTCGGTAAGATATTCATTTTTAATATCACTTATATTGAAATATTAAGAAATCTATGTTAGATTCAAAATCATTTTATCTTTATTAAATATTTTTCATGTCGTATTTTTTAATTACAATTATAATTTTAAAATATAATTTTCTTTCATTGCGTCTTTTGTAATTATTGTATATATGTTTGATTATTTAAAAGTTTTTTTTATAAAAAATACATATTTGATCAAATAATTATTTATAAAAAAGATCTTAACTGTTAATTTAATCTTAACAGATATTTGATTTCATTTACTTTATATACATTGACTAAAATTTTGTTATACATACAGCTGCATGATTTTTTAAAACTAATACTTCAATTGATATTATTAATTTAATTAATAATAAGTTATTTTCGATTAATAAAATTGTAACAATTAAATTATTTTTCATTTTGACGTTACATGAAAAATTACCAATTTCTAAAAATAATACTTTTTAATTATAAATCGTGTATTTTTCTATAAAGTAAGTATATTTTTATTGAAATTTATTATTTTTATTATAAATTAACGTTTTATGACGAAAAAATTCGATAAATACTTAAATAAAAAAATCATGAATTTTTAGCTCAAAAAAATCACGACCTATAGTATGTAAAATTTCACAAAAAATCAAAATGTTTAAAAATTATAATTTTTGGTAGTATACAATTCTTTAATGACTAAAAATTATAAATTGGCTATTAAAAATTCTTTTAAACATCTAATATTTGATTTATTTTAAGAAAACTTTTTTGTTTGGCAGTAAATCTGTAAATTACATATTTTACATATTTACTAAAAATTTGTTCTACATAAAGCTGCATTATTTTTTTAAATTATATATTTCATTGAAAATTATTAATTTTATTAATAATAAGTCATTTTTGATTAAGAAAATTGTAATAATTAGATTATTTTCAATTTTGAAGTTGAAAGAAATAATGTCGAATTTTCAAAAAAAAAATTCTTTAATTGTAAATCATGTATTTTTTGGTAAAGCAAGTATATTTTTACGGAAATTTATTATTTTTATTATGAATTATCGATTTACGACGAAAAAATATGATAAATACTAAAATAAAAAAATCATGAATTTTTAGCTCAAAAAAATCACGACCTATAGTATGCAAAATTTCACAAAAAATCGAAATGTTTTAAAATTAATTTTTTTTGTACTATACGATTCTTTTATGACTAAAAATCATTAGTCAACTATTATTTTTCTAAAAAACACATTAGTTTTCGATTTATTTTAGAGAAACTTGATTTCTTACACAGTAAATCTGTAAATTACGTATTTTATATATATTGACTAAAACTTTGTTCCACATACAGTTGTAATGTTTTTTAAACTATATTTTCAATTATTATTATCAATTTGATTAATAATAAGTAATTTTTGATTAACAAAATTATAACAATTAAGTTATTTTTTATTTTGACGTTAAATGAAAAATTTTAAATTTCTAAAAAAATACTTTTTAAGTATAAATCGTGTATTTTTCTATAACGCAAATATATTTTTATGGAAATTTATTATTTTCATCATAAATTAACGATTGATAACAAAAAAATGTAATAAATACTTAAATAAAAAAATCATAAATTTTTAGCTCAAAAAAACACGACCTATGGTATGTAAAATTTCACAAAATTTTTAAATGTTTTAAAATTAAAATTTTTGGTGGTATACAATTATTTTATGATTACAAATCATTATTCAATTATTATTTTTTCAAAAAACTCATTAGTTTTTGATTTATTTGAGAAAAACTTGATTTCTTTGGCAATAAATCTGTAAATTACACATTTTATTTATATTGCCTAAAACTTTTTCTACATACAGTTGAATTATTTTTTTAAACTATATATTTGAATTATTATTATAAATTTCATTAATATTAGGTAATGTGTGATTCAGGAAACATAACAATTAGATTATTTTTCATTCTGACGTCAAATGAAAAATGACGAATTTCTAAAAAAAATACGTTTTTAACTCTAAATCAAATATTTTTCGATAAATCCATTATATTTTTATTGAAATTTATTATTTTTATCATAAATTAACGATTTTTGACAAAAAAATATAATAAATACGGAAATAAAAAAATCATGAATTTTTAGATCAAAAAATCACGACCTATGGTATGTAAAATTACACAAAAAATCGAAATGTTTTAAGATTGAATTGGTTGGTAGTATACGATTCTTTTATGACTAAAAAGCATAAATCAACTATTAATTTTTTAAAATAATATTTATTTTTGGATTTATTTGAGAAAAACTATTTCTTTGATAGTAATTCTATAAATTACTTATTTTATATAAATAAATTGATTGAAAACTTAGTAATTATGAATATTTGTAATAAAAAATAAATATTTATATGAATTTAAAGATAATTTAAGTGATATATATATATATATATATATATGAATGTTTTTCAAAGATTGTACATATATTTGCGTGTGTATACACATAAGTGCTTTTTGATGAAGTGAAACTGTATTTATTTACGTAAATTAAATATTTATCCATCAAATTGATTTTGTATTTACAACATCACGTGAATCATTCACGAGTTCAATATGTTGTTAAATGTAAATAGTTAACAAGTTTTTAACTGTAATATGCGAACACTTAGCAATTAGTGCATCGTCATTAGCGTTTTGCGTCAATTTATTCATTATTCAGTGCTTGTATCGGGTGTTGAAAAATGTTTAATTATAATGACATCAAAAAAAAAAAAAAACAAAATTAAATATCTATAAAAAACACTATTTTCCTCGATTAATTTTTAAAAATCGTCTGAAGTATTAATTAGTCTATAATTTGAATATTTCATTTAACGTTGAAATTTCTATGCTGTTATTATTATAAACACCTTTTTAATTTAAAACATAACAACGAACAGTAGTAAGCTTATTAACTTTTTAACTCAAAAGCTGATTAGTTTACTACTTTAATTTTGTTTTACTTTACGCCGTGTATTAACGATGTATAAAAAAGTAATCTTACACTTAATATGTATTCATTATTTTTTGTAATTTTAACAAATAAAATCTTACAACTTTGTATTATAACGAAAATAATTGAAACTCAGTTTGAAAATTCATTTTTTTCTTTTATTTTTCAATTAATTCCTTATAAATTCTTATTTATGAAAATATCTCACTACAGATGAACAAAAATAATATTTATCTTTGATAAAAACTACTAATTCTAAAAAAAATAGTAAAAAATTTTTTATTAACAAATATTTTCTTTATATCGTATCCAGTCTAGACTAAATCTTTTTCTGTAAAAAAAACATACACACATACATATATACGTAGTTGAAAAAATTCTACCGTTCTGTTAAAAAAATATTTTTCCTTTTATCGATGCGTCAGACTGTAACATTGTCATTCGTATCTGTATATGACGATCGACGAATATAGTACACAGTTCAGTCTCTATCAAAAGTTTATGTTTGATTAATACCTTTTCGTTGCTTGTAGTTAAAAGCATATACACACGCATATAAAAAAGTATTCGTTGTTCGTTTTTTAATTGTATTAAATCCGAATATTCAGCGTTAAACGAAAGAAAAAAAAACAGTATAAACATAGCATGACGTTAATGTATAGAAACGAACAAATTCTGACACAAATAAAAATAAATTGTGTTTATTTGCTTATGTTATTGTTGTCAGGTGTTTTGTATACATCTTCCATCGTGTTTTGACTAATGTTTTATCATGATTTTGCCATGTATTTAACTGTATATATATATATATATATATATATGTATGAATGTGTGTGTGTATGTATGTTTGTATATTATCCTGCATATACATATTTTTCAACTTTTATTTATACTTACTTTAATTCTTTTTTCTAATCTAAAAATTCATTGTACATTACATATTTTCTGACTTATTTTGTATAATTATTTTGTAAATTCATTTGATCTTTTTGAAAAAAAAATCTTTAGTGATTTTTAACTGAATGTATACTAAAAATTATATATATATATATATATATATATATATTTGTAGGTGCCATATTTATATAATGACTGTTTTAAGAAAGTTTTCGAGTGCAGAGGTCACAGTTGATGAATTTCGCTAATAATTAATGAATCCAGTGAATCGAAATAATTATGTCATTGAAACAATCGTCGTCTTTTTGTCTCGATTCGCATAATTACGACTGACATACTAAATTTGTTCAACGTTGATGGATAGAGAGCGAGCGCATTGTCGTTGCGATTTGGGATCTCGCGTTTTTCGCTCGAGAGTTCTAGTCCACATTGCAGATTAATTATCTCTGCGGCACTCTGCGAGATTCGTCCGACCGTCGAACCGTTGATATCTTATTTGCGAGAGAATCACTCGACGGACGAAACTTGCGGTACATCAATCATTATTCAGCATCGTTTAAATTTAACGTGCGTTCATTTTTTAAATCGTAGTACGAAAAAATCAAAATCTGGAATTTAATTTTGAACGAGAAGAAACTCGTAACGAAATCAAAATCTTTGAATTGAATATAATTTTATTATATATAAATTTCATTATGAGATATATACTTATATATATATATATATATATGTATATATATATATATATAAGAGAAAGGAAACGAAAAAGAAACCAGTGTATGTATTTGAAAATAAATGTATATATATATAGCTGAGAGAAACTTTTATTAACAGAAACAAATAAAAAATATATAACCGAGGCCTATGAATAAAACACTTAAGATGACGTATCGATTTATTACACAATACGTGACATGG
Source organism: Neoneuromus ignobilis (assembly GCA_029203775.1). Lineage (NCBI taxonomy): Eukaryota > Metazoa > Arthropoda > Insecta > Megaloptera > Corydalidae > Neoneuromus > Neoneuromus ignobilis. The sequence continues at coordinate 28,859,452 of CP092095.1, read as the reverse complement.
AAAATAAGTCGAGTGGAGTTGAAGTCTGAAACGAATCTAACAATAAAGTTTAATACACAAACCAATTTGGGTAGTTGTTTCGCTTATGGAGAAAAATTGTTTCGTAGTCGTCTAGTTCATTGTTTCCACAAATTCCCTGCAGTTTCTTTATCGATCTAGTCATTCTTATAGATGAAAATATTTTTTTTAAATTAATCTACTCGACGTTTTGTATTGCAAACAATACCCGGGTTTTTTTAATAACACTATGTTCGATTTTTTAACGTGTTTTAATTCTTTTATAATATCATTTAATAATTTTTTACTCTATCGATAATATATTTATCAATAATTCGTTTCAAATGATTTCGTTTTTACACCAATAAAAGTATTAAATAATATTAAGTCTTTATTATCATTTATAATAATGTAATAATTCTATTACTTTATTAAAGTTATACATTTATTATAATTAAATAATTATATATACTATTTGTTTTGAAAATTTGAAAAATTCATTTTCACATAAATTACCCTTAATACTACAAGATATTTTGTGATGTTGGGGTGATAATTAATTTATGTGTAACTGTATTGACTAGAAATTAAGAAAAGTTATTTATAGAAAAAATCGTATTTATTTTTTTCTAATTAATAAATAGAAAAATGTATAAATTTATTAAATATCCATTAATAATTATACCTATATTATTTGTAAATTATTTCACTTGACATAAAATCATGTATAGTAATAGTTCTTATTATGAGTGATCAATTTACTAATATTTTTGTTAAAAAAATATATTTAAAATGAAAATGGAGATACACAACGAACAATTGTGCTATATTTCTTTTTAACGCTACATTGTAACAAATTAATTTGATATAATTCAACTTTATAATGTAATTAAATAACTATATACATAAATATGTTTATATAGAAATAAACACAGTGTATATGTATGTATATAAAGTAAATGTATAACATTTCTGCTACTAAAAAGTGATAAACATGCCATCGTATCAGACACGAAATTAATTCGAAATAGTACTTTACATCAAAGTCCGCGAGTTCAGATAGCAACGCCTGTGACAGTGACACATACAATGCACAATGCAAAGACAATGGGAGATTACATAATACGCGCCACCGTATATCACGGGAATTCGTGTGTTAGACAAATTATTGCGGGCGTAGGAATAGATTTCGTGTGTCGACGGCAAAGACTTCTGTTTCACAACACGTCACGACCAGGACATCGTCTGGCGTCGAGCGTTGACGACCGACGTTGATATCAAGAATAGAAGCTGAACCAGCAGAAAATGAACACAAAAGAACACCACACTCGTTACAGATTGGGAATTTTGGGCGCAGACACCTAGACATCTTTATATAAACGATAGACTGCATATTTATTTTAATAAATAAATATTTTATTTTTGATTTTAATTTAATATCTTTAACGTTTCATTTTTTAATATCATAATTTCATTGAAAATAAATCTGTAACATTTTATATAAAATAATCAATTCTAAAGAAAAAAAATTTAAATGTTTGAAATGCTGCTATATATATATATAATAAATATGTATGTGTGTGATGAATTTTAAAACGACGTTAAAAAAGTTGCAAATATATTAGTACCGTAGACTTTTTACAGACGTATACATTCATGCCGATGTCTATATGGGGGTCTTGTGTAATGATGTGTGTTCGATTCGGGAAAATTCCTTGTATTGAAGTGCATCTGAGTGATATACTCATTCTGTTGCTGTCAAAATGATTACGCAGTTTTCAAAACATCCGTAAACGTGCTCTTTTCAATATTAATGATGTGTGAATAAACGAAATTTCGTATCAAACATCACTAAAAAAAATGTACATGCAAATTGTTAAATGTACGTCGTTAAGAAAAATATGGAAATCGTGCAGCTAGCTATCAAACATGTGTTCGTTTTCATTTTAACGTTTGATCAAATTAACATGATTGCAGTTTACGTGGAGAAAGTAAACGCATAACGATGACGTTTTATCTGGATACGTATCAGAAAATAAATGAACTGGAAGTTTTAATTGAAACGAATAAATTATTTTTTATATATATATACGAAATAATACTTTTGTATATAAAGTGATTTTTTTTAAAAAAAATGCAAATAATGAATATTAATATAAATTATAAATATTACAGTTCATATAATCTTAGTAAAATTTTCGTTCTATAAAACCATGTAAAGTGAATATTGGTTTGAAATAAAAAGTCCAGGAAGAAACTTATGATAGATGAGAAAGAGACAAGAAAACTCATTGAAGTGGAATGAAAGAGAAAAGCATTGGTTCACTCGAAGTGGAAATTTTTAGGAAAGGTCTTCCTTTAGTTACGGATAGGAAGAGAATGATAATAATATATATATATATATATATATATATTGTAATATTCTTCTGAAGTTTTTAATAATTTTATTTTTTTATCTTGAAATATTTTAATACCGTTTATGTTATTTAAAATTATCTACTTTTACAATATTTTCATTTCAATATCACAAAGCGCTTTTCACATATACGCATGTTATTGAAACTCCAATAAACCTAACTTTTTAATACCGTTCGTTCCGTTAATATTTATTTTACGCAAATTAATATGAGAGCAAACCGCTCGTCAGCCAATATTTACTTAATAATGCAGTATTCGAAATGTCTATGGTTCCGTTTTACGTTTTCTAATGAAATATGTCTGCCGTCGTCGCACAAACATGCACGGTGTACAAGTACAATATAAAGAGAGACTCCTTTCTTATACATTTCCGGCGAACAAATAACTTGTGCAAAGTAGACACCGGAGGAGAATGAAACGAAGAATGAGTGAGTGAGTGGCTGGTTGGTGCCATTAGCTCTCATACTTGAATATTATTAACAAGAACGAACACTTTCGTATTAGCGAGATGTTTGAAGACATAATTGGATGAAGCCTTTGTATCAACACAAGTGGAGTGAAGTTATTATTCTTTGTGACGAATCGGTTAAAATTCAAATATACATATATATTTAAATTTACATATATCTATAGCTATATATATTTGTATATATCTGTGTATTTATAATGAAACTTTCAAAAAGTAACCAGAAAAAGAGATATCAGAGACAGCAGTGCAATAGAGACAGAGAGGTTTGTTTGCAATTAGAAATTTCGATTGAAATTATTGAACGATTGCATGAAATTCAATGATAGAGTAACAAACTACTTGACAATGTTGCAAATTAATGCAAATTTCAACCGTCCAAACACATAGATCATTCATTCGCATATCGCATGATCGTACGTTCGAACGATACATGGTGCATGTTCGGTTCCGTTGCATATAAACTTTCTGTTGAAATATATAAACAGTTTTGTTGAACAACCAGACAAACCATCTACGAATGACGACAACGTACACACATCCATTCGCTAGCAGATGGGAATATAACGTTAATACTACGTTAAATTGCCAATTAATTTAATGATTCTCGCATGCAAGACATGCATTGAGCAATAATATGTTTGAGGGTTCCACTAATGTTCACAAACTGTGAATTGATGAGGGTGCATGGTAATTAATTGGGACGTTGTAGTAACGGCAGTACCACCAGTGACGGTGGTAGTGGCGTAGGAACAACATTGATGGAATCATAGCGGTCGAGCCTTGACAGAAATTTCAACACGATGATGGAACTGGATCTATATACATACATGTACCTACACATACGAAGATATTGCTATATATATATATATATATATACAGCAGTATCTTCAGTAAACGGCAATCATCGAAATTTCATTCTGATCGATTGATGCAGATAGGTTAACGACGACACTTAAATGGATCTATCTAATAATTTATAGTATAAAGTTCAGGAACTGGGTCGATAATCCATTAACCGGCAATCATCGAATGTGTAAAACGCTGTTTAATATTTCAAACTCTCAGTAGTTAGTTGGTAGTGAACAAATTATTGGAAAAAGTTTTATAAAAATATACACACGCATATGTAGATCATAACATGTTTATATTTTAAGAAATTAATATTTTTCAATATATTTAAAACACAACAACACTCTATATGTTTGAAAATATTGGTATATTGTTATCAATATATAAAATTGAAATTTACAAATACTAACGACGAAATATTTCAGTTAAGAGCCAGTGTTAATTGGTCTTCTAAATACTGTTAAATTAGGAACATGCGGTTAACGAATCTTTTAGAGTCAATCTCTCTTTGACAACAAATTAAGATCGTTTCTTTGAAAACCGATACAACCTTTGACCCGACAATCTCGTAGAAACCAGAATAAGAATCTATGGATTAAGTCCTCAACCGTAGTTAAACTTTGACTTGTAAAATATATTCGATACAATTATAAAATCACAACAGACTTCAAAGGTGAAAATGAGTATTCAGATCGTTCGAGTATGTATTGCTCGCAAGAATGCACGTTATTAATTGTACAACATGTTTAATTGTGAACTCGTTGCAATATGAAATAATACTGTAAGACGTACCATTATTCAACGAGATACCGACATACAATTTAATAGCGTTACGTTGTAAATTGAACCATTATGGATTTTATGGCGTATCTCCTTTTATATCGACCACTTTATGTACTATAATAGAAACTGTCGACGGAGCATATTGAAAACTTTAAACTACGTATAGAGCAGATGCCCGTTGACAAAGAATTTTACAACGTTTATTGTCTGCAAATATCAATGTGAGTATATGTTAAATTATACAGTCTGAGAAAATTGCAGTTTTATAAAGAAGCAGCGTTGTAATAGACACACAGGTTTTATGTACATACATACATACATATATATATATATATATATATATATATATATATATAAAATCATAAAAACCTCCATCAACTCACTGATGAATGAAATCCTCATCAAATATAATTAGATCTTCTAGAATATTTTTAGAAAATTCTCTCATTGTTTCTTAATTGCGGCTTATATCTTCCAACCCTCACCTCCACTATGTTCCACAATTTTATCTCATCTTTCATAAGGTCTCTTTCTTGATCGCTTTTTTCTCTTAGTCGCCATTCCATAATTATTTTTATTCATCAATTTCTTCTTGTTATTTTTCTTGCCTATGTTCATTTCATCGTTTTTTTTATTATTTTAAATCAATTACTATTGTCTGTGCTCGTATTCATTTACAGATTTTTTGATTACGTTTATAAATTCCTATCATCCTTTATTTATCTCTCTCTCTCTCTATATATATATATACATATATATTACATAAAATGGACAACAAAATGAATAGTAGTGCATCATGTGAATTAATGTGTAGCAGAAACGTGATAGCTCACACTCGAATAACACACAGCAGGACAATGATTAATGATTCAAGATATAACCTCCTTTCTCTATGATTGTTCATCAAATGTAACATTTGTTTCGAACTACTTTCGTTATTAAAAAATCAACCGATCACCGATGGTTGATCTTTCACATGTTAATATGCAATATATTCTCTTATTATTATATGATATTTCATCTATTGTTATGATTATTATATTTTTTTTAGAAAAAAAGTCTAACTCAACTTGATAAGATTTTATTAGATTGTTCAATCATTAAAATGTCTAACTTTATCATTCGAATATTAATTATTTTTTATTCAAACTTTTATAAATTTAAAATAGTGATTTTTGTTTGACAAATTTATTAGCAATATTTCTAAATCATGTGTTTCAAATAATTTGATAATTTTGTAATGTATTATTATATTCAATATTGTTATTTTAAACTTCATAGATTATTTTTATCTTTTAATAATTGTATAAACAATTCAATGTTTTGATTCTTTAGTATGCATCTACTAAATTAATTTTTATGGATAAATGTAACGACTGTGTAAAACTCATAATATAATATATCAATTCAAGTGTAATATATTTTTCAACAAAATTAATAAATAATTATATATCATAAAAATCGTTTCAAGAGTAACTTTAAATTAGTTACATGTGTTGAACATGAAATGGAAACGAAAATGAATTAAAGATAATTACATTTCAAATTAATAACAAAATTTCTGAAAAGCATCAGTTGTGTCCATAAAAATATTTGCAGAGTGTTTATATACATTTTGAGAATTTGATAAAACCAATTACATTCTATTCATACAATATCTGCGTTTTTCATTTCGACGAAAATATTCTAAACATCGTCCCATTACCGCGTTCAGTTATATTCTTCGAATAAAATTCGACACGAAAGTTTACAACGGCAAGAAAAGAGGACAACGATGACGAAAAAATCCTATAAATTGTAAGAAATATACATATATTTATGTATATATATATATATATATGTGTGTGTGTATGTGCACCGAAACATATACACGGAAGCGTAAATTCTGGTCTTTGAAAGTATTCCCGCCGAATTGTCTGTTGTAGTAAACAAACTCGTTCCAAGACAATATACAAAATGTATTCTCTTTCATCAACCCATTCTGTTACAAATAATGTAGATGCTTTAAGATCGTTACTGTTCTTGTATTCCGTTCTTTATACTGAAAGCTTTGTTTCGTGTTACACGACGGCAACGGCAACGACGACGACGACGACTACGACGACGTCGACGAGGACAACAGCAAGAGGGTACATATAATAACCTCAAAATGGTTACGTTGTTGCTGTTGTTCTTGTTATAACAGTGTTTTTAGTTGTACGACGCGTTGTGTTTATAATATGATTTCGGTACCACCTGCCGAGTAAACTGTTCAATTATTCGAATTTATTGAATACTGATACAGTGTGGCCGATTTAGAGTAGCATTGCAGTGTCTTCAAATTAAATTCTTTGAATTAAACTAGTAGATGATTATCTTGTTGTTTGCTATTATTCGATAAATATAATTTTTATTTATTTTCTTTTATATTTTTCAATGATTGAATTGTTATACTATTTAAATGTCAATTAATTTAATGTTTTATATTATTTCATTATTTTTTTCTCTTATAAATCTTTACATTTACTTTCATGGTGCTTTTTTAAATATTCATACAATTACTTTTCACTGTAGTAATAAAATAAGACTAAATATGTCGTTGAAGGCTATGAAAACGTTATTTTACGGTAATAGAAGAACAGATTCGCACACAATATATGTTCGTAAGCCGTATAAGAAATACGGCATCGTCGTAAATCGTCCGTAAAGATATTAATGTCATCCAATGCATAAGTGGAAGACAAATATAACTGACTTTTAGCACTCGCTAAGAACTTCGACCCTACGAAGAAGATGACTTTGTGCATATACACCCTTAGTTTGTATGGCGTGTGTATGTGTGTACGTGCGTGCGTGTGCTTGTATATATTCTCATTAACCGACCGGTCGAGCGAGAGTCCGAAGCCCAACCTTTACGATGCTCTCGGCAAATATGCATTTAAGATAACGGTTCCGCGCTTTTGTACTGACCCAGATATAATAGTCATACGCATTATAATACTATATCCCTTCTATGACCATAATCTGAGAAAGTTAAATGGAGTTCGTGTGTGTGGGGCCCCGAACGCATTATCCTAATTGCCAGTACTGAACATGTTGTTATTCGGAAATCAATTCATTCGGCTGCGGCGATAGGGAACGTGGACGATCAGATTAGAGATTATTTCATAATTGTCACCCCGTTTCATACACACACACACACACAGTATGTCATGTGTTCTGTTTATTCCGTCCGTCTGTGGGTGCACGCGCGATTTTATCGCATATAACAAACACTGTTCGGATTGTTCACGAGTATATTTCGAATTTTTATGATGTCGTCAAAAAGAATATTGTCTATCAATCTGCACATATATACACAAACATATTTTGAATCCAGTTTTATGTTGCTTGCATTTTATTTTCAAGTATATAGAATCGTAAATACTGTTTCGATCTTATTCAGATTTATCGGTTTTTTTATAGTACTCAATTTTTTAAAAATGCATCAAAAAATACCATAAGAGAATTCATTTAATTATTAAACCGTGTAAAGTAAAATTTTAATCGGTTAATCTTTTATTGTAATAATAAAATATCGGTAATCGATTTTATTTATTTCAAAAAAATAATCTTACTCGCTTCAAAAAAGTATAAATAAATAATGTTTTGTATGAATGTGATTAAAGAACACTGATATATTTATTATTCATTAATGAAGAGTTTTTGAAACGTGATACCTTTGCTGATATATATATATATACATATGTACGTAAAACGAAGACGAAAATGAAACCTTTTCGCGATTTTAATTACTCCTTTGAAACGACATACTTCAACGTGCAAAAAATTCTCTAACCAGTCTGTCTGCTCACACTCTGTGCATTTAACTAGTACAGACACGTCATTGAAAAACATAAAAAGATCTTTTTGTGTATCCTCAATGTTGTCTTTCACGTATTGTGTCGTTCTTTCGTTCTTTCCACTTTTCAGTTCTCCGTTGCATAAATTATTTCCATAATATTGTATGACACGTAAACAAAATGTTTCAAAAAGTGTGTGTGTGTGTGTGTGCGCGAGAACGATCTATTAAGAACATTTCGTACAAAACACCTACATAGTTTATACCGTGTCCGATGGGAACGCAGTGCTTAACGGGTGGATCCCTTATTGTACACATAGTATGAAAGCAAGTTGCTTTTTAATCCCTGAGCTTAATAGTACGTCGTGACGACGCAAAATTAAGCACCGAATATAATTGCAAATTATTGTAAAACAAAGAAACTTTACGAATTATGGATACGCGCGAACGTATCGCACGGATCAACATTTTCTGTACAGCACATTGTCTGCAATATGTGTATAATTTGTGTGTATGCGACGAATACATTTGAAACTTTTATTCGAACCGACAGATTATGTGTTGTATAGTCGATAAAAACATACAAAAAAAATACGAAATTGACGTTACATTTAGATGAATAAAATCGCGACAGATTTTTAATAAAGCTCCAATAGAAATTTATGCCTCGAGTCGAATTATTTATCAAATATTCTTAATGCAAATTTTCTCTGCGAATATTAATATATTTTTTTTTGTAAAGCACGATACGTGTGTACATTATTCAGTTTTTCAAATATTTAATTCATGGTATATTTTCTTTATTTTGTACGTAATTAAATTACTCATAATTAAAGTAGAACTGAGCTTTAATGATTTTGTCTTGTTAGATATTTCCAAAAAACTCCATGAACAATTATTATTAATTTTTCATTTCCTTTATTATAAATTACAACAATCAATAAAAACGTATATAATAACAATACTGTAATTCAAGTTGTTTATTTTTTTAATTCTAAAATCATACTTAATACTATAATACAACGATTTGAAATTTATATAATTGAATTATTGTTTATATACTGGTAATGAGTATTAAGTAGTATTAAGAATTGAGTATGGCAATTAAATTATTTGATTGATGCGTTAGAATTTTAACATTCAGCTAGTATTATAATCGGAACAAGAAAAATATAAATAGAATAGGATTAAGTCTCACGGAATGTTTCACTTAAATTTTGTTTCATGATTAATAACAACAGAAAATATTTTTGTGAAAAATATGTTAGTGTGCATGTTGAATCGATTAATAATAACTGTATGTATGTTTTTTTTACATCAAAAAATTTTATAAACAAATGTTATTGAGAGAATATGTTATTATTAAGAACATTGATGTGTTTACATAATATTTCACTAGAAATAATTTGTATTTAGTTTTTAAAATAATATTTTCGCAATACAAAATTATTTATTTTATAAAATAATACGTTTTAAATAAAATCAATTTTATAATTATCTATATGTTTCATATAAAAAATTATTAAATTCATCCAATTTCGTGTGTGTGTGTGTCTTTACGTAGAATAATCATATATAATAAAACGAATATATAGTTGCAAACTTTAAAAAACGCGTATATATTTTCCGTTTTCTTTTATATGTTTAAAATATGTACGTCCACGATGGGTCTCCGCACATTAAACCAACACCAGCAATAAAATCTTCATTCTCCGATCGCGTTTCCTTTCCGTTTCTCGACACTGTCGTTCGTCGACGTTGTCCTTTGAAGGGCTTTTCTCGTATGATTTATTCACGATAATATTCCCCATGACAAAAATCGTTGCGTTCGACGACTACGACGAAGAAGACGACAACGACGCCGTCGAAGGGTCAGAGTTACGGAACACCGTCAGGTTTCGCATTAATAGTTACGACGGGCGTCGAATATGGCGGCATTATGCCCCATCGACGGTCTCTACTATCGCTTTCCAATGTCGGACCAAACGCTCCGTTATATCGTCTCAAGATGACTCCTATGCTGCCCGTTTACATCATACTTATAGCAGTTATAAATATATCCACTCTCGTACTACGGACGGACGGATAGACGAGAAACTTTCTGTAATAAAAAAGAAATGTTTTTAAGCTTATTGAACATAACTTATTTAATTGATACACTTTATATATATATATATATATATATATATATATATATATATATATATAAATATATATAATGTATGTTACATTTGATTTTAATTTTATCAATTATATATTTTTTTGTCTTTTGAAAAAAAACACACAATAATCCAATAATTCTTATTAAAAATATCTTTCTGTATATAGAATTATGTAATTTAAATTTATTCTAAAATAAGTTCGTGTAGAGTATTTGAAACTATTATATTGTTATCTATCATCATCATTCGCATTAATTTTTCATCTGTACTATTCGAAAAAAACATTATTATATATATATTGTATATTAACATTTAAATTTTTATTTGCAAATTTTCAATTATCAATGATATTATTTTTAAAGCATACAGTATTATTTATATAAAAACAGCAAATGTTTCCTATTGTAATTCTTTTTTCATAGCTAGAAAAAATAGTTGTCAGGATTCAAGATAAAAAATTATTCCATTTTTCCATTTTTTGGAAATAAAATTATCTTTTTTATAATTTTCTCTTTTATTTTTGTATTAAAAACCATATTATAATTTATAACAACCACTTCCATTTTTCATTTTAAAAAAATAATCATAAACTCATCAATTCTAATGAAAACAAATATTAAATTAAATTTGTTTCACGTTTTATAACCCAGTTTTTCTGTCGTATTATAAAAAATAAATCATTAACATTTTTCATTTACTCTAAAACCTCAAACATCTGACTAGACTTATACTTCTCATTCAGCTACTGAATAATCTCTTTGTACATCTCATGTGTTTATTTTTTTATTCTTTATTTCTTCAAACGACGTTCATTCAATTTAATTAATATTATATATATATATATATATATATATATATATATATATATATATAAGTTTATAACCGTCGTCCGTATGTATATTAGTACGTATATATTTCACATGAGTGGCTAAAAATACGAGTACTGTAAAGATTATCAAAGGATCAGCGTTTACTTTATCTGTATTTTTCGTATTTTATATTTAATTAATTTTCTTTTAATTAATGCTTTCGATTGGATATTTTCCAGCGATCTTTTCTCTTAAATTTGAGGTATATTATTTGAAAGTATGTTGTTGTTTTTTTTAATTAAAAATAAAATGTTCGTAAGAGGCCAGTATACTTTAATCATATATTTTATTTTTCGATGTATTTTATACGAATAATGTTTATATTTTAATTTAATTTTAAAGCTCGAAAGAATTGTGTTTTAGATTTTCAACTAATACATTTTTCAATCAACTCAGACACGTAAATATATCTTATTTCTCATGAGAATATATATAAAATATATATTTACTGATTTTTATAAATAAAGATATGAAAATATATAATTATAATCAACATTTTTTTATTTTTTTTTAAAATTTCAAGACAATGATTTTAATTTCTATATATATAACTATTTTTTAAAAATATAACAATAATATTGTTTTAAATCTATACGTATGTTTATTTGAAAAATAAAATAGTATAATACAAAAATGTAAATCTACTATAAATAAGAAATAAAAATTTTTATTTGATTAAAAACATGATGAAATGTTAACGACAACTTTATTAAGAAAAAAAATTACTTTCTTATTTATTGTTTTCATTATGAAACTATACAAAACAATTTATTAAATTGAATTTTGTGGCACGCAATCTCTGACATATCGTATTAATTTCAAAAGATGATTGCATTCGCAATCAACTAACAAGAACTCGTTGATTATTTTATTTTACGTGAACGTTACGATAGAACGAAATTTAATAAAATAATAAGAGCTCGAATATGCATTGTAAAACGATCATGCATTTCTTATTCGAAACAAACGAGTCGGTTGGTTTTTATTCTCATATCTTTCGCCGGTCGCTAAAAAATAAATGAGTTGAGAGAATGAGCTACGAATTCACATACGCCTCTGTAGATTAATACATTTTTTTAATATATTTATTTACAAGCCTTTATAGTCGTCGAGCTTTCAATTTTCAATTAAAATTACTCGAGAATAATATGACTCCATTAAGTTTAATCTTTAATTACGCAGATAAAAAGTTTTTCTCCTCTCCATCTACCTATAAAACATTATATCCCATCAAAGAGAGCACTCGTAATTTCGTGATTATGAAAGATTTCGAAGGATGTGCTCGTATTTGAATTTATTATAAATTCGTGTCGCGTTATGAAACGAGCAGACGACGAACGGCGTCGAACGAAACGAAAGAAACATTTTTTTCATCCGTATTTCTATGTACATGAAATAAAACTGCGTCGATTTCGGAATACGAAGTGCGCTCGTTCGAATCGCATTCAAATATTTATACGTTCAACTGTATTATTTATTGTTACGCGACACGATTTATTTTCCGTACATTTTTGTCATTAAAATTATTTTCATAAAGCAAATATCCGTTTGTCTTTTTATTTCTGTTTTCGTTGAACGATTGTCTTGAAACGCGTTTAGTTCTCGAGTGTAATTTATTTTCGTGTTTTATTTGTTATCGAATTGCAGTCAAGTGTAAGGCGAGTCTATTAATTTCAGTCGTATTTCAATAAATATTTAAAAAAAGTCTCGATAATCGACCATTGAATAAAGAAATAATGATAGATTAAACGATGTAAATAGAATAATATATTTTATTAAAGATTTATTTTCATCGTTAATCAGCAATAAGTATTCATTCATATCAACTAGTAACATTAATTTTCATACAAATTATCATCTCAACTGAAAATCTCTAAAATATTTATTTTCAAAAAATGAAGTTAAATTGTTTCGATATTTTATTTAATCTACTATAACATATTAAATAAATATTTTACATATATCGTGAACATTTTCAAAACTCTAAAAGTCAACGAAGAATATAAATCTTCTCAATTCAACACGGAATTCTTTTTGGAACCTAGAAACGATTGTAAATATTCATTTTTATCTAACGTTTTTATATTTGACTAAAGTACGAGTTATAAAATACACAAGAGCAATAATGTAGTAATAAAATCAATGAAAAGGATTTATTATAAAGAACAAATTTCTATTTTATATATTCATATATATATATATATATATATTAAACGCTTCATATAAGAAATTACATAGAATATAAAATAAAGCTATTCTGACATAAATGCGTTAAACGAACGACATCAGGGTATATGAAGAAGAAGAGAAGCAAAGTATAATCCTACAGTTGTAATGCCATTTGTGGCATACAACCCACACATAAACATTTATATATATATATATATATATATATATATATATATATATATATATATATAGCGATGTAATATGTTTGTCGGTGTATATACGAAACAGGAAATTGAATCAGATTACTAATATACTCATTACCTGCTACATCACTGGCATCGTAATAGTAAACGAAGTATGGCAAATAATCCATATCCACAATCATGGACACGACCGCACAAAATGCAAACGTATATGTTTGTTGTTCTACTGCACGTGGTTTCGTATGTCAAATGCATAGGAATGGATTTCATTATTAAAAATATAATAAAAAGTTTTTAATTAGAAAAATGATTGTTAATTCGATGCCGTCTCTTTTTAATTAATCTGTTTTTCATGGATGAAAAATAAAACTTTTTTAATTAAATAAATAATTTTGTAGAATAAATTTCGTAATGAAAAATAATTCAAACAATTTTCTAATTTTTTTGTTAAATATGAATGTTATCTTGTATTTCAAAACATTTATTTAAATTTATTACACAAGCATATTTTGAAATATACATTTAACAAGTAGACATTTATTTATATCTGTATAATATAAATTAATAAAAGATTTGATTGATAAATTGTAGATTTACGTAAAATATTTGTTTAGAAAAACAAACATACGAAAAATAGAATTAAAAACGATCGAGAAGAAACGTTTGATATGTAAGACTGATAATTTTAATACACTGATTGTGAAAATATAATAAACCAAGATAACAAACGGTCCTCTATCGATAAGTAAATACCCGAAAAGTTCATACTTGTGCAGAATTACTTACAGACGCTCTTCTATTGATACACAAATAAAACTATCAGATATAGCTCCGTTAACAAAGACCTAATCACAAAGATATACTCTCGAAACCTTACAACAGACACAACAAAAAGTCCACTAACTAGTATGTACTCGGCGCCATTCTCAGTCCCATCATCGACGTCCCATCGTCCCTTTTGCTAAAGTCGCATCAGCACTATATATATATATATATATATATATACATACATTTCTGTATGTGTATGTGTGTATGTAGAGTGTAGTAGAGGCAAACCAATCAACGAACATATATGGCAGGAAAACTTTTTACTGTTATGTCCGCCGGCACGGCAGACAGAAATATACTGATTGCGTGTAAAAGGGATACCGTTTCGTTGGAGTTTGATTCGTGAGAGCTTGATGCAATGTAGTCGCAAAAATTGATGCTGTAAATATCAACATATACATTTATATATATATATATATATATATATATATATATATATATAAACATTTTTAAAACGACAAATCGATAACAACATTTTCTTCTTGTCAGAAGAAAGATTCATATTCAAAACAAGAAATGTTATTTATTGTTCATTTTATTTATTTATAATCTGATACGAATTTTGATGCCAGTGTTATCTTCATTAAAGTTTTGTATTATAAAATTGTTCTTTAAATATCTATTGGTTTTAGAGTAGTGGTTATTTGTGTGTATTTTAAAAGTGTTCAATAATTATTTATACTGCTTTATTTTTTTTATAAAATAATGCTAATCTTAGTTGACATACCATCATTCTCATAGTACTATATTGTAAAATTTAGACTGAAATCTTGACTCTTTTCCAAAATAAATAGTGACATTGATTTATATTTTATACAAAATATTATAACACAATGTTCTGAAAAGATACCATCGACATTGAAAAACAAATCAGCTTCAAAACAAATAAAATGAACAACAATATAATGATTATTTGACATTTTTATAATATTATATGGTATTGGGGTGATAATTTATTTGTGTTTAATTAAAATCACGTTTCGGATTTGCTACAGCATCAAAACAAATTTTCAATACTGTTTTTTAAATCTTTTATATGCATATCATATTATTTTAGCGAATAATCGTACAAAGTATATTTGTTTATATAATTATTTGTAAATTTTGTATTCATATAAAAAAAATATAAAAATGAAAAATAACGAATATTTATTATTTATAATTTAAATGGAATTGTATTTTTATATTACTCTGATTTTAATTATTTTTATGGTAATTTTATTTTTGTTAAAATATTTTTTGTGTTTACGTAGGATTTTAATAATGAACTACGTACAAATAAAGAATTTATTTTTAGTATATGGATTAAACCTTTGAAAACGTAGATAGAAATACATTTTAATAGATTTTGTGATTTGTTTTTAATACAATATCATTTATATATATATATATATATATATATATATATATATATATATATATATATACATGCGTGTGTATGGGTGAGAGTAATAATCATTGAACGAGATATTATCTGTACGATTGCACAAAGAAACTGTTAAAATAAAACTGAAAAGTATATAGAGATAACGAAATACAATATCACTAAAGGTATTTACAGCAGCCTTCGAGGAAATGTTTGAAACAATAAACTCGAACGATAATAGTATAAAGATAAAAGGAGGCGAGTGCTTGAGTCATCTGCGCTTTGCTGTTGACATTGATCTTCTCTGTCTGCACGACGAACATCGACGGCCGTTCAACAGACGGACGAAGACGGGCAAAAATCGAACGATTTTGAAAAACAAACAACGATACGAGAACTAGCTATCGGCGTGTAATTAAGAATGTTGTTTGGACATAAAAAAAAACACAAATGTAAATGAGAGATTGAACCGGCTCCGGTTGTCGGTCGATCGGTGTTTCTGTCTGTCTAGATAAATTATCATACGATATATTTAAAATGATACACAAAAATGATAATAAAAACGAACGAAAACAATATCCTGAAGGTATTTCGATATATTTTCATTTTGTATAAATTTTTCCGTAGAATCATCCATGTTATATTGTTGTTCATTCAATTCGTGGTATTTTAAGAAGGAACATATTAAATATAAATTACATTCTATCGAAATCTCGTGTACTTTTTTAAAAAAGAAAAAATACCAAATCGACTTTACTTGTCAAGAAACCATATTAGTCGAATTTATTGTACTTCTTGTTTAAATCCGTTATTTGTTTACACGAAATAAATAAAGATTGCGACATTATTTCCTTGAAACCAATTTTCTAGGAAAACCGTATTTCCGAATTGATTAAAACCCATATTTGCACGTTTGTATTGAGTTTTCTGCTCAGTGTAAAACATAATAAATTTATATATTAGTGGTTTTATATTTAATATTGTTTTCTTGAATACAATAAACACGTTGTGCACGTTAATTGTGATTTTATGCGATTATATACATTTATAATTCTTAAATTGAATTCAGAATAATGCGAAATAAAAAAGAATAATAATTTATAACGATGTTTTTATCTACATTCATTTTAATATCTCCGACTTTTCATATTTAACTTTTTGAAAGTAATAAAATTCAATTAGTTATTTTATAATATGTATATGAATTGATCTTTGTTGGTAATTCATATAAAATTGTATGATTTTATTATTGAAATAAACATAATATTTTTTATGTGGTACATATTTCAATAGCAATATCAGTAGAAATTTAAAATATATTTATATTCTATTTTATATTAATATCATATATATTTTACATATAGCGATCATAATATTATAAGAAGATATGAATCATAAATATAAATATTTTAATAAAAACAATAAATTCGTTGAAATATATGTTTTGAAATGATAAATTCATGTTTTTATTGAACTTATATAGATTTTATTGATTAATATAGTTAGTGTTGGAATAAAACTTGATTTCTCTATTATCTGCCGTATAATTTTCCCACCTGGAACACAAAACGAAAACAACAAAAGCATCGAATAGAGTCGAGTTGAATGGTACGACAACAATGTATTCTATATGATTAAGTAAACGGCAATTTGTATGCACTGATAACGAACCCGCACTCATAATGCATAAATATTTAAGAAAATAGCTGGTACGGAATCGTTTATAAACACCGTTTCAGAATAACAAATAGTTACATGTCTGGTAAATAATTCTTGTAAAAATAAAGCACTGTACACAGTTAGCTCGACGACGACGACTGTTTCGATAAGACAGACGTCGTCCCTGTCGAAGGTTTACGATATTTGGTAAAGTATCAAAAATATCTATGTCACAAGAGAGACCGTATCATCTCAATGATACGTTCTTCTTGATCTAATTTCATTAATTCTAATTTAGAAACAGAAGCGTGCGACGAGGCCTTTAATATTAGATCGGTAATATAGTTACTACAGTTGGGTTCACGTGTCGTTAGCATTTCTCTTCCACCTAAACCGTTTTCTTAACACGGTTTAATGTCGCCGTCGAAATTTTCGTGCGTTGTCAGCAACTATAGATCTAATTGGTGTGAAAATTTTCGTCATATTTACAACAACGTACGAAATAAATTTAATATAAATAATAAATAATTTTGAAAAAAAATAAAATGTTATTTACGATAATAGTAATTTATATTTTTATTCATGTATTTATTTAAATATTTTATTCGACTTATAAAAAGGAATATTTTATTATTACATATTAATGAAAAAATATACAAGTATTTTAAATTAATTATAATACTCTGTTTAAATTCGTCTCTATAAGAAAACCGAGAAGAGAAAAATAATAAGCGAGATTTATTTTAATTCCTGTTGTGACCTTAATGTAAATAATTCAATTTTTTAACGCACCGTCGACAGAAAAGTCGTCGTGATTTATTTACAACTGAAATGAAAAGAGATTCTGTAACGAATTTTCGAATCGATAAAATTCGTTAAAGTTTATATTTTTCATTCGAATAAATCTAAACTAAATTAAAGAATGTATGAACGACTACCGACTCTCCCTTCGATCCTCCTACACTAAAAACACTCCTGACCGTTTCAAAATCAATTAATACTATCATAATTACTTTTTTCGTCGTTGCCGTGTTTTCTCCGAACACTTTTTCTGAATTGGAAACTAACTTCCCGTCCATATCCCGCGCACATTATTTCCTAATCATTTCGAAATCAAATTAGTTTCGATTCAATTCGCTTTCCATGTAAATAAATAATTCCGGTCGCTACTTCGATATTTAAGGACTTTCGTAACTTCGTTCGAAACTTTTTTTCGTTTAATTCGTACAAACTGTATTGTTTTTTACCGAATCGAAATAAGAATTTTCATTTTAAATGTTCATCAGTTCATGAACACAGAAAAATGATATTCGAAAGTATTATTTCGTTAATGGCATTCTTTTCCTGTTACAATCGTAATAAATTCAAATACTTTTTTCTTTTTCTTAAATTAAATGTCGGTGTGCATAATTTTATACATATATCATTTTTTTAATATATAATAAAATGTAAACATTTAATAACATTAAAAATCTTTTTCATAATAATTAATTATTTATATTTTTGTTAGAATGATTTAGATTACCTTTAAATAGAACATTTACTAATGTTTTACAAAAAGTAAAATTTTGATTTTTAGAAATTGAATAAATTTCTAATACATATACATCTTCTATAAACTCTTTTTGAGAGACATGTCTTCTTCTGATGTGTATTTTATATTGGTCCTCTAATTTTATTTATGATCACTTACATTGACCCACAAAAAAATAGAATCCCTTGATGAAACTATTTCATTGCCAACGAGGTCGACGAGATCATCATCCACCATTTAACCAAGTTCAAATCTTCGCTACGCTGTCCTTTCGTACTCGGTCGTTCATAACGAAACGACGCTGTTCCTACAGTACATCGGCGTAGATCCACTATTTCAGACTAATTGTTTAATACTTGCAAAACGGAATGTATGTCCGCAAACATTAAGCCCGACTAGATTACATCAAAATCGTTACGACAAACAAAACATAACATCGTCGTTGTAGTTGTGGGCCGTGACGGTGGCACGCAAAAAAAAGACAGAGACCGCATCAAACATTGCATGCGGAACGTTGGCTTTTTTCGGTGACGGCGTGCGTCGTCCTCGTCCTCGTCGTCATCATCGTCGTCGTCGTCGTGAACATCGTCGACCGTCAACATGGTCGTTCGCACGAGCGTTCCAACTGTGCAAGCGGAACAGTTAACGCTGTTAACACGTAATCACAGCGCACGATTCTCTCCTTTCCAGGACACTGCATCCGTAACGAGCTGTATGTTTCGAGTACCTTCTACGTAAATCCACACGTAAAGCACATTCTTATCTATCTTCGCATTATCTGTTTTCTTCATCCCCCGCGTCGACGGCGTCGCGGCGCCCGAACAACGACGACGGGTCTTAACGTTTACGACAGTGGCGTTTTGTCAGGCGATCGTCGTTGCGTTTATACACCTCGTTATTAATTTCTCTTGTATTTATTTTTGCTATCGTCGTACTCATTAAACACGATAAAACGTTACACTGAGACAGTTAAATCTGTCTAATGTATATACATACATACATACATATATATATATATATATATATATATATGTATGTATGTGTGTATATCTATGTGTATGTTTGTATGTATGCATTTATATGAACTAGTATCCATAAATAAATAAGAGTATTCTTATATTTTATTACTTCGCATTATAATTCATTATTAAAAATCTAATGGTTCTTATTCACTAAAATATTCAAATATTATAGTGATTACAACACATCTTTCAACCAAACATCGAGAAAGTACAATATAAAAGCTTATAAATTCCAGTTTTTAATTTTATATTTTGTCATACGCAGCTTTAATTATATCTCAATTTTTTACTCAAAAAATCGTTCAGTGTTAAATAAATAATAATTAAATGATTAAATATCAAAACATTATAATAGACATATCGTTTTAGATTATATATAATTTTTTTAATCAAAATATTTATATAAGAATTCTTTTAAAAAAATATAATTTATTTTCTTTTTGTGTCAAGAGATATATTTTTAATGATCAGTAGAAACATGTGTTGATCGACTAAATAAAATTTTACATTAATAGATTTTTGTTTGTGTTTGAACTGCTGTTGGGTGTATACAAATATCAAAAAAAAATATTGAGACATGTTACCAAATTTGATTATAATTCAATTAGTCGGCCAATTCATGCTTATGTTCATTTATATTGAAAATATTTCCATATTATTTTTTAATTATACTGTCAGTGCATATTGTCCAATTGAAAATAATATTGGTTTAAAAAAAAATAATTTTTAGAATAATATTTGGTTTTATATTTTTATTTTTTAAACAAATCACTTTTAACATTTATCATAAATATATATATATATATATATATATATATATATATATATATATATAATACATATCATCAACAACAATCTGCTTAGGGGAGTAAAATCTGAATTTAAAAAACTTCACTAATCATCCTGATCATCGTGATTCAGTATGCCCAAATATTAGTAAATAGTAATATTCAATGAGGCTTTTGTTCAGAAATAGGATGATATAAATAAATATGATATTATATTATGTATAATTTTTGCAAATTTACAATAAAATATATATTAATAGAAAAGTAAAAAAAATAATTGCTTGTTATAAGAATATACTGTTTTGTCAGTTCGCGCACGAGTCGCTACTGATCCCGTTCGTCTCCATGTAATCTTAATGTTTTTGGCAATAAAGTTCCTCGCGTCCATAATGTGCTCTTAATTTACCAACATCTTTTTTGTAATTTATCGCTAATAGTCTTACGATGTTAGATAATGTTCGACATCGACGACAACTACACACATCCACTTCTCGTTTTCACTGATTTCCATATCGACACGAAACGATAAATACTTTTCAAAGACGTAAGTTTCTGAACTTCAATAAAAAGTTTATTAAAGTTTTGTATATTTTTAAACATGAGTCGTATCAAATATTCAAAATATTTTTTTTAATTTGTTAATTTTGCTTGTAAGATATACTTTTAAATTATCGAATGGAAATCTGAAAATGTTGAAATTCTTGTTTGAATTCTTCGCAAACAATTAAAAATATGAAAATATTAAAGCGTATAATTAGCAGTTTGGAACTTATTATTATTTTTTTCGAAATTAATTTTCCTAATTTTTGATTCTTTTATATATATATATATATATTTTAAAATTGTTCTAGTATGAATGTTTGTGTATGACACTCGCCTCAATTGAATTTATTATAAAGTGCATATGAACTATTTTCTTCATCATATAAAAGAAAAATCATGAACTCGGTGCACAGACCTGTAATATCGATCAAAACTCAGTTTCAAGAATACGACCACTACAAAAATCAACTAGTATCCAACGACGTGTACGATTAGCCACGATCCCGTAGGCAAATTAGCCATAATAACCTGCTGTCTGTACTAGTCAGTATCTCGGTAAACGATTCAGTTTCGTCTGCGGTAATAAAATACACTCTACATTTCTCGTACGCCTGTGGGGAATCATTTATTTGATGTATCTTTTCACACTAGTAAAAAAGCTTCTTCATCACTGGACAATAAGGAACCTTTTTAGACCGTTCTTTTGTTGAATTATATATCCTACGGTATTTTTCATTCTTGTTGTATGACGTGGGACACATTATTTCACTTGACTACTGGAGACAAAAACGAAAAAAAACCTAAAGTGTAATGTTTTAATATTAAATTCTGTGTAGGGACGTGTGTCTGTAGCATACTTATGTATTTGCTTGACGAAATTTTATTAAAACGAAACACGTAGCGAATATTTCAAACGACACCCTTTGAATATATATCCATAAATACACGTTCACATTTATGTGTATATATGTGTACATGTGTATGTGTGGGTATCAAGACGTTCACAACTCATAACGCGTTATTTTTGTTTCATTAACAAATTTAATATTTGATATGCTCGGAGTTTAAATTTATCGTTTTTTACGAATAAACATGTTCTTTAGTTTATGTACATCAAGAATACGAAAAGTAGAATTTTTTGAAAAGAGAATATCAGGTCAGTTTTCTTTTATATTTATATGTAGTGTATGTAAACTTAGATACGAACGTATATATGAATATATGTTAAAGAATAAAGTTCCAATGTTCTCTTTTCGGTTGATTAAAAAACATAACCACTATATCATTTACATGTAAACTAAAAAAGTGTATAATACGATGCCCTCTTTTTCTTCGACCGTGCGTTTATGTTTTTCAATGTAGATGGGTTACGAAAATAGGTTTTACATAGTAAGAAAATGTATGATTTTGTATATGAATGCTGCTAAAACATATATAGTAAAATTATTAATATATACATTCCTTTTTTATATTTAACTTACAATAAAATTGTAAACTATTACATTGAAATACTGTAATTGCTACTGTTTAAAATTTTAATCGATTCTATTTTTTAATTAGATAGTAAATTTAACGAATGGTATTTTAAAGTAAATAAAATAAACTAGTTGTCATAGTGTTATTTAAATTATTTTTTAATTAAAATACAAAATGAAAAATGTGTCAAAAACTTTTACATATAGAATATTGTTGTGAAACCAGATTATAATACATTATAAAATATAAAATACTCTATAAGATCTTAATGAAATTCTATTTAAAATAATGTCTTTCTTTCATAAAAGTAAACATATTTTATGATGCACTCGACATGATCTTTTTCTTCTTAATTAATCTATTATAAACTCATATTCTCAAATTATTCAATAATCCAAAACATTATCCGAATTAGATATTCGTTTGGAAATAAAACACACAGAATTATGAATTTAATAAGAAAACTTTTCTTTCTTTTCACAAACAAACACAGCGCGTTCTGATGACACAAAAAACGTTTAATAAAGATTAGATCCGAACGTCGTAGAGTCTTTTTTCTCTCCGAGAACATTATCTTTTATATTTTATGGAAATACCAAAAGCAAGTTTTCTGCTTGCTTAAGCGCGATGGTATTCTGCAAACACTGTACGAGCTAATTCGCTCGCACCTGTTTTCACTTTGTACTGTATTTTTTTTATCTTGTACAAATCTTCTCATGGTTCTTTACGAAATGTAACTATCGCTTCAATCTTCCATATAAACATTATGCTTTCTAATAAAATTCGTTCTCTAATCAATCAATTGATATCGTTTAGTGTTAATAAAGAATGATGAAAAATTATGAATAGAATAATGGAAATTTATTTAGAATATTGAAATTAGAAAAAAAAGTTATTATATTTAATAGTTTTATTTTACAGATGAAATTTTTATTCGTATAAAAATAAAGAAAACTCTCATTTCAATTTCATCGAAACAGTAAAATCGCTTAAGAAGTGTTTCATAAACTATTCGCATCGGTAGTTTAGTGAGTTTATTATTTGATTTTCTATGATATCATTCTTGTCGATGTTTTATGTCTCACTGTCGATTATAAACGAGAATTAAATTTGAACAAACTACCATCGTACACTGAACACAATATCGTCGATATCTCGTCTAATATTTTAAACTCTCTAGACATCGAGTCAACATGTAACGACGCCGTCGTACGACGTTGATGGCGACAATAGAGCTCTTATTGGCTATTTCTAACAGTTAAGACGACCGTGATAAAACTGAAACTACTGGTAACAAGAACGTCATCTCGTTGAATACTATTCTAGTTTTATCTACGTGCGTTAAACTCCACACCGACGCTGGTTAATTTGCGAGTAGTCGTTACGTTTAAGTGGCAAATGCATTTATGTAAGAATATAAGCATTTTAATTCACACGAATGCGCTTTAACATTATTAACATTATACATATATATATATATATATATATATATATATATATATAAAATGAATGTATATAAACATAGGAATACAAGCTTTTTTCTATATACAATTCCACTTAAATATAAAACGACGTGGCCGTATTAATACAGTGAAAAACATAACATATATTTTTATTTAATCAAATATAAAATGTAATGTCAACAAAATTCCATTTATCTCCATCAAATAAAATTCATGTCGTCTTTAATCGACTCTCTCTTGACAGAAATTCGTTCACTCGAATTGTACCACCAAGACAACGACACGTCCGTAATATTCTTTTAGAAATAACGATTTCTCTGCAATATTTTTCACAACGTTCGTTAGCTGCCTGTTCAATAAAGAATATTGTGTTTGAATGCATACGTACGTGTCTGTATCTATATATATTTATATATATATATATATATATATATATATATATATATATATATATATATATATATATATGAGTATAAACGTACATATGAGTTCATAAATGTGTTTGTATTTAATGTATCGAATTAATCATTGTTAATTTATAGTACAAAAAGTAATACCTAAAACATCATCATAGAAAATAACAAATGTGTCGAGTGTATGTATGTTATTACATTAATTACACAAACTCGTGTAGATATATATCTATATATATATATATATATATATATATATTTATATATATATATATGCTACTCTATGAAGCGAACCATTAATCCAAAACGTAATGTGTTTGTTTATGAAAGACTGAACATAAAAATTTCATTTAGAGTCAGAAATGTGATTTCATGATACATATATAAATTTAGTGCTATTATTTATGTATATTATTAATAATATCGTCGTTAATGTGTGCGTATGTCATTTTATAGAATAAGTTGATGTCTTCATATACAAAAAATATAATATTGTAACATACGCACAAGAAAATAAATACACACACACATATATGTATATGATATTAAATTATGCATTAAATACCTTTTAGTAACATCAATAAATTGATATACTTAAAATATAAAATTTATTTAAAATCATTTCAATAAATATACGATATTCTATTCTTTTTAAAAACAACTAAAATATTCGTTTGAAAAACATATATGATCTATAAATTTCTCACTGTGCTTAAATGGGATTGAGTTGATCATAAATAAGAAACGTGTTTTTACATTTTCGTGTCATTTATTTACAGTTATGTTTGAGAAAATATGTACAAAACACAACCTCGAAGATCCTTCCTTGTCACATATAATATAATTTAAACATGCACATACACACACACACACATATATATATATATATATATATATATATTAAAAATTGGTATGTAATTTTTAAAATTTAAAAATGACAGGGAGGTTTTGAAAAATTATTTATTTATCTGTATATATATATATGTGTATGTGTATCGATATTTAATACATAGATACGTACTTGAAAAGTATATAAAATTCATTTATTATTTTTGAATTTTATTAGAATAAAGTATTTTATAAATGTCATTTCTTCAATATGTTTTTTTAATATATTATAATATTGTTAATTTCTTATACAAATTATATAAAAACTCTTTATTTTTTTTAATTTACTGTTAATTAATTTGCAAATTAACTATTTTTTCAATTAATACATATTTTTGTTATTAAATATGATTAAGTATTTTTTATAAAAAATATTTACACAATTAATTTTATTCAGTGAAAGACAAGATCTTTAAAGATAGTTGTATGTAAATTTATGAATATATATATATATATATACATATATATACATATGTAGGTGAGAAGGTGTTATTGCAGTCTGTTAGTTAGATGTTGTGAATTAATTAATCACGCACACGGTAACGTAATACTGGAACATGACAAGAGACCCTCAGCCTCTTTCTAGATTATATTTTACATAAACACACACACACACACACATATATATATATAAAAGCATAACACACACATATTGATACATTATTTTAATTCCCACATGTACGTATATTGATATGCATATATTCACATACTGAACAATAATTTGTTCTTTGGTATTTATCAGTGTTTGAATTTGAAATTTAATCCTATTGACATAATTTTAGAGATATTGTTTTTAGGTATTAATGAAAATTTGCTTCTTAACTCATAACATTGATTTTTTAATAGTGAAAATATTAAGTCGTGCTAAGTAGTTTTTCTTTCGTTAATGCATATATATATATATATATATATATATATATATATAACTTAAAGTCCACTGTGTTATTGTAATTTACTGTACGTGTAATGTAACAGGTGCAAGTTGAAGAAACTTGAAACGGAACTTCGAATCCATGGTCTGTGAATCGAACATACTACTTCGTTTACCTTAACTTCTTCAATTGTAAATTAAAAACCGTACTATTATTTTTAATTATGTCTTTTCGTACAAAAATACATTAAATGATACTTGTTTTTAATTTTTTTAATTATTCGAATAAAAGGAAAATAGTTTATCAATTCGCATTTTTCATCGATAAACTGTATTTTGTCCTATAATTTTTTATGGCAAATTTTATTTTATTTTTCATCATAAATCTTATATTTTCAGTTAAATACATATTATCAGTTAGAAATATTAAGTATCATTACGTAAATATTATCTGAAAATAAAAAAAAATCATTTTTTATACATAACAAACATTGCTGGATAGATGATTAAATTCGAAATCGAATTTTGGGTAAAAAAATAGTTCCTAGTATTTAAAAATACCCTTTTTCTATTAATTTGGAATGTATCTATGATATGTAATGATATTTTGGTAAAAGGAAAAAGTTTTAAAAAAAATCATTTTTTGACCCCAAAAAATTCATGACCTAGTATATGGAAAATTTGTCAAAAAATCAAAATTTCTATATTTAATTTTTCTATTCATAAATATATTCTATTTCGATAGAAAAAGTAATTTATGTGAATAAAAACATAATAATAATGCAAATATTTCATTTTTGATTGAAAAAAGAATTTTTACAAACTCATTTTTTGGTCATTAACTCAATAAAAAAATGATTGATTTTATAGAACTATGCTAGGATCTTAAAATGATAATATTACCATTAAAATGTATATTACATGGTAAACAATTAGTATTTAATCAATAAAATTGAATGAAATCTTTTAATAATAAAATATTAATTATTTTGTGTAAAATAAACACAATTGTGGTTGTTTATTAAATACATTGAAAGTAATTAACTAATTGGATATCGTTTATATGTAGGCAGGTTTTATATACACATTTTTATGTTTAGTATTTATTATAATTTTTGATAATTTGGTATTTAATAATTTCAAATATGAATTGTAAATACACACGAGTATCATTTGAATCAATGTGTAAAACGTGCTTATCCTAAATTTATAGATAAGTAATGTTATGTTACAATTATGCACTGCACGTCATCACATTGTTCTATAAAATTAAATTTCATTTTTCGTTTATAATTCTATGAAATTAATTTTCGTTTTGCAACATACAGTAATCGATACATGTCTATACAGTTTATAGAAAAATATATAATTTTTCAAATCCCTGGAAATTTTCTAGTCCATTAATGTCGATATGTTGATGCTTTTATAGATTTGAAATTAACGATATGTTTTATTGTGTTTTATAAACAAATTATTTTGATATTTTGTTTGTATCATAGATTTTGATATTGAAATTCGAGTTTAGTCGAGGATTGAATGTTGAATAAAATTCGTTTCAATTTTTTTACTTTAGATTTTTTCTGTTTATGTACATTCACATTACCTGATCAAATTTAAATTATTCAACGAGCCACCATTAAAATTTTATATTTCAATTTATATTACGTACACTTGACGATAATAAATTGTATTCATTTCTGGATATCGTTTGAATATTTCATTTTATGACCACATATAATTATGTTATAATAAAATTAACAGAAACAAATTAATGGTTAATAATTTTAATATTTATAATAACGAACCAATTTGTTTATATTATTATCAACATACGTTAATTTATATTTATACATTAGATTTATTTATATGATATTCAACGTTGCAAACAAACATTTATGTAGACGTAGAGAAAATATTGGATTTTTCATTTATTATTTTATTTTATAAAAAAATCGTATGTATATTATTTTGTCATATAAATTATTTCAAGAATATATTTTTATATAATTTCAAATTTCATGTATTGATCGATTTATTGAATAAAGTTAATAATTTGTATATATAAAAAATCAGTAACATAATTTAACAATATTCTTATAATAGAGATACATTAAATATAAATTTAAAATAATATTAAATCATTCAATATTCAGAAATAAGTCGAAATATTTCGTTTATAAAATCATTTACTGTTTGTTTTATACAGACAAGTATATTTTAAACATTATATATATTTGTTTAAAAATTATATATCGAATTTAAATCAAATATTTTTTTATAAAACATTATAAGTAAAGAAATAAGAATTGACTTTAATCAATTAATATAAAACGATAAAAGTAAATATTGTATCGATGAAAATTGTAATCATGTTCCGTGGTCATGTAATATAACGCTTCATGGCTTTCAATTCGATTCTCGATACATCCATTTGTACGCACACATAAAAATACAAGTTCATAATGATGGAACGAAACAAAACCATTAAATACATTGCGAATTAATGAACACAATGTAATGTTGTTTATATATATATATATATATATATATATATATATATATATATATATATATATATGATTAGAGTGAATTTTAAATAAATATGTCAAAATGTGATGTCACGGTGACTCTAACAAATAGGTCAAAGAGCCTGTGATGATGATAAAATGCGGATATTCGACCCATTTGTTATTGTATTTAATGGTTCACGGTATTATATCATTCGTTTTTTTTAGTTATTGACAACACCGATGGAAAAGTTCACTGCTGTACAATAATTTCGTTACAGATTTCGCATTATTAATTAAGTTTCACGTTATCAACGATTTATACAAATAAAATTGTATTATGTCTTATTCATATTTATTTATGATATTTTAATATATACATGTACACGTAAATTACTGACTAATATAATTTAACACAATTGTTTTTCTGTCACGTAAATGGCATTAATTATATTTGATAAGATGAAAGATTTAATAACCGCGCTGAACCCTGACGAAAACGTAAACAGATGTGACAGGGTGATAATTTTTCATCATTAATGAGATCACGGCAGGAGCAGGTACACTCACACGCATTCATACATCATTGTGTGTGTGTGTAGCTTACACTTGTCGCCCAGAATGACAACAATGATGTCATGATGCGACATAGGCACCGAAACATTAATCTAACGCTACGCGAATTCTTCGTTTCTGCGAGAAAATTTTAATTTTATCGCGGCGACCGAAGCGGAAAGTGTGAGAAGACGCGTACGCACGCACACGCACCCGGCGAACGGAACATCCGCCGGTACCATCCGTCCCGTCGGCATTAATATGTCATCACAACAGTTATCGTTCACAACGTGCCTATCCTCCGGTGTTCCCTTCCATGCCTGTACCGCGTTTTCCCGTCGCACCGCGATGCCGTGTAATGTCATGAACGCGCACTGAATCCCTGTCATTCTAATGTCGGACTCTTTTTCCGAGTAACAGTCCAGTGAACAACACCGCCGTACAACAAAGTTGGATGCTATTTCTATAAATCACGCCGCTTTAGAACGCAACCTGTTTGTTCCGTCGAAAATGTATTCGACGAAACAAGCTCGTACTCTATGTTGTGCGTGCACGTGTGTGTGTGTGTTTTTAGTAAATATCTAATACGCTCTATATATTTCATTCGGTGCGATTGGTATTCATGAACAGCACGGTTTGGGACATTCTGTACCGATTCAATCTATACAAAAACACACATTGACTATACACAAACATATTTGCATCTTTCTCTATCATTTTCTTTCTCTTTATATATATTTATATATATACATATATATATATATATATATATATATATATATATATATATATATATGTTTATATCACAAATTATCCAAATTAATTATTATTCAAAAACAAATTAATAGATCAAATTTAAAAATCCAATTATATTTAACAACTTTAAAATAAATCACAGATTCGTTTCATAATTTGTTCAGAAGTACTTTAATGAATTTGATCATTTCAAGAAAAATTAATTTAAAAATAGAATTCGTGAGTTCAAATAAAATATTACAAATATATAAATTGATTCGTTTTATGTAAACAAAAATATTATTATATAATGTTATATTAATGATCATATTTTTAAAAAATAATATAAATAAATATTTTATAAGAAAAATGATATATAAATTTTGTTTATGAAAAATTTATTATTTATATTAATGTTTTTTTAAAATAAAACGAACTTTAATAAAAGCTTATAAATAAATCTGTACTTTTTACATATAACAGTCTTGTATTTTTTATCATATATATATATATATATATATATATATATATATATATATATATATATTATTTATTACGTTCTTCTCGAACGAAAACGACCGTTCATGAAGTAAAAGTGACATTTTTTCTCTGTCTCGTCGTACCGAAAACATCTCAATCCAAACGGAATTCGCATGAAACTACCGTCTAAACAAAAATTTACTAACGACAGCACTTTTCAAGACTTGTCATTCAATGCCTCTATTTCTACCCACGTTCACACTTCAACAATGTAGAGAAGAGAAAACTAGACGAGGAAGATTGCGTGAAAAATTTCCACACTACCTGACGATCATCACAAATGGCTGCTACGTGTCTCTTGTATTTTGTACATACATACATACATTCACATCTACACGCACATACACTTTCACACATACACATACATTTTATATATATTATATATTATATATATATATATAAATAAATATATATATATATATATATATATAAATGTACTAAACTCATCTTGACCTACTTTTCGTGACGATACATTGGAAATATCTTTTATACTTATGAAAAAAATTCCAATATATGTAAAAAATCACAAGAAAGTTTTCTTTTACTATTGTCATTATGAAAAATTATTTAAGATGTATTTTTCCAGATGAAATACGATTTTATTCATAGACAAGTATTTGTCATAAAAAACCTTGGTTTCATAGAATTTGTAGGAAATAAAATATACTATCTTATCAACATGGATTCAATTTTATAAGACAAATCGTAACGTACAAATTCAATACTTGTAAAATATGTTCCAATGTGTCGAAAATTCAAATAGTTGTTCTTCAGTTACTTAAACTTTTATTTTAATTAATAATATTAATTAAAAGAACAAAGTCGAATATTAAAAAAATGTTTATATAAACGTATTTCAATTTTAATATTTAAACTGATACAATGTAAATGAATATTAGTACCTAAAACTGAAATATTTTGAATGAAATCAATTTTTATGTACTTTTATTTAAATTTTAGTTTTTGCTTTAGTTTGATGATACGTTCAATTAATATTGAATCATCAAGAGGTTAGCAAATAAGAGATAAATGTCGGTACATGTAGAATTATCTTTCACTGTGCAGATACTACAAAGGGTATTAGTCAGGATTGACAGTCAAACTAGTACTGTTGACCACTAACTTTTCTAACTCTCCTCTTAGACTGCACATTTATCGATTAATCTATTTATCTACCTATCTGTCTATCTGTGTATATATATAAATATATATATATATATATATATATATATATAATAAATAGATAGATGGGTAGTTAATTGGGTAGATAGATACAAATATAAATATATACATTTGAATAAAATATAAAAACTGTGTGATAATAATTTTATAAAATTTAATTAAAAAATAAATAAAATATATTACGATTATTTAAATTTATTAAAAAATTACTGTAATCTTATAATATAATAGCATAATTATTTTATTAAGGTAAATATTATTTAAATAATATTTTTTTATTTAAAATTATGGATTTTCATTTAATAAATTCTGCATCAAAAAATGTGTAGCAGAAATAATATCAAAATAACACAACATAATATTTATTCCATTATAATTCATTGAATTGATATTTTTTATTAATAAATTCATTTTCCAAAATAAAATTTGTATGTGTTAAGCCTGAAAATGAAATTTCATAATTATCACTGTTTATGTTATGATAATTTTATATACTTTTTTTAAAAAAAGTATTAAATCCATAGTTATATTAATGTTATAAAATAATAATAATAGTAATAGATTTAATTAAATTATTTATTCAAAATTAAATCAAACATATTCAATCATTTTGTATACATTATAAATTCATTAAATGATTAAATGTCTCATTTGACGTATAATCATTAAATAATTAAAATCGTTATTTAACGATACTCGCTGTAGAGTTGGAAAAATTAATAGGATATGTAAATTTAATTAAAAAAAAATCGGACACTGTTTGGACTCGGTCATCGAAAATGTATCGTATATTTCAATTGTACATATACATGGACGTGTGTTGTTGTTTTTTTTTAAAAAAAAAACAAAAAAGATCTTATATATATATATATATATATTTGATTTTTTTTAAAAAAAATACTAATACTGTATATATTTAACCTATAATATCTATTTTCTAAAATATTTATTATTAATTCAATTTGTAAGCTATAGAAATCAAGCAATACTTTCTTCAGAAATTTCAATTCAGCACATACATGTACATACGCTTATTTACAACGTGTAATAAAAATAACTGTTCGATTAATTATCGAGCATGTGCACGTCGTGCAAATACTTCCCGTAACGTTATTAGTAATTTCCAAATTGGACAGTTCCTCGCCGTACGAAGAGCAGTACGAGCAATGGCGTAATATCACAAAGCAGTTGCTCGGATGGCAGCTACGTCACGCGCTAAAACGCAAACTGTGGACATTGCCTTTAATATCTGTATGTTATCCTAGCTCGGAGCTATGAAATGCGAAAATGGACTACTACTCGGAGGGATAATGAACGTACGATCGCACTTTATATATATATATATATATATATATATATATATATATATATATATTAAATTGAATGTGTCGTTATATATGTCTTGTGTGTGTGTGTGTGTGTGTGTGTATTCGTGTTACTTTATGTGTGAATGTGTGCATAACGGGAACCCCTATCAGACCGTCTATAGAAAGGTGGTATTTTAAGATAATTGGCTTGTAACAGTACACATAAAGCTTCGCCCTCAATGCATTGTCTCTACAACTAGTCTTTTCGGCTCGATATCGTGCACGAAGTGTGAGCGAACAGAGATAAAGTTCATTTGATTATGGTTACATCAATTATTATGTCTTTCCTTATCTGTTGATTTATAATGTTAATTTCAAATATACACACATATATACACAGTTTACAAACATAACATCTTGCACGCTCACATACATCCACAACACACATACATTTATAATTATGCATCTAGTATATACTATTCGTAAATATATTATATATATATATATATATATATATATATATAAATATATATATATATATATATATATTCATGTACGATTATATTCATATAACGAATTAAATGCGAATACTAATTACCATCAGTTTATAAAGGGTTCAGTTTACACGTCACAGAAAATCCAATAAATGTTTATATCCATATTTTAGTGGGTATATAAGGGATAGTTTAACTGTTTTATGAAGCACATGAAACGTGCATAAACATGTATGAACACACATATGACATATTATCTTTATACGTGTATGTATTTAATTTTTCACAAAACTTTTCCTACCATTTTTCCAATCTATTATTAATCAAATAATATTCAATAATTCTCTTATAAAATTAATCAAAAGTTTCACATATTACAAAAACTATTTTTAGATGTATGGAAAATATAACTTTAATATAATTTTTTTTATCGATTATCGTATCATTTTAAAATCAATTATTTATTTTTTTAAAGTGTTGTTTATTGAAAGCTATTACATTCTTACCTTCATGTCTATATCTTAAAGTAGTGACCTTGTTTATTTTTCTCTGTTCGAATTCTAACCTTTCCTTTCATTCTCATCTCATTCGTAGACAAAACGAACGTTTCTAACTAAACAGCGGTCTCCAATAAAGTCCGGAGTTACATACGTACACAAACACACACGCACACGGGCATTAATTAAATTTCACGATTGTCGTAAGACCTACAAAATTCACCAATTAAAATTCGTGCCGACGACGAGACATAATTCGAGGTGAGGAATTAGTAACTCGTCGTCGCGCGTCTCTCGCCACCGTCGCTGATTTTCGTTTACGAAATTAATATTACTACATCATAGTGATTTACATTTTACTAATTCGAACGACATATCGCAAATCTAAAACAAATTCTCTATAATTGGGTCACAGAAAAGATGAAAGCGACGAAGGTTGAATCTGAATTAGAATTAATTTAGTTACGAAACACTAGTTGGAAATCCTTGTCGGGGCTTAGATGAAAGTTTGCAAATCATATTCATTAATTAACATTTAATCCATCCTAACTAAACCAGACCTTGTTTAACTATCAATTACTCTTTGTACTTAATCCATACATTCCGTTTTAGATCTAAAAATAAAGCCCCTATTGTTATTTAATAAGAAATCTACACACACATACACCTCTTGTACACATACACACACATATACATAGTCAATACCTTAACGAGAATTTAATATCATCGCTTATTAAAATGTAAACAATTTTAATCAATTATCTTACTCTGTTTTTATTATAGCATCGTTGATTGAAAGAGGGTTTTCATATGATAATTAATTTATTTTTTAAATACAATGTCATCTAAAATTTCAAGAAATTTAATATTAAGTTATTTTCAAAGTTATTCTCTATTTATATGATAAACAAAAGTACGTATATTATTTGTTGGGCTTGTAAAACTTATCGTGTTTATTTATTAAATAAAATTATTTAATATATAATTATACAATTAATTATTGTTTTATACAGAAATATAATTAAAGATTGTATATTTTAATTAAATATTTACGTATTTAATAATGAAATTAATTTTTATTACAAAAACTCATAATTATTCAAATAAAACATATTAATTTTAATTTTATGAAAAAATATATTTCAATAATTAATAAATTATCGATTTTATTTTATATAGTACTTCATCAGTATTATAAATAAATTAACATTAGTATAGAATGATTATTAATTCAAAGATTTAATTATTTTTATATAAATATTAATTAAAATAAGCAATTTTTTATGTTAAAAAATATTTTTATTTAAACAGCATTTATATTCACATCTCAGATATGTTTAAATTTATATTACTTAATAAAAATTCAACAAAATATTTTAAATTGTATTTAAATTATTTTAATGATCTTCATATAATAATTTTTATTTTACTGAATTCAGTTATCGATACTTGATTCGTTCATTTAACAGATTGCAGTTATCTAATTGATATTATTTTTTTATATATTTTTTAAAATGTTTTATATTCGAATTCATACATGTTTCATACTCATATTAAATTTTATTATAGTTCAATTTGAAAATAGTACAGTGTATGGATGAAAATTTTGTATAAAAACATATTGTTAAGATTTTGTGAATGTGAATGTATTTTTAGAAACTTGGAGAAATATGTGATTATGGTAATATTTTGCATAAACTCACAAATATATATATAAGTGTATATTAAATGTAAAATAAGCTAGTTCACACTTAGGAGTAAAGACAACAGTTCGTACGTGGATGTGAAGAAAGATGCGCTCGTTTCTTTTATTCATAAATTTTAAGTCTCCACATGTCAGTATACGTTTCTTTCGTATATCGAGAAAAAAATGCTGAAAAAACTTTTCAAAGCAGTTACAAAATAATCTTGGAAATTATCAAGCGTGAGACACGCTCTATACATGTACATAATACGAGAGACGAATCAAAATTTATGAAATTCTTGTTCACGTATAATATGTATGATATAGTCGTTGTGTTCTGTAACGTTCCCGTGGGACATTCGAAATGATCAATCCATCACAGTTACATTCACGTGTCAACCGTTTTGTGACACTCTCTCTCGGATACGAACCGCCGTTCTTACCGCACGCACGCACACAAACAGACGCGTGCGCGAGCACACACGCTCACACGCACGCATGCACGCACGCACGCATACAAGCACAGTATCTCGACTCGTCTACACCCGTTAGATATGTAGTGGTCGGAAGCAGTTCTCGTATTTGCAATTTAAATTAGTCAACCCCCGTCGCCGTCTTACACTGAATAGAGAAATTCACAACGCTATGTTCGGGATGGATCGTCACCGACAGTGGCGTTCCGACGGCACGCCCTCGTCGCCGAATATAATTTTGGAAAAAATGTCACACCTCTATATTCATCTATCATATTCGAATATATTTTTTTCTGGAGCATGTTAATCTTTAGACAACCACAAATAACACCCATGCACGTATATTTGTATTAACGTTCATACATATATACACACATATGTGCATCAAAAATATGTCTATAAACATATATTTTCATTTTAATATTAGTAATTTATATCTTTGTACAATACATATAATCATATATAATCATCTACTAGAATGTTCTCAAATATATGATTTCTTTTTAAGTTAAATACAGAAATATTAAATATTCAAATGAAAATAACGATTTTTTAAATGATAATATGTATTTGAATAATGATTAGTAAAGCAGTTAGTATTTATATGTACAAGTGTATAATGTATTTGTAAAAAATAGTATATTTTTTGTAATCAATTTCCAATCGACAAAAATATTTATATAAAAATATTTATTTGTACAATTCTATGTGACTAATATAATTTTGATGAGATAATTCTACACTAGGAACGTTGTTTATGTAAATATATTTTCCAAATAGATTATATATTTTACAAACACGTATTAATCAGAGATGTTTTAAAATATTGTTTTTCAATTATATATCCTCATGGCGTTTTTTACCAAATATATTTTTATATATTGTACCTAAATTACCTACAGTGTTCAAATATAAAGAATTCAACAGTGGTTTTCGGCTTCGGAAATCAATTTCCGTTCAATAATATGAAATTATTAAATTTCGTTCTAAAATATGGACAGAACTCGTCAGATTACTCCACAAGAAAACACTGCACGACCTGATCGTCACGTCGTCTATATTCCTGCGGTGTTCGTGACACCCGTGACGTTTTCAAGTGTCTCGACAATTTTTTTCCGTCTCGCCGACGCACGAAAACTCGCCGAGTCAGTCGTACAGTACAAAGAGAGCGCCACTGGCTGCCGAAGACGAACACCGTGACACTACGACGCGACGTTATCCCTTGTCACGCAGAGTTCATGCAGGAGAACGCGAGACGCGCGTCTTAAAACCGACGAAAATGATTGCGGGTTTTCGACGATATGAGAAAAAATTGAGATTCTATATTCGTTCTGATATGAATCTAACCTGATTTTCCGCGACGAAAATGCAAACTTTTCTATATATTCGTTCGTATATGAACGTTTTATTATAAGACGCCCATTCTTCTTCGCCAGTATTTCGTTCGACTTTGTCTGTTGGAAGTTCGTTGTACGTTGTACGAACACAATCGTACTTTTTTGATAGAAGGAAATGACATCGGGTGGTGTTCGATAGATTAGATAAGAACGCCGGATTGTAACAGCGAATAGTTGATCTCGACGGGAAAAAATTCAAGAACAGCGACGATTCTCCTTGTAGTTTATTTCTATTGAAATGAAAAATATATATTTCGGTATCACTAATTCGACAAGGGCATTGTTACAATTGGCCATAAATTCAACATGAATTCTATTACGAGACGATCGTTTTAATTATCTACACGTATGCATAATCAAAGAGTGTATTTCTATAGAAATGTTTTCTCTTCAATTATTAACGACTACATACTATTTACACTTAATTTATAAATTCCCTCGTAGCGTGTTTAGTGGAACCGATTTATACGTACGTACATATGCGTATGTGGTCGCTATGTAAATATGTACATGTATATGTATGTGTATATGAATTACAAACTTTTAATCAAATCTAAATAACGCATCATCAACTTTAGAACACATTCTGTACTTTTCATCCACGCTAAACTTCAAACATTGTTCATACACACAGAAGACAATTATATAACATGAACAAATGAACTTATCTGAGTTTAAACAGATGTAGACTTTGAAATTATTTTACATTGTAGAATAATTTTATGCTTTGAATATTTTTGTAAGCATATTATTAACATTACATTGTGTGAGAACGTGGATTGTGAATGTATTTGTCAAGTTTAAATTTAACGATGTTACAATTTGTCATAAATTTTAATGTAAAAAAATATACGAAACATTGTTTCTCTATGTTTTATCCGTTATAGAATTTTTATTTTAAAAAATGAAAATAAAAATATTAAATTGTCGAATGTAATAAAAACTTTCAATGAAAATCACATTCGACATTGAATAATCAATATACTCGTAGATGATATTTTTCCTAGAGTGAAAAATTGATAAAACGAACAATTATATATCACATATTTATTCATCTTATACGCCGATATGTTCTTCGAAAACATTTTTCACAGTTCGCAATTCGTTATCGTACAAGTCTTCTCTCTGTAGATTTATCATTAGCCATTTTCTTAATAGGTCTGATTTCTAATATCGACTAGATTAGCGATATCCGTTGAAGTAGAAATTATTATATATCTTGTTCAATCGTTTCCCACTTGCAGACATTTCCGTTTAATCTGCTGAAATCACTCGGTTCGTTATATTTTCATCGACGATCGAGTACGCCATTCGATCGGATTATTGCTTTTCTATCGGATCAAATAGTATCATCAAAACGAACAATTATTTCATTTAGTGCTTAATGAAAATGATATCATTATGCTGAATTGTTCTGCACTTGTATTTCGTCATCGATTGCTATTTAAAACGATCCGTTTAATTTTTATTCCACAATCGTCTTTATCGTTAGATATTTTCGACAGATAAGCTAATGAATATGTATTCAGTTTGAATTTAGTTTTAATTTGAAAAAAATATTATTAAATTATATTATTTCTAGAAAATATATTCGCACAAGAGAATATTTAAAAACATTTTCAGCTATTTATATAAGGAAATATTATTTCGTTCATTGTGTAAATTAACTTTCTAAAACAATTCGAATTACATAAATATTTCAGTCAAAATTACAGGTGAACGTCGTCGAAAATCATTGTTCGTTTGAAATTTATTCGATACGAGCGTGTTAATAAAATAAAATTTATTCAAAACCGAACGGATAGTCACACAAAAAAAGATAATTCCCTCGATCGACTTTCGTCAAAGTCAAGTTTAATGTTTTATGAAAATAAAATTCAAATTACAACGAGCGCATAGCAGTTCGAAGATTTTCTATAGAACAAACACGCGTATAACATTTCAATATATTTGTAATGTAAAAATAAAAAGCATACACCTTATTAATAAAAAATGAAAAGCCGTGTCGAAGGCATTTCTCGAACAATTTTTCGGCTCGAAGAAAAACACGATCGAACGGCGTACACGAGATGAACAAACATTCACACACACACATACATGGACCGTTTTGTATCCCGCTCGGATTCGTTTTATTCATGTAAAACTTACAAGTTTCATGTGTGCCATAACGCTAAATCATAAACAGACGATTCTCGTCCTTAAAACATGACGTCGTAGAAATCACAACACGAAAAACATACTTTATGTCTGTACAATCTTAAAGTTCTTGGTCGAACAAGCAACATAGACATACGTATATATGTATATATGTGTCTATGTTTGTATATAGTTTGAGTTTTGATAACGCGCTTTTCGCCTCGACTCCTTGTACGGCCCTTTGTTACGGCGCTTCCACCATCGGCCGCCAAGGCAACACCATCGCTCAATTGTATCGGTGACTGTGTAGAATCTCGACTCTACACTCATCCTTTCGTCACGTTTCGTCGGGAAGG
The DNA here is from genome assembly GCA_029203775.1 of Neoneuromus ignobilis. NCBI lineage: Eukaryota > Metazoa > Arthropoda > Insecta > Megaloptera > Corydalidae > Neoneuromus > Neoneuromus ignobilis. Next base: position 28,818,999 of record CP092095.1, on the reverse strand, counting down.
AACTGAGGATAGTTGAACATAACTGCTATAAGATATGAAGACACTTTCATGGCCCTCGCAAGAAATGTGGCCGAGTCGGGAAAGAGATACGTTCGCTTTACTTGCCAACGAAATGAATGGATGGCCGCGCGCCGTCGCCGTTCCAACAACCACCGCCACCACCGTCACCGGCTCACGATGATGTTATGTTCTGTGGACGTTTGCGACCGCACGAAAGATTCGAAACGAGAATATTACGAATGAAATAATTGGCCGTATTACAGATTTATAATTCAATAAATTGCGACCGACTATAAGCGGAGTTCAAATTGGACGCACGGTTCTCAATGTTTTCCTCTTGTTCTTCGTCCGTCGGTCATTGTGCGTATTATTTGTTTCTATAACGATGTAACTGTTGTTCTTAGTAATAAATGTTCAATCTCGAGTATATTGATGGGTTCGTTTATCGATTCACTCGTTACACATTTTTCAAATCCTTATTACACAATAACAACGACCATTTGCACTTTTATTTTCCAGTTTTGTATCGTCATTAATAACATTACATATCGTACAAATAGCACGGATTTATTTTTAAAGAATCACAATCGAAAAAAAATACAATTTTCGCATTATATATTCTAAATAATCGAAATAATTAATATAATTTTTAAAAAAATAATAATTGAATAGATTTAATATTTAAAGGAATTTAATTCAAAATTATATAAATATGTGCACATAAATACATTTTTAATAAAATAAGACATTAACATAATACGTTTGTAAAAAATCAAATTTTTTCACTGTGTTAACATTTAATATGAAATCTTTCAATCTATATATTCGTTGAAAATAATTACTTAATCCGTACGATATTATAAGAGTTTACAAAATTAATCGATATAAAAAATTGGAACACTCAGTTAAATTATACACTAAAAGCGACTGCTGTAGTCATAACTTTATGAATTCGCATAAAGAATAGCTTTTATTAAAATGAGTATTAATGTTTCTGAAAATACGTTCTAGCAGTGAGATTTTACACTATTATGATTTCATAAGATTTTCAGTTTTATGAAAAAAATATGTTAAGTTTGAATAAAGATTTTGTGTAAAGATAAAATGAGTTTTAACATAACACGTACTAAAGTCACCTTGAATATAAGAAAATTTACAATACATATTACGTCGACTTTTGCAGACACTTAATATAAATATGTGTATATATATATATATATATATATATATATATAAGGATTCTGAAAAAAATTCTCAAAAAAGCACATTCCATAGATAGAACTCTAGTTCCTTTTGTAATATAACAGCGTTTTTACAATAAAGGTTGATATCAAGAAAATCTAATTTAACCATATCCGAGTTCCGAGGAAATTGTACAAAATGTACACACGTTTCATTTCGACGCTGACGTGTTCTTCTTCTTCTTCTTTGTGATTCAAGAATCATATTGCGTTTAAATTCGCCGAACGCATTTTATTGAATATATTTTTACATACACACACACATACATATATATATATATATATATATATATATATATACGTGCACACATCTTTATAAACATTTTTAGTGTTTCTGTTTCCAAGTCAATATCAGAAGAGACTTCTGTCGAGTATTTGTTTCGCTGTTCGAATTTCGAATCCCGCATGACAGACGATAGAACCAGATCGGTACCCGTGCGTATACACGTACAAATTCGTATACCATCCCATGGTTCTGCTAGATTACCGTTCGAATCCTTCCAACACAACCCGTCGGGATTCCTGTCAACCCTGCTACGAGATATTATTCTCGACTCCTTCGAGGTTAGTTGATATGATGATGGTGTGTATGTGTGTGTGTGTGTGAGTGAATGAATGTGTGTATGTGCGCGCATCTATTCGGCAAGGAATCATGTTTATGTTAAAACATACTATGTTTGTGTTCTGTTGGGTATTCGTGTCGGATATAAATATGTTTATCATATTGCTTTAATTTAGTTTATATTTCGATTTAGAACGTGGCGAAAATTCAACTGCCTCGATACGTTTTATATATCGAATAGAGATTTGTAATACTCAATAGGATGTATTATTTTATAGAAAAAATATATTAGGAAACTTATATAGCATTTTGAGTGATCATTTTTATATATTTCCATTTCTTCAAATGATCTTATCCAGTTAGGATTTAAAATTAAACAGCAAGAAATAAAATAAGTTATTTATTTTAATGCATTATTTATTATCTCATTTGTGATAAAACAATAAATTTAAATCAACAATAATTTTCATCAAAACATACACACATGTATGTATGTTGTGATGTATAAATTTGTTGTAGAGATAAAAAAATCCAATAAAAATTATCATCGAATCAACAATGGAATTTATTACATGCACTGCAAGGTTCTAGATTAATTTTCCACTATCTCTCGTAAGTCATAGATATATTTATACGAGCGAGATGTAAACACCCACTACCGATTTTTTTATAGACGCTTGTCTATTTGTGCTTTTTCTGTACGTGAGTGCGTGTGCGTGCGTAAGTCTGTCTGTGTTTGTGTGTAAAGATTTTGAATGCGGCGTATAGTTTACGACCACGGGAGATGCTTCTTTCTTTGGTGCGGAAAAAATATCGGACCGTCCGATTCTCTGTCGTTCGTTGTACGAGCGAAGAGAAAATGTTCTCGCCGAATTTATGGGCCGTGAGGAAGACGGAGTGTAGAGGAAACGGTCCGTACGTTTTCTACTAGCAACAGAACTTAAAATATATCTACTAGTCGGCCGTTCAACGTACATATATATACGTACGGTATCTTTAAATAAATTTCTGTTCGAAGTTTATATCACTCTGTGAATTTTTCATTAAATCAATGCGTTTCAGTTCTATCTCACGAATATGAACATGTGCACACGATTACACAATACACATTTGGATATAAATATATATATATATATATATATATATATATAGTATAAAAATTCTTATAGCAAACAAAGTTAAAAAAAATACAATAATTTAAGTACATAATATATATATATATATATATATATATATATATATATATATATATATATATATATACAAAATTGACAAGACAGAATTTTATCGTTTGTATTGAAGAGAGAATAGAGATTGATTAATTTAATTGCTGTAGATATATTATTTCAATCAATAACTTTATTTTGAAATGTAATCAAAATTGGTTCTATACGAATCTCGGTCTTCTTTTCAATTTCACTTCCAGAATAAGAGAAATCGTAATCAGTATAAGCACAAAATCGTTTTATATTCAAATCCATCGAAAAAATAAATACTGTCTCGTTTTATGTGCAACGAAAATACAACGAATACATACAGGCGCGTAAATAAAATAACAGTGGAGCATAAAACCGCAAGATTTATACGAGCACAATAGACAAAGAAAAGTGGAAAAAGTATTAAAAAACATACGATCCGGCAACATCAACAACGACGATGACACAAAAAAAACTGAACAAGACAAGATATCTACTTTACTTGAAAGGCATCCTCTTATGTCATAGAACGCGTGTAATCGTAATACCTCGAACTGAAAATGCATCTCGTTGTGTACAACAGTCGTTAGAAAAATTAGCGTCGCGTCGAGTATTCAAACTCGAATATATTTCGACGTTTCAATTATCACAGGAAAAGACGATACGAAACAATAGGAAAAGATATGCCATTTATACATGAACGATGTTTGTTTGACTATGGAATAAATATTCGTATTTATTTTATTCTCTCTCTTTCTCCTTATTCAAATATTTATATATATATATATAGAGAGAGAGAGAGTATTTTGTCATGCCAAAAGTATTTAAAGAATAAAATTAAAAAAACATACACATTTCATTAATAGAACGTTTTTACTTGTGTTATACATTTCGAAATGGTCATTAATATTTACACATATAAATGTTTTACTATTTAATATCGCAGTCAAATTTGCCACACGAGATGAAAACTCAAAAACGCAAAAAATTTAGCCAAAACAAAACTGTCTACTAGTATAGCAAAATATTGAAAAGTAATAAGCTAATTTATAAATAATTTTCTTATACATTGTAATTTCTTGTACATATATTTAAATCAATATTTTTTTTTCGAATTTGAACTTGACTATTACAATCAAAATGGTTAATACTTGTTTCTATTTTTTAATGTATTTGAATTATCATGCATTCATTACTTATTTAATAATTAAAAAATCATTTTCATTTCTTGTTCCATTTTAAAATTATTTGACTATTTGTAAATGAAAATAATTAGAATTAATCGTATTGAAATATAATGTCAGTTAATCAAAAATGAATATTTGATTAAAACAATTATGTTTAATTATATAATTAATATTTTCATAAATAAATATATTTGTTTCGATTTATGTTTACTGTTTTTAAATATTTAACTTGAATTTGTAATATTTTATAACACAATTTAATTTTTTTTTATTTCAGGTCAGTCATTTTTATACTGTATATTTTGGTGAGTTATAAGTTTTAATTATTTACATAACAAATATAAAAAACATATTTTAGTTCCTCAAGAAATACAAATTATACAATATTATATATTTTAGTCTCCAAAAATGTATTTTAACCAATTTAAAATTTTTCAAAGGAATCATTTCATTCCCTTTTTATGAAATATTTTCATCCATATTATTGATATTACAATTACTGCGTATCCTTTATAAATAACGACTATACCGTTTATACGAGCTAATTTAAATATATATTATTATCGTACCATCGTCTCGTCTTAAATTATTTTCTGAAAAACGAAGAGTTATTATCCTTTTTACTTGCGAACGTAGGCTTATTTAATCATTCATTTTTATCGCCTACGTTAAATATTTGATTAATAATTAAATACCATCACTTCAATTGAATAATAGCCTCAGTTCTGGAATATATCTTCGTTTGATTTTAAAATATTTTCTGTTCATAAAACTCTGTTCTTATTTAAAATATCTGAGTAATATTTTCTTAATTGCAATTATATTATACATTCATTAAAATATTATTAATTATTTAATTAATTTTGTAACTACATCGTTATGAATCTACTAGCTTTCAAAATAATATATCAGTGTATGAGTTCACTTCAACGTTTATTTAATTTTTCTCCAAATAAATATTTTTATATAGATTAGAACAAACGATTTTTCTATCAATTGTATTATCAAATGATAATAAAACGATTCTATTTTATATTGAACTACTAATAATTATCCACAAGAGAAAAAAGTACCTGATATAATAAACCAAATAAAATTATTGAAATGAACATAGACTGGGTATATAGTAAAGCAGATGGGCAAAGCAAGAGATAAAATAAAATCAAAAAAGAGGCTTATCTTTAGAGATGAATTTGTGAAGCACAGATAAGATTATCTACAGACAGGAAAAAATGGAAAAATGTATGGAAAACATTTAAAAATAGCCAGTAATATTCGATGAAACTTTTTCATAGTAGAAAATTGAATAAACTTTATTGACGATGATATATTAAATAATAAATTTAGTTTTAAATTAATATAGACTTGAGCTTTAAATTTCATTTTAATATCTATTTACTGTTCACTTGTTGTTTTTCTTTAGTATATGACAAACAACTCTATATCACCCAATATGGATGAAGAGTTAGTTTAATTAAGTTTATAAATCGAAATCTCTTAAATCATAACTGGCAGATGCTATCATCAGCAACTTTTTCTTAAACTTTACAAATACTTTAAATATTCATACATTAATTTACTATGCAACAATTACTGTTTGAAATGCAATTAGGCTACGATGTTTATAAATAAATACATCAATTTAATAATTTATAAATAACAAAATATCGACAATGTATCACAACGTCAGTTTCACTACAAAGTAGATTTATGAACCAAAAGTTTTTAAATAGAAAATGTCACGAGCAAATTGTGTGTCGTCTGTGATAGGTCTCTTGCCACCGGAAGGCGTATGGATAGGCACAAACACACATGAATATCTTGATATATATATATATATATATATATATATATATATATGGATATGTGGTTGTTTGTATGAGTACATGAGTATATAAATATGCGTACCACCGATGCTTGTGTTTTCTGATATGTTGTCATGTATGTGTTGCTGTTTATTGTGTGTACATGTGTGTGTATAAAGTGATGGATGAGACACGTGGTTGGTTCACTGCTCTGTCGTTATCACTTTTTTCGCGAATATTTTAAAGGTTTATATATTTCAATAACACACGCGAATTACTTTCTCTAATATATTCAGAGATCACGGTCGGGCACGACGACACGAGTGCATCCGTCAATATATTGTAGAAAGTTCGATTGTTCGATTGTGTTTCATGATCAATCATTTGAAAACTGATAAAAACACTGTGTTGATTCTCACTAGTCGATTTGATGTACTTTATATTTAAATGTTTCTTGGAAAAAGAACATCCTATTCGATCGATCAAACTTTCCCAGAAATCATTTGGAGCTAAGTGGATTGTTTAGTAGAAAAAAAGGATATAAAAAATGTCATTCACTCAAAACGAAAGGAAAACATGAATTCATATATATTCGTATACAGACATATACGCGTGTATATTTGTATGTACGTATACGTATATTGAAATTTTTACAAATTTTAATTTAACAAAAACATCTCCTTTCTTTTTTATTCTATTTTATTCTATTTCTCTAAAAGATAATAAATATACTTATTTTAAATAAAAAAGAGACAAAATAAATTAACATTTTTTTTATTACTCGAGAACTTAAAGATCGATTTATGAACATTGGTTTTATCATAAAATTTCCTGACAGATTGCTATACATATGAACAGTTGTACGTTTTTTAGAAGCTTTCAGCCCTGGTGCACGCTTTTCATTTTTCATAATGTAAGTTTGACATAATAGCTTTTTCGAGTATAATTTTGTCTCATTTGCGTTAAAAATCTGATCAAAAATAGGTAAATTCTCCATTAATTTCAATCGTAAAGTTTTATAGAAAAATTCATGCAATAGGGTGACTGCTTAAGCTAATTAATTTGTATTATATAGAAACCTCCGTTATAAGAGTACCGCATTATAGTAAGGTTAACTGTACGTGCTTTAAAAGTTCATGAATAATTATTTTTCAAAAAATTAAAAAAGAACATTTTAAAAAATCTTGATAAGAAATTCTTTTCATGAACGTTTATTTTTAAAAGAATTTCAATCCAAGTTATTTGTATCGTTAATTAAAGAGTTATTATATATGGATATTATATTTTTGCTTAATTAAATAGATTCTGTACAAGTTTGTGTTCGTTTTCAGTTTTATACTATTTCTGTATTAATTAATATACAAATTTAAAAGTAAAATCCACTCGAAAATTTATAAATAATATATATATATAGATTCGAGATGAACAATTCTCGTATCGTATTCTTTTTCTGTTAAACAACCCATCTGTTGTCTTTATTTAGAGTTAAGTGAAATCGAATAAATCGAGTTCTATTACGAACGTTGAATTTGTATCGAATTAAATTTATATAACGATCGACGTCAATGCGTATCGAATATACATTATGAATACAAAAAGAAAAAAAAACGTCAACATCCATCATCGACAAGTTTGTCAAATCAAAATAAAGCGAATGAAAGCATAGGCTTTTTATCAAAAGAGGATGTTCCCAAATGACGAATGTCAATTGTGTTTCTTTAGTGCAATTTGTAACTACAAAATGCATTTTGTGTATTTATTGATGTTATATATATATATATATATATATATATATATATATGTGTGTGTGTGTGTGTGTGTGTGTGCGTTTGAATCTATGTATGTAAGTTTTATATTTATAGGTAAATTTATAAGTGCATGGTATGTAGAAATGTAAATAGTATATTTAAATTTATATACAAGCATCAGTGGTTTCACGATGCACAAATTTAACATAGTATACTATATACATACGAGGCATGTGTCATCTTTTTCAACTCTATATCTGTGTGAAAAGAAGTAAGTACATGTTTCCATGTCATTCTTAACACCATCATCTCATACGCTTTCCGCCACGTCGACAATTTCCTCTTTAGAAACATCAATCGCATGTGTCAACCGAATATGGATGAAATTATATACAGATTATATATATATATATATATATATATATATATATATATATATATATATATATAACATACATCTATATGAAACACAAAGAAGTAAAAGCAAAGATGAAAATTGCTTATTTTTACGTCTGATTGGATAATTCTTCAATCGTGATGAAAATATATTAATAAATTCAAATTTGTCCTGTATGAAAAGCTTTCACGTGTTTCTATAAAGATATTATTTTCCGCGAAAAATAATATTAAAAAAATATAATTTTATACTTTACACCTGTGGGTAGTACTATTTTTAACTTTCACGATATTTCTATATAAATAAAATTGCAAATTTCATATGACAAATATTAAATGACTTTCAAGAAAGCAGATATGAAATGTTCGTAATTGAAAATATTATTAAAACTTGCTTTAAGGTTTGTCATTGGACGTACATTATTTACAACAGTTATTTTAAAAGTTGAACTTGGCTCAAATGAAAACTATTTCATTTATATCAAAGTGATATATTCAAATAAATTTTATAAAATCATAAATATAGAAATTATAAACAGAATAGCTGTATGTAAATGAAATTTTCTATGAATTAATGAAAATTCCAATATACTTCTCAAATTATTTTTAGCAAAAACGTAACATAAATATTATTCGAGACATGGAACTTCAAATCTACCAGTGAATTATTTATAACTTTGAGAATTAAATATTTAAATTAAAATATTTATATTTAATGACTTCATTACGTAATCATATTATATATATGTATATATATATATATATGTGTGTATGTGCGTGTGTGAGTGTGTGTGTGTATGTTTGTATATATACCTGTGGGATAAAGAGAGTTTGTTTTTATTTGCGTATGAATTTGCAATACATGTATTGAAAAAAATATAAACAAACCATATATTTTTTGCATCGAACAACGAAATGGTATTATTTTCAAATAACAGAAATTAAGGTCAGCGACACATAAAATAGACATGATTCGACTACGCAGATAGAATCCCAGAAGCGACATATATTTTCATTGCATTTTCCCTGATATGTTTATTCTCAGAACAACTGTCATGCTGTAAAACGAACTTCGCAAAATGGTAATAATTTATAAATGTGATTATATAAAAGTGGTCACACTCGTTGTTTATTATCGTATGTACATTCGATACAAAAATATAGCTTTATATATGTAAACAGGTGTATACATATAAATATATATATATATATATATATATATATATATATTATTTGTAATGTATATACTTTTTTAATCCAAATGCTGTTTTTTAAAATAAAATCTTAATTGGAATATAAACGACCAACTTTTATACTCGAAACCTAAAAAATCGACCAAGACGTTTTTCTCTTCTAAATAAAATTTTAATCAGACGTGTTAATGAAATCCGACCAGCATGTTTTATTTGATATTACGCCACAACGTCGAGAGAGCTCTCTTAAGCAACTAATGCTCGAATATCCTTGCTCTCTCGTTACCTTCGGTACTCATTCAGTTACTCGATAACGTCCAGGATTTTCTAGATTTCGTGAGATTTTCTCGAATATAAATTTGTCCTCACAAGACAACTTCGATGTTCTGTTATGAATAATACAACAATTCGTCGAGTTTTTATCTTTTTTTTAAAAAAACCTTCGGCCTCGTTTACGTTCTATGAATTTAAATTAAATATTCACTTGATTAATTACATACAGTACACACACACACACACATATATATATTCCAACGAATTTTCTAATAAATTAAAAGAGATAGACATTGTTTTGAAAGAAGCTTTCATCAATAAGTAAATGGAAAGATGCTGATGGTAATTATATATATACATACATATATATATATATATATATATATATATATATATATATATATATAATATACCGACTGGGTAGTACAGTGGTTAGTATCACCGCGTGTCATGCGGGAGATTGCGTTCGATTCCCAGTCGGAGAGTTCCCTCGTTTTCAAGTCGAGGGTTGAGCATGAAGGCCGACAACCTCATCTTGTAAAAAATAACTGTCGAGAAGGGAGTAAACCCCGAATAAAAAAATCTTCACCAATCCGCCTGGTCAGCGTGGTGAATATGACCAAATACCAATGAATGCTAGCATTCATTGTGGCTTTCGTCCAGTAGTTGGACTGATGTGGGCGTTATGATGATGATGATATATAATATAGTCAAAAAAAATAAACCGTTGTTTATGAGTATTCATTATCATTATATTTAAATATGAAACAAACATTTTTTTCGAAATTCTTAAACATATAAAATAAGTATGATCTTATTCTATTAAAATTTTGATGTAAATTAGCTTTTAATAATTGTAAATGATTTTTACTGTATATTCTTGTACCATTTTTTCATTAAAAGAAAAAAATAATTATCTGTTTCTCATCTATCGATATGATAAGATCTTCCAAGAATTAATTATTAATAAAATTTTGTATATAAAAAATTATGAATTTCTAATGAAATTAAAAATGAATTATTCAATTTTATTAAACGTATCGTTTCTGTTGAAAAATTTAATTCCACGAATACAATAAATTTCATGTAGTACATTTTCATATTTCGCATTTAATTTCCATGAACTATATTTAAAACGTATAATATACAGAAATTACACATGAAAAATAAAAAATTGTACATTCAATTGACGTCGACAGGATTATTCGAAATCGAACATTTATTCGATTGATTGACAAAGACGGAATGAATAAGTGAATAAAAAAACTAAGTATGAAACCGTGCACGATTGGATGAAACACAACGAACCACTTATCGCAAGTGTTAAATTCGAACGCGTGATTTCGTAGTAGTAGTAGTAACAGTAGTAGTAGCAGAAGTAGTAAGTAATGGTGGTAGTCGTAGTGCAGCTCTTGAGAAGAAGAAGTAGAGGAAAAAAAACGAGAGATAAATTTATTTAAATGGAAAGACAGTGTCTTTTCGATTTGAGACGTCAACGTTGGAAATAAGCGTCAATTGTAAACAAAAATTGATTTGTTGAAACGTCGGTGTGCGTCTGTGGTATGTACTTGTGTGTGCGTGTGTGTGTGTAAATGCGCGCGTTCGCGAATATCACACGCTGCGTGTCTGTGTGTGTTATTCGAAATAAACGACAATAACAACAAAACACGTACATTTTAAAACGCGGGAAACATTTGCAGCGTTTTCACTATTTTGTTCACACCTCACGCCATTTTTCCTGTCACATTATTTCAATCATCTCCACCTCCGTTTTCATTCCGAACACCATTTTCAAACGCAGCTGGTGGTAGGCAACGAGCGCGTGTGGATGGAGGAGGACGTTGATGATGGGGCTGACGGTAGAGGCGGGCGTGTTTATAATGAAAATACTGCTGGTACATGAATTACTCTGGCTGGTTGGCGCAGCTCGTTGTGGATGAAAACGCACTAAGAACGGGACCCGGGGATAAAACGTATTTCGAAATGTGTTTGTTTTAAAATAAAATATTAAACGAATTTACTTTGTAGATGAAAGTACTGACTAGTGGCTGCCGTGCATAATTATCGGTCCGTGTAGAATTAAATATAAATTCATACGTATCGCACCGACACACGCATACACCTGTCGAGCCTACGTACCTCAATGGATGTGCGTGTGTTTGGATGTAATATGTACTTACATACATATATACATGTTCGGTATTTGTACATTTCCTTTTAAACGATTAAATTTCATAACCGATGATTGTTGTTTAAGTACCTTAAACAAACGTGTGTACAAAGGAAAATTGTATTTTCCGAGTGTTTGTAAATGCACGTATATATAATTATATTTAAACTATCGAATTCTAAAGTTGTGTTTTATTTTAAAACTTATATGCTTACTTTAAAATAATCCAAAAATCACTCACTGTAAGAATATTGTAATCAACTAATATGTAATTACTGGCAAATCAAAGTTCATTTCAATAAAAATGTAAATAAAACTGAAATAATTAAAAATTGTATATAGTTTTTAAAAGTTCAAACAGTTATTTCACTTTTAGTACTTCTTTTAATTAAATATTCCACTTAATATAGAATTATTCGTTCATATTTATGTATACTGATATTTAAAACTTTCATTAGAATCGAAAAATCACTCAAACTTTTTGAAAACCCTTTTTATATTAAAACGTAGTAAATAATTAATTATCGGTTCATAAAATATTCACTCTTTTTTTTCATTATATATTTCATCGATTATATATTTTACTAATGTATAGAGAGATAAAGGAAGAGTTATATAGCATGTAATTAACCAGTTCGTTCATGTGTTCAGTTCATTTCTCATATGACAATATGTGTGACTAATCGATGAACGTTGTTTATTTTATGCAGGCGTTAAATTTTAAAAAGTAGATTATCTGGATGCTCATTACCTTCACCCATACTGTAGATAATCTCTGCGTCGCTGCTTGTCGACCGGTAAAAATTAAACAAAAAAAAAACACAACTTAATTGACTAATTAATGGTGTAGATAATCCGAAATTGTTCGGTAATTACGATTTTAGTATATAATAGCCAATGCGATTTTATAATTGGACGTATAAATATGTCACAAATTCAGGTTAATAGAATCATCAACTTTTTTAATCCGCCACATAAATCTAATATATCGTTGCACAGCAGTCGTTAAACGAATGACAGTAGTCTTGAATTACGATATATGAATAATTTATATACTAATTCTCATATTTATATATATATAATTATGGGATTATTTATAGACATAAATATATTAACTATAAAGCTCATCAAACAAAGAGGATTCATAAATATCGAATTATTTCGCAGTACAACTCGAACAGTATTATTACATACAAAGCACAATTTCGAAAAGTGGGTAATTAAATATGTTTACGATCAGAGATCGTCGACATTTTGGCACAGTTAAGCCACAATCCGACGCGTTCAGTGCATTCAAGCCGATATTTGATATCGTCTGTACTTTAATCGTACATAAATTATCCATAAATATGTATGTGTGTACATCTGTATAAATGTTTGTACGTATACGAGTGTTTATTTCATTTTAATAGAACATTCGTGTAGACATTACGACAAATTATATGCACATTGAGTAGTGTGAATAGACAGTGTAATGATGCGTGCATAGAATATATTTTTTGAAAAGAATACTCGGTAAAATTTATGTCTGTTTAGTTGACATGTGTATTTATGAATTCGTTCATATGTTGAAATATAGTTTTCATTTTTGATTTATGATTATATATATATATATATATTTGTAATTGTTTATAAAAATGTATGTACTATTTAATAAATGCTTCTCTGTAAAAAAAATAAAGGTATACATTTTCATTAATTTCAAAATATTTTTCCTTTATTTTCAAAGTTTTATTCAAATATAGTCAAGTATTGTTATTTGCTTAGTCATAGTATTTATGCAAACATACATATATATATATATATATATATATATATATATATATATAAACTTAATTTTGAAGAATACCTACTTTTGCTTTATCTAGAAAATACTCTCACAAAGTAACAGCAAATTAATAAAAAAAGAGAACAAACATCAGTCACCGATGTAACCCCATCTGACAGACCAATTTACTCTTGAGTGTTTAAGTACCGAGAATTAATTTCAATCATGTCACATACCTTGAAAATTGCTATGGTGTCTGAAAATGTAACAGAGTGCGCACATATAACCAACATAAAAAAAACGTTCATAAAACCAATTATATTGTATGTAATTAAAACTAATTAGTATGGTTATATTACCATCACGTGTATGAACTTAAAAATTTTTGCTAAAAGTCTTTGTTCTTTCAGGAAAATCACTATTTATATCAATATAATTATTTATTTATATATTTTTTTCAAATATTTTCAGTCACAATTAAATATATTTTTTATTTCAATAAATCATTTTAATAATTTCTATTAATTGTTGCTTTTAATTCAGTCTTTTGTCATATAAAAATTAATTTTATATTGTGTATAGAAACTAAAAAAATATTTTTAAATTCTCTTCTGTAATATGTTGCTGTATTAAATTAAAATGATATTTAAATAACTAAATTTTTATACTTGATTAAATTTACAATTTAAAATATTTCTATTTTGATATAAAATCGATAAATTAACGACGCTTGTTTTATATTAACAATCTTACCGTTCGAATACGTCTATACGTTTTTCGAAACATTAAGACACTTCCATACACCGACAACATTCTCTCGACGGACATGAAAAAAATACCTTCTTGTTGTAAAAGCGTAGAAAATTTATACCGTCATTTGTATGTTGCCTGTTGCTACGTCGGTTAATGTTTCACCAAGAGAACGAACTGTCTCAGGACGTACGAAAATTTTATCTATGTATATTTTATGCACGTACTCGAACATTACATTGATCAGAGCAGATGTGGCTTTTCGGGAAAAAACTCGAAACGAAGATTATTACTTCTATGTCTATGTATATAATGTGCGAGATGATTTGACAATATATTCATGAGAAAAATGTGTTTTTAAAAATATTATCTGACACGAGAGATCGATGAGATCACCAATTAAATATTCAATGTAAAGAAATTAGTTAATTGGATTTATTTCAGATAAATATATTTTTCAATTTATTTAATAATAACAAGAAAGATGCCTTTATTAAAATAACAAAACTAATTTTACATTAACATCTTTTCATATTATAATTATTAATCACACATACACATACATATATATATATATATATATATATATATATATGCGTGTGTGTGTTTGTAAGTAAAAAGAAATAAAAGTGATTTTCATCTTTCCCTCTTTCTCGTAAATAATAAATAAATTTTCTCAACTTCATAGTTCTGATAATTTTACGAGCTGCAGTATGAATATAATACGATCTGCCCATTTCTTTAAAACAACAAACACACATTTAACGTTTCAATAGAATATTAACTCAACATGTACCATAAAGTCGAATAATATTCGTATTTTATCGCTCGACGTTATTATAGTAAAACGACTGCGATCCATTCATTCATTCGTTCCACTTACTTATAACTTCTTATAAAATACTCACTCACCCACTCATTCAAACATACATACACAATACACACACACACATACATAGAGCGACCTACAGCCGTTCACGAATTTTATCTCGAGCAATAATTTTTGTTTTCGAGCAGAAACTATAAGACAGTCGTTACGAAAGACATTGTACATAATTTTATGGACGTTTACTATGGCGAATGAGCAAGTGAAGTATCCTCACTTACTCAAGAGCCACTCGAGCGCAACTTCTAATGACCTAGAACGCAGCGGCAACTGTGCACAGAGTAGTACAACGCTTCAAATAGCACCTCGACCATCGACCGACCGTCGACGGCCGACGTCGCCTTAGTCCTCTTCATAGTCGACGTTCTCGACGGACGGCGGCACTTCCGCGAGATCTGAAATTCATTTAACTGAATCCATGCCGGTCGAGCGCGCGCGCGGACGGTATAATTTTACTTAAACAGTCGTAAAAACTTTAAATCACATACCATTTATTTTTCGCTTTCGAATGAAAGATATGAAGCGAATATCAAAGATGGAATTTAATAAGAGATCATGAAATTGTACGTATATTCTTTTCCTTACGCACATTTCATCGACACGTGTATATTTCAATATAGAAAATAGAGAGATAATTAAAATTAGCCATTTAGTTTGAAAATAATATCATATTAGTTATTTACAACGCGAATGATTTATTTTTCACGAAATATTTGAATTAATCAAAAAATTTTATTTTGTAAATAAGCAAAAAATACTTTATTCAGAAATGTTTATTTTATGAAATACCTATAGATAGATAGGATAGAGACATAAAAATCATTATAGAATAGGAAAAAAGGAATTGAATCGGTAGAAATGGAAAATTATGTAATAAAGAAATATCTGATGATAATAATAATGTGTATGACAATATAAAAAAAAATCAATCAAATGATCAAAAATTAAATTACTATTAAAGCTCGTCTAACTGTAAATTTTTTTTCGATATTTTTTTATAATTTTCAGTAACAAGTAAATATACAAATTTTGTAGCTTTATATAGCTTTTATATAATTTTGTTACGGAATAATAAACGGTATCTAAAAGTTTTTTTTCTCGAAACACTCGAACACGTATAATATATTCTATATATTTTTCGATAATTAATATTTCATAAAATTACTGGAAATCGACTTATTGTACGATTCGAAGAAACACTCGCTTCTGTAACAACAACACAATTTCATACAGAATATATTAAAATAATGTTTATTAAATGAAAACGGAATTCAGCGGAACAGGACATGAAAATTGACACAGCGCAACATCGGTCCTCATATCACCAGACAAATGGCGTTCGATTTTTATACGAATTCGTTTTAATCGTAACATTTATTGTCGAACAGATCGTCTCTATGATTGTACCGGTATAGATGTATGTATGTATGGAGAATATGAGCGTGGAAATGAACAAAACGGGGAACTAGTTTATGTCGATCACGTCCAACGTACATTCGATGCTATTTCTATTCCATTCAGGATCGTATTAAACGAATTCTATTCAAGTAAAATTCAAATGTTATGAACTAAACGGCTAGTTTCAAATTTAATACGCGTGTTCGACGTTTGTGCCTGTAGGTGTAGACTTTTGTAAGACGTGCTCGTAAAGACAGCTTCAATTCATTTTCTTTTAATAATTTACGCACATGTTCCTTTATACAAAATTAAAAGTAATATTTGAATTTCATACAACTTTTATCTTTCTCTTGCAATTTAATTAAAATTATATAGTTATGAAAAATAGCAATGAGTACAAAATATATTAAATATTTATGAAGAACGTTACAACTGGGATGTTCGTTTCTAAAGTTGCAAAAAATAATATCTTGATTTCTTAATGTAGTGTAGAAACAAATTTATAGAATCCATTTTCAAGTAATTACATTTTATATGATTATTGTTACTCGAGTTACAATTTTCAAAATTGATTTTGCGAGTTAAGAACACGATAACCAGGAAAACAACTAATTAATTCTTTCTGGAATTCATTAAGCGTTTATTCCATTTCTTTCTGAATTAAATAATGAATCTTCATTCAGTGCACGTCCGTATACATCTCTAAATCAGACATGTGCGATGCAAACAAATTAAAAAAGTAGTACCATTTTCTCTGCACATTTATTATACGTATACAGATATACACGTATGAATCTATGTATATATACATCCACACACACACACTCACATATATATATATATATATACACACACACACAATCTAAGTATTGCATGCATACAGAAAATTACAAAAACAAATATGTATGCCGTTGGTGCCATCGCCGCTCGAGCGAGATACATGCACACACAACTGGGAGTTTTTCACACCGCTGGAGATCGTTGAACATCTCTTACGCCAGCAGTAGTCCGTAATGACTAAGAGGCCGCCGTTTACTAATGACTAGGGCGTCTCAGACGTTTGAAAACAGCGTCCAGACATGCTCTGGTAGAAACTGTACGCGAGATATACAGTGGTTACAGTTGTTATTAAGAGCAGTATTAATGTCGAGTGATTAGTGTTTAAGTTTAGAGAATTCAAACTAACTATATATATATAAATATATATATATATATATATATATATATATATATTGAGAATATATTTTCAATCGTTACTCATCGAATATCTAATATTCATAAAATTCAAACAGTTGTAAATTTCAATTCATTGTTTTAATAATTAATTTTTTTCTATAAAAATTATTTTTGTAAATATACGTTTATAAAAAAAATATATAACACTATTTATACTCTATTCGTTATTCTGTTAATAATTTTTTGAGTGATGTTATCAGTTTTTTTAATTTAAATGGAATTTCAAATGGTGTAAATATAAATATTTTATATAATTTCATTTGAAATTAAATACTGAAACAGATTGTATTAATTATTCTTTTTTCATTTGATTAATTTTCATTTCAATTTACTAGCATGTCAATTAGTCATTAAAATCATTATTATAATAATTTTCTATCAACCAAAATCAACTAGGAATAATATTCGAATATATTATCACTCTTATTTATGATATGGAAATCATTGAATTTTTTTTTAATTTATAAATGTGTTTAAAAGATTTTAAACAAGTTTCATAGCTAGACCTATATAAGAACAATAGAGTATTTCTCACATTTATTTTTATAAAATATGAAAATATATCTAATAGTCTGCGCAGTATTCAAATTCAAACCTACGACCTTTGCTTATAAAGTTGGTGTATATTTTATTGTCTGAATCATAAACATCGAGAAATGATTTCCATATTTGATATATAGTTGTCAGCTAAAATAAACCGTACACGATATTTCATCTGACCTGTATGTATGACTGTTTTGTATATATATGTTTGTTTGTTTGTGTATAAATGTACGAACGGTTGAATAAAATGTTTAAACGTAATATAAATGATAAAAGAAAAAAAAGACAACTTCGTTTTGATAAATATGTATACATACGAAATAAAGAAAAATATTGGGCTGAAAAATATCTCCATTTCCTGCTATATACACGTCCGCGTGTGTCTATTGCACGAATCGCATGTAACGGGTATAGAACGCGCGCCGCCAGGTTTCGTTTTATTTTTTTTAATAAAAGACGAACCGTGCCATTGATAAAACTAATTCGGGATAACAAAAGTGTTTCAATGGAAAGTGAGGTTGGTAGTGGTTTGATATGCTACTGCGACGACGATTCCACCGTAAGCACAGGGTATCATGTAAATGTTACCAAATTAAACACTAAATACTCGTGACATGTCTTAAATTAGTTCCAGTTACTTTACCATTATATATATATATATATATATATATATATAATTTACTTACATTTATTTCTACTGACAAATACACATAAAGTAACAGCCAATACGACTGTTAATTTATACTGACGTGTAATTATTTTTCTCCAATTTTATCAGGAAAGTTTAAGTAAAGTCAGTATAGTATTTTACGTAAATTCGTGTATTTTCATCTCAAATAAAATTTAGAATTGAAAATGTAAACGTTTAATAAAATCCACTGACACAAAATAGATAATTTGAAATGATTTCAGAGGTTTATTCGTTCGAATGGAAAACAAGATATTATTTTACTATCAGTCAGTTGAATTCTCAATCAATCATACATTTTTAAATATTTGTTAGATATTCGAGCAAGCAAAACTTTCCAATGTAATCAATATTTTGGATGAACGTTATAGTACTACATTCATTCGTTCGACGCATTAATGTTTTTCTTTTCATCGTGAGAGCGAGTTAAAATTAAACCGTTGAAAATATGTATATATAATAAATATAATAGCGAGCGCATAAATTAAGTGCAAACGTTCTCGCTGTAAAATTTTCAAACTCGAAGTTTTAGTAATTTATTTGTTTATGTAAACATCTTAGTATGCAAGTTTGCTCCTAGACTCCCTCCATAAGTCAGTCTGTCAAAGTTCAGACGGTTTCAAAGTCGTCGTCGACGTCGTTGTCGCCGTCCACGCCGTCGACAACATCCACAGAAAGTTAAATAATAAATTGTTTGAAGTAACGATCGAAACTATGTGAATATCTATCGACTGGAAAGGTTCTTCATCCAGCTTGATTGGAAATGAAACAGATGCAATTTGAATTTACGTTATAGCACACAATTGATTAATATTATTTGTTTCATCAGACGAAAAAATATATTTTTTTTGTAATTTTAATAGTGCTCTGTTTTTAATTAGAAATTAGAATTATTTTTTTGAGTACTACTTTTAAATACTATTTGTTTACTTAGAGAAAAATTTAATTTATTTTTAGATTTAAATCGTTTATAGAAAAAAATTTATACAAATATTTTAAACATGATGATATGATATTTATAACTATTTGATTATTTATTTTTCATTTAAATAAATTCATTCATTTCGAAATAAAAGACTTGATTAATGAAACGACAAAATAGTTCTTGTTAAAATTCTATATAGAAACATATACACATACACAGAAACATAGAACGAGAGTAAACGAAATAAGAATAACAAAAAAAAAGAAAGCACATTGTCGCCGTATTTAATCTTGGCAAATTATCATAGGGTCGCTCAAGCTGTTCGATGCACATCACACTAGGTCACAACTAGACTCGCTTAATCCTCCGAGAAGAGAAATATATATATAAAGTCACAACGTTTCGCTACGAGATAAAAGTTTATCTCGATACAGAATCTACAGAGATGAAAATATGTCATGTTTGTGGAATGCTTTTCAGTTGAAGCGGTCATAAATCGAGACGTCGCTACGAGGCTGACCGTCATATTAGCGCTTGAGAGCAACAAAATCTCCTTCAGAACTTTGTCCACACTCTCTCCAGCTAGACACTTACATTCGCATGCACGCAAGCACGCATACACGTATAATCATGTATATATATATATATATATATATATATATATATACATGATTCTGTACATGTTGTTGTTGTGAACATGTTGACGCCATAATGTTTGCTAGAAACTTATTCAAATTAAGTGCTTTGTAATTAATGTCAGACGAAAAATAATTTACGATCTGCGTTCTAAGTGAACTTTAAGTATACATTGTTGACTATGAAATTTGTCTTTTGATTTTATATGATATTTCTTCAAAATTAGACATTAATACGAGTTTATAAATTATAACAAAGTTATTGCTTTCTGACTCGATATCTGTTCTAGTTGAAAAATAAAATCTCGATTTATTTTATTTTATAAATGAAAAATATTAATTAATATTACAATGACAGAAACAAAACTCATATTACTACATGTCAGAATATTTTAAAAGTATTCATACTGAACATAAAATCAATTTAAAAATGAACGAATCGTTTATAATTTCAAAAGGCATGAAACCAATTAGTTCAACAATTTTTTATACTTGTTTATTCATTATATATGAATTATTTACTTATTGATATATACTTGTATATAAAATAAATAAATATCAATTATTTTTTCCATTCCAATGCATCTGAAATCGTATTCAAAAAGTATAAACATTTGTAAATATTTTTTACATTTTCTCTAAAAAATTAATCATTAATTTGAATGATTATTTTTGCACTGTATTTTTTAACTACTATATAAGTTTCAAGTATGTAATTGAATATATACCGAATGTATTGTAATTTTCATATGAAATATTTTTAAAAAAATTATATTTTAATTTACTATGTTAAAGAAATACTTTACAGTTATTAAGTTTAAAAATCTAAAAAAAGGTATAAAAAATATTTTGAAAAGCTCTTGACTTATTTTAAATATAATGCAGACGTAGGAATTTTTTTGAAACACTGTTGTTCTATCTTTGACTTAAAAGAAAAGGTCAAGAGGAAAAATTTCAGTTCAACACGTTCTTGTTTACTCGTTTGTCTATTTATACATATATATATATATATATATATATATATATATATATATATATATATATAAACAATATTGAGGGAATCTCATCTCCGAGTGTCCACCGTATTACGTTCTCTTAACATCTTTTATTTTCGTGCAAAGATATTCTGGTTCTGTTCGAGATAACATCCCACTAGTGATATTGGAGAAAGGTCGATAGTTCTTTTTCTTTTGTGAGATTGTTTTTGAAGTTTATTGGAATTTATATGGTTCTCGCTATTTTTTCCCTGAACTCGTATGTTTTCTTTTGTGCCGTTTTTATCGTTTTGTTTGCGTTATGTATGTGTGTACGTTTGTGCGTGTGTACGTGCGACGATAATTTATGAAAGGTTGTTATATGAAATATGTAAATAAATATATTCAAAGTCTCTCCAACTTGTACGAAAAGAAAAACAAACAGAAATCATTTTATTATTTATATATATATATATATATATATATATATATATATATATATATATATATTACTTTGATCGACCAAAAGTTTATTTACAAATGTCTTGTGTATATATGAAAAATAAAAAAGAACACTCGTGTATGTATTAACAATTATATTTGTATGATTGAAAATTTAATTAAGGTTTAAAAAAAACGATTTTATTTGTATTTAACATTAGATATACCAAGAATTGATATAAATCTATCTCTAACAACCGGTCATTTTAATCGGTTGGTATTTAACCGAAAAAAAATTGTAATTTTTAATCAATCAGTCCAAACAGTAATAAAAAGAAGTTTCTAAAATAAAAAAATATATTTTTTACTTAAATATTAAAATTACATGATATGATAAATGGTAATAATATAGCTCCTTTATTTTATTTTTTATTTTTTTAGTACAATTTTGAAACTAGTAATTTTTATCGGTTGGTATATCTAGTGTTATTAAAAATTAAATTGATTATTCATACATATGTTAATCAATATTATTTTGATGATATCTAAAGACTCTTATCTCAGTAAGAAAGTGCATGTCAAATGATATTTTCAATTACACTAACAATTAATTCGTCGATCTTGTTTATTTAATTTTCAATAATTTCGATAAAATTAATAAATGTACAACTCGACACGAATCCCATTACACAGTATATAAATCTAATTGTCGAGAAAAAATATATAAAATGATAATCTCGTAGACGAGAACAGCACATTTTTGCCTGTTCCATTAAACTGAACATTTCTCGTACACCCATATAATTATATTTCTGTAACGTCTGCCGCATCCGCGCCTCCTTAAGAATTCACAGAGGCAAATCTGCGACGATGGAATATAATAACGTCGGAATGATGACTCCATAATATTGAATGAAAAATAATTTTCCAAGTGTCTATGATTATACACTCGATCGGCAGATTGAGTTTTGATGAAGTTAATCTCTCTGCGTGTGTCTGTTTTTACGTGTTTTTCGTGATATTCGGAAATGAAAAAAAAAACATACACGTACACATGATTCGATGTAGTCGATTTGCGTTTCGATCAATATAAATGTTGCGGTTATTATTGTTTGCATATATATTTTTTATTTATAATAACTCGCGGATATAATTTCAGCATTGATTTTTCTTTGTAAAAAATTACAAAACATTTTTTGAAAAAACACTTTTATTATGTTTTAAAAGATAAGCATCGATTTAATATTTTATTTAGGTGGAATATTGTATTACAATTTATATAAAATATTTAGTATTTTTTTATCCTCGAGAAATTATTCTCATATTTTGCACATAGAATATTTTTGTATTTTTTCTAATTAGATAATTATAAATTTATTACAATTTAATTTTATAATATAAGCTGAAATATATTTGTTAAAACTACATTTTTTAACAGCCTTCACCTATTGAAATTTATAAATATTTAAAATAAATTTATATTACATATAACTAAAACTATACTAAATATTTTTAGTTTATAACTCGATAGAAGATAGAAATAATGAATAGAAAACAATATAAAAAATAGTTTCTGTGGACATATAAGACACGACCATATAAATGAACATGCGCATGCATGTGACTATGGATATGAATGTATTTGTATTAAGTTTCACAAACAACGACGACGACGGTGGATGTGAAGAAACGTTTTATATATGTCTCATCCTCCTATACGAAAGAGAAACGCAAATTCTTATCTCTTAGTATGTGTAAAATGCAAATAGGTGTCAGATAGCGCAACATTTACATTTATTTGTCTTTTGTGAAAAGAGTGTGACAATGTATACACATGCATTATATATATATATATATATATATATATATATATATATATATATAAATTTGTATATGTATACATTGTGTATTTGGTTTCTCAATGGATGGGCAGTTTCTATTCTTCTTCAGCTGAAAATTCGATATGTCTGCCATTCAAGATAAATATTGTATTTTTTTTATGTCATGTATATTTGATAAAAATATTGCCCTTTATAAACATACATAAATTTATATATATATATATATATATATATATATATATATATATATATATATATATGTATGTATATGAAAAAATTAAAATGTATCTAAAAGAAAATCTGTTATTTAAAATCCTAAATAATAAAGCGATTTTAGTTTATAAATTTTGTAAACATTTCTAAAGTGATATATATATATATATATATATATATATATATATATATATATATAAATATTGAGAGACGTGTGTGAATTTTCCTAGAGATATAGACGTATACGATCGACAAAGGTATTTGGAAAAGAAAAATTCATTTCGGATTGTTAAACTGTCATCCACAATATTTTAACTGCAGCCACTATAGCCGAGCAATATAAATCAAGGAGACAATCTCCTCTCCAGTAACGTATTTGGGTCCTGTTCATTCGGGCGGGTGCGTTCATTGATTCGTTCTCAAATATCAAGATAGCGACACCGTACCGTGGCTGCAACCTCATCGTCGATAACACCGCAGCAGGACGGAATATGGATGAGGTGGCAGACGAAGGCGTCGTGAGAATTCATCGGTTCCTTTAGTGTATAAAGAAGGTCGCTTAGTGGGTACCGATTCGAACTGTACGAAGATCTGTTTCAACGTAGAGATAGAATATTGTTGTATCTATTTCCGTTCTCTTTCGATTTTTGTCTCGGTATAAACTATGTCGTGCTATTGTAAAGAAATTGAAAAAAGTAAAATAACAAGGTGTTGAAGTGAATATTATTTTTTCTGTATATTTTTTTCATTTAAAATTTTGCTAATACCCCTAACTTAATTAGGAAATTTTATTTTATTAATTTTTAGTTAACTGCTAAAGAAAATACTAAATCAAACAATTGTGTAATAAATAATTTATATTCTAAGAAATATTTTACTTTGTAATTAATCTATGATTCAATAATTGAGAAACTTTAATAGAAAATAATTTAGTTCATCTAGGTAATTTTCTATACTAATCAATAATACCAACATTCATAGATACGTATATGTGGGTGGGTGTATTAATATTTATATGTATGTGAGTATAAACATGTGCACTTGTATATAAACAGAAACCACTTATAGCTTCTATTTATTAATTATACTAAATATACATTAATTGTTTACAATGCGGCATTAATTAAACCGAGTCGCTATATTAGTCAAACTTGAGTTCTAAACGAGCTTCATTGATATTCGAACACGTTCGGAACTGGCTAATTGCGATTAGATGAAGCATTTCTTGAACGCGTTTATTTTAAATAAGAGTCGTTCGATGTAATTGAGAAATTTATTCGGCAATAAAATCCGTTTAAGTGATTCGAACGCGCGAAAAAAATACCTGATCGCAGATACGTCAACAGAAGTCGTCGGGCAAATCCGTTTCCTCTTATATTTATTTTTCGCAGTTATCTGCAATTTTAAATAGTTTACTTTTGTACGTTTTTCTGTCTGTATGTAAATTTTTATTTACATAATCGGTCACCGATGTCGATAAATGGATGCGTGTGTAACTTTGCCTATTTTGTTTAATCAATTGAACATTTACATTTACACACACACAAATATATATATATATATATATATATATATATATATACATATATATCTATGTATGCATGTATATGTGTATATGAAAAAAGTGTGGACTGCACACAAAATGATACAGCTGACGTTGCTAGGGAAGAGTAATGGAACACAAGCACCAACCATATATCTTACAGTAACGTGATACTATTTCAACACTTGTGAAGAGCACTAGGTTTGAGCTGAAGCTATTTACTTAAGCGTTAAAAACCACGATGATGACGATATGTGTGTTCTTCGCACGTCGTCCGTATCGTTTCCATTAACAATGGATACAAAGAAATTGTTAATTTAATATGGAAATTTTTCACTCGGCTAGATTCGACGAATTCTGTACAAAAAGTTCCTCTAACTCAGACTGTCGGCTATAAGAAGACTACGAATGTTCGTTTCAAATAAACGCGAATTGGTGTAATGAACTGTTTACGTTTTTATTTTCTTTCTTGTAATTTTTCAAACGGAAAAATACACGTTTCTGTAAAGAATTCTTAATACATTACTTATACGAAATCAGTTCGAATAAATCGTTATCATTGAATTAATATTTTAGTCGTTCATCTATTTGTACTCTAATGATATTTATGTTTGAATAAATGTTGATATTGTTAGCATTTGCGTTCCAGTTAATTAATTTAATTAAAAACAGTTTTCAATTAATTTTATGAGTATAGAATTAAAAATTAATGTATCGATTTTTAAAAATTAAAAAAAATATATACTTTTTTATTAAATCGATATATTTTTGTTATTGAAATTAAAAATATTTTTCATTATAATTTTCCAATAAAATACTAAACTACATCCATTTTGTTAACAAAAAATATTTTATTTTAAATATAGAGTTTACAAAATATACGTTGATTGCTTATGTGGAAAATATGGGTAAAATTAAATATTAAAAGATGCGAGTAGTAAAGTTCCGAGAGATTCATCGGTGTCATCCAGCGCAAGATAAATGCTTTCCTAAACTTTATGACAAGAATTGCAATTTTCCACAACAGGCGAAAATAATCCGTGATTAATTATCGAGTCTTGTGTATGATACGCCGTAATGAAACTGCAATCATTTGTTACACACCGTGGCGGGGAGACACCTCTTTCAAATATATGTTGAGTAGTGAGTAACGTGTGCGCAAACATCTGGGTCTCTCGCGTTCGAAAGGGAGATCGTGACGAGAGAACGAGCTCGGAAGTGCGTTTGTTTATGTATGTATGTATGTGTGTATGTGTGTGTACGCTTCCAAGGTATTAATAATGATGAATTCACCTTAGGGACATCACGTATGTTGCCGCGGGAGCCATCAGCTAATCATACAGGAGTGTTGAAACACGTCACTCTGATTTCGATTCTCGGCGCTACGAACGACGTGCGACCGGGTACGGGGGGACGTTCGTCTTACGTAACACGGGTTTAATATCGTGTCGTATCGCGTACACTTCATTAATATTTATGTCGTTATAATTTTCATTAATTCACTTGCCGGCTGCGAGATGTTCTCTTTTCGAGAGATTTTTTTTCTTCTTTTTTCAGCCGTTCGACGACGTTCGTCCTCTCGCTCTCGCCATTCCCGTAAATTATTACTTTAGCTCGTGTCAAATGT
Source organism: Neoneuromus ignobilis (assembly GCA_029203775.1). Lineage (NCBI taxonomy): Eukaryota > Metazoa > Arthropoda > Insecta > Megaloptera > Corydalidae > Neoneuromus > Neoneuromus ignobilis. Next base: position 28,791,760 of record CP092095.1, on the reverse strand, counting down.
AGATTCTTGGCAAATGTACCTACTCTCGTTTACATACATAATTTATTGGAGTGGATAAACGCACGAGCTAATAAATTATTTTTCTCTACTTCTCTACATAAATGTTTACAATTTTCGTTTAATTATTATACTACTCTAATAGACAGTAATTCTTGTACATTTTCGTTTCTTTGTTTCCGGTTTCAATACATGTCCTCAACCATTGTTTTTCTCTAACAAAATAATATTTTCTGGATAAGGCATTTTTTATTTCACTTATGTTTATAAAGAAATATATTTATATATAAATTTCTAGTAAAAAAATATTAGCTCGTATTGATTTTTAAATTTTTTACCTCAAAAAATTGACAACGTACAGTATGGAAAATTTCATAAAAAAATCAACAAAATTCAAAAATCAATTTATTTCTCATACAATCAAATACTGGGTATGATATAAAGCGAATCAATGATTGAAATTACATTTCGAAATCCTGAATAAATTTTATTTAGAGATAATTCTGATTTAACCCTATAATCTCTGTTTCAGGACAAAATTTACATATTTTCATTTTTGAAGATATTTCAGTAATTAAATTTTAATTTTTTTACCTGCATATTAAAATTATTAACTCAAAATGAGATTTCATATTTCTATGAATATATATTATCATTATTTTTAATTTTTAAATTTTGAGACAAATTGTAAAATTACTAAAATTTAATTTTAGGCTGTAAAAATTATATTTTTAAATAAATAATGTTATTTTTGTTAAAAAATTATGATTTTGTATATAAAAAAACGATTTTTATTAGAAAAAAAGATTAGAGTGATTTTTCAATATTTCAATATCTCAAAAAGCTTGACCTTCTTTGAAATTTATTTTTTATAAAAGTAAATATTGGCTATAAAATAATGCATGTCAATGATTAAAATTACATTTTCGAATACAACACGTATTTATTTAGAGAAAACCCTGATTTAGCTAAAAATTACTAAATTTAATTTAAAAAATCATTATTTTCATTTTAAGGTTAATTCCTACAACAAATCTTATTTTTTTGATTTAAAATATATATATATAGAACATATATATATATATATATATATATATATAACCAAAATTTTAGAATTTAGTGAATATCACTAACTATACATACATATATAGAGTGTCTCATCAGGAGCGTACAACTTAATTTTTAAATAAAACATCTTTTTTGAGTAAGGGATAATTTTTTGAGCAATGATAAGTGTGCACTCCTGATGGAACACCCTATATATATATATATATATATGTATGTATAAAAGTATGTATGTATGTGTGTATACATGTATATAAAAAAGTATGTATGTGTGTGTATCTTATTCATATTAATAAATTATAACTTCTACTGGGTTTATATGAGTTAGCTGACAAATTTATGGTTAAAAATAAATTTTCTTACAATGAGTTACAGTATAACATTAGACCAAACGGTAGGTGGTAACGTTACATGCGATGTCCTGCTGCTGAATAAGTTTTATGGAAACGTTTTACCAAAAATTACCCTTATACTGGGTTATTACTTTTTACGATAACCGATATTCTAAAAATTATATATATATATATATATATATATATATATATATATATATATATTTGTAGTTATAAAATTTTCATTAGACAATAATAATAATAATACGAAACATGTAAAGAAAATAAAAAAATATTTCGATTTTCTCAAATTAAATTATAAAAAGTAATAATCAAAATTTTATCTTTATAATTCGGAATATTGTATTTAAATATATATACGAGTATGTATATTAATTTATGATTATTTAATTATTTTGAAATGAAAATACTATTAAGAATAATCGACACTATAAGTAAATAATAATTAAATTAATTCACAAAATGGAATTAGAATTTTACTGAAAACAAATATAATATTTTTTTAAATAGAATAATTCTTTCATGTTAAATCTTTCTCTTTGTGCGATTTTCGAATAACTTACGATTTCCATGTCTCGTCGCAATTATCTCTCTGTATTTGATTTCAATAGAGAACATGTGCAAACATTCATTCGTTGAAAACAACACATCTGTTTCTTCGCTAATAAAACATATTATTATTGTTGCTAGCTGTGTATCATAATTACATTGTGAATGTGTGTGTGTGTACTCGATCCGTGTTGTCGTTTGATTACCTTGTTACTCATTTAAATAATGGCAAGTATACTATACAGAGAGCACCGATAGCGAATATATTCAGATATCATTTTACAATATCATGTACCATTTGTCAACGCTTAAATGGCACACACGGCGTTACGGTTTTATCATTATATCTCGGAATGGAAATATAAATTCGTTGTATGCTCTATACGATCTATTTCAGAATAGTAATTCACCGATTCATGTAGTCTGATAGTAATTGTGATTGATATCTCTCTGAACTGTTTACACTGTGAAACGAGTTGATTTCGAGTTGATTGCAATGTAAAACATTCCATTGAGATCTCGTTAAAAATTCGCTCTGGAAATAGAACGTTTCGTTTCATTTTGAAAATAACATAGGTACGTCTATGAATAAATATCTCGACTTTGTTATAAATTATAATTTCAGTAATTACGTATACAGATAAGGCTTTTTAGTTGTTTAAATAATATCAATTAGTATCATAAATAAATCAAAAATTTAAAAACTTTTTGAATTTTTATTGATTCTAGATAAATCTTTATTTTTAAAGTCAAATCCTATTTGAATGATCAACGATTACTGAAAAAGTAATTTTAATAAAATTTAATGATTAGTCTAATACATTTTATTGCAAAAAAATTTTTTTATTAATATTCAGAATAAATTATTTTTGATAACAATTCAAGTATTATTATATCAAAGGCTTTTAAATATTTTATATTTTCATATATATGTGTGTGTGTATACTATATATAAAAAATCATTTTATCCGCCATGTATTGAACTTGACGTTTACAGAATATGTAATTAAATTATCGTTAATTAATCATGAAACACTGCATAATAATATCATCGAAGGATTTCGTTCAGTGCACTTCATCCTTTTATATCATTTTTCACATCTTGTCAGCGTTTTCTCTCTGTTTCTTACATACTACTGCAGAACTCTGGAACGTAATCCAGATGTTACCATATTCGAATAAGTTTCTATGAAAATTCGACTTTATTAACCGTTTAATTATGTTTCGTTTTCGAAAAGTTGCGGTTTAAAAAATAAATACGATATTGGATGAAATATCTTTCTTGTTAATAAATATTGTATAAAGTTTGAATAATGTATTTTTAAGTTACAACAATTGTTAATATTTCATATATTTGATTTATCGTCAACTAGATTTTATACATTTGGTGATTGTAGAATATAACTTAAAATAATTCACGATTTTTAATCATTCATCTTCTAATCTGTCATATACATTCGAGAAAATAACTCTATGCCATTTCTTCTCAATTCAGTTTCATTTTGTCCGAAGCAGTAAAAATTAAATTCGAGTTAAGGTAACAAGCTATTACTGTACAGAAAAATGAAAAAAAAACAGAGCGAAGAAAAATGAACTCCTAACATCCTTCAAGTTTTGTAATTTAAACATGCGCACGCCATCATATCGGGTTCACAATGGGAGACGATAAGAAAGGACATTGTGACGGTCTTCTTCACTTGTATACATCCACACACACATATACATATTTATATATATATATATATATATATATATATATATATATATATGTAAACTTTCTAAATAAGTTTACAATGAAATGTTGACTGTGTAAGCGTTTGTCGTTGTTGATTGCGCTTGTGACATTTTCCAGTTTCAACTTTTAGCGCATTTTCTCGTTTTGTTTAAAAATTGATTAAGTTCTGCTACCTAGCGTCTGTGAAAGAACATCTATATAAATGTATTTCTCAAAAGAGTGTTCAATTAAAGGCCGCATTTGCTACAGAAATATCTCTCTGTATACGTGGAAAACTTTTGTCGAGTCATTTGTACTGAAGTGTGTGCGAATTTTATACGAAAATGAAAACAGAAACGTTGTGTTGTTATTGGGATGATCATTTTTTTATGTAAATTATAAAATCTTCTCTATCGTTTGAGAACGTATATTGAAAAAGTTACGGTTGTGTTTTATGAAAAAATCTTCATAAGTTTGACTTTTAATTTTATTTATTGAGTTAGTAAATTGATTATAAATGTTTGTTTAACAACAATAAACACTTTATTGTATATATATATATATATATATATATATATATATATGCGAATACAACACACACACACAAATTAAAATATGCACTGGTTTGAATTTCTGAGCTCTACTTCAAGTCCGTCCACATCGCTGCACCGCCACAGTAGTATTATAAATACCATCCAGTTCTAACAACTTTGACCTCGTCTTCATTAAAACCACTAAATCCCCAATCTAGTTTAATTTAACTCATGCACTGTTAGATTCACTCAACAATGATCGTCGTAACAAATTATAAAGTTTGCGCTTAATGCAGATTATCCTGGAGATTTATTTTAATAATGCTTTAAATATGATGTCAATTAATTTTATGAAAAAAAAGCGTGCCGAAAAAATGTTAATTCGGATTTTCTTTCCCAGATTTAATTAACACCCACTGACTGGATTACGTGCCTTAGTCGATGATTAAAACATTAATTGGCGATTTGTCTGTATTGTTATTAAAACAGAGATCAACACTTTGAAAAGTTAATGTGATTCGCATTACATCTTCATAATTTTATGTTCATGTCTTGAAATTCACTTTAAACACTTTTGATTTATATATACATATATAAAGAGATAAAAAAGAAAAAGAAAAACATTAATTACTAGCTAATATTTTCGTAATTCAATCATTATTTCTTAAAAAATTTGTTAGTATGTAATTTTTGTTAAATTAATTTAATATATATATATATACATATATATATATATATATATATATATATACATATATATATATATATATATAGTCTTCAAGATACTAATGTTAAATGAAAAAATACATGTATATCCATCGACGAATCACAACTATTTCCAATTACAACTTCCCACTTTAGACACTTCCATCTCTACTGCCATATCCACTTAAATCGAAACCAACGAACCAATATGCGATTGTAGAGCTAGGAAAAAAAATCGAAACAGTAGCGGCATTTACAGGACATAGGTGTACTTTTGTGAATTTAAGATTCATGTAAAAAATTAAAATTCTGTATTTTTTGGAGAATATAGGGAATTAAATTTATCAATTTTATTACAATTGTTGTAATAAATATTAAAAGAACAATTATAATTATTTGAACACAAAAATTCAAAGAACATTAATATACAAAATTGGTTTCATTCTTCATATATATATTTTTAACAAATATAAATCTCAGTTTTTTTGATTATAAAGTACTTGAATTTTTTTTTAAAAAATACACATTTGTGTAATAATTATTATAAAATATTATATAATTTTTGAATGTATTTGTTCAAGTTGATTTTGTTATGAGTGCATTTGAAATATTTCTCTTATATTACCAATTAATATAATTTAATTTTCTCCTTATAAATTCTCTCTCTCTCTCTCTCTCTCTCTCTTTATATATATATATATATATATATATACATGTTTATATTAATCATTTATGAAAAATAAATCTTTTATGTTCGTAGAAATTCTATGGAAATATTTTTATGCCATAAACACGATATATATATATATATATATATATATATATTGCAATGAAAAATTCAAACTAAAACCATCTTATAAAAAAATAATTTTATTTTTATTCGTTTATATACATATATATTTAAAAAGTCTAAATTATTCGAATTATTTTTTAATTAAAAAAAACGACGCCTGAAAAATTACCGGACGTCGACAGCAGTAAAAACGTGTAAAATAAATAAATAAAAAAAACTCTTTCCGTTGTCCTTGTTCCCAACAGAACTACATACATCCAGTGTTATGCATGGAACGTGGAGTATCACCCACGTCACTTTCTACCGCCATGTAATCTCGTAATCAGTATATAATCTTTATGACTTTTTTTAGTATCTCCGCCACTGATAGGCACAGATTCACACAACACTCTCGCATACACACACACACATACAAAAAAAACCTACCACCTTTTTCTACACAACACGCAATACTTTCTCATTCCTACGGGAATCGACGTCTGGAACAGTGGACCAGACAAAGTGTGGGCGGACATTCTAACTGTTCTCGTGCACGATATTCGTGTGCAAGCCGACGCACGCGGATTCTCAATAAGATAATCCGATTTTTCTGTCCAATCACATTTATTGTGAACAACTTACCTCCACAGCCACGTTCACCTTCTAGTTCCGCCGCCGCCGCTGCCACATCCCGGACGTAACCTACAGGCTGTGAAGCACACACAACCGTGTCGTTTCAATCACGTGATCCCAGAGGTTTTCTCAATCAATCGACACGTAAACCAACACTATTTTCCGAGATGCTCTGGCGCACGGTGGCCATGTTCTTTTTTCTCAACACACCTGATATCCGCAGGTAACGAGTCTCAACGTGGCGGAATTCGAACAGTGGGTGGATTTTATATGCACATAGTTGTTTCATCTAACCATAACATAGACTAATTCTAAAAATATATATACCACTAGTCGGAAAGACCGAATTACATTTTGTAAAAAGAGTAATAAGGCATTAACTTTACAAAAAAATATCACCAATTAATTGAAAATGAAACAAATCACAACACGATATAATTATCTATGTTCCTTTTCTTTATAAAAAAATATATCTTTCTTGAGCCTGAATATTATATCGTTTCAAAATTATTTATATCTCAATAGCAAAACGAAAACGCGAATGTACGAAATGAAATCATATTCGAAACCATTATAAAAAAGCAAAATTAGTTCCGTTCCTTTTTTTATTAATATATAAGCACGAGTTAATGAAACATTCTTTAGTGTTAGATTATTAGTTTGAAACTCTGCGCGTCTAGAACTTTGTTCCACCCGTCACTTTATTATTTTTATTATGAAAGTTAGTTAATTTAGTTTGTAACTTTACAGTTTTGTTTATTGCTCTCGAGCCATGTGCAATAAAAATACATTTTATATACGTATATATATATATATATATATATAATGATGTAATGCTTTTCGAACCTACATTATTTTATATTAAATTCATAATTAACATCAAAGGTTCGTTGATTATAATATGGCGTCATTGTTATATTAAAATCGTTAAATTCATTTTAACGTGTAAAAACATGTGCACGGTTTATTATTTTGTTACATAAACGGCAAATTTTAATTAATAAAAAATAATAATATAAAAAAATAATGTAGTTTTAGTCCCTTCATTAGTACAATGTTATTAAAAGTTTTGTTGTCAAGTGATTTGTTTAAAAATTTTAATTTAGCAACGAACGAAATAATTCCTATAATATTATTTGAATTTTATGGTTTTTACACCGATTACTCGTTTATAATTTAGTAGTGTTTTATGTTGTTAATTTATATTTTATAATATAATAAAGAGTTTCAATGTATATATATATATATATATATATTTATATATAATGTGTGTGTGTATGTGAAATCGAATTGTAATCCCCTGTCAAATCAGTCGTGCTAAAAATATAACATCTCCGTCGGTTTCGACAAGAGCGATTCTTTTAAAATTGAATTAAGAGAAAAACGCGTTTCGTTTTCATTTCCGCAAAAATCTATCGAGTTTAATACTTCAACGTCGTTACACTTCTTGTCCGAAGGTCCACGGAGCACGCAACATTTTCAATCTGACCGAATGAAAAAAAGCCGTCGTAATGCTGGCAGGAAACTTCAATAACGAACCAGCGACGACGACGACGACGACGACGTCGACGACGACCTCACCGGCATCTCACGTGAAGCAAAAAATCAAAGCGATCGCCGACGTCGTGTCCCTTTCGCACGCGTCTAACGCTCTCGAACAAAACGAGACAACGAACCGTGCACAACGAGGGTTTATATGTATGTGTGCACGTGTATATATATATATATATATATATATATATATATATATATACTCGTGTATGTGTGTGAAAGGAATCCACCGACATTCCAGGACACGTCCTTTGCGTCGAAGCCCCGCGTATCTGAAACTCGAGACGGCTAAACGCGCAGCGTTGCCACGTTACGTCTGCTTTTGTTCCACGAAAGAATAGAAGAATTAGTAATAAGTGGATATTGATATATATGTTTGTGCGGTGAAAGAATACCTTTCCCTTGATACCACCGGCGTAGATATTCGATTTTCTGTACGGTAAGGCCGACAGTCCTTCAGTATCTGATTGTGTTTGAACGATTTTCGTTTCGAAAATGATTAAAAAAATGAGATTTTCGTACATTTATATATATATATTCTATTTTTGGTTTTACGTAGGTAGTAATTTTTAATTATTTTTATTGTCTAAAATCAATTTCAGTGTTGATTTTAAAATATTTATTAATCAATGCATATTATTAAATTAATAAATCTCTATTTGTATTGAATATACTCATCGCAAATGAAAATAAATATTTCATTAATCACTCTTCATAGATTATAGTTTTTAATATTATGATTCAGTTTATTATTTCAGATAAAATATAATTATAATAATTATTAAATTTTATCCATTCTAATATTTATATTTTTTTTAATCCGTCAGATCAATTTGTGATTGGAATGAAGATAAATTTAATATTTCCTTATTTTTTCAATCTATAAAATTTCATATTTACAAAATATTTTCGAATATATTTGTCAGTACATGTAGTTAATTCGAATATTTCTATTTAAAATCGACATTTTACCACCAAACGTCAGATAAATTACAGTTCATAATTGTTTATTCAATGTGGAATGTGATTTATTTGACAAATAATAACACTTTTTGTTTATTATTTATTTTTAACTAAAAATTAATTTGTTTATATGTGGTTATCACGATACAAAAAGAGTTCTGTTATTTTTTTAAAAAAAGTTCAAACATCCTGTACAGGTATATATTTTTTCAATGTATTTTCGAATGTTTAATATCGTTTTTATTTGAAACTACTTTTACTAGGTACGAAAAATATGTATTATATATATAATCATAATCATCAACCTTTCTCTATCCAAATCTGAATGAAAGTCTCTCCCAAAACTTTCATAATTATAGAAGGTTTGTGATCTTAATTAACAATTCTAAACCCACTTGTGTATTAGTGAGCACCTTTTGAATTTGATCCGAAATATTTTCTAAGCTTTCTCTGTACGGTTAGATCTACTAATATTCAAAGAATATCATAATACCTTTTCTTAGAATCCCATTTACAACTTCTCGTCAATTTGAGGTAATAGAGCTTATATATAGAAAAAGATATATGTATGTATAGGTAGATAAATTGATATTTGTATAGATGATGTTATATAAAATGTAAAAATAGAACTTAATGGTTAACACAGTGTATTAATTCATTTAAAAAAAATAATAAAAAGCCACGATTCGTGGCCGAACAAACGAACGAATAAAAAATATAATACGCAGTTTTTAAAATCAAATTAACTGTTAATTTCATAATTGAAATTCATAAAGTATTCGGCAATAATGTCAAATATTTCGTCTGCGCACCGTCATAATACAAATGACCCGCAGGAAACCGCATCATAATTAACCAGTTTTCAAAACAAAGGACTAATTAATGTTTAACACTCAGACCCTAAATGGTGAAAACACGACGAGTTCGTCCAACGTGTATGAAGAACGTGTATTACACATAATGACATCACAAGAAATATGTATTCATATTATAATACATACCTATCTACTGTATGTATGTGTCTGTGTATATATATATATATATATATATATATATATGTATGTATGTATGTATGTATGTAGTTACTAACATGACCATATATAAACTTATATATGTATTTGTATGTATATTAATGAACAACACAATATTTCGGTGTAAATTAATCTCAACTTTGATGACAGTTCGTTTAGTGAATAAAACTCATGATACAGAAGATTATTTTTTAAAAATCTGTTAAAAACTTTTGTACCAAACCAGATTTATTTTTGAAATTAATACATAATTTTAAATAACTCTAATGAAATTGGATATTTGTTCAAATGACAAACACAGTTATTTTTTTAATACATTTACCAATATATATATATAGATGTTGTTTTTATAATTAATATAAATTCTGTATTATTTTTTAATGTTTTCAAATATGTAATATTTGGAGTATTGTTTCTTTTGTGAAAAGTATTATGCTTGAAAATATTTTTTATTAATAATATATCATTTCTGTAATTAATCTTCAATTTTAAAATTAGGTAGAATTTTAAAAAATCATATTTTTTTCTAATATACATATATGACGAACAACCATCTGAGAGTAAAAATGATTTTCATTATATTTACATCATTCTCAATTTATTTTAATATCATTCTCAATTACGGATAAGAATAATCATTTCTTTTTTAAATAAAATATTATCAATACATTTTTCATAACGTGCCTCTTCTTACTTGAATTGAATGTGAAAAAATCAAGAACAAGAATCCACTTAAGAACGATCCTTGAATAGTTATGTTAAATATGAAAACGAAACAGAATATCAATTGAAATTCTTCTAAAGTCTGTTGAAACGATAACAAACAATTTTTCTTCGTTAATTAAAACTCAACAACAGTGTCAGCGACCGGAGTCGAGCGTAAATACATGCACGTTGGTTCATTCGTCGAGTAATGTTTCGTCCGGAATCTACCGGAGTGCGCTTTCGCTCGCCGTTGTTCTATTTGCATGCCGTTACTCGGACCCCTTGTCAAAAATACCGTGTGAAATATCGTTACATCGTTTTCGTGCAGTACTTACATCGGTCCCCCGGCTCGTTTCGAATATCGTCGGCGGTAGTCGCATCCGCGAGCCTCTCTTGCTCTTTTTCTGCACGGGGCCGCGACTACGGAGCCAGAATATCCGGGCTCGTTACGTTGCCGAAACAAAATAACGCATACGTCATGTGGCACGAAGACCGAGGGGTGTGCACGAGCACGAGCATGGATGTTGGAACGTAACTATCGTGTTTTGTATACAACAAAAACTTACAACATATGTCTGTTCTGGCAAAACGGTCGCAGTCGCAACAACAATTCTTGTTCTTCAACTTCTTCTCCTATGTGTGTGATGTGCGTACATGCGTGCTTTCATACGTATGTATGTATACACACACATACACGTATATTGAACATATGTAATTGTACATACATACACACATACACACACATTTTCAGTTCCAATACAACAGAACGTACTCGTCTACCGCTGCTATTGTACAAGTTTTTTTGTAGGCAAAGTTTTTATTGTTTTTCGTCTTTATTACGCTCTGTAATTTTTAACTTTGTTGTTTCACGTTTGGCTTTCGTTTATTTTCTTTTGATGACGCAACAGCGGCGCGTATTCGACGAAATTGGTAAAATTTTTCAAGCCGTAGAAACGATCGTGTCCGATGTGATGACGGTATGAAACTTGTTCGGTTGAATTTCAATTGCGGGATAACTAACGCCCGAAGAAACCAGTTCAGTACAAAAGATTATTTTCGGATGAATGGGCAATTTAAATGTTTATCGGTACGTCATAGTCGATTGTAAATTCTTGATTAAAACAAGATAAATGTACGTAATTTCTTTGAAGAATTTTATTATTTAAAAATAAGGATTTTATTTAATTATTTTGATAAGTAAATTTGCCAATACAATAATTTTATATATAGAATTTTTTATTATTTTATTGTTTCTTGTAATGATTAACTTTAAAATATATTTTATATAGAAAAACATCGAATTCATATAAAATAGAACACATATTGTAGATTATTATTAATTTGAAATTGAATATATTTAACTAATAAATATTCAATTAGTAATAATTATAATAAACAATAAATTCACTAACATTTGTAATTCAATATGTATAATTCATGTTTGATTATACAATTTGATTTATATATATATATATATATATATATATATATATATATATATATATATATATATATATATATAGGCATGTAAATAAATCAATATATTCTTTAATTCTAAATTTTCCAAAAATAGAGTTACTTTATATATTACTCTTGTGAAATTCGACTCATTTTTATATATTTTCAATTAACGTACAAAAAAACAATTTCAGCAAATAACATTCTTTTCCCAGAAAAAATATAGCTCTTAATGATATTTAATTTCTACGAATTTTTTTATTCATTTCGAAAAAAGGCAATGTTATGTTAAATTTATAAACTTTATCTTCAAATTATTATATCTATATTACATTTAGTAGCACAACAGATCAATAATGATTTGATTAAAAAATATTTTATTCATTTATATATATATATATATATATATATATATATATATATTGATACACATATACATTAATGTAAACATAAACGTATTAATTATCCATTAATGTATGTGTATAAGAACCCGTTTGGCCATTTTACTAATTTTAAAATGTATATGTACTCTGCTACCTGATTAATTTTTTGATTACTCAATTTGAATTTCGTTATTGATCCACCAAATTATCCCATGGGTTGTGCCATAAATTCCACATGTCGCGGCATAAATTCCAACATGTGCAATGTACACAGACGAGAGCAGAATTAATATTAAATTTATTATTACATTTTTTCCTCGCGATCTTATCACAGAATGACTCTGCTTGTTGAAAAGATGCAATTTTAAAAATTCTGCTATTTGAATTAGTACATATATATATATATGCATGCCATCTGTTTAATTTTTATATTAAAAATAGTATTCAGCAAAGTTGTAAAATATTAAAATTTAATTCAAAAATTAATTTTTGTTCTATTTTAATAAATGAATAATTCTCGTTACTACGTTCTTTATTTTTCAACGAATTATTATTATGTTTATTTTTTATTATTAAATCGTAATTTAGTTTAATATATTTTATTTTTATGCATATATAAATTTTAATTGAAACTTTATTACATTTTGTTCCATAAATTTTAATATACATAGGAATAGACGGAGCATAGATATGGACTGAAAGAAAAATACATTAGGTTAATTGAAGTGAAAAATTTTGGGAAAGGCTTTCATTTTTACATTGGATAAAAAGAGGCTGATATATATATATATATATATATATATATATATATATATATACTATATTTGGTTGACATATTTTATCCTAATGAGATAATAATATTTTTTCTTGACATAAATTAATGTCATAAAATATTTTATGAACATATTTAATATTTAAACATTCAATTTTTCACAGTGGTACGTTTTTCATGCTCGTTAAGACGGTGCATCGTAACCGTTTGTAATTAGACAGCGAGATATACGCATTTACATACATCTTCAACTAAAAAAAGTAATTAAATGTTCGCAAAGAATAAAATAATTGAAATAAGGTAAATACGCCCGAAAGCAAAAGATAAAAAAAATTGAACCTGAAGAGAACAGAAAATAAAACGAAGACAGTTCCTCTTTATTAAACTTTTCACGTGCATCCTTTGTTACTGACAGTGAAGAGGGCTGCAGGAAGTGAAAATTCTAACCGAGCTTACCTCATCTCTGAATTCTAATGACGGGAGTGTTCCTTCTATCGCCGGTTACACACCGTCATGTAAAACGTAAAAGAAAGAGGACGACTGAAAGTGATACGCTTTCAGATGAGAAAATATACGACGATGCACAAACACACACACACACACAGAAAAAAACTGTTCATTACTCCATTGTTGTTAGGAGAGATAATAATATCTTACATTTTTGTCGCCCGACGTTGAAAAAAAAGTTAATGATGACAAACAATTCAGGCCGAATTCGAAGTTAATTACTTCCAAGAGTTGGTTACTCGCAAAAGTTTTGTTCGAGTTTACACAACATTTTATTTATATTGTTGTTTCCAAAATACATCCCTTTCAGTCTGTATTGGAGTGAATTGGTTCGATTCGTGATTTATTTGACGTCGAAAAAAGAGATCTGCTGATTTTTCTTTGTGATTTTTTCAAGATTGTAATTAGGGTGATTGTGGAAATATATCAATCACACATATATATATATATATATATATATATATATATATATATATATATGATTTTTTTTAATTATTATTTTTCGAAGATTTTCTTAAAATTTTAGAAAACAGTTAATCGTTTTTTTTGTAATTAAAGTAGATCTTTTTTATTTTATAAACATATTAAATAATATTTTGATATTAATTATATAAATTATTAGATCACTAAATATTTCTGTATTAATAGTAAATACAAAATCCTTAATTTTATTTGACAAGTTATTTTTTTACATCCATCTGAATTCATATGAAATAATTTGATGTATTTTACGACCGTAAACAACTTGTTTATGAAACTTCTTCATTCGTGATGTCCGTTTACTTTAATCATAGGAAATAGCAGTTTTGTAAGTAATTTCCAACAGCCGAATAACAAACTACCGTACAGCACGGGCCCATTTCTGTTAGGTATTCTCATTAATTCCGTCCAACTCATCGAGAAAAACTAAGTGAAATTTTCATCTTGATTAAAACAGAGAAACGTCGACCAGTCTCGTTTGTAACGCATTTCGTGTGAGCTTGAAAGCTTTAATACCATTAACGCACAAGTTAACTAACTAAATATATCTATTTTTCCTGTGTTTTATATATATATATATATATATATATATATATATATATATATGTTTGTGAAAAGAAACGAACACGTAACTTTCTATAACAAAGCATCGAAACGAAACAAGGTGTTCTCTCACTTGTCAAATATTCAATAGACGGTATTGTTGTATCGTCGACGTAAAAGAAATAGAAAACAGTACATATAAAAGATAATACAACGGGTGTGCACGTGAAGAAGAACAGAAGGAACACGGTTAGCGAAACGGATGGACAAGCGATGGCGGGTCGGACGTTGGACGGACAACGACGAGGAAAGAATTCGTTTGTTTTGTTGTTGACGCCGTTATACGCGCGCAGAATGGCTATAGTCTCGTTAATGTGGCGCTCTCCTTGCTAATGAGAACGAGAGGCTCGATTGAAGGGAAAACGGCAAGGAACAAAAGACGAAGCTCTTTTTATGAGCAATCTGACATAACTCTTATATATGTGGGTGTAAATATATATATATATATATACATTAAAAAATATTTTTTAGAAATTCTACATCCTCTGCATAAGTACAAAAAGAAGCAAGAAAATTTCAAATTATAAAAGGAGTGAGACAATGCTATATCATCAAAACTGTTTACAGCAACTATAGAAGAAATATTTAAGACACTTAATTGGGAATCTAAAGAATTAAACTAAATGTCTAGATACTTACTTTCCTAATATTTTATGATGGCATTATAATTTTCTCAACTAGTCTGGAAGAACGTTAAAAATTAATAGAAAGATTAAATAAAGAAAATCACAAATTGGTCTTGTGATGAACTTCGAAAGACAAAAGTAATGTTCAATTAATTTTGGAATTTAAAAAAAATCCAATTAAAAAGTACAGAAATAGTACTTGAAAACTGTGTTTATCTGAGATAACTCATTGATGAGAAGAATAAAAATGAAATACAGTCAATTTGGGAAAAATCACATTATGAACTCAAATATTTCTATATATTGAAGGAAGAAAGTTTTTGATAAATTTATTCTACCTGTTCTCACATATGACTATAAAATATCAGTTAATTAAAATAATTAAAGTTCATTGTAAAGTCTATCAAGAAAAAATATCCAGAACTCGTCTTGAATATTTCTTTAATATATCTAGAAAAGAAACACGAACTTATTTAAAAATGTTTAGACAGTTCTTCCGTCGAAAATATCACATGTCTTTGTACATGACGGCTCAGACAGCTATTTTACCATCGAGAAGAATGTTGCGCGTGAACAACAAACGGACAAGATCTGAACAACAAAAAAGAATGCAGCCAACAGACTATTTTTTTATCGAATGATCATCACTTCGTGTCACTGTACGACCACTCTATTGCCACTTACATCTCTTCAATCTCGCAATAACTCTCTTTTCCTTTTTCATCCAGACATTTCTTTTCCGATCACTTCGTGTAAAGTCGAGCGTGTACATTTTTTTGCAAGTGGGGTGTTCTTTGAAGTTGTTCTGTCAAATACACATGTATATATATATATATATATATATATATATATATATACATTTATATATTTATGCACATGTATATGTAAGAATTCATATATGAGCTCGTACATTTTGAAAAACCCAATTTCGTCGTATAAAGTAATAAAAAGAAACTTCATTTCTAACGGGACGCACTCGTTTCGTTCGCATCTTATCTTGTACATGCTTGATATGTATGTCATTCTAGTGACGACGACTCTGGCTAGAAGAACAAGACCAAGGATAGATTTTATTGCTCTACTGCATGGGTTAGACAACGATCCGACGACAACCACTACTTCGTTGAATGTCTCACTAAACAGTTCCGCCAGACGGACTCGAACTCCCGTACCATTTGTTCCTATATAAATTCGTGATGCGAAAATTTGCGAATGCGTCTGTGCGTTACTTTGCGAATAACGCTCAGACGCGCAGTACTGATTTTCCACTCATTTGGTTTGAATTGCGTATTGATCTTTTTTTGTATATATATATATATATATATATATATATATATATTTGTGTGTGTACGAGTTTTTTTTTAAAAAAAAACATATATATATATATATATATATAAATGTAAATATAAAAATGTATAGAGGTGTATATGTGTGTGTGCACGTGTACACCTAAAAGGTCAGAGTGAAGCGATTCAAACGTACCTTTTTCCAGAAATTAAATGTGAAAGTGTGTATAAGTTCACCGGTATTGCTTTTTTATTCGATTTCGTTCGTAACCACTTAAAATACACTGTTGTGAAACTGATAATCATTGAATTGGTCGATGCATCTAATACTCTAATCTACTTATCTGTTTCACTTCTCCTATTCGATTCGCATCGTTTTCTTTTCTTTAATTCCATCAAACAAATATCTTAAAATAAATTTTTATGACCTTTTTATCAGAAAACAGTATGTGAAATAAATCGTTAAAAATTCTATTTTTTAGTTTTATCAAAAAGAAATAATTAATAATAGTAAAAGAATTTGATGATTATATCTTTAAATTATTGACAATGGTAATAGAAATTATAATTCTAGATTTTGATGTAAATTGATAATGTACTACGAGTATATTAACTGAACTACATTTATTTTTTTATCAAAATATAACCATCGCCATTGCTTGTAATATTCTAATGAATTTATTTATAAAATCGATATGACTTTAACAACTCATATTAATTATTGAAGTTTACGAAATATTTTTTCTACGAATGTAAGAAAGATTAGAAACTCTCATTGAACATCAGCCTTCAAACATTTCATTTTCAGTTTCGTTTCCATAATCGCGAACAGCTTACACAAAATAACTAGATAATATACATAGACAAGTCTCGTTACATCGTCGCGGACCAAAAAGTCTAGTATATTATCGTAAGGTTGTTCTACGTCGACGGCCTTGTCACGAAACTGTCAAAAACTCGTGTCTGTCATAAGCCAACTCCATACGACAGCGAATCGTAATTAGAGACTGGAGAATGAACGAACGAACTCGCGACTCCGCACGTTAGAATTTTCGTACATATATAGGTATGAGAGACGTGCGCGGGCGAGCGAGCGACTTTTCTAAAAGTAAACATATGCACGAACACGTACTGTTATCGCTGGTACCGACACCCGGAGTTGACAAATTTGACGGAGTTCGCTCCACGTCACGATCTATACACCGTCGTCTCGTGTACGTCATTAGAAACGGATTGTTGTCATCGGAACTACGTATTATATGAGGTGAAGATGGGTTGAGTGAGTGACCTGGTATGTAAATTATTTCAGAACATCACGATCGCTCTTTCTTATAGACGAATCGAGTCTCGTCTATCTATGAAAATGTATCTGTATATAAAAACATTTTTTTTAAAAAAAAACCTTGAACTTTCTTGTCAATTACTCTCGTTCAATATTAAACAATACATCCAGTCTACACATTCTACAATAAACTACTAATCTATAACACACGAATAATTAAATATATTGATAAAAATATTTCGATAAATTTTTTTTTATATAATATGTAAATTTAACAATCGTAATTATTATTTTATCAATACTACTATTTTAATCCATGTATCTTTAAGAATCATTGTAAATTTTTCCAAACACATTGGCAATAAAATATTGACATCATGTCAAAAAATATAAAATCTCCCTCGTAGACAAGTGTCGAGACCATTTTGACCTATTGGCTAATAATGATACATGCTAGTAGTTACTGTCAACATGTTTATTTGATTTATGACCAATTCTGTATAGTCGTCATGTTACAGTTATGTTTTTCAACTTTCGAATTTTTACGAAATTATGTATCGCAATATATCAACGATCTGTACAAAAATATTTCTAATTATTTCATAAAATAAATATCTATTTATTTTAATATTATAATTAATATATTTTTTTAACTGATTTATCTATAAAAGTAAATTTTATCATCTATCAAAATTTATTGTATTGTAAATATAAAAATTATTTAAAATATTTTTATATATTTAGTTCAATATATATATATATTATAGTGAAAAAAAAATATTTTCCGTAATTAAAATGCTTGTAAAAAATAGAAAAGACTGTTTGTTCTTGCAACTAATATATTTTCCCAACAACACAGAAAATAAACGTAAATTATCGAACTCGTGAAAAATATCAGCATTCCGGTCGATGAATAATCTGAACTGTTAAATGTAGCATTGCAGATGGGCTTCTGTTTAAAACTGGATAAAACTTGTATAAATAAATTATCGTAATTGATTTCATAATTAACAGTTCCGCCATTTAAGTTCTAAAGAAACTGTGAAGCAAAAAATACATACACATACACACACACAGTGACAAAGTGTTCTGCCCAAGGAAGTATAATTTCTCCTTAACGTAAAAAAAGTGAAAACAACTTTTCTTAATTGGTAACAGAGAATAAAAAACGGGATTCATTTTAAAAATAAGACAAAAAAGGCGATGCAAAAAAAGCTCGCAAAGCTCTAGAACCTTTGTGTTACTCGTAACGAATTACTTCCACGTGTTCTGTCTTACTCTTTCATCCGTGTCCGGATAGGCTTTGTTGTTCTTTTTTTTATATTGCTGTTATTTCACTTTTTATGCGAGCGGGTGGAACGTTTGCCGTAAGAGAGCAGTTCAGAAATTCAGTGGACTTGTTTTCACATTCGTGCTTGTAACTTTAAATCTGAATATATATATATATATATATATATATATATATATATATATGTATATATACATGTCGTTATTTTTTTTGTCCGAGCAAGATTAAAACTTTTATCGAAACAAAATTGAAATAAAATAGGATAACATTTAAACTTCGGCTTTATGGTTTCAAGCGTATGTTTCAAATTTAATTGATAAAGTTATGCTACTTCATTTTTAATTTTATAAATTCAATATCGATACTTGTGTTATAGGTACATTGAAAAATAGAGGGTCTTAAATGAAAATATTTATGATGAAAAAAATTCAAAAATTAATTGAAAACATATATTAAATCAATAATCAATACAATACCATTTCTCATTTAATCGTATTTGAATATTTCATAATTGTCAAAAATATATACATATATATTTAATTTTATTTTATTAAAAAAATTCACTTTAAATATAATACAGAATGTTTAAGTAAAAAATTTGTTTGTACGCATTTTAAAAATGGTAATAACATAAATAAATTTTAAGCGTAGTTTAGAATTAAACGATCGGAAAAAAATAAGAATATAAACAGAGTAATGAAGTTATTATAAAAATTTTATTTCATAATATGTAGATAAACACGTTCGTTTATCAACGTACATCGAAATCACATTCACTCAGCTACAAGGAACGAATTATAAAAAATTACCGCTCGACACTCGTATAAATTTTAAACGCAAATGTTCCTTTGACAAAAATAATGTTTCACTTCGCCCGTACGAATACATCATTTACACGATGGAAAATCTGCGACAATATTCAAAGCATACGAACGTCGAAACCCCGAAACGCACCCACATACAAGCACACACACACACATTCGCACACACGTCCATACATTTTCCACATCAAATTTATTTGAAGTGAAATTGCCAGTTCGAGTCCGTCTGGCGGAACTGTTTAGTAAGACATTCGGGCTAGTGGTCGTCGGGTCATTTCCGACCACGCAGCAGCGCAATAAAACGAATCCCGGACTTGTTGTTGCGACCCGAAACGTCGTCCACAGCCGTCATTGTGTATGGTAATTTCGGGTCCGTTAGTTGGAACGGACCGTCGACTCATTTTATACCCCCAATCGAACTCTTGAGTAGAATATGTGTGTGAAATTCATACGGGACGCGAATCAACGTGATTTATTGCGCACGTCATTTCGGAATTTGTTTAATACATGTACACCCGTTCGTATGTGATCACACGACAAATATATATATATATATATATATATATATATATATATATATATATATATGTACGTATGTCATTCTGTAATAATAACCTCATCACAAGAACCTTTTGTTGAAATTCTCTGTGAATTATTAATGTCATTTGAACTGCTTAAAAGACTGCTCGGTCATTTAAATATCTCAGGACCTATATTTCTATATGTATACACACACACACACACACACACATATATATATATATATATATATATATATATATATATATATATATGTATGTATAACCTTTTATTTTAATAAGCATGATAATAAAAACTATATATAATTATTTTTATAATAATGAAAAGCACATTTTTATGTAAAGGATATTAAATTGTTTACAAAAATTGATTAATGAAACTTTTTTAGTTTTTATTTTCAGAAAATATTTTATGGATGTATATATATATATATATATATATATATGTGTGTGTGTGTGTGTGTGTGTGTGTATAATCTTTTTCAGAAATTTGTACAAATATACGTCTTGATATTTGTTTATATACTGAATCAATTTGAAGTGTCACTGGTATCCACTGGCATGAGAATAGAAAAAAAATATATATCAACCGAGTTCCGTTTCTGATAATAAGGCTCTGAGGAATAGGCGGTTTCGGAGTAAACTAGGTCGTTGTAACTCACTTTTACGCTTTTCTTAGTTTTCTTTGTACGAAGCGTGCTGAAAACTTTTTCATGTTTGGCAAGTTGTTCGATGAAGAAAAGCAAAAAGAGAGCACACAGAAAAGGAAAAAAGGAACGATCGCCCGAGCGAATCGAAATAACCGCCGGTTCTGAAAAATTTTTATGCATTGTCATCGAGAAATTCGGTCAATTAGCTATTTAATTGCCTCCGTCATTTATAATCAGTTATTGGAAATAATTTAAAAGTTCACTTATTGTTCGGTCGACAAAAATGACGGCGCATCAAAGCGAACGTGCGCCATTGCAATTAGTATTCAGCGATGAATATAAACAACGAACACAATTATTTTTTTTTCATTATATATCACAAACAAATATATATATATATACATGTGTGTGTATATATATCTTTGTATACATATTTTGAAAAATGTTAATGCTTTTCTTGACATTATTTAATTTTTAAATTTCAATTTTCAAAATAAAAAATATAGAATTCAATTCAATTAAATAATATCTAATCCGAATTAATTTAACTAATAGATTTTTTTTCATACAATTAAAAATATTGAAAATTGTGATAAATATAATGATAATTAATATTCTGTTTTATAATCTGAATAGAGCTTTTTATTAGATAGTTTTAATCATATTTCGAATAAATTTAAAATCTCAGTCAATAGATATAAATTAATTAATTACAGATGAATTGAAATTTGTTATCCATCGATTGAAATAGATCATTGGCAATCCGGTCAATATAAATATGTTTTCAGTGTGGATCGATCGTCTGTTTAAAAGACTCATACAAATAAAAATAAATCTTTCGTGAACGGTCGAGTGAAATGGACACACAGTGTTCAGCAATATCGTTAAATATTATTAAGGACATAAGGTACAAGGTTGGTTGTTCGGCGAGACTAAAAGGAGAGGAAACTCGCTTCTCATTCATCCGTGGTCATGCTGTTCAAATACCTATAATGCAAAGAAAATATAATGAAAGAAAGAAGCGTTTGCGGTGAACGTGGAACGTTAGAGATCATTATTGGTACGGTCCGGTTCGTCTCCTCTCGACCTCAAACACATTCGCCGCTCGTTCGACCTACGGTACGAAGTCGTAATGGGCTCTTACATGATACAAAAACGGACGAAGATGATACAAAAATAAGTATAATCCGAGACATTACCGACGCTATTGCATTTCGTTCATTGTACGTAGACAAGGGAAGACGCGAACGAAAGAACGAACGAATAAATGTATGTGTGTAAGTCGGACGATGTGGTCGACAGAGGACGAAACACGTTCGACCGCCGGAGCTACTCTACACTCAACTCTGGACCGATGGGAGTTCGTCGTTGTTTTTCACTCGCGTGCATATTTCATGAGTGTGTGAGCAGCAACTTAATTGTATTTAACTTTGTAGAAACATGACCGCATCTTGTGTATTTTAAATTAATGCATAGCATATTTATAAGCTACTCTATACACAGTTCGAATTTACTTTTATATAAAAATACATACAAAAAAAGTAGCATTTCATTGAAAAATATGTGAAATATTAATTCTATATTCAGTAAATAATTCATTAATCCAAATCTGAATCTGATTTTTTTTATATAAAAAAATCATTGAATATATTAAATTGAAAATATAAAGAAAAATATTCCAAATCAATAATAATTTCTCATATAAAATATCATCTTAAAAATAATTATAATAAATTCATAAATATTTAAGAAGTAGAAATATTAAATTTTGTTTGAAACGAGATACGATTTCGAAACAACATAATCACTCTACCTAATATTATTTTACTTTAGAGAGTATTCTATCTCGTTACATCTCAGACAACCGCATTTTCAACGAAACTTGATGCAGTTATTCTGACATATATTGTATATAGCATCGTCTTTATTATTCTCTTTATCAAATACAAAAAAATGTAAAAACGTAATAAGAACATGTTTAATAAAACATTTTACGACGTTTATATTTTTACGATACAATGCATTTCCGTATACAAAAACATCTCATTTATCATACTCTACGGATGGATGTACGATGTCTTAGAAAATTAGTTTGTTTATATGAAGAAGAAAAATCATTATGTATATATGCAGTTGCAATGTATTTTTTTTATAAAATAAATAAAAATCATTAATAATTCTTTAAGATAATAATTTCAATTCATAGCGAACATGTTCATGTACTCTATGTACGTGTGCATATACGATTAAAAGTCAACACCCCAGACGACCAGAAAATGACCAGACACGAAAATAAATATCGATGTTCTGCACAAGTACCACTCGACTGTTTTGTCTTTACATGTAGTCAGCCGTTCGGAGCGCCTATGAAAAATAATAAAAGGTGTTCTCCGTGCGACTAAATGATTAATGGCTCGACGGATCGAATTCTCTTAGAGCTTTGTCACTTTTCAGTTTAAGAAGAGGCAAAAAAGGTACGTTAGAACGGCGTACAGCAGCCGGCGCGTTAACACAGATGATTAATGTGTCTGCGGATCAAATCGTTTCGAAGATATGTCACTTTTCATCGATTCTGTTTCTAATAAATATCCGGGCAGTTAAATTTACATTAAGGAAATAATTTGTTTATTCCATGACGGTACTAAAGCTCGTTCCTTTAATACACCCCTGTCAAATTTACTAGCGCGTTCTTTTTAAAATATCTGCATATGTATTGTTTCTGTATTTAGTATCAGTTTGGATGATAGAGTTTGGCACAGTTCTCTGTTTATAAAAGCATCTTATTTAATTGATCATTAATATGTGATGTCATCCGGTTCACTTGTTAGTGTAATGATAATAACTGACTTAATCTATAGACGCACACGCTGACCGTACTTCAATAATAGAGATACGTGATAATATAACTTTTCCTGTCAGACACAGTCTCTACATACGTGATAAGGGTTAACTCTATATTATTATATAAAGGTTCTCTCGATGGCACATGAATAACTGACATATCTGCATCCAGTCACTATTGGATGAGATTTTTAAATTCTGCGATACAGGAAACTCTCTCCTCGTTTTGATATAAAAGAGTCGATGTCGACGTTTACACATATGGTCATTTTTTAAGGAAAAACAAATTTTATAAAAACGAAAACAGCGAAAATATATATTATTATTTTAAAAACTGACAAAAATAGGATAAAATCATTAAATTTAAAAATAATTTTATCGTACATAATTTCTTTCGAAAATAATTGAATTGAATTCTATTTCTAGCTCTAATAAAACGAAAATATTATAGGGTTTTCCAATAAGAATGTCAGAACTTTGACAACTGGTGGCAGTCATGTGTGAATTTTTTAAAGCCCACTTCAACATTTCAACTCAGACATTATTGGTTTATGCTGATAATCCACAAGCATTAAAAATAAACATTAAACGTGTAAATTATAAAATTGGATCATAGTTATGTGAAAGAGTGGCTAGAATATTCTTAAAAATAAAAAAAAAACTAATTAATTAAATACTTTCTGTTTTATTTCAATTTAAACTTCTAAAGCGCTTATTAGAAAACCCTATATAATCTTTCATGATAAATTTTGACTCGTTTCAGCTTAATTAAAGCTTTGATATTACGTAGCTTCAATTACAGTACACTGGTGGAAAAAGATTTAATATGACATATTACTCAGTTGATGTCAGCCGTCTGTCGAAACAATATGTTAATTGATTTTTATAGCACATGCAGTGCAGCGTTAATAACATAACGTCGTGTGTGTGCTTCATCGTTAAACGCCATTATTTTCACTGGCGGGCTTATGATTAAGCCGCGGATTTATAGTGAAGTTATTACGTAAATAACCGTTACATAAAGCGAATCATCCTCCACGATCTCTTACATATTCATGAGACTAATATCAATTAGTTTATACGCTATTAGCTTAATATGAAAAAAAATCGTACTACATATAATATATATGTATAGAAACACATACATATATGCATATATATGTGTTTGTAAAGATGGTTAGATAGACGTCCAAATTCGCATGTGGGTGTATTTATAAACATTTGTACGCACGTGTGTGTGTATGTGAGTACACGTATGTGTTTGTTGTCCGGTCGTGCTCGTTCAGGTTCAACGGATCCGAGTACGGAGAGAATATAATTCAATTCATTTACGGTTTTTGGCGCGTTATTTACGTGCGAATGCAAATATTTCTTTAGCATGTGAAAAAATATGGTCGCCGGTTTGTTTAAATGTAGATTTGTGGTCGCGGCAACGGTTTGGCTGTTCATCACTGATTAAAGCGCGCGACTGTGTAAATTTAAATTAAGGATTTAAATTGCGATTCGCGTGGCTTCATTTAAATATTAATCGATCGATATACATTATATATAAATTTAAATACGTACATACATACCTTCATGATTTCGATACCCTGTCTTTATGTTAACAACGTAAATTGTTTTCATAGCAAAATCAAATGGATCGATCGTATTTTACACATACACATATATTAATAAAAACAACGATTTCGCTTAAAGTTAAAATAATATATTTTCTATTTGACAACGTTATATATTTTTAAATTGCATAATTAGGAATATTTTATCAACCAATTGCTAGATAAAAGCCTTATTTAATTAGTATTTGATGATGCTCACCACGTTAACCAAGTGAGTTGGTTAATTTTTTATGCAAAATTTACTCCCCTATATATATATATATATATATATATATATATATATATATATATATATATATATATGTATATATATAATAAGAATCAAACATAAAATGGACATTATTTTAACTTATATTGGAATAATGTGTAAATAGATTTTATAAACAATATATATATATATATATATGTATGTGTGTGTATGTGTTTATGTATTATACATACATGAATTAATTTCCGGCCAAAATACAAATAACAAAGCGGCCGGCCCTCAGTCTGTGCCCATTGCACGTTTTATATTTAAAATTGATATATCGGTTTTAAAATTTACATCCCGTAATTTATTCATACAATAAAAGTTATCAGCTGGCAGCATAACGGTGACGACACAGAAGCTGTTTTACAATATGTAAAAATTCTTATTCATCATTTTTAAAACGCACCACGAATTCAATTCGTATACAACGGACGGACGTTCGACTCTATAAAAATGAATGCAACGTTTATACATTAATAATAATCATGAAAATAAACATGTATAAATCAAACGCGAAACGTACGAATACGATCTCGTGACTTCCTGTTGTTTGAGCTTTATTGAATGTACATACATACATATATCGTACGGAAACTTGTCTTATAATTGTATAAAAAGTTTCACGTGCTGAAGTTAGAGATTCATATTTTAATATGCAGACCATGGATTTGTTTATTAATGTTTTTTTCCATTTCATCTACTTGTATTTTATTTTTAGTTTCGTTCTACAGGAAATTTTGTTTTAATCAACTTTTAAACTAAGTAATTATTAATGTTGAAAACAAAAATTAATAATGTGCAAGAAGTGAAAAATGAGTAAATTGAAAAGTAAGTTATAAACAAATGTTTTTTTAAACAAATAAATTTTTGCTTAACATATCATTAAAAAATGATAAGTAAATATATTTTTCTCTTTTTATGTAAGGATATAATATATTATAATAATAAGTAAGGATATTTTTTATATAGAATCATTTATTTTGGTGTATATTTCTATTATTTTCAATCATTGATGTTTGTTAGATACAAAATCCAATTGAAAACTTTATTATTTATTTATTTATTTTTATTTAAAAAAATATTCTGTTTAATCTTGTTTATCCCAATCATGGTCTCTAATATTCGATATTTATTTGTTATATTTTTGAATATTTCTGTATATTATCTCAGATTCGTTAATTTTTATCTTTTAATTCTAATAAATTTAATACTAATAAATCAATTCCAAACATGATGTAATTAATATTTTTGTTCAATCGCGTCGTTAAATCGAATAAGCTAAATTATTTTTACGTGACCAGTATGTTAATCGAACCTCCCTCTCGCCGATGGTTGTTTTCAACGTACGACGTACCATCTGTGGACGTTCGCAGGTCCCACGCACGAATACCGCCGGTTTTATATACGTTCATAAAGTTCTTACAGTACACCAAAATTATCCGTTCGGTGAATAATTTCATTAAAACAACCCTTCGTCTCCGCTTCATCTAGTTACGTTCTTTTGTGCGTATCGACGGTCGAACTCGCCGAACTACGAATTCGCCGTGCCGAAGGGGTGCGAAGAACCGTAGAAGCAGGATAAACGGGGAAAATATACAGGTCTGCGAGATTGTGACACGAATCCGTTTCCTGTCGTTAATGTGTGTCGGTCGAAACTGAAACTTGAAAAGACTTTCGGCGCGAACGGGACCTATACACTCTGATAATTGGTTCGAATGAAATAAAACAAATAATTGAAGGGCTGAAGGGCTTAGGATCCGTGTTGTGCAGAGCGTGTTTGTTGTATTCGCACACGGTTCGACGTTCTCTTTTGTACGATCGTTTTCAATTAGGTAGAGTTCGAATTTATATTCGTGCCGATTATGTAGTCAAGTTTTCATCTGCTAAGGCCGTTCTTTTTTCTACGCTCTGGTATATCGCTCGCAGTGGGTAATTGCTTGCTGCTTTGCTGATTCTCGTCAGCTGGCGACATTTCTTTTGAAACAGTAATTGTATATCATTACCGATCACGTGATACATTCGAACCGAATATTTTATACATATTCAATTAATTCGTTAATACTTAATAGTCTGATTATATACATTCGTACACTATTGATTCTTCATTTTGTTTTCACAAATTTTAATTACACACACATATATACATGCACAATTAGTAATAAAGTTAAAACACATTTTATGAAAGTAATATAGTTCTCTACTCTTCTATGTCAACTTTTATTATTTGGAAATAAAAAATATTTTTATTTATTTGGAAATAAAAGCAGTTTATTTGGAAATAAAAAATATTTTTAAAAATAGGAACATTATTATTGAATGATTAAAATTCAAAAATATATTATTAAAAATATACGTAACTTTTTTAATTAAATAAATATTTTTTAAATAAAGCTAAAACACAGCAGTAGTTAAAAATTAAAATATTTATTTTTCATATTTTATATTACTCTTTGCAGATTCTAAAATTTCTTGTAGACTTAAAAAATACTAATTGTTTTTTTAAAAAAAATATTTTTTTTGATCAATTATATATATATATATATATATATATATATATATATATCCATGTGATATAATAAAATGAAAATATACAGCACTAAAATCAGAAAATAAACTAGCGTTATCTCCATTAATTTATTTACCTACAACTAAGTAAAGGTACAAAGCTCCGTTAATTATCCGGTCGAAATTTACTGTTCTTTGTAAGGCTGAGATGTAAATTACAATAGAAGTGTTATATAGGATTTGTAATCTAAATCTCGTATGGATAATAATTTGATTTAATTAATCTTAGAGGATGTTGTTTCATTATTTTGCTTGTAAAATGATAAATGTCACCTTTTAGAATGACGACTGATGCATTTTCACTCGTTACATATCTCTATTTGTGCAATTATTTTTCACATACATAATAAATAATCGTCTTACTACAGAATTCGTGCTTTTGTACAATTAAGTCGTTTGTGTTGTATTGTTAATGTTTTTAGTTATTCTTTTGTAAATATGTAAAATAATTTTTTATTCTAAATTTCATATACATGAATTTTTCATAGAGGATTTAAAAAACTTACGAATGATTTTTTTGTTCTAGGATAATTTAGTTTACTAAAGATTTATTGAAACATTTCTTACAAAAATAATCATATGAGAATTTTTAATAAATATTCATTATTAATTTTTAAATAAGTGAGTTTTTAAAATAATCTAATTATAAACAATTATAATAAAATATATAACTTATAGGTATGTTCTATTTAAAGCAAATATATATAAATTAAAAGATATTTAAGAAAAATGATTTTTCAAATAAATTAATTTATTGGAACGACATAATTCATCTAGTATTATGTACTTATAATAATTTTTAAAATGTTATTTGTAGTTTTAATTACAACATCTTTTACTAAAAAATATGTTACATATTGTTGGAGCATTTATTGAAAATTAATTTCAAACAGAATTTAATCCCGACCAATATTTTTCAATTCATAAAAACTTTTCAGTGTTATCGGATTTTTTATATATTTTTCATTTACATTTTAAATAAAATCTTTTATATAGAGTTTCCTCCAATCACTTCTTTAATATTACTCTTTCGTTTGTATTTATTTTCAATTCATATTTACTCGACTAATATGTACCAATCTCGAAAATATACAAAATCCGTAACTATAAAAACATACATACTTTTAAAATAAATATACAAGTTCACGTTAGTTTGATTTTGCTACATATATATATATACGTAAAGCAAAGTGACATTCAATATTAAATTTCAATACCTATCGCAATTTATTTTCATAAAATTGCGTCGGTGCATAACGTTCTCGGCGTACATAACGTTTTTATCCAAGCACCGGTTTCGTTCGCGGAGTTCTAAATTACGCTTGAAAAAAGGAAATTCGGATATGTCGGCACGAACGGAAATTGCATATGTCGAAAATGAAACAAAACGGATCACTAATGGCTTCAAACAAAATACAACAAAACGGTCCGGTGTTGTATTTTGTTGAGAAAATTGTAATGAATGTACGAACGTACGTACATATGTGTTAATGGTTGTTAATATATATATATATATATATATATATATATATATATATATATATATATATATATATATATGTATACAAACAAATATTTATAAACAGTTCATACGTTAAACGATTTTAAAATGTAACATTAATTTATATTTTTTATTAAATTGGTTAAAATATTAAAATATAAAAATATACATATGAAAATTAAAAAGTGAAATTAACCCTACTATTAAATGTACAACAGTTTTATTAAACAATTTTATTCTTTTATTTTCAACATATCTATAGAAACTATAAATATTTTATTATACAATATATACTTACATATATATATATATATA
This sequence comes from Neoneuromus ignobilis, assembly GCA_029203775.1. Lineage (NCBI taxonomy): Eukaryota > Metazoa > Arthropoda > Insecta > Megaloptera > Corydalidae > Neoneuromus > Neoneuromus ignobilis. Next base: position 28,761,400 of record CP092095.1, on the reverse strand, counting down.
TATATATATATATATATATATATATATATAAATATGTATGTATGTACAGTACGTATGTATATATAAATATATGTGTGTTTTCATGAATAGAAAACATTGCAAAATGATAATAAGTTTCGAACTAAATCAAACAACCACAATAGATACCTCTTTCGCGTTTCGTTTTTCATTCAATTCCCCCTCACACGTTCCCTCTAACTTCGCCGCCCCGCATATTATACCTTAACGGTTTACGGTTTAATTTCACGCCACAATACGTACAGTATTATTTTAAATTCATTGTTTCGTTGCCAACAAAACACAATTTGCAACACACACATCTATATAATGGGAACGAACGGTTTTCTACGAAAAGATAAATATATGTGTACACACATGCACATACATTACACACACATACACACATGTATATAAAACTTTACATGTGTATACGTTTAAAATTTCGTTTATATTTTACTAAACATGTATTTTGTCATTTTTTCTTTACTATCATTTGTTGTGTGGTTTACATTAGAAATTGAATAAAATGTCGAGAGAAAAATATAAATGACATTTTTGTTTTTAGTATTTATTTTCTCAAGACAGCAATTTAAAATCGACAAAGCTTTTCTAATGATTGTAAATAGCAACACTACTCGACGATTCTTGACACTGTCATCGAAAAATAGAAAAATTGAAGCAGTAACAATAGTTACGTGTGTTGTTTCTTATTCGTTCCAGCGTTGGTTCCTCGTCAAGACGTTATTTTCTAACCGAAACGATTCACCGTTGTCGACCAATGACACAACTCCGACTATCTTCTAATAATATTGTTCAATAAAGTTATTGCCATAAAAAGCTTTTAGAAGACGATAGATAACTTTCGTAATGCAATTATTGTTCTCCGATGCCGGCCGTTCTTCCTGCACACCCTAATGTAATGGCCATTTCGAACATGTGTTCTACAACCATCGTCCGTCGGTCTTTCTTCCTTTTTTTGTCTTTTATCAAATTCGCATTTAATATAATGTATATATTGTCTTAAATATCTGTACGGATCGAGAAGTTCAGACTCTGTTTCCATTGTTGAAATTTATACGCTTTATTAATAATAAAGTTTGTAAAACTCGTAACTTTTTCGATTGTAATCAGTGAACCACGAGTTTCTCGTGTTCAGTATTACAGTTTCATCTGAATTGAATGTTTAAAGTTTCGTACTTTTTTTCTACTAAAATACAACGATATGTCTTTGATTAAGGACGATTGATTTGATTTTTATACTAGAAAGAAAATGAAATTTAATTCATATTAACAAGAATTAACATTGTTACAGCAGTATAATATTAATTTTAATATGTTACAACGCTATAACAATCATAAACATTTATTCAGCAGAGAACGTTTAGTACTTTATCTTTTTTTTCTCCTTTTGATCATATGGATTCAGTTTGGATACAAATAAACGTTTTGATCATCCGTTGACTTGAAACTTTTCTGACATGAAAAATGATCGATGATGAAAGAGAAGTAAAAAAATCGTTCCGAATATGTATATCAATCACTTATCTAAGATGTCATCTCCATCAAAGGTAGAAAAAGATTCTACGTAATAGGTTCTTTCATTTAACAGACAACTCTGACTTGTCGTGTCTTTAACAATGTATGTTCCTTTCACAATCGTTTCGACTTCGTGCACTGTTGCTGTTGGCCAAGAATAAAATTAAGGTATAGGTATTTGAAGATATATGTATATTTATACATATTTCGATGAACCTGAGTTATTTTGAAACATGAAATGATTTATTTAAATATAGGTTTTAATTTTTTACGACTGATATTATATATATATTCATTTTCTAAATTTTATTCACAGCTCTAAAAACATAAATTTATTACAATTTACATAAATATAAAATAAATTAAGATCCTGACTTCAGATCTGTCGCTATAATCTATTTACTCGAATTAAAAGTAATTAAGACCTTATTATAACGAATTAATCTCGTATCGAATTTTTTTCGCATTCAGTCGTTTTTCAATTTGGGCATTCTGACATACTATCGATGCTTTTTTACAAGATAATCTCTTAATAATCCCCTTTTCACACTGATCGAACAACATCGACCAGCTCAAACTAATGTTATGAACCGATTGAGAATTTTCCCTCGACCGTTTTTTCGATTCCCAATCCCCAAACTCCAACTATGGTTAGTTGTATGGTTAAAAATCTACAGTCATGAATCTATAATTATTTTATTTTAACACGTGTCGTTGTGTGAATGGAAAACAATCGACAATTATGAAAATTTCGATTGTGTTTGTCGTATATGTACGAATAATACAATTGACAGACTTGTTTGGCGTATAATACGGCGAAAATCTGCAACAATATAACACATCAATAGAACAAATATGTACACACTCTGTTTCGTTCTTCTGTTGCAGTGAATACAATGAATTAACGGGAAAATGATACATTGTATATCTGGTGTGTTGTTTTAACAAAGCGTTCAACGGTCTGTGATGAACGCAACTGCTAGACAAACTTGCCATCTATTAGGTGTTATCGACTTTCTAACAAATATAAACACACCATCATATGTATACATATCTATACACCTGTGTATATAAATAAATATATATATATATATGTTGTTATTTACGTTAAGTTTTTAGAAATATTTATGTTTTTTTTTATTCAGAAGCTGTTATTAGATTTGATATATTTTTTCACTTATAACGAAGCACATATAAAAATACTTTTGTGCTATTGACTTTATTTAAAGCAAAACAATATTCTATAATATTAATTGTAATATATAAATATAATAAATTCGTATATATGTTTGTTTATGAATGAATAAATGTTTGAAAATATAGTAAATAACTAAATAAATATCATTTAATTTTAATATTCTATTTGCATTTATATAAAATAATATATTTATTACTTGTATGCATTATATATATATATATATATATATATATATATATATATATATATATATTATTGTTACGTAAACAAAAAATATAATTATATGTTCATGGATGCTTTTGCTGTTTAAAACATTTTCGGGTATAAAATACATTAATTATTTCCAGTAAATTCGCAAACAAAATTAATGTTATTTTATGTGATAATATAATATGTGTTTATTTTATTTATGAAATTATTATAAATTATTTTCATACCTTATAATTTTGCGACATTACGTTCTGAACATTTAGAATTTAATTGTTGTTTACTCGCTAATAACCCTAATTAAAAAAGTACGAATCATTTATATTGATACAAATATATTTTTTTGGTAATACGTTAATTAAACACATTTGAAATTAAATTTATATCAAAATATAAGTAAAAAAATATTTGAAAATATTTCAATTCAATTGATAATATTTACTGAACATTACTTGTAAAAAGAATTTCATATAATTATATTATTTGACATTATTATTGACATTGATTACATTCTATTTGAATAAATTAGATACACGTTTCTCTTGTATTCACTATATAGAGAAAAAAGGAACTGTTTAAGTTAAAATATCGCTGTACGTCAATGACATTCCAACACTGTCACAAATATTTAATGATCTGGAAAGAACGGTGGACGGAGAACTTGCGAAAAATATTGTAATGAATGGAAATTTGAAGTGAGCGTGAAAAAGCAAATACATACACCAAAATACAAACATATATTTTACTTCTATGATCGTATACATACACACTCGTATATATACAAATAAACATACATATATATATATATATATATATATATTGAAAAAAATAACAAATATAAAATTAATAAGTCTCATATATATTAATTAATCAAATGTATACTAAAATATTATTAATGCCATTCGATTTACCAGACTAGTAATATACATATGTAAACAAATTAAAGAAAAACATTCCTTCTATTTATCGTACTTTTTTCAATTGAAAAATATATAAAATTGCTACTTTAGAATTTCATATAATGGAAGTATAGAAAAAAGCAGCACGAAAAAGTCCTAAAATTCGTATAATATCGACATTATAAGCTTTGAAACAAGTAGGTCAACGATCTTAGAAGTTTGTTCTACATTGTCATCAGTTCGAGTCTCGGAACGAAGTGAATAATAGTGTTCTTGAAATAGTAACATACATTTTGTATATTTATAAGTTAATAAATGTACATATATATATATATATATATATATATATATATATATATATATATATATATATATATAAATACATATATATGTAATGTGAACGTTAAATTTGATGTATATTACTGTTTAATCTATAAAATTGTTCTTTTATATTTTCTATTTATAATCATTTTTTGTACTGACTTTAAGATTTGTAACTAATTTCTTAATATGCAAATATATATATATATATATATATATATATATATATATATATTTGTTCTCCAAATTTTAAAATAAATATTATTGTCTCTTTCTATACGTATATAAATATATATATATTTAATATACCGACAAGTATTAAACGATCGCAGAGCAACGTGTTCCACTAGTTTTATTTGCGCAATTATGCTGTTTTCTTATTTTGTAGATGATAAAAAGTTACGCGAGTCTCGAGATTACGGCGTGGAAGTAAAACTGCACTGCGCAAAATGCACGACATGTGTACCTACGACTGGTATACCACAAAAAAAAGTCTAACAACAAAACCGAGCAGAACAGAACATTTTAGACCATATTATTATATGTACCTGTTGTTGTTGTTGCGCTGTTACTGTATAGAAAGCAAATACACATGGAGGCACATAATCACATGTCATATAAAATACATCACTGTTCCGTTGTGATCAAAGTTAATACAACTATGGAATAGCTCTGCTGGGATAGATTTTGTACAGAACGAGGCACGGATCGTGATTGTTATATATGTGCGCTTATATGGACGCATGTAGTGAACTTTTTTTACTGCCGTCGTCGAAATAGAATAATGACATTTTATGGACAATCATTATAAATTCTATTTGCGATTTTATTTTTTAGTATCAGCAGTACAAGTGCACATATAATCTGATTGAGTTCAATTATTTATCTCGATCGGCGTACTGATTACCTTTCAAATATACGTACTAAAATATTGGAATTTAGATAAATAAATTTCACATACATATATATATATATATATATATATATATATATATAAAACATAAAATAAGTTAATGGTTTAATGTTTACTTGAATAATTTTAGATTCAGACTACAAATAGATCTTTGGTTGAAAGAGAACAAGGCGAAAACCAAACTAAATAGCCCGTTTTATCGATGACATTTATGTTCCCATTACTTATTCTCGTTTTTCTGTACATAAAACCAGATAGTACATCTTCTGTTATTTTAATTGCAATTACTATAATGATTCTTCGATTTAAAACATGTTTAATGTATCGATAAATTGGTAAAAAAATATAAATTAATTTTATGCAATAAATCAAGTTTTAAAATATTCAATAATTTCTTAAACTATAAATATTGTTATTTCATTAAAAATATTTTTTTTAGTTTTTAATTGTACAATATTTGTCAACCATATATTTAATTACTTTAATAATTGTTACATTTATTGTATATATATATATATATGTGTATGTATGTATGTATGTATGTATGTATAGAGATTTTCCTTCTATAAATTTATAATTAAAATTAAACTCCCAGCTGTATTTACTAAATTCCGGTTTATTAACATAATAAACTGTTTCGTACAATCATAAGCGTTCGATGAAAGCGTCGCGTTGTTCACAACTATGTGCATTGATAAAAGATCATCCGCATCGAACTGAAGACCTTTGATACAAGTAGGTACCTGAATCTTACTCCAGTTACGTACAATCGTAACTCACGTCTCCATTGTGGCGAATCGTTATCGTCGTTATCCATTGTATCGTGTCGACAACAATGGATACGACGACTGTCATGAATGTAGTAGAACGTGTTCGACGCTACACATCACTATAAACGTTAACAAATTTTAATCGTCAACAAATTACAACCTATATATATATATATATATATATATATATATAATTTAGTATGTACATACATCTCAGCATTTTGAATAAACAATTTCAGTTGCAAATCTTAAATAACAGATCTTAAATATCTCGCCACTTATTTTTATTCCTTTAAATTCTCCATTTAGAGTATTCAATAAATATATATATATATATATATATATATATATATTTAAATTCATATAAATGTATATATGGATATATTTACAACTATAAATATATAAAAGGTTCTAATATATATCGTTTCGTTTGAAACAAGAACATAATACAAATATACAAATTCTGACCTTTACTCTAACTTTATTTACAAATGTACACAAATTCACAAAAAACTATGTATATATATATATATATATAATATATGTATATATGTATTTTCTGTTTGCATAAAGTGGAGGATAAATATAAGTGTATATACATATACGATTGGATCAGGAAACTCTATGATTGGACTGAAATCTCAAAAGGATATCATAACGCAATCAGCACCAGTTTCAGTTTTTTAGTCTTCTTATATGAAATTCTGCTTTCAGTCTCTATTCATATATGTATATGAATTTGTATTTGTCTATTTTTGTGTATCTGAATGTGTAAATTTAACTTATTTACATTTGAAATCTAAGGAAAATCGTGAAAAACTAAAATAGTTTCATTAGGATTTATAGAATGTTTTTTTTAGAAAAAAATAAAAAGTAAATTTCAATTTAAAATTCTTCAATATATTCACATAATAAAATCAATTCAGTAGAATAGTAATGGATTTTTGTATATCTTTAAATGAATGTCTTCAAGTATTTATTAATGTCTTAATATAATTTAATTATGACGATTTAAATACGCGAGTATATAAATTTTACGTTAATTGAATCAAGTACACCCCTTACATCCAAATCGTATATTTTAACACTTTAACAATATCAAGTCGTTTTAATACTGCAACAAAACAAGTACAACAACTAAAACACATACGTACAGGCATGTACTCTAGTACATACAATGGAATTTGCCGACACTTTACTAGAACAAATTTACAACGTCAGACAAGTTAGTAGAAATTATAGCGAGATGACATATTTGTCATAAATTTAAGAGGCTACACATTCGCTGAACTTTGTACCGCATAATATGAGCTACATTTGTTTAAGTTATGCATCCTCGCTGCGAATTTATCACGGCGATAGATCAACGCGTGTGACTTTTAAGAACGACGAGGCGGAACGGCGCGTTTGAATTTGCGCCGGTGTCAGATTTCGGTCGAGGACCGTTTGAGTTCGTGTTGTGGTTACAGATGTAGAAATATTGAATATGGATTCGAAACAAATCGCAAAAATTATTTGTTTGTCTATGATATAGAGAACAAGTAAAATTATTATCTTAACAAATTATTTTAATTGAATTACTTGAAAATAATTTAAATACTAACTTGTTTTTAAACACCTTAAAATATATATCTCAATTTAATGAAAGTATCCTTGTATTTCTTATCGAGACAGAAAATTACAAATTTATCAATTATTTTCATGTACAACCTTTTTATTTTTCTGTAAATCATAATTTTATTCAAGTCAATCAGTCATAGATTCTTAAAAAAATGATAGATATAGATTGTTTAATTTAGAAAATAGAATAAGTAATTAATTAAACAATATCATAAGAACAAAGTTGGTAGCTGGACGATTATTCTACGAGTATATAATTTTCGTTATATCTCATTTTTAACGTATAAAGTACAACGACGAGCATCTTAAGCCAGCCGAACAAAAACGTCGACATGAAATAACACCGAACTGAACAAGAAACATTTTTCGCGAACCAGCGATGTTTCGAATAACCCGCCGGCCACGTCGCGTGAACTCCATTGTCTTGACATTTTCCACAACTACCAACTAGAGCGGAGCAGAATTGCTCGCTCGATGCTACTGCCGACGTTCGACGTCGTACACGCTAACGCAAAATTCCCGTGTACATAAATGAATGTATGAAATGGATGTATATATATATATATATATATATATATATATATATATATATATATATATATATACATACATATACAATGGATCTGTGGCCGTGTATTTGCGTCGCGGCAAGCGCGATGCTGTGCTTCTGAGTGGTGTTATGAACTAGAAGCGCGCTCCATGACGCACCGGTGGTGAGATAATGAGAAAGGATTGGTTGTGACGTCACGAACACGCCATCACGTCATCGCTCACGCGCGCCAAATTGCATTTCGGGAGGCAATTTTCTCTGTCGCAACTCAGACATCCAACGGCAGGAGAAACTGGATTCCATTTCAAAGCCATTCGATCGGTTCCGTTCGATTCGTTCGCGAAAAGTGTACGTATTTGTACGCTTTCACTAATTTATACTCGCATGTTCGAATCTGTGTGTTTAAAAATTAAATTATGTTCAGTCAGTAAACAGATTGGGTAATTTAAATCGATCTTTAGATTAGTTTATACAGTCGGTTAATAAGTCTCGTTTAAATTTGGAAAAATAAAGATATCATTTAAGTAATACATGAGTATGATCTTAAGTACAATACAGAGAAGTAACGACTACTTTTTTAATTTATATAATATTAAACAATATATAAGTAAAATGCATTTTTTAATGTTAAATATTACAGAAATATTTTCCACTTTAATAAATAATCAATTGTTGAAATAATCGCCATTGAATAATAGTTAATTCGTTTGTAAATCATAGAAACATAATGCTCTATTATATTTCATACTTGTATTTTAAAAATGGAGAAGCATCGTTGTATATAAAACTTTTTTATTTTTGTTTGATTTGATTTTATCGCAAATGATTTATTTCATAGTAAATTCATATACGTATGTATGTAGTTATGTGTGTGTTTATATATATATATATATATATATATATATATATATATTAAAATCAAGATTTCATATTCGATTCGTTTACGTAAAACGTCAGAGATCATATGATTTAGTGTGTTGATTGAACTTCACCTCTTTACTAAACATTGATTTAACTTCAACGAATCTACCTTTCCATTTTTTGTATTTGTACATTTCTGTCTATCTCTGTGTGTGTGTATATATATGTGTGTATATTTGCACTTTTTTTCATTACGAAACGAATGTTTTTGAACGATTCGCGTACAATTACACAAGGATCATACAGAACGTTTCAGTATCCGCTAGTAACTCTGCACAAACCGTGTTTATATATGACCGCATAGCGATGAGGGTGGCGGGTGGCTACGCCAATGCTGTTTGCGGTATTATTGCCCGTTGCGTCTCCGTCGACAAATTTAAATATCTACTCTATAGGTATTCGTAAACGAACGACTGGAGATATTAACGTTGCTCGTATTTTTTTTTTCAAAAAATGATATAGATACTTTGGATTTATTTGCGATGCTCTAGTATACTCAATTGTGCTAATAATTGATACGTCGTTGTGATATATTCTATCCGATATGTGCATTGTTGTGTAAACACACATACGCAAACACTTTTTTATTTATAACATGTATCATTATATAAATATCACATATTCATTTTTTATTAATAATTAGAATCAGATAACATTTTAACTACTCTATTATCTACAATATTTCATTGTCAAAAATATTTAAATCGTATAATTAACATCGTGTAATATAATTAATCATACGAAAATTCAGTACATTTAAACCCTTTTTAATGAGAAACAGTTTCTTTGTACGTAGGTCAATGGACTGAGATTTGAGAAAAATGCGTTAATTTTCTTTAATGTACTCCGTGCAAGTACTAATTACCAAATGTAATTCTCAAACTACCTTATAAAAAGTTTTTTACGTCGTCCCTACTAAAATAAAACACACTAGTCGAGAACGAAGAAAATGAAAACGAGAGAGACGAAACACGAACGGAAAAAAAATAATAATTCCAAAGTTTAAACGCGTAGTTGTGCAAATACAAGAAAAGCGGCCTTCTCCGCCGCCGTCACGTCTTCGACTGTATTTTCAAGACATTGTAATTTATACAATGTAAACTTAATCTGGGCAAACTTGGAGATTGCCGGCTCCGCGGTCCGGAATCGAAACGATACCACCGTCCCGAAAAACGTAATTCGCTCTGAGCAAAAGACACACTAACGGGAGAAACAGGCTTATTAATATTAGACTTTTTTTTCTTATTCGTCTCCGTTCCTCTCGTTCGTTTACATCCACTCGGCTGTCCTCACTTTGATATCGTCATCGTTTCGTTTACAATTCGATTCTATATATATATATATATATATATATATATATATATATATATATATATATATATGTATATAATATGTGAAATAAAGATATGGAATTTTGTATCCTCGTCCGTTTGACTAGCAGAGCATTTGGTTTTCTTTTTATTGTTTTTCTTTCTATTTTTTTCTTCCCGTCCGTTTGATTTTATTCCAACATGATTCTTAGCTAAGGTATATAATTGAAAGATGTTTATTCTCGTCAATATTATTTATCTTTCATTTCGGCAATATCGTATATTTAAAATGATAGGAATTAATTTTAACAGAACCTGCCTTATGATCAAAAATCATATCTAAATATAACCATATTTTGATATTGATTTTTTTCTATAAATTTACAATAATATATAATAAATATATAACATATATATATAATAAATACCTAATTTGCAAATATATTTTTTTTATGTTATTATTTGTTATTTTATTATTAATAATCATATTTTTTGTTTCAGGTGAGAAAAGAAATATCTATACAAAAATATATCTAAATTGGTGAGTTTATATTTTTTTTATAATTATGTATACTGTATGTAATTTCGTTTTTTTAAAAAAAAAATCTATATACCTTTTTTAACAAGATAACCTGAATTAAATTGACCACTACTTAAAATCCGATTCAATATTTCGTACGACCGTTTCGACCAATCGTACAAAAACCGATAGGAAAAAAAATCACCGATTAATAATAAATCACAATTACAAATGGTATCAATTTTTTTTAGTAAAAACGTGTCGGCGATAAAGTAAAATTATTTGTCAATAGAAATATTTATCATATGTTAGTACGGAGTGAATGATTCGGTTGTTAAAAATTCGTAACACGCGAGATACTGATTGCTCCGTTTATGAATTTATAACAATTTCGTTATCACTTTTGAGATTATCGTTAATCATTTTTAATCCAGTTCATTCGGAAAAAAACATAATACACACAGCATGGGAATTTTGATTCGTGCAGGATGCTGCTGTGATACTACTGTTTCATTTCGGACGAAAATAAAAAACAACAACGACGATATACATTTAATGTATAGCAACGATTGGAACGTATAAATATCGAATAAACTTGTAATGAATGATTTAAAGATTCATCAGTTATATTTTATATATATATATATATATATATATATATATATATATATTGAATATTCTTCAAATTAATCGAAAAATAATAATTACCCTAATTACAAAAATAAACTAACTTTTCTAATATCCAAAAATCCATTAGAATAATAATTAATATATATATATATATATATATATATATATATATATATCTTCATTAAAATATATTTTTGTAATTATACTATTATTTATTTAATTATATCCAAAGGCATTCATAACTAATATTGAAAATGTATATAAAATTGCTTACATTATCGTAATTAAAATTAAGTCCAATTAATTAATTATTAATTAAAAAATATCATATTTGTTTTATAATCATTTTATCGTAAGATATATTTTAATTGTATTGAAAGCTTTCCGCATATTTAATATCTATAAATCTGATTTTTTAAAAAATAAAACAATTATTTTGTTCTTTTTTAAATCAATATATAATTATTTTAGTATTTGATTTAGTTTTCCATGCTCATTAAGAAATTGATTTTGAAATGTACAAAAATCTTATAATTTATCGTCACAAAATTCAATTTGTCTATCAACAAATCACACGATCGAAACGTCAACATGTTAGTCGAACCACCCGGTACACAAGTATAAACATGCTCATGTATACATAAGCTCTGTCGCGAAAAATCCAGTCCGGAAATATTTTCGCTTCGCACAGACGCTCGGGCCGATAAAAAATGATCGAAACGCATCAAAACTCGTTTATCTTTTGCTCGGAGGAACGTCGTTCGATGCGCGACGACAGAACACTCGCTTGCGTTTCGTTCGAAACGACGCGTGACGGTTGTAGGTGATTTCGTTAAAAAGAAATAACCTAACGTGGGACCGGTCGCGCCTTTGATGTCATTGTTTATGATTTTCATTTCATGGTACTGGATTTATCGTCAGACATAATTTAAGAATTGTCGTCGTGTAACGCTACGAACGCCGTATAACGGCGAGCGGCGCATAAGCGTTAAATCCGATAGAATATACGGGACAGAGAGCAGGCCTTTTTCACACCGACCTCCTTTAATATATACATATGAAAACATATGTACACACACACGAATATATATATATATATATATATATATATATAAAGTTGTGTACATATATCTACTTGAAACTTATTTCATTAGAAGAAGAAGCTTTTTGTAAACTAAAACATTGTTCTCATAGAACCTGTTTAATAGGTTTTCAAAATTATTCTATGTACTTAAATAAAGAAGAAAAAACAAATTTTATTTTTTAAATAATTGATTAAAGTTTTATTTTTATTTAATTTCCTTTTTATTATATTTTGATATAACTATATAAATGACTAACTATAAAAATCTATTTTATCTAGATATAAAACTTTCCTAATGTTTTTTTTATAATAAAACTCTCACGTATTTTTCGACATAACGTTAAATAAACTTTTTGATGATATATTAACATTTTGTTTTAAATGAAATCGAAACGAATACCGTAAAGTTTGGCGTAGACGATTTTTGACATATGACATATATATATTTTTATGTACGTACAAATATTTTCATATTTTTATGCATATGTGAACATATGCAAATGTTAACAGAGGCGATGACATTAACAATTTTCCATAAAGTTATGAAAACATACTGTTGTGTATAAAAACACATCGAGTAGTTGTTTTATTACTTTATATACATATCAGTATATATTTATGAATCTAAATATATAGAATTTTTTTACAGAATGTTAAAGAAAAAATATTACTTAAATAGAAAGAAATTCTTAACATATATATATGTATATATTCTTTTGATGATAAATCATAGTGTCGATTATATAGTTTTGTTAATATTTTTGTATTTTTAAAATTTAAATGTTATCTCTTTCAATTACAATTAATCGAATTAATTTCTAAATTAAAATATCAAGACTTTTTTGTTGATTACATTTGACTACAATTGTTTTTTTTAAATCGATATTTTTAGCTAATAGTATATATGTAATTATGACTTTATTTACTAAATGCACAAATACAAAATTGCATTTTTCTAAACATAGATTTGACTTAAAAATCTCATTACACTCGCATCTTTTAAAAACTCATTTATAAGCCTCGCACCTGACTCATTGTCCCGATTTCAAATTCTTTTCCCATTCATCTTCGAGAGGATTATCTCTTCGAATGGATCGCATTTCTCTTCAGTTGACAATTATCAAACCGAACTTTAATTCGAATGAAAAAGCTGCAACGTCGTGCAAGTACGAAATTTCATTTAAATAGAGATTAACGGTGACCATAGACACGTTTCACATATCGACAAGTGCTTCTGTACGACATGATTTTTTCGTACGTGTAAAAAAAATCGTACCTGTTTCGTCTCTTTGATATGGGTTTTGTTCATGTGACCGTTGATACAGTTTATTGGCCAGTATTTGTTCAAGGGTCGTTTTCCTCGTACAGATGTATCATTTTGTAGTTTCGAACGATGGTCGTCGACATTTTATCGAACATTACACTCACACACACACACATATATATATATATATATATATATACATTTAAACAAGTATTTCAAAATTTCAAATAATCTAAAATGTCTTGATATAGATTAAAAATTAATTTGATATATTGTAGAATTGAAAATCTTTTTCAAATTATTTCATGTTATACCTATACCTTACAATGGAACTTTTTTCATTAAATATAAATTAATGTATTGATTTTTTATAACGTTCTCAAACGAAATGTCGCTTAACTAATTTTCAAAACGAATTCAAATTCATTTATAATAAAAGTCAGATTATTAGACAGACACGTACGTCACTCTTTATTTCCATCTTTTTCTCTGTCTTTATACACGTGGGGATATCCAAAATAGATATAATCCTTATTATTATCATCTTCAATATTATATCGTGGATAAAAGAACTTCATCGAACATGTTTTTATAATAACGTAATCAATTCGGTGAGGATTTATTTATATAGCGCAGAATAAATAATTGTACAGTATAGAATTTTCGGAATGGTCGAGAGGAAGAATGAGAACGGTATGAGAGAGAGTACGAAACAGTGCCCTCTCGAGGGATATAATAAATTACTTTATAATATAATGTCATGCCGGGCTCTCTAGACGCTTTCTGAAAATCAGGAGGACGCGAACAGTATTTACGTCTCTTGGAAAAAACGAACACGTGTATGTGTTTAGAAAATAGATTAGGTATATTTACATAAATAATGTTTACAACGGTTCAACATACTGAAAAAACATCGGTGGAATTATAATTTTTCATTTAATCAGTCTATATAAAATAATTATTGAAATTTTGTTTTCGAAGAAATTATTATCGTAGTAATTTGATTTTTTCTAGAGATAATCAAAATGAATTATTATGTATATGCTATATCAAACAACAACTAGAGATAAATAAGATTTTTTAAAATAGGAAAAAATATAAAAAAATATTATTAATATTAAAAAAGTAGAAATTATAAAGTTATTTAAAATCTGTAATTAATTTTATTATTAAAATTATTGAAACTGATTGTTGAACTTGTATTAAAAAGAAATTGTATAGTTTTTTTAAAAAAGTATTTTCTTTCAAAAAGTGAAAACTAGATTTTAAAATATGTATTCCAATTTTTGAAATTCATACAAAATTTACATTTTCTTTTAACTACAAAAATTATTAAGTATTCGATAAAAAATAATAGCGTTGTTAAATTAATTATTTAAAACGAGATAAAATAAACTTATATATATATAACAATATACATAATAAACTCATTTTATTATAGAGACGATATAAAAAGTTCTCACATGACATGTTGTTGCGAGTTTAACTTTATAACAGAAACTTGTGAAAACTAATCACCATAAGAAAGAGGCATAAAAACACTCCAATTGTAAAAAACGTATAAACCTCTGTTAATATGGCCGTAAACGTTATTTAAACTGAATTCGACTTGCATTGAATATGCCCGTTTTAGATTTTACACTCTAATTATTTTCGAACAGTTCATTTAATGTTCGAAGAAAGAATGTCGTTCTAAATAAATGTATTCCAAGTTTATAAACTCACATAAACATTCACATATACTTCAATAATTATATATACATACATACATATATACATATATATATATATATATATATATATATATATATATATACATGTGTGTGTATGATTCTTTCATATTGTTTTATAACCGAATATAATACCAAAGATTCTCAATTATTATTTATTTCATGTTATAAGGAAAATAAAATTAGTCAATAAAATTATAAATAAAATGTTAGTATTTCATCTGATTTTTTTATAAATTATTAACGATAAATTTAATAATTGTAGAAGACACTTGTTTCGGGTTACGAATCTAACAACATGAAATTTATTTTAAAAAAACAATACTAGAATTTTATTCAGTTTCATTTAAAATCGATTTCTAAAAATTATTATAGAAAAGAGAATGAAATTTTAATATTACAAAAATATATTATTCAAATAAGTACTGAATATATGTATAATGTTTAATGATTTTTTTAATTATATATATATATATATATATATATATATATATATATATATATATATATATATGTGTGTGTGTGTGTGTGTGTTAGTATGTGTATGTGTGTATGAATATACTGATATTTAATTAAAAAGATAGATTTATATTCGTATTGATTTCTCATTAATTTTTTTAATGTCAGTAATTAATATTTTATGTTTTTAAATTTTATAAATTATAAATATATATATATATATATACATGTATTTATTAATATCGTGTTAAATTTCATTCTGACAAAACCAACTAAAACAGATTGAAACTTAGCAATTGGTGATTGTTGACCGTTTATGTTAACCTCTAAGACACTTTCGTTTTCGAACAACCGAATGTTTATGAACAAAGCCACAATACGACATAAATTCTAAAACGTTGTAATATTCGTAGAGTTAACTCCTGTGTTTACTGTTTTTCTTTCGGAAAAAAACAAAGAACGAAAAGAAAACAACAAAGCATATAAGACAAATAAAGATCAACAAAGAGGAACCGCAACAACAATCAACACAATTTAAAAAATCGTACCGTCATCGAATTTCTGGGTGCGTGCACGAGCGTCCGTTCGTTCGACGACGACAGCGCATGTATGCAAGCGAGAGAACTCGATTCGGCGAGCTTCCGCAACGAGGCGCTGCTGCCAGCTTCACGTTCATATATATATATATATATATATATATATATATATATATATATATATATATATATATATATATATATATATATATATATATATATAGGCGTCGTTCGTCGTCGCAGCAGCCGCACTTTCCTGCTGGTTGGTTGGCGGCGGCTGTGGGACGGTTGTACGGCTGTGACGGCGGCGATGGTGGCAGCGCTGGTGATGGTGGCGGCGCTGGTGATGGTAGTGGCGGCTATGATGGCAGCGAGAGCAGAGTGTGGGGTCATGACTCAGGATCGATAAGTCCGGGACAAGCAAAGCAGGCACACAGCCAGCCAGTACGGCCACGCTGAACGTTGGAGCCGCCGCCCCAGAGTCACAGCACGGGACACGACGGAAGTCGTCAATGCCCTGCTTTTTCGATGCTCTCTGGACGTTCGCTTTCGTCCTACGTGTGTTCATTTATGAGATTTTGATTGTACGAACGTACGTACATGCATACACACACATGCGCGTGCGTGTACACGTACATACACGTACGAGCACTAGCGGACGTCACGAAAATACATATAGAATATATATATATATATACATATATTCGGATGGAATTATGTTTTATTTTACGATTCGTTCGAAATGCAATAAAGAATATGTCACGTGTCCCTTCATTAATTTTGAACGATTCTATATGTATGTGTACATATATTTTGGAATCGATTGTAAATAAATTCATATTCTTTTCAAAATACTTTTATTATATACACATAATTTTATAAATATAAATATATATATATATATATATACACACTTATACATCAAGAGTAGTTTATTAAAAATAAACAATCAGTCTTAAAATAATACATTCTAATTAAAAGATAATATTACACACATACAAGATTGTTTAACAAAGATACATACATTTAGTGTATACATAAGCTTATATGCATACACATAAATATGCATTTACATACACGAAAACCATTACACATATCTAATATTTATATATGTGTATTGATCTACTCATTGGAATAATAAGTAATTTGTAGTTTGTACTAAAAACCACAAATTAAATAAATTTACTATCTTACATATATTTACGATACTAAAAGTTTGTTTAAAAAATAATAAATTATTTTTTTTATATTGAAATATAATTCTAGTTCTTAGAAATGAAAATATATCTATGTACAGTGGAAAATGTATGTATATGTTCAATATAAAAATGATTGATTCATTCAATTGATGTATGAAAAATAAAAATTCATTTTTTTTTAGTTTTGTAACATTTAATCTTTATTGAGTCAAAATTTTTTTCAATATATTGATTAAATATGTCGAAAATTTCGTTATATTTCCAAAAATTCAGATACATATTTATAATCAGTTTAATTAATATGTATTATTTTTTATGTATCTATTTTATATTTTGATTTGTATAGATTTATTGTTAATAATTTAATCTCGTTAACAGATTATATATATATATATATATATATATATATATATATAATGTTTACAAATCACTATAAATATTATTGCGGTAGTAAGTTTAATAGCATTTCTTTTTTTATTTTATATATATAATCTGATTTACATTCCACAATGATCAATCATATTATAATCACAAATGGCCTGATTATCAAAATTGAAAAACGATAAAATATATAGCTCACACACATATACACACACACACACATACACATTCGTACGTTCATAGAAAACGCTATGAAAAATTCCGATTCCATTTCGAATAATATATAACAACACTGGTAAGTTTTTAATGTGAAACGCTTGAAGAAAAATGATTTATGAATATCTTATATAAAATATGTCAGCGCATGCAATTTGAACTCTTTTTGTTTCCACGATATAGTTTGTTGAAATTATAACAACTTATTGCGAACTTTCTTGGCAGTTCTTTCTCACATTTGTGAGCACATTAATATATAAACACACACACACACATATATATATATATATCCAAAATTTTCAACAATTTCCTCTACTAAAATTTTTCTCTAATGCATAATCAAATTATGTGTATATATGTAAGTATGCGCGTGTATAATTACAACGCAAAAGTGTAATTAACGCCGCAAGTGAAAATCCAGCTTCTAGTGATATGGCAAGGTCATCTTATGACATTGCTTAATTATATGCCATCGTGAAGAAGGATTTGCATGAAACTAAATTGTCGAAATAATGACATATATTTAACATCGAGCGCACGTGTAAACCTTAGTAGAGTTTCAGTTGAAGCTCTTTGATACGGCTTCGCGTAATTACATTCAAAGATTAACATTTTGTACAAAACACACAAAACATTTTCTAGAAATGGAAATATGTGACTTGGTTTGTCATTCGTTCGAAAGTTTTTAGAAAAAATCTCAAAGACCGTTTAAATTTTTCTATGATTTTATTTGTTGTAATCAAAACCGTTTAAATTATAGATCTATAAAACAAACTAAACCGCCCCTATCGGTAAATAGTGTTCAATTTATTACGTTTTCATTTATTTTTCTTATAACGTTTCCAAATAAAATACTTTGAACAATTTAATAAAACGATTTATTTTTCGTTACAATGAAATGAATGGAATTTAATTTTCTACATAAGAATCAAAACGTTTGTTTTCTCCTTTGTATAATTTAAATATTTACAAACACACACATAGGATGCATACATACATACACACATTTATTTATTTATTTATATATATATATTGAAAATATTTCATTATTGTATACAAATAAAAACAATTCTTTCTCATAAAGAAAATCTCTAGTTACTTGTTAAAGGGCATAATTTCGATCCGTCATCGAAACAAATTAATAAAACACTTTTAAATAGCAACACATAAAAACACATACACATACTTACAATGAGTAAAGTATACATTAGAAACACACACACACACACACATACAATAGCGAACGAGTCACGTAACTATACAAATCATTAATGCGAGAACATAAAAGAGATACATGAAACTTTGGTTCTCTTTATAAAAGCTTTTACGAGTCAAAGAAACTTTTAGTATAAAGTAAATGAAAAGAACCGGCGACTGAGGCTTACGAGAACCGCAAAAACGACGAAACATCAATTTTCATAAATAAAATATGGATGCTGAAAACGTAATACGATAATGGAACAACTAAATTTATATCGGGAATTTATTATCTAAATGTCAAAATAAATCTAAAAATGATGCACTGTTATCCGGATGTATTCCAGTCCGACACACACACACGTATAAAGCCCTTTGCACACCTTTATTCGTGATATATATATATATATATATATATATATATATATATATATATATATATATATATATTCAAGAAATAAATACATTTTTAGCTCTGTATTTTACTTCCGTATATTTGAGAATTTATATTTAGTACTACATGTACATTCATATTTAATTAATTTATCAAAATATATCTAAAATTTATTAAATCCAGAGGAAATGTTTTTATATTAAATATTTATTAAATATCTATATTTCAAAAAACGTATATGTATATATAACAAGATCTAATGACATTCTATAAGGCTTTCGCCCATCAGTGGGTTGATAAAGACTTTTATAATAGCGATAGTGATATATATATATATATATATATATATATATATATATTTAGTAATAAATTTTTCATTACAAAATCTAGACATGTTTTTAATCTCATTTTTTTAAAAATTTTTTTAGGCTTAACTTTGAAATATAAAATTAATATTTACTTAAACAAAAATTTAACATATAGCTTATACTTTATATATATATATATATATATATATATATATATATATATATATATATATATATATTATAATTTATAAATACTAGATGATAGTATACTAGATATATTTTTTAAAATATTTATTACTTTTATATAAAAATCGATACGTTACGTCTATCTTTAATAATTTTTAAATTCAGCTTCACATTCTATTATCTTTTTAATATATTTTTTGGTATAAAATATAGAGATCTTAATTAACACGAAAAAAGTAATTAATTTTTTGTATATTAGACGATATATAGTTATATACGTACGTGTATATGATTTATAAAAATAATATCTTCATTTCGAAATAATCAGCGTGACTGAAATCCGTGTTGAATAAAATATGTCGACGATATCGAGTGAACGAAACAGATAGCCACCGTTCGTGCGACACGACAATAAATTAACGGAGCAGAAGCAACGCTGAGTCAATTACTTATAAAACAAAGTCGCTTATAACTGTCAAATAACACTCGGCGTCTGGCGCAGTTCACGCGAAACTCGTCCGGAGGCACGCGCGCGCGTGTACATTTTTTTCCGGAAGAGAGGACGAGGGTCCGGGCGCGCGTAACCGCCGTTCGCCCGCATCCCCGCCGCATCGTAACAGTGTCACAATTTGGCCACCGGTTTAACCGAGGGAGACGATCTTAAGCCGACTGTCAGTGTTTTGTGCGTAGCGCATCCTTATCCCAGAAATCCAACAGGATAACTCCCCAGGCGACGTGCGAGCGAACATTGCAGACCGGAGGCTCGTTCGCAGGTTCGATGTTTGTTTATGGAGCATGTCGTTGTTTTGATTTGTCTCTGAGCATCGACCGACGAGCACTTCGACTCGTTACCGATCATCCACGTGAGAATTGGACGCGATGGACGCACGTACTCGTACGAAAAACACGCCAATTATTTGTAAAATAAACCTTCAGTAATACACCGGATACACCGATTTATTTTCAATACGGAAATGATCAATTTCGATAAGTACTTCGGCATACGTATATGTATGTGTTAAATCGCTTTTATACAAATATAAATATATATCATAAACCTGTATATGTATATACATTTATCCATTTCTACATTTATTTTAAATAAACGATAGATTTCAATGGTTACGAATGAAATGAAAAAGTGAATACTATTTTTCAAACGATTCAGTAAATGTACAACATGAAATTTTAAAATATATCTTTATAAAGTAACTAAAAAATAATAAAGTAATTTCAATTAACTACTACTCTTCATAATAAATGTATTAATAGAACATTTTTAATATAAAAATGTAGAGATTAAATACTTTAAATAAAAGTTTACAGTTTAATATTGAAAATTCTTTAGAAGTATACAAATAAAATTCCTCAGAGTACTTAGTTAGTCAAATTAAATTCATTTACATTGAAATATTTTAAAATATTTTTATCGCTTTATTTTCATTTTGCTGATTCTATTTCCGTTGAAAATATATAAAATTATATATATATATATATATATATATATATATATATATATAACAAAATTAAAATCATCTAATAGATTTATAAAAAAAATATAAAGAGTCAATACATAAATAGGAAATTAAACAATAGTAACTAATACAAATATAATAGAATATATATATTTTTTTAAATGAGCGTGGGTAGGAAAGCAAGAACAAAAAACAATAGATAGATAAAGATAATTATGAAATAGCGACAAAGATATATATATATATAAGTTGATTTTCAAATTAATTCATTAGAAAAAATATTTTTGTTCATCAATAAATAATAATTATGTTTAAATCAAAACTATATAGAGCATATTTTAAAATTCAAAACTCGTGTTTGTACAAAAAGAAGTTTGTTTTTTTATTTTTCTTTCGTCTTCGATCAATTAATTGCTACAAAATCAACAAGCACATTGTATTCTCTTGGTATATAAAAACGAAATAAAAAAAACTACAACCTACATCCAGCTCTCTGTTAATAGAGCAATCGATTAGATAACCGTTGATGACGCAAATTAAATCAGACTTGGAGTAGTCGACGACCGCAAGAATTTCAATATAGCCGGTACTCGACGTTACTAGAATCGGACGTTACCATTTTTTCCACGTTATTCGTCCGTTGTTCCTTCACAACACTGTCGGCATTGTTGTAACGACGATATAATAAAAGAGAATGTGGTGGTAGGTACGGACGAAGGGAGAAGACTTGCTGTACATGAATACTGCTTGTCTCCTGGACGCATGCAAGATTAAAATACCGGGATGATTTATTTTTTTCGTGCGTATTACGGAAGAATCCTTGATAACATTGTCCTGCCGGCTTATGTCGTCGCAGTACCGTGTTTTACCTGCGAAATACACTGTGTTTCTTTTGATGGCAATGGCCATAGGATAACTTAATAAAATATTTATATTGCTTCTCAAACAAACGCAAAAAATATGTATATTCGAATATAAACACGTATGTTCATGCATACATACATACATACATATATATATATATATATATATATATATATAAATTTAAACATAAAATATTTTAGGGTTCTTTAGAAGTGTTTTTTTATCAAATTTCAGAAAATCAAATATTTCAACAGACTTTTAAATATGTATTTTTCAAGTTTTGTTTTATACAGAAGTTACTATTGTAATTTTTACTTTCAAATATATTTTCTTATTTTTTTTAAAATGTATTTATCATTTTCTGTTTCTTTTTCTCTATATATATAAATTAAATACATATTCCATTTGTCCTGCGACAATGTCAGTAGATAAATCTTAATAACAAAATATAGTTATATCATTTCTGCACATTGCCATTATGTTAAACGAAGACAGTTTCATCCCTATGTATATAGTACATACACATACACGCACGCACGTATACGACATACACAGTATACCCGAAAATAACTTAGGGTCTCACTGGCTTAATGAGATTATCATGTCATTTTCGTCGCACATATAGGATGATTTACTTTGCATCAGTTAGTGTTTTGGAATATGCAAATTGTTACATCTCTTCTAATCCGCTATCTCTAGATTTTAGATGATAATGTCGCCTGACGTCATGTCGATTCGATAACATTTCGTTCGGGTGCGCCTTTGAGCGAAATGTGTTCTGTGGATGGAGAACGACGATAGTTGATAACACTATTATATGTTCGCACATTTAAATACATCGAATCACATACGCACTTATGCAAATGTATATAATGTTTGAATCACTACAGTTCGATAGATGTTCGTGCCATCACACTGAATATTATTTAAAAAAAATAAAACATGAAATATTTCTTTAGAATTAAATTAAATTAGATATTTACTTTAATATGTTGATTTTATTTATTCAAATATTAAATAAATGATAATAATTAAAAATATTTATTTCTAAAGATACTCAACTAATATGTACTTTTGTATTTGTGAATTTTCATCATGTTAGAAGAATTAGATACAAATATTTCATTACTCTTAAGATAAATATTATCCTTAAGTATGTGTGTGTGTGTGTTTGTTACATATGTATGTATAAGAAGATCCTATTTTACCATAATCGAGCCTGTTTTATAGCATACTCACAGCAGGGGTCAAGAGTAAAATTTGTATTAAATTTCAACAAACTTTACGGAATGTTCTATTCAGTCTTATATATATATATATATATATATATATATATATATATATATATATATATATATACGCACATTGGGTTTTCGTCACCCGTCAAGTCACCCTCGCAACCGCTAAGTGACCATCACTTACGTCGACCCACAACTTTCGGCGTTTAACTCGCATCGTTCAAACGGCTCGTCCGTGTGCACTGCACAACGGCTACACACATTCATCGTGAATCTAAAATAAGGCCCATTTCGCACATACATTCTTGCTGGCGCAGTGGCCGTCTTCGCCGCTGCCGTGCTTATTTGTAACAAAGTCGCTGTCGACTTCATAAATTTCACGAATTTATATCTTCGAACGTTGCTCGTACGTTTTGGCCGCACATATACTCGAAATGTACGTGCATCGTAACGAAATATAAACATTGAGAATGTTTAAATATTAAACTACGAGTTCGAGATGCCCCGACAGCCATACATTGTGTTTGAAATCGTCTATTTTATTTTTCTTTCTACGTGAAATATTTTTATGAATTGTAAGCTATTAGTCTACGAAAGAAAAACTTTACCAATACACTAAATATTTTTTTCATTTTATATATTTATGTAACAGCAGTATGTGAGCATATATCAGCCCACTGCTGAGCAAAAACCTCATTGAATGTTATCATTCACTGGTACTTGGTCATAACACGCTGTCCAATTGGGTCGATAAGGATATATATATATATATATATATATATATATATCAAACGCTTTTCAAATAAAATTCCATACAATATAAAATATAAAGTTCGATTCGCAACTATACACGGCATGCATAACAATGGAGTCGACATTTCTATTGGAACTTGTGAATAAATGTGTTCCATCGTTATGTTCAACAATTCTTCATACGATTTCCAAAATGCACGACTAGTATGTGCATCGTTCTGTGTAGTTTTATGAAACGAACTCGGATATACCGTATCTATACGTGAGGCTGTTTGCACAGTGGTCCGATTCCATTGCCTGATCAGTATGTGTGAGGCATTGCATTGTGTATGAGTTGTTAATTGTGGCGTTGCGTGGCCGTTAGTTTCGGCGTTGTGTAATGAGTAATGGCCGTATATTTATTACACACTCACGGACACTGTTTAACGATCACTTTAATGTTGCTGTGTATTTAAATACAAAAAAATATTACCGGCCTCGTCACAGACACGTTTGATTTATACGGACAATTCGCGTTCGCGCGTACATCGATTTCGGATACGTTAAACTGTATTTCGACCGCAACCATACACGCGCTAATTACAAAAAAAAAATATTCACAAAGAACAATACTTGGTTTCTCCATTGTCTTTCAATAATTTTAAAACTTGTAATCAAAAGCAGAGATTAGTCATATATGTAAACTTTAGGAATGTTATTTATGTTAATAAAATCAAAAGAAAAAAATCAATAAAAGCATTATTATCTAATTTGATTGATGATTATTTTATATGAATACTTCTCATCACCATACTTGTTTTAGCGAAGAACATGTTACGATTGCTTTTGATGTACAGTTAAAGTGGAAAATAAAAATTTAAAAATTATGATTTATTGTCCTAAACAAATGTGTGAATAGAATTTATTTTTTATTAAATAAATGAATTGTTTAAAAGTACCAATTCTTTACAATTTACAAACCATTCTTAATTTTCTATTTAATTAATTATCAAAAAATGCTTAAACGACAAATGGATCGTTTTATTTTCACATTAACACAAGTTTTAAATTATGCTGTATATATATTTAGCTTTAAAAATCATTAATATTTTTTCTAATTAATTAATATTATTATTTTTTATAATGATGATATATTTATATATAATAAAAGCTTGTATCAGTCCACTACTGGATAAAAGCTTCATCAAATAGCATTAAACATTCTTACATATTTTTCCAAAATTCTATTATTTCCTATTCTTACGATATATTTCACAATTTCATCACTACATCTTTGATGAGATTTTTTGTTAGTTTTTTTGCATCTTCATTGCCATTCTATTATTATTTTAGTATATCTACTAGCTTATGTTTTTGCTTTGTGTCTTTCCTATACACACTTAATATTTTTTTTCTGTTTTAGAATTTACTCACATTTATTCTCATATTTAAATATTGGCTCTTTAACTATATATATTTTTTTCTAAAAATTTAATTAACATTATTTTAGTTTATACATATATATATATATATATATATATATATATATATAATTGTATTCATTCAGGTTCTTCAACGAAAATAAATTTAAAAAACTGAAAATAAATCAATAAAAGTATTCTGAAACGTTTCAATGTAGATGAATTAAATTTGATTTGAAAAACATATACGTTGATCTATAATGAAATCACCCGCACGTGTCGGTCAATTTATAATAATGCGGAAATTATATTCCCGCACAAACAATATAAATGTCATATTAATAACGAAATTATTGCGACTCTATCAAACGTTTATTGCTCAAACAACGTGCGATAAATCTCTGTTCGCACAATGGAAAACACCTGTCGTTGTGTCATACCCCGCGGCCGATGCAAAACTATCCTGCCGGACAATGGTATAAATTTAAAACAGGCCGACAACGACCACACACACGAAGGGAGATCGTTCACTTTCAGCTATTCGGACGATACGTTTTGTCGGCTTAACCAATGTCAAGGGTCATTAAAAAGCTCTATATCCAAAGCTCTATATCTGAAGCTTTATTCGACGTACGGACGAAAGAGAATGTGCGCGGCACCGCGAGATACGTCGGTCCGGACGCTGGGACGAACTTTAAAGGCGACATTATGTTCCATCGCAACGAACCTTGGAGAACGTTACTCCCTTGTGTATGTATGTGTATGTATTCGTCCGGAATTGTAAATCGATACACTTCGAATCCATCATCCTCTTTATTGATGGAATTTACGATATGTGGACAATGTGAATATTAATTACAGTATCTTTGAACACTTTTGAAGATTATTTTATGGCACTTTTTTATAAGATATTTAATTATTTTTATTTAAAAAGAAATACAATTATATTTTACAATTAATTTAATCTAAATATGACTTTATGGAATAAGTGATATATAAATTAATCGATTGATATCTTATTAACAAATATCAAGTAATAAAACTGAATATTTAAAATAAAGGAGTATAGGCTAGAATTATTTTAAAAATTTCCAAAACGAATTCTAGTCATTAATATCAATAATAGAATTTCTCTGCGACATTACCAATAGATTGAATGTATATGAACGCAAGCATACAATTTTACACGTATATATGTACATACATACATACATACACATAACTAACTATTTGAAATAGTTGACTACGAACTCGGCCCGAAGATGACGATGAACAAAAACTTTCAAACCTGTACGTCAGAGCAACGAACAATGGCAATATCAGAAACTTTAGTACCCGAATGATTCGAATTGTTGTGGTTATTACTTCTATTACAAAAGAATTCCGATCTTCTCGACGACTTTTTAACCGCTCTGTGACTCTTTGACTTTTTTCAATTTCTTTACATAGAACACTGTTCATTTAACGACTCGAATTTCTCTTTTATTGATAATTAATCACCACATATGTACGTATACGTTCATCCATCCATCCGTATATATATATATATATATACAACAATGTATGTGTGTAATGTTGTACGTACGTGTGTTTGTGGAAAATAAATAACGTCGTTTATTCGACAAGAAAACGAGCACAGAGTGCGATAATAAAACGACGTCGATACAAAGAGAATTGATTGCGTGGACAATTTGACCACAGCGTTAGACCGGTCCAGGCTGGTCTGGTCAACCGGCCTGGAATTGTAGCGCCACGGCGACGAGAGCGACGTGGGAAATGGATGTTCATCAACGGGTTATGCTTCGCGGAACTCGCAAACTGTCCTTGTTTCCGCTTTTTCATGTACGTTTATATTTATTTCCATTGTGCTATGTATGCGTGTATGTTTTTTAAAAAAAAGTTTCAACGAATTTTCAATGAAATGACGTTTTAGAATCAAACAATACATACACACACATTTGTATATATATATATATATATATATATATATATATATACTTATACTCGTATAATTTCACATAAAATAAAGTGTTGATAAATTTATTTTGTTTACGTTTCGTTTATTCGATTAAATTATCACAGTTTTATTTCCTGTTTCCTATTGTTTTTATATTTCAAATTATTTTCTTTTTTAATAAAATAATCTAGCTAATACCTTTTCTATTACTGTATCTAATTTATTTTATATTCTTTATCATTAATAATTTATTTTTTAAAGTTTTACAAATATAATTAATTGCTTATTTATTATTTAATTTTCATATATTATATCATTATCATTATTAATGAGCTAAAACCAAATCAAATTCTGATAGATCTTCTTAAAAATCTTCTCAAGACACTTTCACATTCTCCTGTTTACCATCAATCTCTTCCAATTCATGCATTCACTATCTCTTTATGTGATAAAATTTCTTTTTCGATTTCATATCATCTGTAAATTGTGAATATGATATATATTCCCCATTTATTTTTAAATCTTGATTTTAAAAACTTGTTTCTCTCATTACATGTTCCAAAAGAAATTATATAATATTCATATATACCAACTCTCATACATATACGAAAAACAGAGATTCATGACCACATACAGATCCATATACTCGTATACGGATGTCAGCGTGATTGCTTGAAATTAATCTTCGAACCTGATATTAAATATGCGCGTTTCCATTATTTTCATGAACATTAAATCAATCGTAATAGTTTATGGTCAGATTTATCGCAGACGAAATTATCTTCACCGCTGTGTGTTCGGTTTACCAGGCTGACGTCGGGGGCGGCCGCAGTGATAACTGTTCGCTCGGCTAAATGCAATTTTATGTTAAATTAAATCCCAGTAGTTGACCCAGTTTCAAGTTCAACGAGTCGATCCGCTTGTCTGTATATTAAACGTATAATAAACAACACACACATACATTGGAAAAACGGACAAACATACTGGAGCATCGGGCATGGATCAAAAACGGGTTTTACTGCGGTCTCGTCATGTGTGCCCGGAAAGATATTACCCGGAAAATATTCCATACATACATACGTATATATATATATATATATATATATATATATATACATGTATGTATGTATATATGAACATAAAATATCAAAAAAACCTTTTTTTAAAAAAATAATAACGCGTTATTAGAATTTAGATTATATGAATTAAATATTATTACAGTGTTTGTAGCATGATCAAAAAAGGTTGTTTAATTTATATTAAAACTGTTAAGTAAGTTTGAAAACTGTGGATTAAGTAAGTTTAAAGCATATAAAATACTTCGAAACTCGTTTATTTTTTCCAATGCTTTTTTAAACTTTTTGTTTTTTATTCATTACTCCTTCGACGATTCTATCTTCACTCATTTTTTAGTGTGTTCATTCCATCGTTTTCTTTTATCTTTCATCCACATTTAAGTATATTAATTTCTATCCTCTGTAGCTTTTTCTCTGTTTTTAATATTTCTAGTCAATGTACACAATTCGAAAATAATTTAACATATGTTATTTGAAAATCATTATTCTTCTGATTATATTAGTTTATTATTCAATATTGTCGAAAATGTGTATATAAATGCATACTCACACTCGTCCACATGTAAATTGTTTTTATGCCGATTATGCGAATGCTTATAAACATAAATAAATTTATAAATTCGTGCGTATTATAATATGCGATCGTTTTTTTAAACGATAATGTTATTATATCAGAGACTATCCAGTCCATTCAATTCCACAACTCTGCATATTCTCACGAGCGCAGATAAATCTTCGTGTGTAATAAACATAAAATAAAAACGGGAAAAATAACAACACGACTACTGTTACTGTTTGACCAAAGCCCATTCATACATATCACAACAGTCATTTGTATAATCTAATTCCCGGCACTTAATTTTATTAACAATATATATTTTTATACAACAATAACTTCGAAATGATGCTCTTAAAAAATATGTACGTGCATAAATACATGTATAACCGTGCCGAGGTTTCCATTTTAAATGTTCCGTTGTCGTCGTCGTCGTCGGTTTTTTTTTGTAGTCATCTCTCCATCCCCGTTATTATTGTCGTTCGCGCGCGTATGCCCACAGAAGCAGAGAACGGTTGAAAAAACGCCTGCGGGAAATCGCGGCGAATGTATCGATGTTGCGCTCACACGCGTCCCGGCCTCGTGTTACGTGCATCGACTATTCAACGAAGCAATGGTACAGGTAAAAAAGAACGTCGTCATGTGCACAAGAGCTGGTTTTACGTCCTCCGTTTTCTATTCTATCGAGGGACTCTATTGTTCTGATGTTTTCGAACACGCGAAAGTTTCGAATAACAGCCAGGAACGATGTACGGGGGTGTGTCTCTATCTACAGAGCAACTGAATAGTTTCATCTAGAGTTACCGTAAAATCCACTAGAGATACAGATAATAGTATACACATATAACACAAATTAGAATATGTTGTATCTTTAATAGGAGAAAGGGGAGACATAAAAATAAATTGAAATGAAGCAGAAATTATGATAGTGTCAAAAGAACACGAGAAATAATGGAGAATATGATGTATGATAAAGTCAACTCAATCTACTAATAGAAATATATTCACTTGACTCATTCAAAAAAATATTTGGAACAATATTAACACCTGTTCATTTGTATAGAAGAGACATAGTCACTCAACTATAAAATGGAAAAGAAATTGACAACTTTTGACAATGGAATATTTGATTCTATTCAAGGAAATAAAAAATATTGAGCGAGAAAAATGTAGATATCCAAGAAGTTTTCAAGAAGAAGGACGTAAGAAGCTTTATAAAGACTAAAAGATGAATATAGGTACATTATGTATTAAAAAGAAAATATAAAATAATTAAAAATTATATAAATGGAAGTGTAGAAGAAAACAGCTTGTGAGGAAACCCAAATTTCGAATATTAATAGTGTATTTAATTTTAATATTTCTATAATCAAACGATTTCAAAAATGTAATTATGTGATGAAAAAAAAAATAGATTCGTTTATTTTTCATGATAGTTTGTGACAATTTTCTGTCCATTTTTCATTCGTTTATAGCTAGTCTGTTACAAATTATTCTATCAATTCAACTTTCCACAACTGTACAATAAATCTTCCCTATCTCCTTGCACATGTAAATGCAATCGACAAGAAATTTCCCCCTCGATCAACAAATCCGATTCACCACACGCACACGCACTCTCAGGAAGTCTGGTATTACGTCGTACGTTAAAAATGTACGCTCTTTTATATTACTATGATTATTGTTATTATTATATATATTTTTATGTTCAACTTTTTGAATGAAATCGTATGAACGGAGATTATTTCACGACGATTTGTTTGCGTAGATACGTCGAAGGTAGGGAGAGAACCCTGTAATGTGAAAACGTTGAAATATAAATGAACGTGCGATTGAATTCCCTTACATTGATACGAAATAAACATCGAATGGATTCCGTTTCACATGTCAAACGAAATAAAGTGGGTAAAAATCGAAAACGAGTTTTATTTTTATAACTGAATACGAAGAAACCGAATAACAACCGGTGTTTAACAACAATGATAATAATTTTACTGATTATCGTTACGAGTCTTTTTTATTACATTTAAAATCACGAACGAGTCGAAATTAATGTACAGATATTTGAACAGCATCAGATATCTAACATGTCTGATCGATTTTCTTTTCAGTTTTATTTAAAATGTGAAAATTGATATTGAAATAATTAATTATCAATTAATTTTGTCGATATCGACGTTACTTTGTAACCTGAATCTAATTCTGCGTATTGATACAAATTGAACATAATTACTTGTAAATTTAAATTCATTAAATTCAACAGTCTAGTTATAAATTATCGTTTGTTTCTCAATTACTTTAATTTATTTTTTTTACTTATTATTGCGTCTCGTTTGAAAATGTTTTTATTCGATTCTATGATCAAGTCTTTTTATTTAATTCAATAACGAATAAAAATAATTGTAGCAAAAACAAAACATTGATTTCTCCCTAACGAGTGTGTAGAAGCGTACGCATGTATACACACACGTGTCTTTATATATATATATATATATATATATATATATATATATATATATATATATATATATGTGATGGGTTTAATACAATATCAACGATCGAAAATACAAAAGAACACGAAATGGAAGCGTCGGAATATTTTTATTATTTTTTCCTTTTATTTAAAATAAATCTCGTAACGAGCATTAAAATTAAAACGGAGAAGTTCTCTCATTTTTCAATATTTCTCATACATCTAACGTACGAGCAATGAATAAATAAAATCAGTTTTCCCCGGCAGCGAACGTAACTAATTATATTCCTGTCTATTAAACGAGAATTATTTCAAGTATCTTCACCGGTATATAAATATGTTTTTTTTTGCTCGAGCTCGCTGTGAAGAAGAAATACGACTATTCCCACTTATGTTGATTTATACGAGCGTATGGATACGGAAACAAAGAAATGTACGTCGTTGAAATATACGAGCAGGCGGACGTGCGCTAGGAAGCGAGCAATTAAAGGAGACATAACTATTCATCATAATTTCATTAATTACACGAAAGTCTTAATGAATATTCGAGTGCAATTAACACGTTTCTAAGTAGATATTCGTCGTGGATCGTGCGCGTTAGTCGTCGACGTCTTTTCCTCTTTTTCATACGAATGTTCGTCTCGTGAATAATATTCGTTGCATGTGTGTTCGAGATTCGTGTACGGGTTTTAATAAAAATAAAAGAATTATGCTATTCATATTTAAGTAGCGCATGCACTTAAAAATATTTCAACAGACATGAAACGAAGTTAAATCGAGAAAGATTCAGCATTGTTTCGGAATTATTTTAAACATCACAAAATAAATACTCGAAAAACAATTCTTATATCCTCTTACATTCTTATATAGTAAATAAAGAATTTTTTATCGGAAATATATATTATCTAAAAATTATAAACACGAACGGATTGAATTTTTAAACTTTTCTATAATTTCGATTATAATTCACAAACATCGCGTGATTATATTTCACTACCTGTAAAAAATATTGTATTAATAAACTCATTCGTAACGAAACGAAATGTACAATCAAATCGTAATAAAAATTCATTTCGACGTATCATATTCGTAATCTTTTGTAGAAGATCGAAGGCGAACTTTTTTTATACACCGATCGTAACATGTGTGCACAAACACAAACATCGTCGAACACGCGCTACATAAACAGTATTTTACACAATCGGAACTCGCGTTCGCGTCTACCAGACTCCGATATAGAAATTATCATTTTACCATTTGGTGAATGTTCTTTTTATCTCGGAGTGTCGAAATTATGTTGTATTTTTCGACGATAATGCAGTGGTAAAAATATTATTATACAATTTTTCGAACGTGTGGCTACGCGTCGATGGCATGCGCTTGCGTGCCGTAATTGTGTACTTCGTTTAACATTTCCTCTTCTTAGTTTATAGGATTATTAGACACGGAATAAAAATTTTATCCAATTCGATATTGAGATATTGTTAACAAGTTTTTCAATATACATAAACATACATATAAATATGTATATATATATATATATATATATATATATATATATATATATATATATATATATATGATATTATTTACATTGTTAAGAAAACATTTCTTTAACATCGAAGTTATTTATTCGATTCATAAACATCACATATTATTTTCACATATACATTTGTCAAATTTAGATACTATCTGATGTATATATACATATGAATGTGTGTATATATGTGCGTGCGTGTTTGTATAGTGAAATCATCGTAGTGAAGAAGACAAACAACAATGATTTGTAAGAGAGCCGAGTCTAACGAGTTACGCTTCTTCGAGAGCGTTTTCGAAATGATTATGAAAGTTATTCTAAAAACTTTTCCAATAAATTTTCATTATCCACCCGTAGCTACATCTTTATCTAGAACGAGATTATATCGATTTCATGCCACACTCTATATAAGTAAATATAATGATGAAATATAATGATTAATGAGGAACTCGAATGGAAATTTCGACGTTTTTTTCAATCCGCAAGCGCGCTAGCTTCGTCCGCACGTCGCGCTCGGCCGAAAATCACGTCGTTACCAAGATTCCCTGAAATAAAAACGACAGTTCGCTCCTAATGTGTTGTTGGATGTTAATATTTCTTATCGGTTGACGCGTCTTCTTGTTAATTGAATATAAATATGCTTTAATGAAACGAATTTCCATTCGAAATTTTCTTTCACCTGTTCACGTTTCTCTAAAACACACATACTGGTATGCACATACATTCATATGTGCACGTGTGTTCAAGATCAAAACGAAAAATGAAACGAAAAAGGAACGTTGATTCAAACATTTTTCAATTTAAACGATTCGATCCATTTGCTTCGTTTAAATTTAACAGCATATTTCTTCTATGAGTCCATTAGGTGTTTTTTTGAGTACCATTTATTTTCACTTAATTTTCTTTTTTTCTTTCATAATTTTCTTTATTTTTATATTTCTTATTCGTTTTCTATGTTTATCTTCTTTGTTAATACACACAATTTTATTTTTTCTCTCTATTACTCACACACATGTATGTATATGTATATACAAAGATATATTTTAAACGTTTGTATTGAACCAATAAACAATTTAATGATTTCGTATAATTGAATACTGCTATCGATGTCGTAAATAATATCGGTAGACGTTATTTTCTTAAATTTTATTATATTAAAAAAGGGCGTGTAGAGTGAAAGGAACGCACTTAACATGAAATTTAACGAGCCGAAAACATCAGTTTCACGCTCCGACGGAGTCAATGTTTTAACATAAAATGAGTGACGACAAAGTTATCGTCTGATTGTATATAGTTTATAACATTTTCACTCGCATAAATCAAATATCGAACCGTGCAGAAACAACAAGACGATTTTTACGATCAGTAATGTGGAATGGAACGATCTTCAAACACACATACATATCTGAAATGAAAATTCAACTAAATATTCGTTCTGTGGACAAATGGTGTTTTGTATCGGAAACGAGGACATAAAAATTAATTAGAATTTAATACTATCAGATCGAAAATACAATTTCCAGAGTGAATTGTATGAAATATTTCGAGAGCAGAGAGAATTATTCCTATCTTTCGCTGTAATTTACAATCGATGATTGTAAAACGGAAATGAATCTCTACATTCTTGTTAAAATAGTTTTTTGATATCTGATTAATTCTCTAATTAGTTCGGTTCTTTTCAATCGAAGTGAATTGAAATGCAGGAGTTTCTTTTTCTACAGCAGAAACGTAAAACTTGATAATGATTTATCGATACTGATCGTTTTTCAGTTCATCAATTAATTAATTTATTTTATTTTTAATTTCGCAAACAAACGATACGAAACGACGAGATTCGCAAAGACCTGTCTAGATTGCAATGCCCTTGTCTGCAACTTCGATTTCCACAAGTTATTGCATTAAAATACTTTGTCGTCTTCAACTTTCGCACGGGAAATTATTCGACGACCGAATCTCTCTGAATTGATAATTTGACTTTTCCTTCGTTCCCATCATGTTTTATTCATTTTTTCTGACCACGCTACCGCTCTACGGGAAAACAATCGATGAGGAATGTAAAACAAATACACGGTCATGTTTATATTATTGCCGACTGCTTTGAATATTTATGACTCGCTTAGAAATTCTGCTCTCAACGGTTGCGTTCTGGAATCAGGAAAAACGGACGAATCCATACACACACACATATATATACATACACATATACATATGCATAAACATTCATACATTCCCCATACACTTTTACAATTCGCCAGAGGATTTATTTTCTAAAATTTCATTTTAAGTTTTATACTCGTTTCATATTTAACGTAGCCTTTTATATAATTTCGTCATATTTTAACATATATATATATATATATATATATATAATTTTTTTACTTTCAAACCAAATACATTTTTTAATAATAGATAATTTTCTAATTTTACCTATTATTTATATAAATTGTTATTTTTTTATTTCTTATAAAAAATATTCTTTTAATTTACAATAATTACCATCGCACTATCGCTATGATATAATCTATAACAAAAACTGTTTTTTAAATATGTTAATAACAACAAACATTACTGAAACGATAATAATATAATTAAAACTTTCTTAAAACCTAATACATAAAGGTGAATGTTGTTTAAGTTACGACGACTGAACAATCTTTCATCTTTGCTCGAAGTTTAGAAATCAAAAGGTGATGTTAGATCAACATTCGTTGTAAGGAAATAAGAACAAAGGAAACCGTCAAACAATGTATCATGTTGCACGTACAGTAGAGAAACGATGGTAGTACGAATGATAGTAGTTAGTAGATGCGGTAGATGGTAACGGTGAGAATTTATTTCTCCATGCGTGAAAACGTAAAGGAGATTCGTGAATTTGCATAGGTATTACATCAAAACCGAGTCGGTCTTTTAATTTTCTAAAAGGTGCACAGAGAACATTGTTCTACGGTTGTTTTGGTTCGCGGACGAACGTCTGTGTTTCTCAACATTCGAGTGACGGATCGTCGACTATCTATCTATCTGTCTACGTCATAAAAGATCTTATTTCGTTCTTGTAATTAGAATGTTTCATCGACCATTTGTTTATGTTCTCTCTGTGTACAAGCTAACATTTGTATCTTGTTGACACAGATTAATTTGTAAACGATAGGAATTCTCCTTCTGTGTAAGTTATTTATGTTTTCGATAACATTACGACGACGACAAAAAAAACACACAGTACAAATTTAAAAACTACATACACAAACAAAAACTTTCTCGGATTTTTTTTCTCTTTTCATTATCTAAACAAATGAAGACGACATCGGCGTCGCGACGCGCTGATTCCGATCGATGCTCTTCGTTCACTTTTCTCGAGAGATCCGCAACGCAAACAGAAAGATTCGTGCGCGAACGTGATTCTTATCAGCGTCTGATGGATCTGTCCGATTCCCTAATTGTATCCCAGACCGTGATTGATTGGCTACTGTTTTGTTGCAAATAAGAAAAAGGTAGTTCCGGCAACGTTTTTCTGAACGTTCGGTTCGTACTCGACTCTTGCCTCCCACAGTAAATAGTTACACAAACTACTCATACATACACATTTATATATATATATATATATTTAAATCACTTAATTCGCGGTAATAGATTTAATTTAATTCTACAATTATATAAATTCCTTTTCTTGTAACAATAAAAATTCACTAATTTTTTATATAAATTGACGATTGATAATAAGTAAATAGTGTATATATACATAATATGTTTTGTTGCAAAAATTTCCACATCAAACTCGCATTTTTTCATAATTAAATTCAAAGTTTTCATGTTATTTGAAAAGTAAATTGTTTTCATTCGTATAAATATTTTACGTACATAACGTTAAAAGCACACAAGAATTTCGAATTCTTCTTATTACAACCACAAAGTTTAGTACAAGAAAACCATGTTTATTACATTTTACTCCACGTTTATATTTCAAAAAAAACTCCGTCAAACACGCATCTATATTGTATAAATGTATAACTACGTCTATTCCAAACTGTGTAAGAAATATAAGAAAAAAATTACACAACATCAAATCTCGAGAAAAGTCAAACAACGAACAAAACTTACTTGAATACAAACAAGTACAAAACATGCACACACAGTAGAAAGAAATACATATAAACACACATATATACATACATGCAGAACGACATATATTTCCATCCGAATCTCGACTTTTTCATCTTACGGTTAACGAAAACAGCTTCCACTTCCGGTTCTGTCGTTTTTCGTTATTCACGCTCTCTACACAGTACTCTTTTTTCCTCTTCTGACGAAAAAATCGACGCGAATGAGTAGTAGTGTCACTCGATGTCGAGAGAAGAGCGACGGACGAGCTCGCGCGCGCGCACGCACGCACGCACGCACGCACGTACATCGTGAAGGAAAAATCTCTTTAAAACACGAATTAAACTCGAATCATGAGTTTTACTCCATGTAAAAACGCTCAATGATATCGCATTTGCGCAACGACGACGGTGTTTAATCGTTTCGGCGAGCCGAGTTTCAACTATGTTTTTAAATTACTACGGAATTTATTTTCAAGTGTTTGTGTTTAAATATTCGTATAATGTGGAGGGTTTGTTCATAAAACATGTTTAAAAGCATCGTAACTGTTGAAATCCGAACATATATTCATACTTGTATATATATATATATATATATATATATATATATATATATATATATATATATATATATATATATATATACATACATACATATATATATATATATATATATATATATATATATATATATATATATATACAAAACATAGATTTTTTATTTCATTTCACATAACATTAATGAAAGTATTTGCAAGTATACTTCATTCCTGTTGCATAAATAAATTTTATATAATTGCCATTCAGTAAACTACGTTAGAAGTATAATACAATTTCACTTTGCACTTTGATATAAATATACACACACACATATATAACATGTATTAAAAAGAAAACAACAGATACGGACGTTATAACAATAGTGGAGAGTTTGAAATGGAAATTGGCCTGTCATATAGCAAGAATAAAAAAATTAATGAACAAGAGATGTTAATAATTGAAAACATAGATAAAAAAAGCTCAAGAAGAGAATCATATATAAATGGGATAGACAAAAGAAAATTTATTAAAATGGATTGAAAGAGGAAAGCATTTGATCAGTCAAAATAGAAAGTTTTGGGAAAGGTTTCATTCAAAAATAAAAAGAGGCTGATTATGATTAATATATATATATATATATATTTATTATGAGGAAACTCTCTCATCTGTAATTTTGCAATATATACATTCCTATTTATGATTTTATTTAAATTACTTAATTATAAACATAAAAACTCTTATGGTATTTTTAAAATAATTAATAAGTATTCAAAATTAGTTCACTGTTTTAAGAAAACAAGAGTAAAAAATTAAATAAAAATAATTATATTATCTCTACACAGAAAATCATATTTTTACATCTAAAAAATTGCAATTCTTTTAGAATACTTTGAAAATAAAATAAGGAAACGTTTAACAGTAATACATTTATTCTTTTCCACATAAATATATATATATATATATATATATATATATATATATATATATATATATATAAATACATTGATAAGCTCCGCACATTCACTTATATAATATTTCAAGTCTGCTGTCAAAACGTCAAAAACTTTAATTTTATGAATCATACATTCTTCATGTTTCTGTTGTTATGTTGTAAATTGTGAGCAACAAGCAGAAAAATTTTCAATTTAAAAATATTTCCGGTGAATCAAGCACACGGAACTCACTGAATATTGTTGGTCCATTTATGTTGTTTGTTGGTTGTGTTTAGTATTTATGTATGTATATTACACACATACTTATATATATATATATATATATATATATATATTAAAAAAAGAAAGATAGAGAGAGAACGAGAAAATAAGGAAATGACACGCACTGTTTACAGCAATGAGTACAAATTTGAATAATACTAACCGAAACTGAATATTCGTAACGTTGTCCATAAAATTCACTCGGGTCTTGTCGTTTAACAAATAATCGGGTTCTGGAAAACTGGGAAAGAAAGCGTCGTTGACGACATCCCGTTGTAATTTTCGTGATTGTTCTATTAAAGTTTAACATTGTCGTCGACTCGCTTCATACGTCTTCACTGAATCACACACCCACGTATGTACAAATACATATAAATACATTTGTATATATATTTCTTACATCTGTGAACTTAAAAAAAATTTCTTCTCATTTTTCATATTCCTATTTTTAACTTTAAGCAATCTTTCCACGTATTTCGTTTTTTTTATTTTTGAATTCGAAACGATTCATACATGTACATAATATACACACATACAGTGTTACATAGGAATCTGACTTTTAAATGACATGCATTTTTTTAAATAAAATATCAAAGTCAGTCCCCATATTTCTTTCGTATTTATTTAATTTATTACTCTTCCTGTCTTAAAAATAAATGTTTATATAGCACAAAATAAATATCATTCCCATTTAAAACTACATGTTATATTTTACTCGATGAACATTTATTCTTTTTATTATAATAAAATTGTCATTTTAATTCGTTATTTCTATTTTTTTGTTCCTAAAAATTCTTTTTATGATTTTAACTTTAAACTTTGGTGTACTCATTACTAATTTAAAACTAATTCAGTTAAATATCAATCTTCAAATATAGAATTATTCTTTTAATATAGGTTTTAATTGCTATTGTTTTTATCGAATGTAACTTTATGAAAATAATACGAATTCTATCAAAAATAATATTAATATTTCCTTTCCGAAATTTATAAAGTATATGTGGCCAGTTTAATACAAATAGTTATAACTTTAACGTCATAGATTTTCGATAAAACAATGTACGGAATTGTTAACAACATGATTAGATAAATAACTTATCTTGCCAGTACAAGAGATTCAAGTTGTTCAAGTGACAACTGATTAATGAGTATAACCGATCTTCATGGACATATCTGACAAGCAGATATGAATCTGTGATCTGTTATACTTCATTTCTACAGTTTGTTCGAATTCAAACTCTATATGGAAATTTTCAAATATAAATATTTGTAACATACAATTAGAAACCTTAATTTATATTTTTTTAAATTTTACTTTCATTTATATATAAAGATACAATTAAATTATTTTTCTAAAATATTCATAATAATTTAGACTTAATACATTTTAAAAGAAAGTTTATTATTTGAAGATTTAGAAAAAAAAACTAAAATAACTAAAGACATTTATGTTTTTCGTTTGTCTTGTTTTCATATATATATATATATATATATATATATATATATATATATATATATATATATATATATATATATATAATTATTTCTTTAACAAAACACCCTCATAAAGAATGAAAATTTTCAACGAGATTATTTTTAGTCTATATTAAAGTGTATATATATATATATATATATATATATATATATATATATATATATATATATATATATACAGTTCACGTAAATTACGTTCTTACAATCAAAAGAACTTTCTTAATGAAATTTTAGAGATTAAAGCCGAGGCCGAAATGTAGGAACAGGACAGGAAAAAAACGTCGTCGACATCGTGCAGAAATAACAAGAACTTACGCGTCGGACGATTAAAAAAAGGAAGAAGAGGGCCATTTTAAAATTTAAATTGGACAATCCGATTAACCCGTTGAAATATTTTCAACTCGCGGGACATTTTATACGAAATGTGGAATGGTGAATGGAAGGAAAAGAGAGCGGGAGCGTCGATGTCGACGCGACGACGACCGCCTCTCACTTTGAATTTTAAAACAATGTTTCGCGCGTCCGAAGCTCATTTTCGAATTAACGTTACTCAAATCCAATAACCTAATAATTCAGAATGTCACTTGCATTTACGTGGACAATTCAACGTTGAATATATGACATGTCTGTGTGTAGGCGCTCGACGGATAACGTGGGTGTACATATGGGCGAATGCCTGTCAAAATAGTGAAAATTGTACAGAACGTCTGTCGACGTGCCTTTCTAATAAATTATATATCCTTAAAAGTTGAATGCTGAAATAATAACGGTTTAAATCGATCAATTCTACCAGAATAATTTATTGTGATATTATTTCATTGAAAATAGTTTACTCTGTTAAATAAAGAAAAGAAAAAAGCACTTAATATTATAATTAATTAAACACACTTTATGAAAACATTTAACTGAGTAGATTTTAAGAAATTTATTTCTACGATTTATTTATTGAAACGTCGAATCCACACGCTTTTAATTAAAAATGTACAAAACAGATCTTTTAACATCATTTGATTTTTTCAGTCATGTTTTCTCAAATATACAATTACACGCTCTTTTGTGTGCGTGTATGAATGTAGATATGCCGAAATACAGTATACATGGGGCGCACAAACTCGTTTTCATTAAAAATAGAGTACCTTTATCTTACATAAACATTGTTTTATGAGATAAACGTGAAATTAATTTATGAACTCATTTCACATTAACTTTTATAGACTCGTGAATAAGGATATACGTTTTAACTATGTAGAATTCATGTGCTCTCGCCGATTTCAGCCAGTGGAGTAGTATTTTTTTTTAAAGAGCATTCGTGATGAATATAATGTGAAATTTTAATACTAGTTCTTTTCTCGTTCATTAATCTAATATTATATGTTTTTTACAAGTAAATGTAACATACATATACTTATAAACATTATTTTATAATTCAATACTAGTTTTAAAGCCTGGAATATTTAATATGTTTACGTGTTGTATTTTATCATTAAGTACACATTTTTTTCATTCTGTTTTTATACATTTTTACCATATATATAAATATAAAATTATTACATATATATGAAATTTCAGCCTTTAAAAATTTTCGTTATTTTTTTATGGAACTATAAATATATTTTTTTATTCTACACATTACGTATCATTAGATTTAAATACTGCAAACATTTAGCAATCTGTCTAGCAATTTTGAATTGACTGAAACGAAGGAAAAATAATTTAGCATTACTAAATATTCGCCGAGACACACAGTTCGTTCTTTTTCACTGCATACGTTTGAGAATAGTCGTATAAAAAGCAAATTTAATTTCACCAATCGACGTTCCACGAAGATCGCGTCGTCGCGCACTGACCTCATTTTCACTTAAAATTTTCTTTGTTCGAACTCTTTCTCAATCGATATATCATTTTTTTTCTTCTCGATTCTGTTGTTTTTATCAACGGGACACCGTCGAACGGTTCAAAAGGTCACAAGTAACAAAACTTCCATCGATTCGTATCGTCATTTCCAGCAATGAATACTTTTTCAACGAATAATAGTTTCACAGTGGAACGAACACAGTTTTTTTTCTATATAAATGGGATGTTTAAATATCTAAAAAGTAAATAATTGAAATATTGCTTACCTGATAGTAGAGTTTGACGTTTTTATATGCTGAAAATTTATTTTGAAATCGATCAAGGTTATTTATCACAGTCGAGAAGAAACTTTTATCATTTTATAAACATTTGATTCTTTCATTTTTTAATCATTTCTTTATTTTTTTTCTAATTTCAATTCTGTAATTGTTACAAAAAACAATTGCGTTTAATTATATGACTTGAAAAATATTTTCATAGTACATCTTGTATTTAAATTTTCAATATAAACAGTGAAACAATTATTTTCAATTTCT
Source organism: Neoneuromus ignobilis (assembly GCA_029203775.1). Lineage (NCBI taxonomy): Eukaryota > Metazoa > Arthropoda > Insecta > Megaloptera > Corydalidae > Neoneuromus > Neoneuromus ignobilis. Next base: position 28,717,990 of record CP092095.1, on the reverse strand, counting down.
CTATAAATTATTAATGTAACAAGAAAAACATTCGACAGAATTTAAACCTACTGAATGTTAATATTACTATATTGTATGACAAGCTCTCGAATAATTATACGAAATATCGTGTAAGATATATTTAATTGATGACACGACATCGAGATGATTCTTAACGACGACGAAAGCATCGACGGGTTGTATTAGTTACAAGAGGCTCTGTAACCACGATCAATGCTTCCATCGCCCGTCCTCTGTGTCGTTGTGTACACTTGTTCATAATATGTATACGTTTATGTGTATATATATATATATATATATATATATATATATAATGTGTACATGTGCCAGCACAAAACGAAGAAGACGGGTTTACTACGGCGGTCGCTTTACATCAGACGCAGGTACGACGGCAGTGAACGTCGACGACAGCGATTGTAAACAACCCGCAGATATTTACAAAAGCTACCCTGGCAGCTTTCCTGCACATTGACGCTGTTGCTGTTCACTCTTGGATCGCCAAAGTACACTGTTAACTACAAGTTTGTACAATACATTCAAACACTTCCATGAATACTTACTTACCCTCTCTACGCTCGACGTTCCTCGATTCAATGTGCTTCGGATGTCAGGTTTTAGTTAACCAGCCTGTGTGTGTGTGTATGTGAGTGAGTGTGTACGTCTATATAGTTACATGTGAATGTAACGAATTATTTACCCTGGCACGACGATACAACGACGTACATGTGCTTTAAGACAAAAGTCTGTACTCTATGAGAAACTATGTTTGGCTCTTTCATGACAGGTGTCGACATTAATGTAATGTTCTTTATGTCTTCTTTTTAATGTTATAAACAAATCGATCAAAATAGAACACTAGAGAGAGGTATTAAGTTTTATAATATTGCATACATTTATTTTATTTAGATAAATTGATCTTTCTAAAATATAACATGTTGTGAATATCAATAAAGAAACGAATTACGAATCACCCTCATATTTCTATAAAAAATCTTATTTTAGTTTAAATTTTTTCAAACGAAAACACATACAGCTGGATGGTTATGAAAATACGTGTATATTTTGTTGTATGTGCGTTGTCGTGTGTATAATTCGTTTGACGAGTACGTATGAAAATTTCAAATAATAATAATAATAAAAAAAAACTCCAACATTTATTTACTTACACCCAAGACACACATACACAATAATACAAATAGTACGTTTCAAACACACGTGCTAAAAAGTACAATTTTATGAAACGAAAAGTTGCAAGGCAGGACAATGCGTGTTCGCTCGCGTGTGTGCAGTACAAGTTCGGTCGGTGGCTAGGATGGTAGGCAGGTTGGTTGGTTGGTTTGTTGGTAGGTGAGCAGGTGGCCAGACCGAAGGATGAACGTACGAGAGGTAGACAACTAGGTAGATAGGTAGTCAGGTAGATCGGTAGGTAGGTGCGTAACGACACACTGAGTGAGTTATATGAGATTAGTTTGTCAGAGTGACGCAGCGTTAAGGTAGTGTCGCTACTTGCCAAATGACAGTCAGGAGGGCTATTGTGGCATGAACAATGGGGTAGTTGGTTCCGCTCAGATGTGAGGAACCTTTTATTGTAGTGGCAAGCGAACCGGTCGCCCTGTATATCTGTCTGTCTGTCCGGCTGTCGGTCGCTTGGATTTCATCTCACTTCGTAAACGTCGGCGAACGCCGATTCGTCGTCGAAAGAGCGACGATTTATATACGTGTATCCAGTAAATGAACGTGATTTGAGCAGATTAAACAATTAATTAATTCGTATCGTGATGGATGCGCCATTGTATCAGACATTTTTCTTCTATATTTATCTTTGTATCTATATACGAATTCGATTGTGGGATTCAAAACGTACGAATTCATTTTGTTCTTTAAGCACAACTCCAAAAATTTGCTATTCGATTCAAAAATTTCATTTTATCCTAGAAATATTATCGTCTCGAATAATATTTCCATTCTTTGATAAAAATGTCCTATCAATTATATCTATAATTTATTTTATGAAATTTAATTAATTACAAAAATATACAATATATAAAATTCTTTCATTAATTAAAATTAATATCCGTCCTTGAATTAAGTTTCATTTTTTGATTAAAAAAACTGTAGAATAATAAACAAATTTTTCAGTACAATCAACTCTATAAATATTTTAGAACATAACTCCTTTTAATTAAATTGAAAAGTTTTTTGCGACGAGTTGATAGAATACAAGTACTGTGAAATTTCGTTCGTTGTATAAACTTTTCGTTAAGAAACAGTCGTGGTCTTTGTTCATCCATTGAATTGTCGTGAGTTCGAAACGGTGTGCGGTCTGCTGCGAAACAAACTGGATACGCACCGAACATATTCAATTCTCCTCGCACGTTCCGCAACGTTCATTTCTGGTACATTTACTTGTTCTTTCTATATTTGTTGATTTTTAAATATCAATTAACTATAAACGATTATCATTACTTTTTTTTAAAGATACAATAATTGTTCTCTAAGTATGTTCATGTATAATATAGAACTTGAAATACACTTAATTACAAAAATAAACATACGTGACACAATTGAATCATATTCGATACAAAATCAATTAATTTATCGACCAATTATCATCCATCAAACGAACAATACTATTTATGAAATTGATTGACTGATTATATGAGGTTTAGGGTAAAAGGTACATCAAACCAATGTATCCAACCAAATATATGTATACATAATTTGTCAAATGATAATTAATAACTGTTCTATAGGTATTTATATTACATTGCAATTACAGATATTGTATGACATTATATTACAATCACTAATGCAACTAGTGATGTATCTCACCGTGAAATAAATTATTTTTCGCATTTATTTTTGATAGTAGTGCAATTTTTCAGTTTTTACGATGATGTTGATTAAACGATTTCGATTAAACCTTAGACATTTTTGTATACAAAACGTATAAAATAAATAAATTATAATAACTGCAAATATATGAATTAAAGAATATATTTTTCAACTATTAATATGATAAATATTTCTTTAATGCATATCTATGCATATTTAAATTAAGAACATTTAATCACAAATATTTTCACTTATAAATATAAAATTCATATAAATCTATTAAAAATTTAATCTCAATGAATAATAATGTATATATGAATTTGTGCTTGCATAGACGTATGCATACATACTTGTATTTAATTTTTTGTATATGTATCGTATATGTAGAAGTAAAAAAAATATTAAATTATCATATTTATTATTACAAAAGTGAAAAGTTTGAAATGGATTGATCATGTAGCAAAATGGGAAGTTCATCGATGGACAATAGAAGTAATTGATTGAAAATCTAGATCGACAAAAATTCCTAAGAAAAGATCCATAGATAGATGGGACAGAGAAATAAGAAAATTCATCGGAATTGATTAGAGAAGGAAGACATTGGATCGATCGAAGTGAAGTGTTTTGTGGAAGACCTTTATTCAACAGTGGATTAAAAGAGGGTAATTATTATAATGATATATACATATGTATACATACATAATTTTATATATAGTTGCAAATATGTGTTTGTACGCACATTTATGTATGAACTTGCAAACGTAATGTATATTAAATTAATTTCTATGTAAATACGAGCCGCGCATTTAATAAAATGCAAATGGAAAACAATCACAGGAAAATCGCATCTTTATTACGCACTCGTATATTCAAATTGTACATAAAACGCCAGTATAAATTTGACCGAAATGCAGACGATAGTGGAATGACGACCGGCGACAAATAAATAATTTAAAAAACACACACACACACAAACGAACGGACGAATGTATAGGGATTATTAACATAAACAATAAAAGGGTCCGCGTCGGGAACGTCGTATTTTACACAAAGTATGACATATTTTCGATGACTGTGTGTATCACGATTGTCGTATGTCCCTCGACACGCACCTGGAAATTCGTGCAAATGCAATAATATGTACGAGCAGGACGACACAAAACCGTTGCTAGCGACCGTTCGAAATGAAACGCACGTATAACGAGACCATTTTGACCCGGGACTCACGTTTCGATGCTTGTGTATGTGTGTACTTTCTACAACAGGACATTTGTCGTATCAAACATATATAAATATATATATATATAATTCTATAATCAGAAAATATCTGAAAGAATTACATTATATCAATATTAATAAATCATTAACATCCACATAATATGAAAATATTATAAAGCAAACAAACACCTACAAATCTTTAATTGAAAATAACTAATATCTTTTCTATTTCTTTCAAATAAATAATGTCTCGACAAAAGAGAATTTTATTTATTGGTAAATAATTAAAATGTCATTATGATTATCTGTATTAATTCTTTTTGTTTGTACGAGTATTTAAATTAAACAGATTTTAAAAATAGAATTACATATATATTTATAATCTACGTCAAAGATATTTTATTACAATTAAATAAATTCAAATGCGTATTCTGTCGAATCGTTTATTGTGAAAGTACACGCACGATTGTAAAAACAAATCAGTTAATAAATATTTATTTGCAAAAAATAAACTGTCGTGTTTCGTATTGAAACTACGAATCACTTGCCCGTTCGAACGATCACGAAACGGAAAACGGAAAGAATTCGCAGAACGGTCGTTATTTTTCCGAAAATGACTTATTTTTTTCTCTACTACGCACGGTCTAAAGTTTAATCGGATTTCATTCGTGTTGATACGGAACTATGTGTAACATTTTAATTTGAATAAATTTCAACAGTCGAATCGGAAAAGCGGTTAAACAAATATGTAGACAGTCCAGTGGCGAAAATAAATGTATGCGAAATCAGTTAAATGGAATTAGTCGGACTGGCGTTACAGAAAACCGTACGTTACTTATTATTGCGTTCTTGTATTTAACATTTTGGGTATCTTTTTGAAAAACAGCCGGACGAAAATCGAAAACCAACTAGTTTTCTAATAAACTCTTTTACAAAGACACTGTTTCGGATAATTGCATGTTTCAAAATGGAACACGACGACGTCGATGAGACGAAGATGAAACAGAAGACAGAAAAAACAACAGTTCCGAGATGTACAGAACGCTTCCGTACTGACAACGATGGCGCTGAAACGTTCTGTTATTGTTCCCTTTTATCCTTACATCGATCCCGTTACGTCCTTTAGCACGCGCACACCCCTTTCGTCGTCGTACTTCGTTAGTTTCACAGATCCCCGGAGGGACGCGCCAGCTGCTGTCTCTGACAAATGCACGAATACATTTGAATACATTCCCGTGACTCGTACTGACGACGGTGTCCAATTTCAACAGACTTCTGGGACCCGGACCGAGTTAACGGCGACATGTCCCAACGTGTGTGCACGATGGATCAATGAGTCGACCATTCCATCATAAAGTTCGGAAGTTATTTCAATTTGGATTGAATTTATCTTAGAAAAGTGTACATACACATGTATAATCCCCCCTCTCTCTCTCTCTCTCTCTCTCTCTATATATATATATATATATATATATATATATATATATATATATATATATACAAATGTATGTATGTTTAATTAAATAAATTCAGCAATCTGAAAATAAATACTTCGTTGATCGTAAACTTTGTTGTAAAACTTTTGTTCTGTTGTTCAAATTTAGAATACATGAATAGTGATATTGAGGAAGGTTCAAAATCTATTGTAAATCTGTCGATTCGTCTATTAAAGAAATATTTATACACTTGTAATGTAGTGAAGTGAGTTTAATAAAAAAAACGTGTTACGTACGCTTTCAGCACAAAAGCACCACGCATTGAGTTTGGGTTTGATCGTCGGAGATCGTTTATGTTCTCAAAGTCGAGCAAACAATTTCATATTCATTCGAACCTTTCGTATACCCTTTCACAACCTGCACAAACACACACACACATACATTGACCAAAATGAATTCGATACAAGCTCACATAGTCATCTACGTTGTACGACTCGTATCCAAGCCGTCGTATCACTTTGATCGCAGCAAAACCCGCGACCGCCGAATACGATAATCCGATGTCCTTGTCGCCACCACAATAATCTCGGCACGCGCCGGTTCCGAACTCTGCGGTGAATTATTCACGTGAGGACCTCTATAAAATTTAAATACGCGCTCTTGTTGAATTTTTAAGCGCAACGACGTTTGTCCGCTTCCAGCTTTCATTTAACACGCGAATTAGCTAATACGGCCGCAGTCATAGTCGCGCGCTTCCGACACTCTATTCAACCTGTATTAGCTGATGTTTTTCGATGTACATTATTTACAACTCGTGTTAAATATTCATGTGTAATTCGCCACCGTAACGATTTATTATTAACGACGAATTGATTCCAATATGAAACGCATGCGGAACGGTTTTTTCCTCTACCGTCGATCCTGTTATTGTAAATGAGCGCGTAGGAAAAATCAAAATGTATATTTTATGAGTATTGCGTATAAAATTTATAATTTTACACAGAGTTTTAGGACGGTGTAAAAGTTTTGTCGTTTTTTTAATGGACGAGTACAAGAGAATTTAGCACAGCACGATAAGAAAACGATTTTATGGTTTAATTAAAATTTCTCGATTTTGAAAACTCGTAAGAAGAACAAATTTAACTAAGACTTATTCGGGATAAATATTTTACATTTTTAAAATTGTTCATTTTCAGAAATGTATATAATATTTTCTTTTCGAATATTTTTTATATTTTAAAATTTTAAAATAAGGACCTGTCAATTATTTAATACAAATCAGATCGAGAATTATTAATTTTTCCTATCGTTCGATTTTTGACACATTGACTTAGGAAAAAAATAACACAACAAACAGACCGAAAAATGGCAAAACTCAAAGTACCGCAATGTTTGAAAATCAAGCCAGTATTTCATTTCGATCCGATTTGTGTCATTGTGAAAAGAGCCATAGTCGGTTGATATTTTCGGTATAGAAAATCCAGAGTTAAACAGTACTAAATTACAATCGGTCAGAGCGCATTTGCGTTTTCGATTCGACGAAATTATGAAAGAGAGGCAGACGAATGGCTGAATCGTGCGCAGTGACTAGTTATCGCTATAAAATTTGATATATCCGTCCATTCGTTCATTTTGCGGTTCTCCCTTCTGTCTATGCATAAAAATGACGTACATCAAAGCGTAGAATCAATGAATTTGTTTAATAATTAAATCTATCATTTACAGTTCAAACGAAATTCATAAACGTACATTTTTTTCCATGTAAACACAACGGTCAATGTATGTCAACTCACATTAATATTAATTCGCGGCACTCGTTTTACGTCACGATTTTTTTTTAATTATAGTGAAAACATGTTCGATAATTCGACTCGGCGTAAATTAATTCTACAGCTTTTACAACATTATAATATATTTAATATCATTGCTGAATTTATGTAATTATTGTATTGCCGATTCGTTTTAATAACTTTTAATGAAACAGACTGGAATGAATAAAATAATTTCTGTATTTATTGATAACAAACGGTGAATTAAATTCCACCAAAATCGTGTAGTTTGTAATGGATAAACCGACAATTTTCATACGTGGGGAAACATGACTAAATTACAAACGTTGTTAATATACAAAACTGTAACAAAATATACAATTTTATCAACAGATAGAACGCTATATGTATTTTTATTAAAATAAAAAGATATAAAATTTAATCATAGAATTAAAATTTTATTTTTGTACGATTTTAATTTTTAATTAATTTAATCAATATACAACGTAACAGAAAATATTAAAAATTAAAAATTCATAAATAATTTTTACATCATTTTATCAAATATTATTATTTACTTCATTTATTCGTACGTGTGTGTGTGTGTATAGGAAGAAAGAGAGAGAGAAGAGAACATTAAACATCAGAGATACTTCGTTTGTATGGTTATCCTACGCAGGTAACTTCTGAATCTCACAGGTAAATATTGGAGGGGTGGAAATGTAAACGAATTTAATTATTAACGTCTACACAAAATTAGAAGCGGAAACTCGACGGGTGTGAATCCAGAGGGTGGTAAGTTGTGTACAAGCGAGATAAAAAGATCGTATTGTTCGTTAAACGAAATTAGTGATCTTTTCTAACGGTCGTTTTACGATGACGATATCGAACAATTGAGTTATGCGTACGGTTTAATATATAATAAATGAATGATAAAGACATTGTACACACACACATATATATATATATATATATATATGTGTGTGTGTGTGTATGTGTGTGTGTACACACACAACAAATGTAGTTTCATTTTATATACAATAATAACCTTTACAAATATAATAAAAGATATTAAATAAATAAATAGGGATTTAAAAGTGGGAATAAAAATCTAAAATTTCGTACACTAATCAAATTACATCTCGTGTTAGTTGAATGTTTATTTTACAATTCATTTTTTATATTTTTCAATATTCAATAACATATTTTAAATGAAAACAGTTTATAAGTTTTTTCTTCTTCTTCATATGGCCTGTTTTTCTTTAACGTCAATTACCTTTCCATAGAGTGAATATTATTTTCAATTTTCAGCCTATCTTTTAAGTAGTGTTCCAGATTATCTTTTACTTATCAACTTTTGATTCGTTACTATCTTTGATGTTCTTTCATCTGATATTCTTTTGACATGAATTTCCTATTTTTTACATACATTTTCGAGGCTTTTGACAGTTTTATAAGTAATTTGATGTTTTCTCACAAAGTAGGTTACTAGTTTAGCTGAAATGATTTTTTTGTCAACTTTCTCTGGTCTAGATCCATCATATTTTGCGTATCAGAAGTACTTCGAGTAATATGTACCTTTTTACAACACACGATGGTCTTACATGAGCAGTAGCTAAAGACCTTACACTAGGTTTTTCTCTTAGATTACTCATTTATCCCCATATAAGTTAATGGTAATTTTAATCTCTCTCTCTCATTTTTCCTATATATATATATGTGTGTGTGTGTGTGTGTGTGTTTATTTATGTTTATATTCCAGTGCATTACATTTGTAAATAAAATCGTGCCCGATTAGTTCGTCGCTCGAAATAAATCCTAAATATAATCTCGGGCGTGTAAAATAATACCCACTTTTCGTGTATCTTTTAATTGGAATCTCTTAATGAGATGTTGGTCTTCTTCTAATTGGCCCGTTCGTCTATATGAAAATTGTTTATTTCGTAACCAGCGGCGTGCGGTTTCAGTGCCGTCACTCGACACATCGTTCTTAGTTAAATGTGGAGAAGTCATATCCGACGCTACAGCATCCGGAACCGAATCGCATGCTGGCTGTTTAAATAACACGCTTATTAGCGCAGATGTAGCATATAATTAGTACAAGTTGCGAGATGTTAACTAGAAAAATATTGTTTGTAGTATGTTGTGTAAGTTGCGTCTTAGTTGTAATTATTTGCTCGTTCGTTTGAATTACGCGTAATTGAACGATAATTGATATTAATATGTGAAACTGGAATTGGATGTGTGTCGATTTTAATTCTAAAAAGGAATATTTTTTTTCTTTAAGTCTGTTTTAATTTTAATGATAATATCACTTTAGATATTGCGAGAAGATTCATCAAAATAATGTCATATATGCACATACACGTTTCCGTATGATCATCGAACGTCGTAGTTATTATCGTAAATTTGTATTTTTTTTCTTTTACTGGAATGAAATCCTTAAAATCCACATAACGCGCAAATATAAATATACAACGCGCGCGAACACACACACACACGCATACATATACATGACGTAAAAGATTACAAGATACGTTTCGAATGAATACAAATTTATGGATATGTTCATAAAAGCAGAGGAATGTACACTATACATATTTGATAATGGCGGCAAGCTATTTCGTAAATCTTTAGCGGAAAATCTTAAAACCAAAGTTGTGTTCGCCATGCACGTCACTCTGCGGCTATGAAATATTTTACGCATATTACTTATTTACAGCCGACCGACGACGATGACGGGGTACCACGATTTTTTTTTAGACAAACTAGATGAGAGTGTTTGCGTTGACTCTTGCATACAAACCTACTTTGCACACACACACACACACACACACACACACACACACACATATATATATATATATATATATATATTTGTATATGTATATTGAGATTTAAATATAATCAATAATACAAATATTGTTTCTAAAAATTTCAATTCTAATATAAAAAGAATATCTAAAAGAAAATATACAAAATATTTATATTGAAACAATCATGTATTTTAAAAAAAAATATTATTTGTAGTATTATATCAATTTATTGTATAAAAATAGCTAACATTTTTAATAACATACACACACACACACACACACACACACACATATATATATATATATATATAAGTATGTATGTATGTATGTATATCACCCATCATCACCATCCCTCTATCCACTATTGGATGAAAGCCTTTCTTAGAACTTTCCACTTCGACTAAACTAATGCTTTTCTCTTTCAGTCTATTTCGACAAATTTTCTTATGTCTCTGTTCCATCTATTCATAGGTCTCTTCTTGTACCTTTTGATATATCTATGTTCCCAATCAATAATTTATATTTGTACATATATAAAATATGATTTTTAATATTAAAAATAATCTTTTAGAAATCTTGCAAATGTTTCGAAACTTTGTCAACCTTTTTATTTTTCAATATAGAATCAAGATATTTCTTAGATTGAATCACTGAAATATCAAAGACTTAATCTGCTTAAAAGGAACATATACAAACATATTCTCCAACCAAACATCTCTGAAATACGAAAATATATGCATCACATATCGATCGTATAAATATTATATCAGTTTTCGAACGTCATAAAAACACTATTAAAAAAAGTATGAAAACAATCATCGATATTAATAACATATATTCGAGGGAATATATAACGACTGAATAAAAAAAGAAGACAATTCCATTAATGGCACCGCGAAATAAAAGCAAGAGCAATACTTCAAACCGTACGCATATCTATTCATATGTAAAAGTTTTTTTTTCGTCTTCTGCCGAGAATTTTGAACAACGACAATAAAAATGTCGTCACATGACATCTATACGTTCTAACGACAATCAAACCAGCGATATGGAAGACCTCTATCGATATTTTCCATTTATTTTTCTTCGGTATTGTCTTCTTTACTTTGGTCGGAAAACTTTCGCTGGTTTCCAATCTTATTGGTTCAATCATGTATATATATATATATATATATATATATATATATATATATATATATAAAGTTCATTCACATTTATAATACAAAGTATGTTCACCCACACATTATAATAAATATATGAGCATAAAATCTAACATTACTTTTTTCCTCAAATATTGACATAAAAATTAATATATTTCAATATTTAAACCAATATTAATTGAATAAAGAATTAATAATATACAATAGTGAAAATGTTACACTATTAAGTGTCACTAAGTTTTTCTTACTCAATATTAACCAATTATCCATTTTCATTAAATATATCTTATTCAATTTGTCAATCGAAATTTAAACGAGATTCATTATTTTCACTTATTTGTATAGTACAAATAGAAAAAATTATTGAAAAAATACGTTGATTTAATAAACTAAAAGCTTAAAGACTACATTTGATATTAAAACAGAATTTTCTCTAACCATTGCACTTCCTAATTCGTCATCAAAAATATTTCTTAATCTTTAATATTCTTATAAAAAAAATTTTACAGCCACCATTTCTTATATCACCTTTGACAGATTAAATTTATTGGAATTTTTATTAAAAAATTGCTCAGATTTTTATTTATTATAAAATAATTTTGAAATGTTATAACTAACATTGACTTTAAATCCAGATTTAATTATATATATAATAATTAAATCTCGTACATATATATATATATATATATATATATATATGTACGAGTATATATTTGAAGAGAAATATAGAACGTACGTTAGTTATTCGACCGCACGAATATCTCATACACGAAAAAAAGTGCAAACAGTTCCATAAAAACGGAACTACGAAAACAACAATCAACATATATCGCATTTTACTTGTCATAACTTTCTGTTTTCTCGCTCACCCCACTTCTATTGTGTACACACGCGTGTGTATTCGTATTGTGCGTGAACGTGTATGAGTACGTGCATGAGGACAGACCGTTTCGATGAAACGGGCATCGAAGAAAAGGAACGAGTAACGGCCGAGATGGTAAACGTTCTTTTTCACGTCGTCGTAATGATATGAGAAACCGGTGTATAAGATACGAGTTTGTATTGTTGCCTTTATATATTTTACGTTACCACTTCAACATTATATATCGGTTTTCATTTTTACGGTACGAATGGCTGTTATTTCGCCGCCGCGACCGGTTTCACTTTACAACGGCCGTTAATGTATCTACGGAGCGAGAAAACGAGTAAGAAAAACGAAACAAAAAAGTGATAATATAGAAGATTGGCTTCCGACGTACATATGAACGGTGTTACTCTTAGCACGTGTCACACCTATAAAATCCCTTAAAAATTTATATATATATATATATATATATATATATATATATATATATATAAACGGTGTTATTTTCATCATATCATTCGTATCTAACATTCGTTAAGAAATTAACATCTAAATTTTGTAAAATGATAATTGATTGATATTACACAAAGCTTTATTTTTTATAACCGATAATCATTCATCGGAAAAACACCTCTCTGAGATTTGTTCTCGATTCCGTACTCTAAAATAACTCGCAGGACATTTTTTCGTCGAAAGTGTCATTCGAGCACGTAAAACGAATTCCACGGATTCCATAAACAGAAACAGGCGACGCGCGAGTGTGGAACGAGGGCATGCAGTAATAGGAATGTAATTATCCTGACTACTCGATGTGACGTTAGCTATGAAGTTGGAGGTAAACAAAAACCTTCGGCAATTTTTCTACGGATTACGTCCGTCCTTTTGTTTGGATTAGATTACATTCTATTTGCTTAGGACGACGGAAATAAATAATCGGATTTAAGACCGAACCGGTTCTATATTTTAACGTATTATACATAGAAACGTATTATACACAGCAGAAGAACGAACGAGATTTTTTAATTGAAAAGTTTCAGAATAAAATCCCATATGGAAAAACAGTATGAACGTATAGAATCAATGGTCTTAATCTTTAAAACATAATTATCATTTGACTACGTACAAGAAAATTACAGATGATCAATAATTTTCTCTAAATTAAGATCGATATTTTTTGTGGGGTAAAAATCACATAACAAAAACAAACAATGGAAAATAACATCCATCACACACACGTTATACGAAATAATATTTTACTTCCTTAGTTCGTACTGTACGTTACAAATTCAGCTCTCTTACAAGCATCTATTTTTAGTTTTTTTTTCTTTCTTCTCGTTCTACTCTATTTTCTTAGAGAACGACGTCGTCGTCGTGTTCGCCGGGGTCTCACTACAATGTTTGACCGGAACAGGAAGCTAAGCTCCATAGTACGCGTCGAGGTAACTGCGAGTTTTAGCGAGAAGGGAAATAAAAGAAAATTCCGGAGACGTTTCTCGTTGTTGAAGATAATTTTCCACGTATATAAAGAAATTTTCCGCAAATATTACATACTACAATCTACTTACATGCCCATCCGCCTGTCATAACCATATATATATATATATATATATATATATATATATATATATATATATATATATATATATATACTAGTGTTTCTACAGTTTATTTGTCACTATATATATATATATATATATATATATATATATATATATATATATATATATATATATATATATATATATATATATATATGACTTATAACTCAATTATATAAAAATAAATCTACAACTTTAAAAAATGTATACAGGTGTAACAGTAACATCCAATTTAATAATTTTATTTATCTAAAGGTAGTGAATTTTTCATTTAATTTTGAAATATTATTGAATTTTATTATCATTATTAAAAAAAGAATAAGTTTTTAAAACATAAATAAATTACTAACCCAAATCTATAAGATATTATAGAAATGATCAATAATTACGATGCATTATAAAATTTTTAGATTTTTTAATACAGAGTTATGACTGATGAAATAGTCATTGAAATTTGCACAAGCTTAAGTATAATGAACATTAAGTAACTATTGAACTTTTATATCTTATGGTATTGGGGTGAAAACTCTTCTGTGTTTATATAAATTTGTGATAATTTCAAAACAAATAGTACTGTTTGTAGAACTTATATTTTTCGTGTTATTTAAATTTAATATTTTTTTATATACATTAAATTATATATATATATATATATATATATATATATATATGTTGAAATGTAAAGAAAAACAGTCTTGTTTAAAAAAAATAATAGCAAAAAAATAACTCAAACTCTAAACAAATCTCTAAACTTTGCAAGCATCTTGCATCCACAAAAAGGTCAATTTTCGTGTGACCATTTCGTATACTAAATAAATATTTTTTAACGCGGCTCGACGAGATACACACCAATCTCAACTATTGTCACAAAGATCTAAACTAACACATACACACGAAAAAGGTAAAAAAAAATGTGTTGTGAGAAGAAACGTTTGAAAATAGTTTTATGTTTGTTCGTATAAAAACGCGAATCACGAACCGACCGGATTTCGAACCAATAATTGTAAATATCTCCGTTTATATAAATCAAAGTCTGCATTTGGCAGCTAATAATCACGTTTAAAAAATATTGGATATTGTTTTCGAGAAATGGGTCAGAATCGTTTGGTCCTATCAAAAAAAAACAATTTAAATCATTTATATATATATATATATATATATATATATATATATATATATAAAGTGGAAATATCTCAGGAAAACATTTAAGAAGAGCCAATAGCGTTAGATGATACTTTTGTCCAGCAGTGAGCCAATATAAATTTTGATAATGATATATATATATATATATATATATATATATATATATATATATATATATATATATATATATATATATATATATATATATATGCAAGGAAAATAACTCAAAGACAAAGATGTATAATAATAAAAATAATATTTGATCAATTGAAAGTTGTGTCTATATTCTGTCAGTTTTGTTATTAAATTATTTCTTAGTTAATTTAATCTATTGATATATTTAATGGATTATTGTACAGAAAACTAGTAAATTAATAAATCAATAAATGTAATTTATTGAATATCTTATATAGTTCTATATAAACATCACGTAATATAATTATATGATTAGAAATTTTAAAAAGTACTTTTTTCATTAATGATACCTATTTTTAACAATTTTTTATACATATTAAAAAAAACATTCTGTACCAAAAATAAATACCTTTTTAGCTAATGGACATACATCTCCGTTAACGAAAAACTACTTGCAGAATAAGATACTCAAATATTAATAACCTTTTGATATTAAGTAACGCACTTAAACATAGACATACATATACACACACTATATATATATATATATATATATATATATATATATATATATATATACTCATTATCGTTTTCATAAAATCCACGCATCTGTGTAAACGAACCAGACAACCAATCGCCTTAAAAGCGTACACCGATCGTCATGCAACCAAGGAAGAAAAACTGTACCCAATAACCATCATTTCGTCGTTCTTTGATGGTTTTTCCATCACCGTTTCGTAGTTCAAATTCTTTTTCGACGACAATGCTTCTAACACGTACATACATAAATACACGAAATATATTCGTTTTCGTTGTGTTTATAAACGTGCTAATAGCAACGAAAACGAACATGTTTCGTTGTAAATAACGGCGGAATATGTAATAATTATCAGACAGATACCGGCTTATAATAAATGT
The DNA here is from genome assembly GCA_029203775.1 of Neoneuromus ignobilis. Lineage (NCBI taxonomy): Eukaryota > Metazoa > Arthropoda > Insecta > Megaloptera > Corydalidae > Neoneuromus > Neoneuromus ignobilis. The sequence continues at coordinate 28,702,097 of CP092095.1, read as the reverse complement.
ATTCGCGTCTATTTTTTTCCGGTATCTGACTGCGTTTTATTGTATTTCGGCATACACGACGCTCAACGACGTGTCTTATCTCACAAAGCTAACAAAGTAAATTCCCTGCAGTAACATGACTCATCGTTTGGCAACTGTAACTAGTGTTTCTTACATGAAACAACTACAGTTAGAGCAAAGGTTCTACACAAATACTATAAATCAGTCTCAGCTTACAGCCGCAGGAAAACGAAATAGTGCATATACATATATACACATTTATATTACATATATATATATATATATATATATATATATATATATATGTTTGTATGTATGTATGTATACATGTACTCGTATTTCGCCAGCGGTGTACATTTCTGTGGTATCTTAAACAAGGCTTACATATTTCCGTTCAATTGATGATTTCGAAACAGTACAAATTAGTTCTGTTGAAACAGAATCGTTAAGATCTCCAAATAACACATCATATATTATGTCTTGTTTATAGTAAATTTGAAACTTGAATTCGAAACCGAAAACTGATGAATAAAGTATAGTCAGATATGTAGAAACTTTAGTTATATTATATATATATATATATATATATATATATATATATAGGTGTCCCATTATACTCATCACCGTTCAAAAAACATGATCACTCAATCAAAAAAAAAATAAATAAAAACTATTTAAAAACTAAGCTGTGCACTCCTGATGGGACTCTCTCTCTCTCTTTATACATATATATATATATATATATATATGTGTGTGTGTGTGTGTGTGTGTGTGTGTGTGTGTAAAGAAAGAAGAGAATAACAATCGAAAAAATTAAAATCTAAAGGACATTTAACTCTAATATAATTGTTTTAAATTTTAATACCAATAAAAATATGTTTTATTAAAATAACACATCGTTATTTATGTATAAAAATGAACATATGGATTTTTTAAAATTAAACGAGAATATTTTTCCTAACAACCTAACAAATAACGTCGAATATTTCTTTATAAAGTTATCTGGAGACTTTTAGTTTATCTAACGACGAAAAAATGTCCGAAATGTGTTCACTTCTAATAGAAATATATTTCAATTTGATCCTCGTCCAAATATTCTCTTAAAAAATGTATGAAAGTTTGTAATATCATGTGTGTTGTAAAAGTATATATATATATATATATATATATATATATATATATATATATGTAGGTATGTATGTCTGTATTAACATGCATATATATGTATATGTACATAAGATAATATACATTTTACAATTTCGCCTCATCGCTCCATCATTTGTCACCATTTTTCACATTATTTTCGGCTGGATCATCATTTATATCTATTTAGAGGCACATTCCATTATGTGCGCTAAAATGAAATTTTATAGTATGAATAGGAAACCCAATATCAACCGACGAACCACTCGGCTGCTGCTGCTGCCGGGCTTTACTTTTGTCGGCGTTGATTAATTTCGTACATGACGAAACAAAAGATACGGAATAAATCAATCCTTTATACATATATATATATATACACTACTATACACATACAAACACAAATACAAAATATTCGTACAGATACTTATTTCTGGAACGTTCACTCCGTCCGCCATATACGGTTGTGGTCCACTGATTTTGCGTTCAATTTATTTTATATGCGAAGAAGAACCGGGCCTCGCTCACTTTTTCCTTCTTGTTATTTACTGTGCATGTTCTACTTGATGTTTTACATCACCCATGTAAAATATCTGCTCTGTTGGTCGCGTGCAGTTCTCTCAATAAATTCTCATCCGAATAGTAGTTTTTGCTCCTATAGTAGTTTAAGTACAAAATATACAAGGATACACGCAGCACATATACAACACAAATAAACGTACAAACATCGACGAATGTATATACACTCAATTTATATATATATATAAACACAAACGAAGATTGAACGGTAGCCATACTTCATTCGTCATCGTCTCCAATTCGTGTTCAATGGGTCGAGAGATCGAATCTTTATTCAAAATAAGTTGTTTGTTCTATCAAAATATTTTAAATAAGCACAAACTTTACGATTTAGTAAGAAATGTTCTAATTTTTTATAATAAAATAAAATTTATAATTAAATATTTGCAATGAAGTACAAAGTTCAGTAATTAAAAAAAATAAATTATTAAAAGGGCACCAAAAATATATTTTGAGAAAATGTATACATATATATATATATATATATGAAACTAGATATATAAAATTTCCAATATTATGATTAAAATTCTCAATTGATTTTTCTTTTAAAAAATACGTTCTATTAAAAATCGTTTTTGAAAAATCGAATTTTAAAGAAAACATCATATTGCGTTAATAAAAAATTTCTATCTGTATCTTGTTTATTTTATAATAATTGAATAAATTAATTAAGAATTATTTTTTATATTTAATCATAATATCTATATGAATAATAAACAAAAATATAAATTGGATCTGTTTGGTTTCTCATTGAAATTCGACGAACGTTTCGCGTCCAGGAGAGAGACCATTAGATTTCATAACATTTCACTACACACACATAGCTTAAAATATAATTTTCTCGAACGGCGGCGGAAAAGAAAACGGTTAAGTGAAGATCTACTTGTACCATTCGAACCAATCTTTTAGTTTCTGCACATTTTCATCTTTTCCTCGTTCTGTTCGGTGCCTGTTACGAATAATAATGATTGGATTAGTAGTACAACTGTATATATACATACATACATATAAATTATATACATATATATATTTGTGTGTGTGTATTCGAATGATGTATATGTATGACGAGAGGCGAGAGCAAAAATTAAGTGTTGAAAATAATAATTTCAATTTATAAGATCTGGATGAAGTCGTCATAGTTTTTTCTACCCGTTCAATCGAGCTCAATCTCTTGTTCCCGTGCGGTTAAAGTTCACCTATAAACGGGACGAGATGATACGGTTTTATTTATGTATGTTACTCGCAGGAGTGGATTTTCAATTTCGACCGTATTGTTCGCATTCAAATTAGACTGATATCGGAGATAATCTTTAGAGCAACGGTTTAAAGGTCCCGCTGTAATAATTTAACAGACTTCGTTATATTAAATCGTAGTTGAATCTCGTAAACTTTAATCAGTTCGAGAATAAATTTTCGTGCAAGTTTTTTTCGATCTATCCAACGTTCAATGGATATGTTTTAGTTTAAAGGTTAATTAGTTGTCGTGTTCGTTTGAAAATATTGTGTATGTTTTTAATTAGACTACAGATTTAAATTGATTATTTTAAAGAATATCTCATTAAACATTAATTAGATTCAAAAGTATAGATAAATATGCAAATTTTATAATTAATGATAATAATGTTATTTTTTCGATAGTTTCAGAAAAAAAAATTTGCTATAAATATTGTTATTTTTAATACATATATATTCGATAAAATCATTAAACTTTTACAAAATAATCATAACTTTGAACATTTTCACTACTAATTGGATAATTTTCAAACTTTACAACTTTCGGCGGACTTAAAATTTGTATATCCAACAAAATTAATTTATAGATATAAATATCTTATATATATATATATATATATATATATATATATATATATATATATAATGGATATAAACTTATATATGTGTAAACGTGTGTTGAAGGAAAGACATTCTCTACTTGGTAACACTTTCCGTCTGAGAAAAATCATCTCCGCGTCCTCAGCAACTATGAAACTCAGTTAATTTGTTCAAACTGCAAATTTCGTCGTGCACAAAAAGCGAGAACCAATCTCCCGAGCTAGCAATTCCGCTAAAGATACTGTTTAATAGGACATTACACATGATCAAGCCGCTGAGAACGGTGAATACAATTACTTAAAAACAATTCAATGGCTCCATTCACGCCCGATCCGAAGACACAATCTCAGGCAATATGCGCGCGGCGCTAGCTCGCACAACTTCCGAGGGTTAATCTCGAAACGGTCCCATCCCAGGCCATTAGCGCGACCTCAGGGCATAAGTCGCAGCACCTACAGCGTCCACGTTCAACTACAACTGCTAAATTTACACCCCCGCCCACATCTTCTTCTTCTTCTACTTTACGGTAGTCGTCGTCGTCGTGCGGTCGTATACGAGGGAGATCCTCTCGAAAACATAGACTTGCGATATCATCTCGAAATCGTCTCACTAGATTGTAACGACACGAGTCGATGTTATCGAATCAATTTCAACGTTGTTTTTCAACATTCATTTCGACAAACACACGCCGTGTTCATGCATGCATAACGTATTCAGTACACATAACCACGTATGCAAATTAAATGCATATATTTGGAAATGAACTCGGACCTTTGCAGAGATAAATTACAATATAGGGATTTTATTAAAATGTATATATATATATATATATATATATATATATATATATATAATGTAATTAATTAATCATCCACAACAAATATTTAAATTATAATTACAAACATATTAATTCACTTCTTTAGAAATGCACAAAGTGTAAATTGCACACTCGTTTTTTTATAACTAATAGAAAACATATAAGTTATATTTTTCTTTCGTACGTTTTTATGCATCAGAAACTTTGTATTAGAACATCAGAAAAATAGTTAACAATAACAGTTAACGTAGCCAACAATACGCTCATTAAAAATAAATTTCCATTACGAATAGTACTCCGTTGGCAACGTGGGTATTATTGCCATTATGTTGCAACTCGGAGCGACATTTGTTTCCTTAATAAAAAATTCTGTTCTATAAAAATCACGTACAGTAATATACATTGAAAAAAATAATCCCGAGATAAATTATTTTATCATACGTATACTACGTTTTCACATGAAAAATATTCTTTTATGAACTCTTTCTATAATAAAATTCTTAATACTAGCGATTATGTTCTATCTTATCATGATTATTTTTTTAAAATTTAATTTCGCTGTAAAGTACAACTCAGTAATAATTAAAAGCAATTAAATCTTCTATATTTAATGAAAACATGACAATGGAAGATTATTCGAAACTAATCGTTTATTTATTTGATTACTTCTTATATTATTTAACCTGTCTAATGTATAAACATATAATCGTATCTCTAGAGAATTTGAACGATCGTCACCGTTGACACTGAACTAAATCATGTACTGCACCGGTACAAGTTTTCATCCCTTACGGCGATGCAGTACAAGCAGCTGTTTGCTTTTTAACTCTATCAGTTATAACAGACAGATGGATAAATGGATATAAGAAATACGATTATATGTTCGAGGTATTATTTAAATCGTACTACATAGAGTTCATTGTTTCATTGTATATTTCTACATTGAATTACATTCAACCATATTTTTTCTAAATGTTCCTTTAGCAATTATCTCTCTAAGTGTATAGTATACATTATAAACGAAATTACAAACATATTGTATTAGGTTATTAATTTTGAAATATCAGTAATTCTCAATTGAGATTCATGAGGTTTATATTAAATATTTCTTAACATTTTTACTTCTTTCCTATGATATTTTAAATTATTTCAAATATATGAAAATGTTGATAAAAATATATAAAAGCTCTTTGCTATTATAAAGTATATATATATATATATAATATATATATATATATATATATATATATATATATATATATATATATATATATATATATATATATTGTATATATTCAAATAAAAAAAGTAGAAGAATATAACAAGTCGAGATTGGGTGCACTCTGCGACTACCGCATTCTATTCAGAATATTTATGAGGTCGAATCCGGCTGTCAGACGATTATCCTGACAGGGGTTTTTCATGGTTCCTTCAGATTATGCTGGCAAATAATTCACTTTCTCGAAGATTCGAATTACACATACACACGCACACACACAGTAAAAATATTATATGTTTGTCGTTTAATATATATTCCCACTTTCCAATGCATTCGTCGAAATATATTTAGAAAAAAGTAATATACACACACAACTATGCGTATATATAAATTATAATGTAATAATATTTTAGAAACAACATACAATTTTCAAAAACATATTTTGATTGTTCTAATTAATAATATTGTTATTATTTCCAATTTAAATTTGTATATAAATTTGAACAACTATTTCTATACTTTGTACACAAATAACATATTTATATTACTAAATCTAATTTTACATAATGGATGAAAACTATATTAATACTGTTATTTCATACATTGTAATTAACGTTTTCAATGCATTAATATTATTAATTAAAACTACTTGAATGCAACTAGTTTGTTATTAGTATATTTTGTTCGTTATATATATATATATATATATATATATATATATATATATATATATATATATATAATTGTTTAATATTATAATTTTAATTTTCTAATGATTTTAACTATTGAGGATTAAATCAAGCAAAATTAAAATTTTATAAACTTTCATTTTCAGTAATTTTATTAAAATTTAATTGAAGTTCAATTAATTAGCTTACATAGACAATTGTTTATAAATACGCATACTGTTGTTAAAAAATTACAAACATTTCGATAAATATTAACGGTTATTAATTATTATTTGCATTTACAAAGAAATATCGAATGATTGTATGAATTTCTAGAATTAAAATGAAAATAATATTTCTTATTTTTCAAACATTTTCAATTTTCGTTTAGTCATTTTCGAATGGAATTTATTTCAACTAATGAATATTGTTTATGTATCGTATACAATTGTATATGACCGAATGTAAGTTTGAAAAGAGATCAAATCATTTTGTCCGAAACTAGTGCACGCATCATCTAAAATTCCAACTCTGTATTCCGCCTGCAAGAGTACTTACCTGCGCAGCGTGACCTATTTTAAGCTAAACCTTGTTAGTCTGTTGTAATTCTGTCGGTTGACGACTAGCACAGCCGAACCACCAATCTATGGATACGCTAACCGCCGTTCGTCTCATACAACTAAATTGACTCTGGAGTAGCTACCGAGCTTTTCTTATTATATATTTAAAGGACGAGCGAGGGTGAAAAGTTATATCGGGTAAACACGTGCTAATAATATAACGTCTTTAATTTAGACGGAGCGCACAATCTTCTTAAAGCGTCTGTTTAATTGATTATTAATTAAATACCATTATGTTGTTGTTCTCGCGAATCCACATACATCCATCAACACATGTACACATATACCCATGTAACTTTATGTCCCTTGTTCGAGCAGACAAAAAGTGCCAAATTATTTATTTACAAAAATAAAAATCAGATTACATTTTGAATAAATAATACACGATTCGTAATTTCTATTGTTGAAAATTTCCATTATTTAATGCATTTGTATCAATTACGGTCACAATGGAATGCTTTGTTCGATTTTATTTGCTGTTTTTCTATTATTTATCGTACAGTGAATCTATTACAATTGAAAATGATACGCATTAACGATTTCATGCGTTTTCAACAAAAAAAATTATCACATCATCATTGAGCATGTTATTATTTGCAATCGATGAATGTTGTATCGCTTTTTTATAAATATTGCTCTCAATTATGTTTCAAAAATAGAAATACGGCTACGAATTATACATACAAATACACACATACATACATGAATACACTTTTCAATTTGAATTCAAAATTAAGAAGTAATATTTATAGAAAAATATACCACAGATAAAGAAAACAAAAATGTTTACGTGATTTTGAAATTGTGTAAATGCCTTCGAAATCTATTGAATGAAAAATTTTCAGTTCAAATGAAACGTGAATTATTTCAATAAAAAAAGTCTTTTTATAAAAATATCGTACGCCCCCTTAAAAATATAATTCTCTATATAGTATGCTTGAATAAATTGTTATACTTGTAGTGAAACGCTCTGTTTTGATCATAAATACACACCCACATTAACAACCGTATCGCAATACCTAAAATTTAAATAAATTGTAAAACACTCGTCTGACATATATATATATATATATATATATATATATATATATATATGTATGTATGTATGTATGTATATAAATTTATTGAGTAGTCAACTCGATATAGCAATGTGTGTCGTTGGCCTTATTGTAAAAATGATGGATTGTTGTTGTTCGAATATAATTATTTTCAATTTGAGTCGATTTCTTGTCAGTTTAATATTATTTTTGAAACAATTACGTGCAAATATGAATTTATAATCTTCGTAAACGAAAATATAAAGATAATAATATTTCTAAAATTGATTGAAACATAAATCTCTCTAACATTTATAAGGTTAAAATTCTATTATTATTATTTATTAATTATATTCTTTAAACATTTCAAACATCAAATATATAATAATAATTCATTCATTTACTGTTGTAAAATCATTATATATATACATATATATTGATAGAGATGTAAATACTTAAATTGTATAAAATGATTTTAATTTCATTAAAATAAAAAATAACATTTAATAAATATTCAACATTTTAAATAAAATCTTGTATTGTTTTAGTAAAGCTATATTTTAATAAAAATACATATTTTTTAAATAATTTTCCAATACTGACATCAAAGGACGATTATCGTAAAAGATTTTGTATAAAATCGAAACTTAATTACTCCCTGTGTCTGAAAAAAAATTATGCGTATTTTTCCATTGAAAATCTCCTCGAGTGAATTAAAACATGATGTCGACGTCGGCTTTTAAATTGCTTTCCACAACAGTATTGTTTAATAAACCGTCTATTAAAAAAAACGCACTCGAATTGTTTAATTAACATATTTCTTGGTTTCTGTGATATAACATTCATAAAATTTCCTCGGTGATAAAAAAATAAACAAATTTTCACATTATATCCATATTAACACCGCTCGAGAACTAAATTTCATCTCATATCTATATAATTACACAGTGGAAATGAATTGCAAATATTTTAATTAAAAATTTCAAATTAAGACTAAATTATATACAACATTTCACGTCACACCTCTTCATTTACACACACATACCTACTTATATATATATATATATATATATATATATATATATATATATATGATATAACAATAAATATTTGTATATATATATATATAATGTTTTATTCTGGAAAATTTATACATTCCAGATTAAATTATTTCGTTGAAAACATTTTCCTGTGGAAACGATCTTCGTCTCAGTTGGTTTTGTTTCGTTGTCGTCATTTGACATACACGTACTTTTATCTACTATATATATGACTGTTGATACTGTGCGTCGATTGTATTCTTTTTTAACCCATAATTATGCCGTTTTGTTTTCATTCGATTTCAATTAAACGTCAAATTTTCAATTAAATCGAATTTGTGTATATACTTTTTTAAATATAGTCTTTGTACATATTTTATAAATACAAACACACAATATCGATGATATACATACACATATTTATTTATATATAAATTCAAACTCACAATTTATTTTAAAAAATAATTTCAATTAGACAAAAAATATTTCTTTAATGTACTTGAAATATTTGTGCATTTATAAGATAAATAAATATGTACACCTTCATATCATTAATAATTAATTTATAAAATTAAATATATACACACATACATACATGTACGTATTAGATATAATAGATTTTTATAAAAAAACTATTTTTATATCAGCAAATAAATTACTTAATAGAAAATTAACGTCACAGTACAAAAAATATTAAAATTCTTAATCGTATTTGATAGTTCCACAGAGTTAAATAACGGAAACGATTTGTACGTTTGTTTTTTTTATCCGTTAAAACATCAACTAGAGTTGTTGACTTTCCCTACCATCCCATTGACCATCGTATCGATCAAATATTACAATTTCACACAATTTGGAAAATTATACGAATTATATTTTTGAAATCGAATTTCGAATATTTTTCTAAATAACTAACCACATAATGATTGTTCCGTTATTCAAATCTCTGTAATGAATTTATTCAAATTATATTTTTAAATGCAAATTACTTCGAAATAACTTTAAAATTTCCTCTTTGATACGTACGCGTACATAATATTTACATGTATATGTGTAAATGGAATATGAAGGGCTCGTTTATCACTTTCGTTGGACAAAAAAATCACCCTCTCGTATGTATCGAATATGTTAAATAACATTTGCATTGGATTACACACCAGAATTTAAATTACCGCAAATTCAGGACACGAGATTAATTGAAAAAAAAGTTTGAAGTATGCGCGCGGAATTTTAATGTTTTTTTTTGTTTTATTTTACACAAAACTGAACGAGTTCCCACGCGTCAGTATCGTCATATCTATATGCAGTTTTTAAAAATCAACACCGAGGATTATAAAAAAAAAGATATGTTGGAAATAAGCAATCGTGTTTGTCATAAATTACGATTTAATATTTAATGTGGTTTGAGGTAATTAAAAAATACAATTATTAATCCACGAAACGGGTTGTCTATCAAAGTTATTATATTCAATAGAAAAAAGATTTTAAAATAACAAACGAGTTATTTCGACAATAGCGATATTTGCGTTGATATTTTATCAAAAGTTTTCATTTATAGATGTATATGGAAATATAATTTATATGTTTTTTTAACTTGATGTTGCCGTAAGTCACAAATTCGAAAACCTTTTATTTACAATATAAATATATGACAGAGCTTCGCGACTGTTATGTATAGAAAAATAATAATTTTTTTCGAAACACTTTTCAATACACTCACATACATACATACATACATACATATATATATATATTTGTATGTATGTGTATATAGAAAAATATATTTATCGACGCGCTATAAACATCCGTACGGTTTGACATTATTCATCTGTCGTTAATACATAAAAGAGAAAAAAGAACCCGTCGTCGGCAGCGTCGATACCGCCGAGCGAGCGCCCATACACGCTCGCCAAAGAAACACTTTTCACAGAACCCATTCAAACGTAAAAGTATAGATTTATGATTTGCTTTCGGTAATCATCTCTAGCATCTACCGTCTGCCTACTCTCCAACTCGCACACGCACACACGCACGTTCAAGCAGACGAAGCTGATCGACCGACCGACGAGCAAAAAAAAATATTCGACACTTTCTCCCGCGACGAATTTATCTCAGTACGGTATTTAATCGAAATGCTTTTTTTGAATACGGAATCGTTACGACGTTGTCACTCCAAAGCGTCCATCAATGTATCGTAAATAAGTTATTTCGATTAAAACTAAATTCGGCGATGTGGATTTATACAACGCCAAAATATACTAGAAGAGTAAACATATTTCTTAATTGTTCTACTAGAAGAAAATTCGTACTACCTTACGATTCAACCCATTTAAATCAATATATTTTTTTCAATTTTATATTAATAGATACCAATCATTTTATAACAAAAACCATCAATACTTAAATATATATTTTTTTCAAAAAATATTCAAATTAGGCAAAATTTCGAAATTTGCTAATTTCATCGAAAATATCTATTTTTGCCCATCGGCAAATTCTACATCGTCCGCCATCGCTGTTCGTGATTTGTGTCAGATCGACCGAATTAACACAATTAAAAATCTCGACAACGATAACGGCATAAATAAAAAAATGCAATTAAATTATTTTTCGATATTTTTGTGTTTTAATTTACATCGTCGATGGGGATGTAATTGCGTAGATACGCGTTCGTCGAACAACGTACACTGCAGTCAGAAACTAACGAAATAATGACCCATGTTTCTATGTTCTAATTCCATTGAAAAACAAATCTCGTGTAATCCAGAGCGTATTGTACGTGTGTTCGTGCACGAGTGTGGAATTATTCAGGCTGATAGATAGATAGATAGTTAGAACCGACGATGGGAAATTATTTTTACTCTGTATCCATACACGGTTTGACCTTTGCATTTGTATAGTTGATCATGAACAGTAAAAGAGAAATATATATCATATGACTAATATCCATTCAATTATATTCATATATAGCCAGGTGTTATTTTTTAATATCGAAAGATTTAAAAAGGATTAATTTTTGAAATAATTAAAAGAAATTATATTCTGTTGTTAATTAAACATGATAAAAATATGTAATTATGAAAAGAGAATGTAATAAAAATATAAATTTACTTCTGCTGAATAAAATAGTTTAAAATAATGTTACCGATTCTTAAAAAAGTTCATCTTTAATTGCTCAACGTACAGAAGCGAAGAGACGACATAGAATTCGTAAAAACATTCTCATATTTCTAAGAATGCGCCACGTCGTCGCGGAGTGTTTATGTAAGATGCGAGTTTTCACAGAGTACAACAGGGCAAATCTTCTCTCGTGAGATCGTTTGAAAAAACTCTGTGTTCATTAATACAACATAGAACATTTACATAAGGCATTTACATATTTTCGTAAGAATTCAATTTCCATTAAATGCCTTTTAATTAATGTAACGCAACGACGACGTCGTCCGAAATTCAACATTTTTTACTCCGTTCTCGATTCTCTTTCTCTCTTTTTCTTATTGACTCTCTATCTATCTCACGTACGCACGTCCTGTTTCCCCTTTCGTCGTCCATTCTCTCTCTATATCATCAACATTATTTTTATATAAATAGATTCTTTATGTATGGAAATCCGTAAAATACACCTCGTCGCCATCACTTCAACGCTTAGAGCTTACACGACGACGACGGCGATGCCGCCGCTCCGCCGCGTCGTATCTTGAAAGAAAAGCATTAACATTCAAAGCCTACTAAATTACAAAAGCGCTGTGCGGTTTCCATTAACAGAAGACACGGAAAAGTACAAAGCGGCAGAGATGTACAGCGCGCAACCGGCTCGAAAATTAGGACGAAACGCATTTGCGTGTCAATACGAACGCGGTGCGCGCTAGTCGCACGACTGTCCGCTATCCGTAGACGTGTGCGTGCGTGCGTGCGTGCGTGCGCATTTGTATATGTAAGTATTTCCAGAACGAAGGGACGGCAGAGTCGATGGTTCTCTCTTATTACATCTTATGATTTTATAATAAAAAGAGCACAAATTATTCGACGTCACAAAGGTACAAAGGATTCCGGACGCGGTTCGTCCGTTCCACAATGACTGCGGAGCACCCACTTGTGTACGGATTAGTCAAATTGATGTCGAGATGGAAATATCAAAGGCATTCGAGCGCGATCATCGATTCTTTTCATTTCGGATGAAACGTTTATTTTATCATCGTTAAACAGATCGTTTCGTTTCGTTTCCTATCAAAGTAGATTCGTTTTTGGACACGTCTCTGTAAATATACTATATAGCTATACACCTAAGTATAATATAAGAATTTTTTTCAAATTCAACTGTTAAAATCATGAACTCACACTCTGCTAAAAAAAAAGAAAAAAAACTATATAGATAATTCACGAAATCTATCGGAGAATCTTGAATTATATATCAAATATATTTTTAATGACAAACCGGTATATTTAAAAACAATAATAAATAAAAAGTATATAAAGTATTATTTGTAAATCTTCTCTTCTACCAAATCGGTGATTTATAGTTTTATGACATTAAATAAATGTAAAAATAGTGTACGGTAATAAATTCTTCTTCACTTGGAACGTGCATTTAATCTTCCGCGATATGCATTTATGATGGCCGTATCGGTTCTCAGACTAACGGATTTTATTTTCTAACAATAAAAATACAATGAAATACAATACAATTCAGGAATGTATGGTAGAATGTAAAAACTGAACAAAGAATACATTAAATCTCTTTATTTCTCCCAATTTCTGAAACAGTACAATATTAAACACGCCGCCGAATTTCCACCACAAAAGTTCTAATAAAAGTAAATGTACACAAAATCTTTTATTGCTGAATTATGAATATGTACACGGAACGAAATTAAATTTAAATAACGACCGTTTTATTGAAATAATAACCGTTATTTTTAATCTTAACGATCTGGCGATTATATATAATTTTGTGTACGTGGAAAACTAACAGCTCATTAAAACAGTTTAATGAACAGTTCGAACTGGAGTATATATGCTTTTTTTCATTAAAAAAACGCATACTCCTTCCGTCCCAATTGTTAATAACCGTTCTAAAACACCATTTATTTAATACGAAACTAAATTCTTTCTATAGGGAAACGAATCGATGGATATAAAAAATTCAGATCAACAAACACGACCTCCTCTTGTTCTATACACATATACATAGGAAAAAATGTGAAAATGTATATGTTAATATAAATCTATTTATCAATTTCTCTCTCTCACTCTTTATATATATATACAGATATATATATATATATATATATATATATATATATATATATATGCTATTATATTTTCTCTACGTTCTATTCATTCAATATGATACAATTTTATAGAAATGTTAAAACATTTTAATTTAACACTATGAAGATTATAATTGGCTTCCTATATTATTTACTTATATATCACACTGTTTAATGTACTGTTCACTTTTTCATATTTTTTTTATGACTCAATCATAATATTTTCATACACACACTTATATATATATATATATATATATATATATATATATATATAATTTGTATGTGTAAATATAATCATTTTTTGTTTCATTATTGAACAATATGACGTTTAATCGATGCTCGTTAAAAAGCTACGTCACCAATGAAAATATATTACTTCGAAAAACACACGCACATTCTATATAGACACTTCTATACACACACACACACACACACATACATATATATATATATATATATATCTTTTTTATGTTGACTATAAAAATATTTCCAAAAAAAAAACATTGAACTTCATTACAATAAAACACATTAACTCCTTTAATAAAAAATACAATTCAATACCAATTTTGTACATTAAACAAACTAGCAATCACAGCGTATAAAGCTGAAAACAAATTATCTTATCGATAAATCATTTTAAATGTAAAGCCATTATCTACGTATATATATATATATATATATATATATATATATATATATATATATATATGTATATAATTTCTTGTTGATAGTATAATCGACATAATAGCAATCATAATACACGTGGGTTACATATTTTTACGTAGATTAGAAAAAGTAATCAAATAAAACGAATCACATGATAAAAAATATACACACGTGTACGAATCAGAATATAGCTATTTACCTTCCTAATTGTAAAAAAAATATAATATTTTATACGGATTTTATTTTCATTTCATTTATACATTAAAAATAATATTCTAAAATGTTATTTGTTCATAATATAAAAAAATATATATATTTAATACAAACGATTTGTTTTCGATCGATTTGTAAGTACACATCTGAAAATAATTTGGTTTTTTTTAATACGTAATCGTAACGATGTCGATAATTGGTTTGTTTAAAGTAAACAGATACGCTTGACGCGATTAACCCCTTAAAATGACATTGACGAAGCGTGTTATTAATATTAATAATTACATTTCTCGGCAATTAACGTTCTTAATTAATTTATATAAATAATTAATTCAATCGGTATTATCTAAAATAAAATCTGATAAGGGGTTGATTAGTGATCAGAGTGGCGTCAAATTTATTCCACAATTTAACCTATTTTGAAGATAAACATTAGTCTCATCCATATGAAAATAATTTTCGGATATACTTATTCAATTAAAATTCTTTCATTTTAATTATATTATAACAATATTTTTTTACCAGATCATTTTCAATTGTAGCCTATTTTATTATTATACATAATTTTGAAATCCTCCCTCTGATTGTATATTTTTTTATATTTGAACAATTTGAAATAAAATATTGCTACGTTATCTTTTATTACAAACGACATATTTTTCCATGTCATAAAAATAACAAAAAAAATTTGAATTTTCGAAACAGTATCTTCTATTCATTAAATATATACTATTCGTGAAAATCTGACGAATGTTCTATCGTACCACATTAGCCTTTCTATGTTATAAAATATATAGGTGCATACGTATTTTTTCGAATTTCACAACTTGCATTGAAACATATCCCATTGTTACTGGCTAGCAAAATGACAGTTAAATGTGAATGCATTACGCCATTAAATGCATCCAGTGTAAGTTCGAAACATGTATTTCGGATGACACAGTCTACTGCATTTAACTGCATTCTACAATCTATGTACACGTATGCATATATATATATATATATATATATATATATATATATATATTTATACACACACACACATATATATATATATATGCGTATGTGCATATATCCATATGTATGTTCATAGAGAAATATATTACAACAATTGTGCAGTACTGCATATTGTTGTTGTGATTTTCGTCGCGAGGGATGCAGTTCTGTTCTATGGCCGAAGGAAACTTTATGGCTGATGTAGATTTCAACGTATTTGTCTCTGTTTGTGCTCGTTTTACATCTTGCCGTGCGACAAATGTTACAGTAATGTAGTAAACTGTGTTCCCTATTTACAAATTGTTATTTATTGGCGTGTATGTGTGTATATTGTCTATACATAAATTATTAGACTAGTTTAACGTAGCTATTTGGTGTTGTTAAGGATTTAAAACATTGTCACATCTTAACACATATACATATATATACATCATTTGCAGGTGTATATCTATATATCTTTATATATACATATATATATATATATATATATATATATATAAATATATATAAAACATAAAATATGTAATTTACAAAATTACTGTGAAATAAATCAAGTTTTTTTAAATAAATCAAAAATTAAAACGTTTTTTAAAAAAATAATGGTTGATTTATGATTTTTAGTCATAAAAGAATCTTATAGTACAAAAAAAATTAATTTTAAAACATTTTGATTTTTTTATTTAAGTATTTATCATATTTTTCGTCATAAATCGTTAATTTATAATAAAAATAATAAATTTCCATAAAAATATACTTGCTTTATTGAAAAATACACGATTTAGAGTTAAAAAGTATTTTTTTGAAAATTAGACTTTGTTTCATTCAACTTCAAAATTAAAAATAATCTAAATGTTACAATTTTCTTAATCAAAAATTACTTATTATTAATCAAATTGATAATAATAATAAAAAATATAATTTAAAAAAAACATTACAACTGTATGTGGAACAAAATTTAAGTCAATATACATAAAATACGTAATTTACAGATTTACTGTGTAAGAAATCAAGTTTCTCTAAAATAAATTGAAAATTAATGAGTTTTTTTGAAAAATAATAGTTGACTAATGATTTTTAGTCATAAAAGAATCGTATAGTACAAAAAAAATTAATTTTAAAACATTTCGATTTTTTGTGAAATTTTGCATACTATAGGTCGTGATTTTTTTGAGCTAAAAATTCATGATTTTTTTATTTAAGTTTTTATCATATTTTTTCGTCATAAATCGTTGATTAATGATAAAAACAATAAATTTCAATAAAAATATACTTGCTTTATTGAAAAATTGAAGATTTAGAGTTAATAAAAGAAATATAAAGTTTTTGAAAATTAAAACAAAGTTTTAGTCAATATATATTGCTTCATTCTGTGTAAGAAACTTCAAAATTAAAAATAATTTAGAAAAATTGTTACTAAATTTTCTTATTGAAAAATGATTAATTATTGTTCAAATTAATAATTTTCAATGAAATATATAATTTAAAAAAATAATACAGCTGTATGTTGAAAAAAATTTTAGTAAATATGTAAAATATGTTATTTACAGATTTACTGAGAAAAAATCAAGTTTTCTTACAATAATACCAAAACTAAATATTGAAAATAAATTTTAATACCCAATTTATGATTTTTAGTCATAAAATAATCGTATACTACCAAAAATTTTAATTTTAAAACATTTTGATTTTTTGTGAAATTTTACATACTATAGGTCGTGATTTTTTTGGGCTAAAAATTCATGATTTTTTTATTTAAGTTTTTATCATATTTTTTCTTCATTAATAGTTAATTTATGATAAAAATAATAAAATTCAATAAAAATATACTTGTTTTATTAAAAAATATACGATTTAAAGACTTAAACTTCTTCTCGAGACACTGCCACTTTCTTGTATCCTTTACCAATATTTTCCAGCAATATATATATATATATATATATATATATATATATATATATATATATATATATATATATATATATATATATATGAAACACTCTGGAAATATATTTTTTCAAAAGAAAAAAATACATGATTTAAAAGATACGAAACGAACATAAACTTTGGAATATAAAAAGTCTTAAACAGTTACAAAGGTGTTTACCGTTAATTAGTTTTTTTGATTGCTGATTGATGCGTAAAGATTAAAAAATATATAATTAACTGTATGAACGATAAAAGCATTACTGTTATATTTGTAAGTTGTTTACATTGTTTAATGAGCTATGTCATTAAATGAAAAATTATGAGAACGAGGTGGAAATTAATACCTTTCTATTTTAATATATATATATATATATATATATTTATATATATATATATATATATATGTATATATATATATATATATATATATATATATATATATATATATATATATATATATATATACATACATATATATATATATATATATATATATATATTTGATTGTAATATAGTGTATGCAGTTGCCAACGTAAAACCAAAAAACCGTGCAGAACAGCAGCAGATTCCATAAAATAGCTTACGTAAGAGCTTTATGTCCGCCGGTCCCAAAAGTCGTAATTTGCGGCGCGGTCCTCGTTCCAGCAACAAATCTGCGTTTAAAATCCAATGAACGGTCACAAACAATTCCAGCAGTGTTCCCGTTGCACTTCGCATTGTCGTCGGTTATCGCACAAACATGTTTCATAACAGAGATAAGTGTATATATCTGTTACAATTATACGATAAGGCGCTCTTTGTCCCATAGGAGGACGTGTACTGTGTCCTGTTCCTCGAACGCCGAATAAAATTATTACAGAACTACATACACACTGGCACAGAATAGTAGTCGCCTAATGTCGACAACGCGACCGACGTTCCACACGGACATTACAAAGCATCGACTCCAGTTTGTAAGCCAATGAAGTGGCGTCGCGACGCTTTATTTTTACATACATAACAATGAAAAATACACACATACGAATACATATGTAACAATAACCAAAATTAGACCATTCACACGTATGTAATTTTTGCAACGACAATAATCTATTCTTAAATGTAGTTGTTATTGAATTCTTATCGATTGAAACAATTAAAATTATTAATATTTAAACGAATAGTAATGTAATTTTATTGTAAATATATTATTTAAACATTTCTCTTTTTTAGAAAAAAAAGAAAAACAAACACTCCTCTTTAATTGTTAAAATTAAACACAAATTAAAGAAAAAAACTCTAAAATTCAAGTATAACACAAACACTTGATACTTCACTAATAATAAAAGTTACAAGAGGAAAAATCATTAATAAAATAATGAACCGTCCGATCGGAAGCAGCGACGTCTCTGTTAACGCTCAGTCACTCCGCTGCCGTTCGGTTTTTGCCAAACGTACTTTACCGAAAACGGCACCATCTCACTTCGAAACTTTCCGTAATACGTTGACAATTAAATCCGATTGAAATTTCATAAATTACTTTCACGGTGTTTCATATTTGTCACGTCTGTTGTTTCGGATTCGGCCGATGCCGACGGCGTAAATTCAAATTGAACCAATTTTACGTTCGGAGAACAAGTTTTTAAACAACGGCATAAAACGTTTTTCGAAGTCAATACACGGACGTGTAAAATATTTGTAAAGTTTTGTGCATGTACACGCACATATATATATATATATATATATATATATATAATTATTAGTGGATATAGGCGCGGTGATAAAAATAAAATAAAATGTGACATGGCCGCTCACGCATGTGAGACTCTTGGGACTATCATTCTTTTTCACAAAAAAGTACACGCATACATACGCACCACTTCCATTTACAACAATAAAATATATGTGCGGAACACGCAGTTTAAAAAACAATTCAAACACTTTGAGCTTTTGTGGTGAAAGCTATGACCCTCAAGGGCAAGTTAGGAACGGCCGTGACCATCTGGGGCACCGCCCGATACGAGCTTTATGATACGGTAGTGTATGATTCGAGAGAAACTTGTGTTACGAACAAATATACGCTTCAAACCAATATTATTATGGTTCATGTCGAGCACTTTTTTTAAATATATATATATATATAGAGAGAGAGAGAGAGAGAGAGAAAGAGATTGTTTATAATGAAACACAACCACAACCCCATCACTAGTTTAAAGTTATTTACAATGAATTAATTTTTTTATAGATACTCAGTATTTTTCATGATTTATTACAATAGCGTTGCTATTAAATTCATAAACAAAAATAATGTTATAGTAATTATTTTGATTAAAAAAATTAATATAATGTTAATTAAAATTATCAACTTCATTAAACGATTGATGATTTTTAAACTAATTAAATTTTACATAAAATGTAATAACAGTTAATTGTGTTTGTACATAAACGACTTATTTACGAATCGTTCTCTAAATGTGTTAATCTTTATAAATTGACAATTGATAATATCAAATATTGCAATCACTTAATCGACAATGTTTACATTTTAATCATTTGTATTATGAGATCAATCATCCGTTTTTGTTGCACTGTTCATTATTTTACGATCGTACAATGAACATGTACGAATGTTATTCAATCAATTATGCAGATTGCAAATACGTTCGATAATGAACGTACGTTTCATCTCGTCGTGCCATCGCGATTTTCGACTCGTCTCCCAATCTCAGAAATCCTCCATCGTCCGCATTCATCGAACAAACGATTCGATTCAATCCATCATTCAATTTTCAGCAAACGCGTCCTCTCCGTCTCTCTCCGTCCGTATCCGTCTCACCCGATTTTATTTAACATAAAAATATAATACATATTCAGATAAATTGGATTGACCACTTTAAAAACACATCGAATCTACTCGAGAGCAAATCCCATGTCGTTCGACGCCGATACCGTCGCAGCGGCCCCGAAACTAAATCTTGTGTCGGCAAATCTTTTTTTCAGTCACTAAATTGCTTCTATTGGCCTCGGCTTGTATTCTGTATGGTGGTGAATAAAGGCTCCCCAGAGGGTTTAGGCGGCGGCCGTTTAACACCACGTGTCGCCCCAATAACGAAACCGAACGAACCGTGGGGGGAAGACTTTGTTCGCAGCGCTCGTACGTCGTACGTTGTCGTCGTCGTCGTCGTCGTCGTGCGTCGTAGACGCCGCGGCGCTGCAATGTCTCTTTTGTGTGTTACTTGCTTAATATTATCGTGTTGTGCGAATCGGAATGATTTGTCTTTTCGTCAGCGCTGAAACTGATTGGACTTGAGCCGAAAACGATTTATCGAGATGATAGGTTTGTTTGCTTCTTCTTTTTACTGTAATTGTAATCTGTTTCGTAAACGGAATCAATGTTGGATATCGTCTATGTTTCGTGTTCATTTTCCTCGAATATTTGAGAAACATATGCTTGCTAAGAGAATATAAAAAAACGCACGAGCCGGAATGTATCACTGGATCAGTCGCTAATATTAGATTAATGAGAAAAAAACTCATATATAAAACATTTCAGTAAAACGATAAAAACAATATAAGGCGTCATGTCATTAAAAAAAATATATCTTATATAAATTTTAGTTATTGGTTTAATAAATTAAACCAATAACTAAATTGCATATTATTAAAATTTTAATACTGAATATTTTTCCTATGAAAAATATTTATTTGACATTGTCACGAAATAGACAGAAATCTAAAACAACTTATTAATAAAGTCCTAACAAATACTTTACAATCGATCCATTCAATTCAATAAAGTTTTGAAAATTTAACAACAAAACGAACATACTTTCGACTCGTGCATAAATTTTCATTCGCATTTTTCCTACGTAATATAAATATTTATAGCTCGGTGCTCGAATGAAAATTAAAAAGGAAAATATATACAAAAACGCTGCTGAAATTTATTTTAATAAATTCCGTACTATATTTCATTGCGCTAATTGTAATTTTATTACCTGTACACTCATTATCGTTAATCGTTTTTTGCCTCCAAGTATTTAAATTACCTAAAAAACAGTTTATTTACTTTTTTAAGTTCTGCACGTGTGTTTCACAACGACATTAATCTTACATCAAGCAATTTTAACAAGCTATTGTATTCGTGATGAAATACTTATTTTTAATTTATATATATATATAAAGAGTGTGTGTGTGAGAGAGAGAGGGACAGAAAGAAAAACTATTAACTAAAAATCTAGAGATATAAAAAAGTCCAAAAAGATACTTATAAATAGACAAAACAGAAATATAAAAAAATATATAAGAATAGAGTGGATGAAAAAAGTATTGAATTAAAAAAGTAGAAATTTTGAGAAAGACCTTGATCCAGCAATGTATAGAAAGATGTTAATGATATATATGTATAAAAAAATATATCAACGTTTTTAATACACTTATTTAAAAATATACTAATTATACGTTAATATTTTTTTTAATTTTATACTGAAAATGTATTGGTTTTAAAAGCCAATTAAAATAATATACTTTGAAGATAAATTATTCTCTCTACTTGTTGTGGTCCAGTGGCGAATTCATTTTCGCACAAATGAACACCGCAAGATCTTGTGGTGTTTGGATGATAGTTCATTTGTATAAATTATTCTCTTTTCTAATTTGTTTACAAAATCTTAGAAGAATATTTAAATCATTTTTACTATTATTTAATTTTAATTTAAAATTGTTTAAATAATTTCTCAAAAAATGGAAAATACACGAATTAAATTCATTTAATTTCCAAGAAAAATATAATTCAGATATGAAAAAATATATTGAGCAATATTAAAGACTAATAGTATTTTTTAAAAATATATTAATTATATCTAGTTTTTAGCTTTTTATGTGTTTTTACAAAAAATATTTTTTTTCTTGCTTATATATATATATACATATGTATGAATGCCGCATAATGTTGATTCAGAGACATACAACCAGCGACACATTAACACACATATACATACATGCGTGCATGTGAGCTTTGTACGCGTTGGTCTTAATTAACTTGATAAAACGAGAAGGGGGGCGCCCGCCGTCGAGACAACGGCCATAACAAATTGCCGTCACATAAAAGCGAATTCTTCAATGTCAACGATTGTAATCACATTGTAATAGAAACAACTTCATTGTTATTTCGCTCATTTCGAGAACACGTATTTTATCTTAACTTGATATTTGTCTTGTCGTGCGAGTAATATATTAAATTTTTAATTGCCCCGCCTGTATGAACAACATGTTGGCGGGTGTGTGCGTTCCAGTCGTTTTTTCGTACACGTAACTCGTTCGGATCGTTTGTTAGCGGTCGCGTGCAACACTTTTACGATTATTTACTCAAAAATGTATACATAAATTTATAAATGTAGATTTGTTACGTATGTGTGTGTGAGCGCGTATTGTTTCCTCGGTTAATTTCCTTCATTATATCGATACGAAATCAGAATGTAGCAGTAAAATATAATGTATCGTAAAATAAATTTAACGACTTGTTCATATACATTATGTAATTCGTCAAATTGCCTGCAGAATGTAATAAAGAACAAGTTAATCCGTTTATAAAGCGAATTTATTTCTTTGGATTTGGAAATTGTGTCCAATTTAGATGTTAAATGATAAAAAAAATTTGTTGATTAAAAATCGTATTTTTCGTGAAACATGATTGATTTTTTTTTAAAAAAAACAGTATACAGTGATATATAAAATACAAAAAAATAGTCTAAATTAAATAAATAGATCGATAGCGATGTATAAAAATCATAATCATTTATGTAATTCAGTTTTTCGATTTCTACGTACTTGGCATAGAAAATCTGTTTGATAAATATTGACCTATGATCTTTCCTATACAACATTTAAAATAATTTTTAATTGAATGCAACTCTGACGTCATGTAAATATATTCCTTTCTACTTACGTTCAATATTATAGTCAGAATATCCATGTTGGATATTGATTAGTGTGTGATAAATAATTTTATAAATATTTTAATTGTTATTATAGTGCATCAAATAGTTTTGTTCGTGAATATGCAGTTCTAGAATCATAAATGTAAGTAGAATGTTATAAACTTATATATATTACAAATATTTTGTATACATAAAAAATAATTGCTATTACTATTGATGGTCGGTTATTTTTAGGTTAGAAATATTAACTTTGTGTTTTATATCGTATTTTATTTTACACCTATTACTCTTGTTAAAAATTTTATATGATTTTAACCTAATTATTAATTTAATACTGCTAATCTGAAATATTCTTTGTATTTAAATCTTAGTAACCAATCTTAATGTAAAATTCAACTTTAACAAAAATTTAATTGAATGTTACTATACTTAATCTATTTAATGACCACATTGAGTTTAGTTACATTATATATTTTATGTAATATCTGCTATGTATGCGTATATATTATCGTGTTTATGGATTTAGATCCGTTTTTAATTTTTATAACAATTATATAGTCCTTTTTAAACAATTCATTGAATATTATATATATATATAAGGTTATGTAATATGAAATGTAGGATTATTATATTGGAAATAAAATAAAAATCCGACATTTCATATACATGACTTAATATATAAGTATATATGTATGTATTCTTAGTTTTCATTCTAAGTAATTTATAAACGATTAATTGAAACACGCGCATGAATGCACTTATATAAATCAACAGGAAAATCTTGTTGACATGATGAAACACATTTACTGGAACATATATCTTGATTAATTTAACGGAAAAGTAAAACGTCTGTGTTATTTTTTTAATTCATCCGACGTATAACGAGGCAGAGAGTCCTTAAAAGGCCATCGCGTGAAAACATGCGATCTGATTATTAGTTATTCGATCCATCCGTGCAGAATAGGACGAGTCGTCGTCGACTTCACCACCGTCGTCGTTATTTAAAAAGTACTTCTCTATCTTTACATTTACTACAAAGTGTATATATATATATATATATATATATATATATATATATATATATATTTGTGTGTGTATATGTATGTATACGTATGCATGTTGGTTTAAATGTACATATGTATATTCAGGTTTCGCATCGTCTTCCTTAATCCAATACGAAATGAACAAAAGTACTATTGATATTACGAGTTTGCAAACTTAATGAGCTTTTCTCATGCCATTGCGAACGACACGGATTGGTGTTTTCATTTGTTTTCACGTCACTGTATCTGATATTTATGGACTGTTATTCAGTGACATTCGATCTTTCAATTCTTCTACATTCTCTTCACATCATACGAGATAAACAATTTGCTTATTCTTGTGCTCTCTTCTTTTCGATTTCGTTTCGTCTCATTGTTCGTGTACATCTGTCATACCCTATCATCTCTCTATTTTATTCATTCTTTAGTATTTTATGTCAACAGAAAATAACTGCGATGATATTTATGATGAATCTAAGGAAAATTCAATCAGTTGATTTGTTATTTCTGGAAGAAATATAATTAGATTTTTATTTACAATTCTCAAAAGAATATTTATCTATAGATTAATAATAATGTTGTTTAATCATTTTTAGTAAGAGATTATTGAAATTTTAAACGATATTAATTTAGTAAAACTTTCTATTTAAATTATCAAAAGTTTTATTTTTGCATTTTTTTAAATAAATAACATCTGCTTTGAAAAACATATTTACACTTTTAAGAACATACGCTTCGTTTGTATTTGAAAATAAAGCATTTTCGATCAACGCTTTGTGCTTTTCTAGATAAACATTTATATATATATATATATATATATATATATATATATATATATATATATAATAGCATGCATGAAATCACGCAGTGACAAATGTTTAATATCGCACGTGACGATCGGTGAGAAATAATTTTCAAAATTAATCCATTACTGTGATAAATTTTAAAAATGATTTATTAGTTTTGTCACCGTTGTAAGTATATTATATATATATATATATATATATATATATATATATATATATATATATATTCTTATCAGAGAGGAAAGGTTCATTCATCATGAATTATCACGATAGTATATTTATGTCTAATTAAAAGTGTGTGTTCAACATTATAACAACAAAAATGTAACAAGGGGTACGTGACACTGCTACCAAGTTGACATAAAATGAAAAAGAATGAAAAACGAAAACGACATAGAAAGTTATATTAACTTTTTTGATACTAGAAAATCAGCATGAATGATTAATATTTTTCACGCAAATTTCTCTAATACACACCTTTAGAAATACACACGCAAATTAATATATATATATATAACACTTATATATGTATATAAATGTAGAAAGAGAGAAAGAAAATTCACAATACGAAAAACGCTGTTTATAACAAACCATTTGTTCGAGACGCTCTTAAAAATGTATTAATATACTCGTAATTATTTTATATTATTATTCATGAAGGCGAATATAATTATTACTCTTGCGTTAAAAATGAAAAAAAACAAAGATTTATTCGAAGCGGGTAATAAACGATTGTAGTATTCGTAACGACGCTGAATAGAGGAAAATATTTTTAATGTCTGTAAACAGGAAACATTTTAAGTCGGAATAAGAATTTCATTTGATGATATCGATACTGGAGAAAGGAACTATACAATGTCTGCAAAATTTTATTAC
The DNA here is from genome assembly GCA_029203775.1 of Neoneuromus ignobilis. Classification (NCBI taxonomy): domain Eukaryota; kingdom Metazoa; phylum Arthropoda; class Insecta; order Megaloptera; family Corydalidae; genus Neoneuromus; species Neoneuromus ignobilis. The sequence continues at coordinate 28,675,427 of CP092095.1, read as the reverse complement.
GGTCGTTGTACACATGTTTATGTATTACAAAAACATTTGTGTATACATATTTTACATATATATATATATATATATAATTATATTTGGATATTCATATTGTTAAAATAGAATTGTACGTTAGACGAAAGCATGTAAATAAATTTCTTTTATATCTACTTAAGCTACTTATCTCTTAATACTCTAATATTTTATATGTAAAAAATATATATACGATAAATGTAGGATAAGATTATAAATAAATGTAGTAAATTTATTGTTAATATGTTTTGAATTTAAGGTTAAGTTCATCCTTTTTTAATATTATATTCTATATAGAGAAATAAATTTCATTATATGTAAATCCATAAACATTTTTAATTTAGTTTTTTATATTATGTAAATGGATTTAACAATAATTGCGTATACATTTGCAAAGCTATTTACATTTACGTAAATTTTAAAATTGATGATAATGTAGCTTTTTGCTAAAATGAACCTCTATCGCAAACATTACAATAATTGAATTAATGCATTGAATATTAACGTATTGAATATTAATTTTGTGAGATAAATTATTTTCGTATCATACTTGAAACTATAGCTGGTTTTATTCGAAATAAATTTAAATTTTCATTCATTTTTTAATAGTTCGAAATTTAAATTATTTTCCAAGATTAAAAACAATTAGCTGAAAATAATTGCTGTAATTGTACTCGTCTGAAAGCTCACGAGCACTGTCTCAAAAGTATTCGTACAATTCAATGGTAGGAATATGTTAATACGTACATAGATATCCACAAATATTCCATACATACGTACACACATACACATATATATTAAACCGTGTCAGTCCGTACTGTTCGAGCATTTTGAACCGATACCGCGGATACATTGCAAAGTTTCACATCCACAGTGTGGAGTACAGGTGACGCTCCGGCGTGCATATTCCCAGAGCACATTACGGAGAATATATTTATTAACACATAGTTTACCTTACATTTAAATGTACGAAATACGTAATAATTAGTAGAACGTTATTAAATTTCTTACCTACCCGCACTAGTATTAATTTGCATAATTTCGCTTCGGCGAACACTGCTCGCAGCCAGGGTCAGCTTCAGTTCAAATTCATAACTTTTAACGCTAATCTCGTTTCACTACGTTCGCAATAATTTGACGTTTTATTACGAGAGACGAACGTACGGAACGAGTTAGAGATCTTAAATTGTCTATGAATTTTCTACGATGCATTTTTCTATCTCTCTATGCATACACATTTATATATATATATATATATATATATATATATATATATATATGTAGTGACTTCATATCCGGTTCTGTTAAATATTGACGTTACTGTAAACGAAACAACGTTCGTTATATGTTCGTTGTATGTTTAATTTTCATCAAAATTAGTTTAGAGAAAAACAAGTATACGTGCGCTCACTATAGTTTATGTATTTTAATTATAATCAGTTCTATAATAGTATTTAGTTTCGAATGTGCATTTCGGACTTGCTTTTAATTAGACTTTAGAATTTGAAGTGACATATGACTACTCTATATTCAAAAGTTCAAGCATATAATAAATTTATATTATATATACAATAAAATTAACTCTTACTAACAGTATTATAAGTAAGTAAGTATGTACAATATATCATCCATTATAATAATAGTAACTTTAAAAATAAATAATATTTAATTAATTAATCATATTTGTTAAAAGTTCTAAAGCGCATTGAACATATTATTATAAACTTTAGAGAATGTTTTAATTTAATTTTCAAATAAATACATAAGAATAGAATAATAAACTAGAATCAAATGACATTTATCTAATAAAAACCAAAAGTTTAATTTTTTATGCTGAATACGTTTTTTCGATAGAAATTTTAATGCAGCTTCGTTGTACTACAACGAAAAAAAAATTAAACGTCAGTTTGATTTCTGATCGTCCGATCACGTCGACAAGAAAATAAATTCCTCTCGTTTGTGCCGTTCGGCACGTTCCACATCCTCGCACGTATTCCTGTCGACAAAAATATTAAACGCATTTCAATACAAGCAGTGACAGGACTCGTTCGAATCGAAATTACGACGAGCATCTCGATGCACGCGCGTTCACCTGTAGACGTATTTGTTGTTGCACTGCGTGCGTGCAGAAAGTGTATGAATGTAGAATGGATGGAAAAAAATATTTATACACACATACGTTAAACGGGGAAATGATAAATGTACATGTGCGGCCGGGGACTCCAGATATGAATAAAAAGGTCGGGGGAAATTGAAAACTGGAAAAATAAATCAAATTACGAGGGTACACGGCCGCCGCTGACGCTGCCTCCATTTGCTATTACGGAGGAGCAACGTGCGTTGCCGGCTGCAACAGCGGTTCTGGAACTGTTTGCGAATTATTTATGCTCTCGTTTTGCGGTCGACTTGTCGCCCCGAACGATATTTTGTCATCTACAGCAAGTATGCAAATTCAACAAAAGACGACAGAAGTTGAGAAACATAGAGAAAGAGAAAGACCACGAACAGTAATATAAATATAAGTAAATAATAATATATAACAACAATGGAATTCGTGGAATAATTTTTATCACAAAATTGTCTGAATATTCTTGAATCAGCTCCAACTGTTAATATATTTTATATTATATGTTCGTTTTTTGTTTATATTTGTGAAAGTTAGATTGTATCATCTTATGAAAAATTACATCTTTGAATTCAACCTCAAGTGAAATTTTGATTTTCACCATACATTGGTATTTCAACTACACTAAATCGAAATAATGTTGAAGAACACAAACATTGAAATATTTCTACAACTAAATTTGTTCATTAAACTAATTGCAATAATGCTTCTTCAAAGATGACATCAACTATTATCTCTCTTATATAAACATACGAATATGATTCCTGAAGACACATGATTCCAGAAAATTTATCATCACGTTTCGTACATACAAATGCAGTCACTCGCATCTCTTCCGTGCGATCTGTACGAAAAACAACCATTATTCTGTTTGTACATATTCGCATATCCGCATGTGTTTATTTACTTTAATGTAATTCGTGTTTTATGTATTTAGTTTACGTGTGTTTATTACTTTGTGATGTTTTTCGTATCCGTTGTGTAATAACGTGTTTTGTAAAACAGCCGTACGAGAGATTATAGTATCATCGTTACATAGACTCATTTCGACGGAAGTGTGTTTTTTAGGACGTTTTAAGGAGTGTGATATTTTGGTTAAACACGTTTATTGTTGCTCGCATTGAAAGTATTTTCTAAAACTGTTGTCGGATGTAATACGATATTAGATGAATAGAAAAAAGAAGATAACGGTAGAAGAACGCTGTTAATGTACGTGCGTAACTCATTGGATTCGATAGAAATAAGAGAGGAAAAAACGGACAGTGTCGATTTCTTTTCGTGCACATTAATAAATTATACGACAAAACGTCCGAGATTAAAATAGAACGTAGAGAACGTAGAACGTATCCCCGCACGACGTATAAATCATCTCGACGACACAGAGACCGAGTAATCTATGTTTCGGCGACATTCAGTTCAACCGTTCCTCCTTACATACACACAACTGAATTTATTTAAACATCCGACAAAACAGGTACATATATATTCCTTAATATGACATATCGTACGCAAAAGAGCAGCGTTAACCATCTTGAAACATTTCAAAATCACGTATAATAAATCCCCTAACATAACAGAAACATCGCTAGGGGTGAATCGTTACAACCCGCGACACATGTGTGAGTAGATACACACGCACACACACTTTCGAATCTACATACACACATGATTATGTGTACGGCGTTGAGAGTACATTTGTATATGGAAGATGATACACTATTTCATACATTGTCTGTTTGACACAATCGTTCATATGAAGGCGTGGTTGCGTCCATCATTTACACGAGTGCATGACACAGTTTGTCGACCGCATGCTCATTTGACGGATGCATAATGGATGTCAGCGACGATGGAAATGCGCTACACGGTGGCGACGTTTGTCGTCGTCGTCGTCGTCGTCAACATTGTCGTTGTCGTTGTTATTCCTCTGTCAATCTACTTCTTGTACTCTACACGAATAGATGGAATAATATATGTATGTATGCATGTGTCTGTATGTACATTTAGCTTTTAAAGATACGGCAAACGTCGGCATACGGAATTAACTAAACAGACTCCGAATGTAATTTTTAACACGACTGTGGTAATTCATAAGTAGTAACATTGTTGAGTATTACATATGTACGTATATCTTTAGAAAATCTATATAAATGATAAATTCTCTTGAAAATACAAATTTTATTGTTTATTGCAGATTATAAAATTTATTTCGTTATTTACTTTTGAAATCTGGAATATATTTTAATTTGTATATAAATTATTATTTGAATTTTGATACAATTTTGTAAGATTTTAAAAAATGTCGTTCAGAAATAAAAATCTAAAATTATTGTATATTCAATTTTTATACATAATAATATCATTATTTATTATTTAAATTACAAATCGTTGCAGAAAATTGAAATTATCAGAGCTTTTTTTAAATCCATTTTAACTACATTACTGACATTCTATGAATAACATAAAAGTGTTTATTTAAAACTAAATTTCATAAATAACTTAAGAACTGAACATTGGTTAACTGAATGTAGCTTTGAAAGCGTTTTATTTTAATATTTACAACTTTATAGCTAGTATACAGCTTAAATTCTTTGTATTATGATATTGATAGCACTCGTGCGTCTCCAAATTGCGTTCAAACACACGATTCAATACGAACATAGCAAAGTATATAGCAAGAGAGGTAATTGAACGACAGAGACACAAATGACACTCGAGACCAATTCGAACTGTAATAGACGGCCTGTGTTATCTTCGACAAACCGAGAGGTGGAATTTTTTAAGCTACGGCACGAGCTTTGCAAAATACACACAGTACTTTTTCCTTAAATAAACACACATATACACACAGAGAGAGAAATATTTATTGACATACAAACGCATGTTTATATTTACATGTACTCGATGGCTTTGTAATCACGAAAACAAATTAATAGTATTAAAACTGAAAACGATCAAGAGCTAAAGAAAATGTGGAACCGACGATAAACCGATTACGGATATATCTTAATTCGGGAAAAATCCATTAAATGCAATTTTATTTCTATAGGTCACTATAGAGATTCGTTTTGTAAAAATAAATTAGTAAGACCGAATATCCAGAATTCGTTTATGTCGACGATGTTTCAATATCGATTCACTGATTAAGCAAATATACGTTTCTGTGAGATTTATTTGTTTTCAACGCGGATTTTCTTGTATGTGTTTTATTTTATGCTTTCTATTTTCTATATTAACAATATATACGTATATATATATATACATGTATATATATATATATATATAAAGAAAATAAAATATTTTTCAGTTTTATAATTTCTCTTATAGTAAAAGGTTTTTAAATAAAATTCGTAAATTAAATATACAAATTCTTTATAAAAATAGATATATTTCGTACATATATATATATATATATATATATATATATATATATATATATATGTGTGTGTGTGTGTGTGTGTATGTATGTACATAAAAAAAACATGAATGAAAAGAACGAGTGTATCGTTTCCAAAATTATTTAGTGTAAAAACTTTGTTATTTTGTACTCGAAAGATTTCTAGAATCCCATTATTTATTCATAGTATTACAAATCCAATATGACTGTCAAACAATATCGTTCACAAAGCTTCCAACATATTTAACTGCAGAAAAAAGCGTTTCAGTGTCGGATTTTGCATTCGTTTACCGTTCAAAGTAAATTTTCGTAACATAATATGAATGTACGAAGAGAAATACGCTCAAATTTATACGTGTATATAAATATATATATATATATATATATATATATATATATATGTTTACTGGAACATTACGAAATATGCAAACATTAAACTTTTTATAAATTCGTAAAAACATATTTTTTATATCAAATACACTCTATGTAAATTTTTCTTATTCCACTTTCACTACTATTTGATACATGCATATATAGTCATGTAAAACATCCATTGAATTACCTGTCATGCTGCTTTTGGTATACATAATAGTTTTTGGACAATACAGACAAATCACTATACGCCACTGAATAATATCTATTCAGTAAAACAGTATATCTAATCAGTTAAAATAGTAATTAATCGAAATGCATGTGACTGCATAGATTTTTAATTTAAAAAATTAACAAATGCTTTCAGATAGAAATGGACTGATGTAAGCTTTTATAAGGATTATATATATATGCTTTTATTAAATTAATCAAACTAATACGTACATGTGTTCTAAATGATATACACTTTTCAAAACTTCACTGAAAATTATAACCCTTTCATTTTAGCTCGTCGAAACTTTAAAGCTAATGATATATATATATATATATATATATATATATATATATATATATATATATACGCATATATTAAACGACGAAGAATTAACGTCTTATATCTGCCACACTTAAGGAAGCCCATTAATCTTTCCAGAAGTGTACAAATTAGAAATCGGCGTGCGTAAATTCAGAAAATCCACTTCATTTTCAATTTCCAATATAATTATCTTGTAGCAAGTGACGCGATATAAAAGAATACTTTCTCTCTCTCTCTTTACACACATTCACACACACATGTACATATATATAAATATATATATATATAATGGAATTCAATGAGTACTCGTTTCATTATTAAGCACTCGTCATTTTTAGAAATAGGGCTGTGAAACACATTAATGTCGACTGTTAAATACTAGAGTGTAGAAACGCAATTACAGTATCGCTTACAGTATAAATACTTACTTTTATATATATATATATATATATATATATATATATATATATATATATATATACAATTCAGGTTTATGTATGTATTTGTGTACTTACGTTTTTGAAACACGTTATTCGTTCTCTCGACTTTAATCATATTTATTGGCATGTGCGCATGACAGAGAAAGAAATCGCGTCGAGTCAATATTCTTGGTGCATTGTTTTTAGTAAAATGTTTAATTACAAAGCGCCTTTTGCATTAATTTAATTAAATTTGCTGCAAAGTAACTCGCGTGCGTCGGTACTGTTTCTCGTCTGTGTACATAACGTATGCGTTTAAATATTTCAAACTTATTCACTGTTTAAATTTCTATTCCTCGTGTACTGATATTCGTACACATCACATTATACACAAATATATACATATGTGTATATATCATAAATTACATTAAAATCTCTTAAAAATATGAATATTATTGTAGATTAATCTGCTTTATTATGTTGAATTAAAAAATAAAAATTTCATAGTAGTTAAAAATATTATGGTGTTTGTGAATAAAACACGTAAAGTAATTTTTTTTCATTCGAAGTATCAGTGAGTTCTATTTAAAGTAAAGGACACGCAACGAAACAAAACACTTTTTTATTGAAAATGTTGTTCTCTCCACAAAGGAGCTTATTCTGTATTTCGTTCCGTTTGAATTTCGTTAAACCTCTTCTCAACACATATTTGTATGAACAGATAGATATGTTGTTTCTATTTATCTCTCTATCAGAGTTTAATCAACTAAAAGCCGTTTTCCCTTTCATGTTCGATCACACGATTGCAAAAGCCTTGCACACGAGGCTATAGGCTTTTCCTCAAAGCGACACAAATACGTCAGTGCCAAATTTAACCTTCAGTTTGAAAATATTCGCATGGGTTTGGAATTATACGTATATAGGTTCAAACTGTTAACAGATACACCGTCAGATCCGTGAAATGAAAATATCAATTGTATTTTAGAATTTTTTTATTATTTTTATTTTTCATACGATAAATATGTATCTGATCGAAACGAATGAATCTTTTAACTAAATACGCTTGTACATTTGTTTAAGATATATATATATATATATACATATACATATACAATTGTATTTGTGTGTGAATGTGAATGTGTTTTATGTATATTTGTATGTGTGTGTGCTTACACAAAGTAATATTAATTTTTGTAAAGGTGATAAAATCATTTGAGGTACATTCAAAAAAACTTACGCGATTATTAACGTTTAATTCGTCGTTGCGTCTTTTCCACTTTGTATATATTTTTTTAATATGATCCGTGTAACGATAACGACAATAAGTCCAACCACAACAATGGTCGTTATCGTAACAAAGAACAGTATTAATTTTTCGGATGCGAGTGAGAGCTGACGTTATCTTTAAGAGAAACGCGTCGTAAACAGAAATTGATATTTCGTCTTCCTTTTTCTTCGCGAGAGAAGAATGCAGAAAAAATCGTACAACTGATACGCAGAAAAAAAAACAAATTACATTTGTTGTCAAAGAAAATTATTATACGTAATATCTCTCGCGGCGTACGACGACGACGACACAAACGTACAACAGTTGTGTGTGTACACGCTTTTAATACACTTTTTAAAATAATTTTCATTCGGCACCGAGGTCGCAAGGCGAACGGGATGGAAAAAAGGACGTTCTCAAGTCGTTCGTAACCACCACCCGAGAAAGTACGCCCGTCGACCCGCCACTACACGACGTCTTTTCTACCGTCGTCGTCGTCGTCTTCGTCGTCGCCGCCGTCATCTCCTTCACTCCTTCCTGCGAGATAAATTAGTTTCAAAGTTTAACTTTGTACTTCCCATATCAGTAGGTTGTAAGTAGCGTTCCCAAGGCGGCGGTCTTCTTAATAGTAGTAAAGGCAAAAGTTAACTTTTGAAATACAAATATACTTGTTCGAGAATGCGTTTATGAAATTTATACGAGTTTCTACTTAAATTCACAATTTCGGAAAATGGTTATCTGAGGAAGCTATAAAATTACCATTATTCTTATTGCTAATACTAGCCGTACTTTTTTCTCATTTAATTTTTCTAGCAGTAAAATTAGTACGTCGATTATTAACAACCATATACCGAACGAGAACAAATTCGAGAACAATTTTAAAGTAATTTCGTCAAAGCTTGTTGACTTTCAAGAACGCTCTATTTTTTAATTAAAGTTCATAAACTCGAAACGAACATAGGAGATGCTTAATATGCAATGTATTATCATTGTTAACCACACACGTGTACGTCATTTAATTTTTAAATAATTCCTTCTCATATATATTTATTTTCTTAGTATGAATTCTCGAAAACTGTGAATTTAAAACGAATTTGATGTTATTAATCGTAATTACATGATAGATTCAAATCAAAAAATTCCAATGATTAATTGATGCATAATAAAGTAAATAACACGTTTCTCTTAAATCAAAATAGCTCACGTTTGTTATTCCATTACTGATATAATTAATCAGTTTTAAATTTCTGAACAGACACAAATATATCGAGTACAATTTTTAAATTTCTACACGAACAAATAAAATAACAAATGATGATTTATAAACGTAAAAACGTAACTGTTATGTCTGATTATTCATAAAATTACTGAATTCCCAGTCGAATTTAAAACTATATATATATATATATATATATATATATATATATATATATATATACATAATGTGCAAATTAAAGTGTATTCCCAAGACCGTGACAAAAGCGATGAACGCTGACACGAAAATCTGCTACGGTGTACATATCATATCCCCTTCGGGACGTTCTCTAATATCATATTGTATTCCTTTACAGATAATTCTCACTTTATAAATATAATGAATGGAGGAACGACGTCGACGCAATCTCAGTTATACAAGAATGGATACAATTTTTATTCCCTGTTTGTAATATATTCATACGTAAGTACATATACACATTATATATATATATATATATATATATATATATATATATATATATGTGTATGTATGTATGTATGTATGTATATATGTATGTATGTGTGTGTGTATGTAGACATTTACTCGCTATATATTTTAAATTAATCGACGAGAAAATATTTGCACTTATATTTTATGTTTAAATTTATTTCAATGAAATTTCATTTTTAAAAACATTTATCATTAAACAAATATTGCTATGAAATATGTACAAATATACTGTTATATATATATATATATATATATATATATATGTATATATATTAATTTTCATTGGAGTTTCAATCAAAATTTTTATTACATTATATATATATATATATATATAAAGTCAATAGCTTGTATAGAAATTGTGGTTTAATTATGTATAACTAAATGAAATAATGTATAAATTATACAAGTTTAATTATTGTGAATGAATTCGTTTTGCCGATTGAATAAAATCCCCACAAATGTATTTCAGTCATTATTTAATCTTCGACCTCGTCCTCGTTCTAAATTAACCGGAATGAAAAAAATACGCGTATCTCTTACAAAATATCAGATAAACGTCGTCCTCGGATGACATCGAACAACATATAAACTCTTACATACAGTGAATTGATTAAGATAAGTTTACCGTCGAGCTTTGTACGAGCTTCGATGAGAAGAAACAGCGCCGTTGAATTATTCAAAGTTCCATTGTGCGGAATGAAAATATCCCCATTGATGAATGACTTAATTGGATACCCAAATCAAATTGAAAATAAAAAAGAGAATCGTACGAATACTGCGAACCGACGACCAACAACACAGACACACGTTACATGCGCCTCGCGTTCTCCACTGTTTATCCGACTTTCGTCCTACCTTTCGTCCGCTATCACTGAAAAAATAACGGGTGCGTGCGTGCGTATGTATGTATGTGCGTGTTTCAATACATTGCTGTGTTGTACATCTCGCCGAGTTACCATTGAAGCTGTACGATTTGTACTGCGATAGCGAAGAGAATTCACTGGAAGCGTTACGATTTTTCAAGAGACGAAGAGTTTGTGTATTTTTTACTGATTTGCTCGTATCAATGACGTCATTCGCATACACTGATTGGCGTATTGGATCCGATGATTTCTATTCAGTTTTCTCGAAGATGATTTTTATTTTCTTTACTACCGATATATATTTATACTATAATGGAATTTTATACCACTTTCTTTCTATAAAAAAAAATCACTCATCCATTATCAAAATTATTTACTATTTGTTTTGTAAATGTAGAAAATTCACTTTCACATAATAAATCATCACTTCAGTATCACAAGATATTGAAAAAGTGTTCAATAAATAATTATTGAACACTTTTACTACATCTCGTTGCGTTAGAGAGATGATTCATTGTATTTTTATTTTAATTTGTCTAGACTCTAAAGAAATCTTTGAAATAATTCACTTTATTTTCTTGGAAATCAATTTTTAATTAATTTAAATTTTCGTCATGTTTCAATTATCTTTTTATTTTATAAATCAATGATTTAATTAATATTATTCAACCATCAAATCATTTCTGCATATTATTAAAATAGTACCTATATTCAGCCTCTTAATTAAAACTTGTACAAAAAAAACACTCATTATTTGATAAAGTCAATGTTTTAAAATGATACTCCATACAATCTTTGATAATGTAAATAATTAATATGATACTTTAATCCAATTACTAACATAAGATCATTATTTTCCATATTCTGCACGTAATGCAATAAATATTCATATGTCAGAGAAATTATTGAATTGCTTTTATACTCGAATGCATATTGATACAGAACATATAAATAGTATCAAAAATGAGTTATGTTTATTTAGAACTATAATTATGAAGAGCAGCTTTTCAAACTCGAAATAAATAAAAGTAAACATCTACATGTCTACATAAACTTTTATTTCGTTTTTAAACAGATACTTCTTGATTTATTTGATTTTGTTTTTTAAAAATACAACTACATTTTCTTACCTTCATGATGTCAATAATGTACGTAGATGAGATTCAATAAAATTGTATCAGTCAACTGACAAATAGTGAAAAAAGTATTATTTCGTTTTATTCTTAGATAGTGTATATTGAAAAGAAACAGACGTTGATTGAATTCAAATTTACTTTAAAAACATTCTATAATCAATAGATATAGAACGAATCGAAAGAAATAACTACAAATAAGAAGCAACTTGGGAAACGTAAAACTATTATAACTTTTCGTGTAGAGAAATGTAATGGAAATAACTAGTGTGTGTATATATATATACACACAATATGTTAGTATATCTACTATGTTGTAGAATCTTTTCAAATTTATTCCTCGACTGTATAATAAAACTACACAAGAAATAAATCCACCGAAGAGGTATATTTTCAATAGTTTCAAGTAGAAACATGTTCATAGCATCGTCGCTGCTACTGTTTAAAAATTTTCTCTCACTCGCTATGTACATACACACACACACATGTATATATATATATATATGTGTGTGTGTGTATGTATGTATGTATCTACATGTCCCAACAAGTGCATAGACGTGTAGAGCACAATATATTCCATATGGTGTGCCGTAATAAATCGTTGCAGAATGTTAAATCACTTTTGAAGTAGACCCAGTCGCTTTTTATACTAAAAAATAAAGCTAAAAATCAAAGAGAATCGACTGTATGCAAGTATTCTATATATATTTTTTAATTTAATACCAGTGAACTTATAGCATGACTTTTTTATAATCATTTATAAAATACTGTGTTTATATATATATATATATATACACGAGGGTCGTTTGATAAATATGGTAAAAAGTAAGAAAAACTAAATTGAAAAATTTATTTAAATTAATTATATCAATCAATAAATAAATTTACCAAACTTATCAAACGACCCTCGTATATATATAATACACATATATCACAAAAAATATTTTATTTTAATCAAAATACGACTTTTACATTTATATAACTTAAAATGAAGCTTCACAAAATTAAATATTATATATATATATATATATATATATATATATATATATACATATATTAATGATTAAAAACTCAGAGGTGTAAAAAACACAACAAATATTCTTAGAAAGAGATATAAGAAAATTCATCAGAATGGAATGGAAATGAAAAACATCGAATCGCTCTAACTGTAAAGTTTAAGCAGAGACTTTTATCCAACAGTGGATAAAAAGTGATAATTATATATATATATATATATATATATATATATATATATATATATATATATATATATATATATATATATATATATATATATATATATATATATATATATATATAATAATCTCTTTTAATGAAAAAAAAAGTTTTATTATTTTTAAAGTCTAGTTTATGTTTCATTAAAATAAAACGAGGTAATATGTTTTAAATAACTCTAGTTTATGTGCATTTTTCCGCAAACGATATTTTTAAAACTAAAATATAATTCACTAATGTAATATCATACATTTTTAATATAAAAAACTGTATATATATAAACTGTTTCATATTAAAAACATATAATATTTCATTAGTAAATAATATTTTAGTTTTTTAGTTTTAAAAATATTATTCTCAGATATATATATATATATATATATATATATTTATGTGTGTGTGATATGAAAAAGTCAAACACGTACTTTGAAATATGAAGTCTACAGATCGTTGTATTTTTCTATGATGAGAAGAGTATGTGTTTGTATGTATGTTCATATATATGAATGTAATCGATATCAGCACATTTTTTTAAAAATGAGCGTCGGACTGTAAAATGAAATAAATATATTGCTGCAATTTGGACGAAATTGTGTTTCTCGCGAGAAATGCCGCGTTATCCGTCGACCGGTCTACATCAATTCGCACGAGATCTATTAGATACATTGATATTTATATGTATTTGTGAATATATATATATATATATATATATATATATGTATTTTATGTTTCTGAGTGTGTGTACGTACAATGAGGACGAGAATGGATGTACGAGAGGAGAGGATATGGCACTGGTATACGATCGAATCGATGGTAGCGGGTGGTACGGGACGACACAGGAACCAGACAGTAATTTCACAAGGTAGGGTATCGACAATAAAACGAGAAACGGGTCATTGGTAGATAACTCACGATGACCCTGATTAGATGGTGCGGTGTCTTGATCGTTATCTGTCCGAGACAAATTCAATTTCTATTCTTTTTTGCGAGGAATACGTCCCGATAATTGATTTATCGACGACTAATTGACCGACATCGAAATTACTCATCGAATGTTATGTTCGTTTTTAATTGTTCTAACTTTATTGTTCCCTTTAATGTTACATTGTTTTTGATACAACAAACATAATATTACTAGGATACTCTACTTTATGCTTCGATTATAGTGTTTTAGGTTTTTAATTTAATAATTTAAAAAAAATGTCAATAAGCATCTCTTAAAATTCTCAATATTATCGTTGTATATAAACTATTTTTAGTTATGTTTTTATAATGTCAGTTGTTATTGAAAAGTTTCGCCTATTAGAATATAATAATAAAAACAAAACCTTAGAGTAACGGGAGTCAGAGTAGCGTTATCCGGAATAATTGCGTGTAAATGAAAACCCGTACGAAAATCTCGACGCCGTGTCATAAAATGTAGAAATGCTTAGTCTGGCAACTAAAAGCAAACACAAACTCGGCTATTATACGCCTACGGACACAAAAGAAACTCACTGATGCGCTAAATTTTCGTGATCAACTTTTATATAAAGAGTGGATTATGTTTGTTTTTTCTTCCGTCTTTTTCTCTCTACCTCTCTGTTTCTACCCCCCTTTTCTATATACACACATATACATACGTGTGAGTGTGTGTGTGTATGCGAAGAAAAACTCATAAACTATAAAGTGGTGTTTGATAAATATCGTCGAGATTAGGAGTTAATTTAATAACGCGATCGTTCGTGATAACTTTGAAGTGACTAGGTTCGGTTTTCCCCTCGTTTCTTTTCCTATCTCTTTTATTCATTGCAGTTCGTAAGTAAATATTAACAGAAACGAATAACGTGTTCATACTTTTATGAAAATTGATTGAAAGTAACAATTTATCTATATTTATTTTTAGAATTCGATATGATTTTTATTTTTTCGATCCCTTCACTCATAAATATGTTTGTTTCTTTTATTTTTATTCTTTTATTTTTATTTCTTTTATTTTATTCTAACTACAATGATTTATTGTAATATCTAATCTTCTATTAGTACTAAATTGTAATTTCATTAATGTTTACAGAAAAATAAATTACAATTTCAATTTAACAATTGTAGCCAAATATAAAGGAAATGAATTTCGTTAATATATTTAGAAATGTCCACGAAAAGAAATCTCCTTTACACACTTTCGTACGAACAGTGCGTTTATACGTTTCGTCACTTCTACATTTTACAAATAAGCTCCGATGTTATTTATTTTGTACATTGTACACGATCATTATACGTCCAATTCATTCGATTGTGCTTTGCGTTCGCCCTTAATCAAAAGACATTCGCTGTCAGTTGCCTAATGCGGTAACAGACCGGCGACGCGCCTTCGTCAAGCGCAAAACGACGACGACGACGTCGACGGAATCTGGCTATATGGGACGAACTGTACAGAGCAAACGAACGACATCTATGGGCGTTCTAATGGACCGCGCTGTGTCTGAATATGTCCTTAATCAGCATAAATCAAATCTCTAATGACTGGCACTTACAGTTTCTAGGATCATTCGGGCTCCGTGCGTTACTCAATGCCTCTCTATTTCGTTGTCCCTTCTCCGTCGCCTCACGACGACACATTTCCACTCGGTCAGGGATGTACATTAGTTAATCTCTTATTTCGTGAAAACTGACGATTCGGTTTTCTCTTCGAATTATATGTACGTTTATTTCGAATATTTTCTCGTTGCTTGTATTCGAGCATTTATGATAAATATGTGATAATTTTGATGAAACGTTAACATCAGTCGAGCACAAGAAAATAGAAGAATAATCCTCTTATAATATCTATATTATATATATATATATATATAAATATATATATGCGTGTGTGTGTATGTATATATATAATTTTCACATTTTCGTAACTCTCTGAAAATCTATCGACATAAATAGACCAAGCAAATAATAGTATCTCACGTATATGTTAAAACCTTATTGAAACCCTATCACGTCATATTTCGTGTTGAATACAGATTTATTTGCGGAATAATAAGTTTCATTTGTAATTTGTGAATACATTTATATATTATATTTTAGTACTTAAAAAATAATTACAGAATTTTCCAAACAACGAGTATAATAATTCAAATCGCATCTAGAAAAGAGTATATGTAAATTATTAATAAACTTTTCGTTACAAAATATAAAAATTAATTCTTATATTAAAGAATATATAAAAATAAAATATTTTTATTGCAGTTATTATTTAAAAAAAAATTCTGTTGTGAAGATTTTTTTTAAAAAAAATATAGTACTGAATTGTTACCAGTAAATGAGAAAATCTTAACAAATTTTCTGACAAATATATATATAAGTATATATATATAAAGAGAGAAAAAAGGAATGACAATATTCAGTGAAGCTTTCATTCAGCAATGGACTGATAAAACTTGATATAAATAGTTATAAATATAGATTTGTTTATATATGAAAATTAACAATTTAAATTGTACTAAATTTCTCATTTGTTAAGCTAATTCTCAGAATCGGTCCATTACCAAACTATTTACATAATTCATGTAAATCATCGTCGACGGATAATCGCCAAATAAATAAACATAAACAGTTCGACAATGAGAATCGTACGTTGACCATTATGATTCGATCTCAAGATACGTCATTAACTATTCGTTTGAAAAATAATAATAATAAAGCTTTCAGCTTGATACCCCATCGTCTTGTCAACAGCGTCTGATGAATTTTTAATTAGATCCACCAATTATGACAGCTTGTTTTCTATATTAAAATATACTTGACTCGATAACAGTAAGTAATTATAAAATAACGCCCACACTACTTGTTACGTTCCACTCGCTGTCTGCCGCTATTCAATTTAAAACGTTGATTATTTAATTTGTATATTAACGTTTTTATTTCGGGCTCGTTTCGTATAACAAATTTCATACAAATTATTTCGAACTAATGTTTTTTTTACTTATCCCCCTTATCAAAAAAAGCATATCGAATGTTCGCAATCAACTATCATAAAATGTTTTTTTTACATCAATTTGAGAAAACACAAATAGAACATCAATATTTTGTTAGTATAAATTATTAATGATATTTTATCGAATCGACAACAACGATAACAACAATATATATTTTAAAAAACAAATTGAATTATTTACGTATTTAATTTAAAAATACATTTCGAACATTTCGTTGTAAATGTTAGTCATATTTTCGACAGATGCTATTCAAATTTTTTTCAAATAGAGCCCGTTTAAAAATCGAGTTTCATTCTTACTTTACGAATATTCGGCATCGGTTCTTTGATAAATTATCGTCTTGCCATAAACGAAAATAACATTTCAATCGACTTAATTTGACGTACAGTTTTTATTACAATTTTTATGAACGACATAAACGTTTGCCATTTTCTCGATTCGACAGAAGGCTTTTCTGTAATTGTCTTGATTTCCCGCGTGTAGCCAGATTATTGTCAAGTTTTATCATCGCATGCATAATTCGACGTACGATTTGTATTTGATTATCAATCTTGTAGAATGTACTTAGTATTCTTCATATAACATATATTATAGATAGCAAGTCTGTATAAAAAAGAAATATGTAAAAAGGCTATTAAAATTATAAATAAATATGAATGCGTTAGTCGTTAATATTTCCATAAAACGACAAACAGAAAAACACTATAGAAGCAGTACGAAATCTGTTTAATTTAATTAACTCGATTTTAATCAATTGATTCGGATTTAGTTAACTGAATTAGTTTAATCGAATTGTACGTACGCATGCACCATTAAATTTCGGTATTTAAATTTCGTGCGAATCGTCAAAAACATACAGCACAGGGGTAAAACTTTGTTCAACTCGAAGTATATATATATATATATATATATATATATATATATATATATATATAATGTATAGAATCTAAAGTACAATAGCGCTTAATAGGATGACGTACGAAAATTTCTCAAGCAATTCTCAATCTATATAAATAATTTAATATTTTATATGTATATATGTGTGTGTATGCACAGATCAACAGATTCATTTGTGTAAAATTGTAGGGATGTATGATTCGCATATCAAGAGAAAAATAGAGTACAAAACATCATAGTACCACATTTAAACACCATCGAATTAAGTAAAAAAAATCGTTTAATTATTAAATATATATATATATATATATATATATATATAAGTCCTCTGCATGGAGTTATCACGTGATATTTGTATGATTTAATTTCAAATACTAAATAAATCTAAAGAGACAAGCACATTTTTTTAATTCTAACAGAAATGAAAGAAAAAGAAAAAAAATGTTTATTAATTAAATATATTATATTATCGAGCATTAATATACATACATTTCTTACAAACACGGCGTTGTTGTGATATATTTATAAAGAAGATTGATTATTCGAATGCGGCAAATAATGGAAATACGACAGACGGGACCAATTTCGTTTGTCGTTTTCATTTTAAAAATGAACGTTTTTCCAATACGACTTCATGTACGGTTTTTCGCGTTTTCCATTTATTATACATCGTTCAGTATCGAATAATCGTTTACATACAAACAAGTATATTCACTTTTATTTTAGTATGCACGCACATATGTTCTTGTGTTGATACAAGTACATTTTTTTTAGTTGTGTCATTTAAGTGTGAACATTATATTTTAACATTTGCATATATATAAAATAGTAGATAAATGGAAAGATAGATTGATATATTGGTATTTGTGTATAAATTATTAATTAATCTTTGAAAATTAAAAAAGTAGATATGATAATAAAAATCAAAATGAATTTCGTGACTCTAAAAATCGATATAAAATAAGTTAATTCTTTTTTCCTGTACATGTCATAGTCTAAACTGATTTATTAAAAAATCAGACCAGCCAGACATAATTCAATATTGTAGAGTAGTATCAGACGATGATAAACAGTCACGAAAATTGTTAACATTTTGAATTTAAATAAACTCTTCATTGGATTTTTTTAATGATATTTTATTTTATGTAAGGTGTGACAATAAAGTTCTGAGAATTTTATTTTAGTCACAATAATATGATTAAAATTATAAAATCGTCATGGAATTACTTGGAAATAAATAATATGTCAAATAAAAAATTCAATTGATTTAATCTCACAAATTTATAGTCATATATATATATATATATATATATATATATATATATATATATATTTGTGTGTGTATATATAATTGAATAAATTTAAAATAAAAGCAAATATAAACAGAATTTTTGAAAATATTACTCGTTAAAAAATACATATCCTATTTGATGTATTTTAAATGATCAAAAGTCTAAAATTTACTACATATGCGAAATCGTGTTTTTTACATAAAAATAATTTTCTATTCAGTGTATAAAAAGAAAATATTCAAAATAAAATTTGTGAGTTTTAAAAAAATGTATAAAAATATTTTAAAGCTAATTGAAAAACCCTCAATTTCACAGTACATAAATACAGAACATTTTTTTACAAATAAAAAAAATAACCGAATTCACAAAGAGCATCATAAACTTGAATTACGTTTTTGCTCCGCATCCATATTCATTGCAAAGCGGATGAGTTCGACAATAATTCCATATCAAATATTATGTTGTTGGTTTTTTTTTTGTTATAATTGTTAATCACACGCACGAATGTTTATTACGAACGAATCTAATTATCGGCACGTTTCTTTTTTAATCTTGTCCGAACGAACGGTTCGGTCGAAACAAAAAAAAATATTTATAATCGATAGGCTTCAATCAAAAGTATCATTCAAACCGCTCCGCTGTTGAACTAATTACAATCCGCGGGAAAAAATATAAAACCGTACCGCTACGTTTTACAATTTCCCTATAGAGGCAACGGTGACGGTATATCTCCTCCGCCCTTCGTTTTTAATTACGAGAACCAAACAGTTGATTATTCTCGAACGTCTGGCAGATAGAGTAGTACGTGCGTGCTTGTTTAATGCGACTTCAACCGCAACTACTGAAGAAAAAGTCGACACGGCGAAATTAACCGTGGAGTTTTTGAATGTAAATGAAACGCTCGATTTTGCAAAATATTTTCGAATAAAAAAATCGACAACTATTCGATCGAATAATGGACATATTCTTTTTTAAATCCGTACTTATTACCACTTATCTGACCATAATTATTTGTTTATATAATTTAATTATAGCAGACACAATTGAAAATCTCTTTCAAATGAACTGTACGTTTCGTCAGTTTAAAAAATATACCCAAATTTAATACAGAAAATAGGGTTATTTTATCAAAATTATTTTTTATAATACGCTTAATATTCTGTGTTATAATTTTTTATATCAAAACGATATATTCAATTATAAAATCATAACCATTAAAAATGTCTTTTCGCAAGAAAAAAGTTACGGACCACCAGATATCCCTATTTAATTTTGTTTTCGTTGTATAATAATAAAAAAATAAAATGTTTCATTAAACAGTACTTTAACTTGCTGGAAACTTTAAAGTTTATATTAAAAATTGAATATTTACTGACAACACTTACTTTATATTATACTTAATCAACAGACTTCATCGTAGAAAATTTATTAAAAACATTGTACTTTAACTTTTTTATTTAATAAAAATTATTAATATTTTCTCATCAGTATTAAAATTTTTACTTGTAAGTTATATACAATTAAAATAGTATGTCTTTATTTGATCAATTTTTATTCCAATATAATTTCTTACTAATTCACATTCAATCATAGCTGAGTTCATAATTAATTATTTTGAATAATGATTATAACTCCAATTAGAGTCTATTTATCTTGATAGACACGGTATATGAAAGTTAAAAAAAATACTAAACAATTCAACATGGAAAACGTTAGGCCGTGCCGCAAACTCCTCCGTTTCGTTCCGTTCTGTACGCAGATAAAACTTCCATCCAAGTTCTGTTGTTTCGAATAACATGTTTATTTAATGTTGCTTCTATAGTTGCGTTACTTTCCCAGTAAATATTTAAATTGGCGACGGCTAAATTGTTTAGAAACATTCACCGGCACAAGTTTAACGAATCAGATCCGATCCAGGAGCGGATGCCGACGAAACTTTCTTCTCGGGAATATTTTCAGCCAATAATGAATGTCCGGCTGAATGATTTATCAAGAAAACCCACGCAGATAGTTGTCTCGGTTGTATGTACGAAATAATATTTTAATACGAACGGGCGGAAATTCGTTCTTCACTCTCATTTCAACGACTATACTTTGGACAAACGATTAGATATGATTATTTCAAATTAAGAATTAATGAATTACTTAATCTGACGATTCAATTAAATAACATACATATATTTATATAGATTTAAATGAAACGTACGATCGAATAATAAATTCTCTAGATAAATAATTACTAAAACGAGATGAATAAATACATAAAAATGTGCAAAATATGCCCGTTGAAATATTTAATTACAATTTAAAAAACAATACGAGAAAACATCAATTAACTTTTAAAACGATAATGTTATGTAAATTAATATAATTTACAATGTAAATAATGTTTTTACATAAATATTATAAAATATTATACCGTTTTTCCGATAATTAAAAGATACTAGAGTATGGGGCATTGAAAATTTCAATAGCTTATAATTAAAACAATACTGAATTGGTTGGTATTGACTTGTGTGGGTGCTTATGTAATTCGATTCAAAACAATATATAATGAGATTTGTACAAGTAGTGAATAAAATATAAACCATTTAATTGTAATATTAATAAACTTTACTAGATATTAATAACATCCATTCATACACACTCACACACATTAAAATTTAATAACAAAATTATTTATTTCTATAAAATTCTATATTTAATTGTTTAAACTATAAAATAAAAATTTATTATTTTAATTATTTTTCCAATTTTTTTCACTCCTACGATATTATTGTATTGTTAATCTATCCATTAGCGTTATTTTAAATAATTTCATTGAAAATTCATTTTTATGTTCAATAAAATCTCGATGAATGTTACTGTAAACGATTTCGAACGAAACGACAAATCAAGAAGGTGGACGTTGTAACAATGAATCAATAATTCCACGTAAAAAAGCACAAACTGTCAAGGAAAAGCACCAAGTGCAGAAAGTTGATCTCGTGTTATGGTCCACGATCGAAATTCGAAAATGCATACGACGGATAATACATCAACGCGTCCCTCGAAGGCAACATTTATAGCAACGGCGCTATGATTGTAAACTTCCTGGTTGTGTAGTAAGTAGAAATTTATGACATTGGAAGAGAGACGGTGGCCGGTTTTCGGGCGGTTATTTATCTGTCTGCGGCAGACGGGACGCGCGCACCGTACGCCATAACTGGCGCCGTATATTCCGTCGTAATAAAGGTACGTAAAGTATCGAACGGTACATTTTCGATATCATTTATTCATTGGTGAAATGGCAACGGACGAGATGGCACTAAAAGATGTTCAGATCGGTCGGCTTTTCAAGTAACCAAGGTCGAGGATGATGGCGGTGTAGCCTCCGCTTGCAACGAGACATCTGTTGCAATTTATTGCACACACAGATATACATTTGTATATATATTTACCTGGAAAGAAAATAATTCGTAGTAGTCACTCAAGTTTTCAGCAAGGTTTTTTGAAAATTGTCCTGTGCTACAAACAATAGAACCTAAACCAAACATGATAACACATTTTTCAATCCTGGATATGATTTGTATAGTAAAATTGTTGAAGAAGAAACGAAATTTAGCTCGAAAATCCTAAAAAATAAGTGAAAGATAATGAGAATCGCCAGTTTATTGAATTGATACAAGTCAACAATATATTAAATAATACATTGAAGTAGTTTGAGCTTATTATTCCTGATATAACTGACTTCTAACTCGACATTGCTTTTTATTATCTCAAAAATCTTCATATGGTACAATTACCAAGTCTTCTTCATTTTGTCGAAAGTTATTACTGCACGAATCTATTTTCTCTCCAATTAAACTATCGAGTCGAAATAATTTGATTATATACTCATCAACAAGTTGAACTTTGAATGAACACGTCTTTCTTATAATTAGATAATACGTAATTAACATATTATTTAATTGCCTCGGATCAGAACAGTAGAATTTATAACTACTATAAAAACAGCTTCGAGCTAAAACTCTAAAGTTTATTGCATCAACGTTCGACTTGAAAGTTATAAGTAAACGTTCGATTTTAATTCCGTAGACGACGACTAGTCGTCCTGAAAATTGTACGAACAGGATTGATTTTCTATATTAATACGAAGCATTTTATAATAAAAGATTGAAAGAAAACAATAGTAAATTACAGAAAAGAAGTCGTTGCGGTAAATTAGAACACGACGAATTGGTTCCCAATACGAATCTCTGCCAGAATAGAATTCGTTCTCGTCCAATAAAAACTTTTCACGAAATTCTCGTAGTAATATCAGTTTGATGATCGAATCCAATGTACATATTTATTTCGATGTTTGTTCTCCGACATCGATTCGAAACCTACACTGAAGAGATGTAGCAGCGTCGGCCGACGCTGCAGCTGGAAAACTTGCCACATAAACGTAACTCGTTAGAGAAATGAGTAGTCGAGATAGAGCACACACATGCATACACTGACTAGTACACGTCCACGTACACAAACACACTGTATTTGTTTTATGTTATTAAACTGCACTCTGATTGTGTTTTCGTTCGACGATAACAAGACTACAACGCGGTTATTTGTTCACATTCCGAAATGAATTATTACACCCTGTTGTAACAGTTAGATTTTTTCACATTTAACTTGAGACGGGTTAAACTTCGTGCGCTTGAATTAATCCTAGTTTCAGAACATGCCTGCGAATAATCCGCCAGTTATATCGAATCATACCGTGTGATAATTAGTTCGTTATCTGTTAATCTCCTTCTCATGTCAACAAAAATTATGATAATGTTTGGTTTTACACTCAGTTGCATACGGTATAGTATTTTGAAATGTTTACTGTAAAATTCAATATTGTTCATATTCGAATGTGCTTGGTTTTTGCAAAATCCACATTATATTAATTGTCAGTTGTTATTTTTTCCAATAATACTCTTATCACAAAAAAGTTCAATAAAATTCGAAACTAGCAACGGTATTAAAAAGTAACGTAACGAATGTTCCGTAAAAGCAATTTAAATAAACGAAACGAAGAAAACTTCCAGCACTATTTTCTTACATGTACAGAACTCATGTCGAGCTTAATCGTAGATACAGTTAATAATAAGCTGTTAAGTCTGCGAGAACGTTAGAGTTTCGCGAACTTAGATTAAATTTGCAGGAAACGATAATTTTTATACATTCGCTTAATTACACCAGTTATGAACTCGTTCTGTCCTCCGTTGCACTTAAACGTGTCCGTTATTTTATAAGTTAGAATGCACTAAACGGATTGTATGACACGACGAGCTTAACAAACCGACAGGAAGTCATCAGAGACAAAGATTTGAGATAAAACAGGACGACAAGCGAGTGTGTGTATTTTTGACGAGCCGAGTTTTGAATAATTAAAATGAGATTTCCTATTAACGTTATGAGGAGTGTCCGTCGACGTCGTGTTAAAGTCTCTTACATTTGAATATTTTATTTATGCAAATTTTAATGAGAGATCCGTTTACTTATTCAAGATGTTCGTCTCGTTCCAGATTGTATGTTTTATCGAATATAAAATTCTACGAACGAATTTATCGAACGCAATCTTAACTATTTGAATTTTTTGATAACCCGAAGATTACAAATTAACACACATTGTCTCAATATGTGTACATACAAATGGATAACATTTCCAAAGCAACTTAACTGAAGTTCTATTGATACTTTAAAGATTTTATCATGCATTTCTCACCACGAAAATCTGGTCTACATTTCTCCATATCTCTTGAAATTTATTTTCTTCTTTAATATTTCTAAAAGCGTACGTTTATTATTTACATTCTTCCGTTCAAAAATTTTCTTTTAAAAATATTTCTTAAAAACATATTGCGCCTCAGTAAATATCCAAACGATTTTATCCTTCTCCTTTTTATATCAGTTAATTATTTCTTTCTTCTTCTATTACGTTCAAGTAATTGAAATTACCGATTAATTTTTATTGAAAATATTATGAAAGATAAAATAATGAAATAGTTTAAGAAATAATAAAGGTAGAAGCGAAACGAAAAACGTTGAAACACTAATACAAATATAATCGCGTCGAAAAATAAAAATCCGATACTAAAATCGATTTTTCGTCTATTTTCATTCCATCCGCCGCTTTAATCAGTCAAGTAAATTAACTTTGTGTAACGGAAAATAATTTCGTTATGAATTCCAGCGCGTCTCGAATTTATTTTATCACGGCTCGGCGTGATAAATTGTCCTAAATAAACACTCGGCTTGGCCATAATTAATAAACTTCCGGTCATCAGTAAATATAAACAGTATCCGTTTATATATATATATATATATATATATATATATATATATTATATAATTTTTTATATTACAAAATCGTGTTTATTGAAAATTCATAAAATCTCACACACCTTTTATCTTCACCGAAGTTATCTCGTGAAAATACATTGATAGAAATTGAAAAATATTTTAGTTTGATATTAAATTATTAGAGAAACTGGAACTGGAATAAATTAATTCCTAGAAACATTTATTTGTAGTTGAACGTAGCTCTAAAATTGAACTTTTTATATTTATTATCTTATTTTAATAATACATATGCAAACTATTAGTTTTATTTTTCTTTTACAATTTTTTTAATATAATTTAAATAATTGGAATTAATTAAAAATTATCAGTATTACTAATACAGAAAAATGTATATGTTACTGTATATATATATATATATATATATATATATATATATATATATTCTTTACTGTTCACTAAAGAGAATTATATAATCCATGGCTCAGCAAAATAAACATGAAAATAAAATAAAAAAACAAGCGCAAAAGTTATAAATTGCAAAGAAGCTTACTTGTTAGCATTTCAGTACGACTTAATAGAAAACACAAATAAAAGTCCTATTACCCGAGCAATTTGCTAGAAACACGCCAGCTTATGCCACTGCAGTGTTACCAACAAACGCAGTGCTCATTTTTCTTTATACATTTTTGTTTCTGTGTCGTGTCTAATATTGTATGCAGTAATAATGTTGTTCATATTGTTGCTTGGCTGGAAATCAAGATGCTGTGACATTTTTATATTAGTCATTGTCTAGTCATGTATTGTCCTCGATTCGTTGACATGTATAATAATTAAATTTAAGCTATTCCAAAATTATACACAGACATTTTTGTATATATAAATATTTATTATTATTAATGTTTTCTTTGGTAAATCTAGTATTCAGTTCTGATTTGTATTCGACGTAAATATATTGAACGAACATGGAATGATATTGAGAAAATATCGAGCATCCGAAAACAAAATATACAAAAGTATGTAAATTGAATTTACGTCACGGAATGTATCATTAGCGTCGACATGTTCTACCCATCTCGTGAAACTATTATAAACAGTGACGAGGAGAAGTTACATCTTTTCATATATAAGTACATTTTTTTTTCACTCGGGCAACTTGTATAAAAGTGAACATGAAACGACGGCGACGACGTCGACACGCTTACGCGTGTTTCCTTTTCGTTAAAGTTTGTGTGGTGAAATTTTGCCGCGAGAACGGTTCTATTGTTGATGCGTTCGTAGCAGCGACATTAAGGGTAAACTTTGGCCCAAACCTAATTCACGAAGATAATGTAACTTTTATAATGTTTCATTCGCGTATAACGTGCCTACGTCGAGGTACGTCGACGCGTCCAAAGAGTTGAGAAGTCACCACCTACTCACTGTACATGTTTTTATTTTATTTTTTTTTCTCTTTAACCAGTCACGAACGGCAGATCGAATACTTGTATTATATTCATAAGCTCTCTATATAAATTTTCTCTAAATATATAAAGATATAAAAAATAAAGATAATTAAATTATAAATAGATATTGTGACATTTAATCTAATTTTTGTCAAAGAAAAACATTTCTCTTTGATATACTTACATTTTATAGTAACGTCAATTTCGTGTAAAATATGGTTTTTATCTCCTAGAATTGTTTATATCAGATCTTTATTTTTCTGCATTTAATTTAAGCAATTTTCGAAATTTTATGAACCATGGACACGCCATTTCATTTATTATCAGTGTTTAGTAAATAATTGTCTTATCTCTTTATATGTATATATATATATATATATATATATATATATATATATGTATATATGTGTATATTTATGATAATAAAAAAGAAAACAGTAAACGTTTTTATTTCCATAAATATAATGTTTGAAAAGCATAACGACAGAGATAAAAAGTAACACAATTTATATCCAGAATATAAAATAAGTATAAAGTCAACATTCCGAAAATAATAAATACTTGCAGCATTAAGTCGACAGCCAATAAAAAAAGTGATCAGGAAAATAATATAAAATTATAATCCAGAGAAATATAAAACATGCTCCAGTTACCGAACAACGTCGGTCGGACGACGGCACTCGAAAAGATAAATATCGCGCCTCTACTGCTGCGGAATCTTCGACCGTCGTGTTACTTTGTCGCTCGTATATTCGTGTATACCCTTGTATAAAATGTCTTTGAAACATTCAACAGAGACGCTCTGTCATGGAATCTGCAGACGAGAACACGAGCAAGATGGAATAGTGTATACACGAAATCTGTCAGTCGATGCTTATGCATTCAACATACGTTTCATTTTTTTTCGGAGTCCTCTTGTTTAGAAAGCATTCATTCGTGTGAATACAGTCATTAGAATGTCATTTCAACCGGATAATTACTCGATATCTCGTTCAATCAATTCCACAAATTTCGATTTTCCCATTGACATTAACATAAAAAATTATAATTATTCCCTACTTCAAAGCACCGTCCTCTTCTCTCTTTCGCGCACACATTAAGCCTACCGTTGTCGTGATTAATTGAAATTAATTCAATTACACTCCCCGTATCGGAAACATATTACATTTTGTATAAGGTTAATTAAGCCCTAGCGTTATATTCTAATTTTCGCTCACGCTGTGTCAATTTAAATTCATGTGCGTTAATTTATTAAAGAATGTCTTTCGATTCATATGTGAAAACGATTGTTCTAAATTTATACACGATTCGATTTTGAATTATTCAAAATATTCGACGATTTCGATTCGCCATCATTTCGTTTCGGGTAATTATTAACCTAACTGGGATGACTGGAATTCCGAACAAAACAAAATATATAGTTTTAACGTAATTGTAAAATAATTATTTCATAGAAACCGATAACGCTTTGTTAGTTTTAATATAAATTAACAACCGGCACACATTCTTTACAGATAGGATTTCATATGAAATAATAATATATTTAAAACGTTATAAATAACTAAAATGTCATTTACAGCATAGCCTGAAATAATTATACAGATTGTTTATAAATTTACACATCGATATATTTATATATATATTTAATTATCATCTTCTCTCTATTAAATGATAAATGATGACCTCTCTCAAAACTTTCTACTTCAACTGATCCAAAACATTTCTCTTCCACTCCATTCTAATAAATTTTATGTTTCTTCTCGAGCTTTTTTTATATCTGACAATCTATCTAAAAATTTCTCTTATCCATAGGGTGATATTGTCTTCTTTTTATATAACAATTCGATTTCCATTTTAAACTTTACACTTTCACTATTATATTTATAACTATTGTCTTTATAATCCACTCATTGCTCTTTCTATCTGTACATATTATTCATAACATTTTTTTTCGAATCATATTAAAAATGATTTTAAATAATAAACTTTTACCTACATTTCGTTTTTCTTTAAATAATCATTTTCACTCGATTTGTATTTGATCATTAATAGTTCAAAACTGGACGAATGCTCCTTGAAATATATTAGTTCGTCGAAATGTACTCTAAATACATACACACGCATTTGGATAAATACATTTATGTATAGTTACGTTTTCAATTCCAGCGTTAGTTTTTCCAGCATCATAACGTTGCGCCCATCTCCAGTTTCACCCACCGCCCCACGTCATCCGTGTTCTCCAATTTTATAGTTACGGATTTTTATCTGCTCGAGTGCTAGGCGTCGTCGTCCGTCGTCGTCGTCATTTCAGTCGAACGAAACTATTGCGTTCCGAATGATAGATAGATATCCATCCGATACACCGCCATCATAGCCGACGCTCGTGCACCGATCTCCCAACTCCCTGAACGGCTTTTACAACGTGTACTGTGTGACGTATCGTCGTCGATGATGCGCACATCAACTTTATGCATATGTGTTTCTAAATAAAACTTCCGTTCGACTATTTTTATGTTATCATTTCGCGAATGATTTCGAGTTTTATGTGTTCCGTTGTGTTTTATAGCACATCGACATTGATTATTATCGTTTCATAGAAGAAAGAGAATCGGCTATGGTAACGTTTGATTTTCTTTTTGTTTACTTTCGAGGAAAATACTAACAAATAGCTCTTCAACAGAATGTCTTTATATTTTACACGAGTGGATTTTAAAAAAATATCAAACGAAAAATAAAAATAAATCGAACAAACCACATTTTTTTAAAATTAGTTACTATTGTGACTACTTTTATTAAAAAATAATTTGCACACACATATACACACACTATTTTCAAATATTAATATCAATAACACCGATCTATCATTTTTCAACATGTAATTGAATTAAAAATTGAAATATGTTTATGAATAGTCTCTTGAAAATTTCGATGATTAAGAATAATCGAAACGAGATAAAAACAACTGTAGATTTTTATCGAATATTAATATTCATGTTTCAAATCTACATTAGAACCGAATAAGATATGGCACAATTTCAATCAGATTTCAAGTGTTTTTATTTACTAAGTCGAGGAAAAATATTTGGAATTTAAATTAACTACATATCGTAACACAAATTCGTAAATTGTATCCATTATAAAATTAATATTATGAAAACTCCATTATAAATATTAATTTTCACAGAAATGCATATTTAAACAAGTTTATGAAACAGTATTATTTACAATATTTATATTTATATATATATATTTGTATTTATTGATCCATGGTCCGATTTTCTGTTTTAATTAAAGAAAACGATTCTAATTTTCAACGTATTTAAATTCGA
Organism: Neoneuromus ignobilis; assembly: GCA_029203775.1. NCBI lineage: Eukaryota > Metazoa > Arthropoda > Insecta > Megaloptera > Corydalidae > Neoneuromus > Neoneuromus ignobilis. Next base: position 28,645,111 of record CP092095.1, on the reverse strand, counting down.
ATGCGTATTTAAAATAATTACATTCGCTGTCAATTACAGATTGTATACGAGTGTAAACTTGTTTAAACATGTTAATCGAATATTGAGAATTGAATGTTTATTTTTTAATTCAATTTAAATGGTATGTAGCCTGTTTATTATTTATTGGCACTTGGTGTTTATTATGAAATTAAAATTCTAGTGATCCGTATGTCGATGGTTCATAATAAACGAAATATATATACAAAGCAATAATTCACATTAAGCGTAAAATTGTTTGCTGAAAATCAGTCATCGCGATATGGATATTAACATCGATATTTTTAAATTCTATTTACACCAATCGGTTTCTTAACTTTACGATTGAAAATAATAACCAGTGTTTTATAAATTGAAATTGCGGTTCAAAATCTTTCAAATAGCATACAAAACAAACAATTAATATCTCCTACTATAAAAATATTGAAACTCATTGAACCGAAAACGTTCAAACGTTCACTTTTAACTAAAACATAGGATCTAGGATCGATCTCGACCGTCGTCCAGTTCGAATCCCAGGACTTGTGATAAGTTTCATTCCGAGTGAGTGTGAATGAACGCAATCGGAAATATCGGCGTGCGTTCAACGACATCGAATATTATTTAGCTCCGTGCTAACCCGTTTCGTCCCGTCCCGATCCCCGTCGTCATCCGTCACGGGACACAGATCAGTAAGTAAAGCTGACGTTGTTTCCGGTCATCCCCCGTGCCGGCACATCCGAGGATTCGACCGCTTTGTGTTCATCGGTTAATATCGACTGAACAATCGTGTCATCCGTCAGAGCTGTCATCGTCGCTTGACGTAGTGGACATAACCGGTTTTGCACACAAACACAAACATTCGCTCCATTATACACACACACACAGACACACAAATAATCGGCCCCTCGACATAATTTCAGACGCCATAGCATCGACATACTACCAATAACGTTATTTGTCTCCAACGTTACAATTTCAACATTGTGTACATATTTTACAATTATATATATATATTTATAGAGAGAGAGAGAGTTTGAAATAGTACATAAACCTAGAAATAGGACCTAATGGATCAAAAAAACAACAAAAATTACAATCATTAAAAAAATTACAATCAAAAATTACAATCAACAAAAGAAAATTAAAATAAATTGATCATATAGCAAGAAGGGAAGATCATCGATGAACGATAAAAATTATTGATTGAGATATAAAAAGGCTTAAAAAAGTCCTATAGATAGATAAGACAGAGATATAAAGAATTTCGTCAGAATAGAGTGAAAAAAGAGCATTTAATCTGTTGAGATGGGAAGTTTTTTAAAAAAATGTTATTCAATAAAGGATAGAAAGAGGCTAATAATATATATATATATATATATATATATATATATATTAAATATAAATCTTAAAAAGTCAAGAGATGTACGTTGTTGATTTTCATTATAATTTCAAATTTGTAATCCGATCGAATTTTATTTCAAAAAAGAAATTACCTGAACAAACAATTCGATTCGGTTCTTCGTTGGCTAATTCCTCGTACATTTACTGTTTGATTCTCATTCGTATCCAACGAATGGTCTACGAATTCGACTACTATATACAACTTCGATTGACTGCGGCGTCGTCGTCGTCGTCGATCCGAGCCCAATCGTTCCAGAACTCCATTCCTCAAACATGTCATTGTTGCTGTGTTAGCGTCTATACCCTCTTCCGTCTTACATTCAAATCGGCCGTTCTGTATAAATTTGCATACTAGTGCAGCTCATTTATATGTAAGTATAAGAGACATTTTGACTTACATACATACATACATACATCAGCGAAGCTCTGTCCGTGTCTCTGCGTTTTTTTTAATATTTTATTTTCGTCTAACCAGTCACAGTACACGCTATGATTAAATGTACAGCGGCCGTGTAATACGTTTTATATGTTTTTTTCCCAACCGTTGATAAAACGCTCGCTGTCTACCTTCAAATTTCGACACGTTTAAATTTAAGATAAATTTTAATCTAGATGTGTGTGTGGTGATTGTGTATGTTGTTTTCGTACAAGTATTTACATATTATATTTGTTTTATCGTATTTAGCTTGCAGGTACAGATCGTTCAGACGAAAGAAAATTCGAGTAGGTAGGAAAATTGGTACCTCTAAAAGAGAACTTTATGAAATTTACGTTTGAGTAGCATGAATGACTAAATTAAACCAGTAGTTACGAAACGTTACACACTTTTTTTAATAATTATTTAACAAAAAAAATACTGAAAAATGAAAATAAAAAAAACAGTTTTAAAACAGACTAGAGTAAATTTTATTATGTGAATTATAGAAATTATATTTGATATATTGAATGTACTATCGACCTTTTTTTAAAAAAAAATCTGTTTGTCTATAATCGCATGATTTTATCTTAAAATGCCAGTATATATTTTTGAACGATGTTTAAGTAATGATCGAAAAGCGAATATATTTAAAAAGAACAAATGTGGAGGATCGGATGAGTCACTGATCCGTTAACTATATCCCTTTCTCTAGTCTACGTGTCAATATTTCTAATTGAACAATATTGGATGTAACGAGACGAACGTCAATATGTACTAAAACTCGTTCCGTTCGGATTTAATTTCAAGTATCTCTCAACGACGACGACGACGACATAAACAAACATTTTCTGATAAGTTGCTACACGAGACAGGAATCGATATACATATATATATATATATATATATATATATATATATATATATATATATATGTATGTATGTATAGACGTTATATATTTACATCTACTTACTCACCGAGTATGAATGTATTTGAGTACAGAGTGTTCAGAGCAGTCCCGTCATTGCACCTAAACACGGAGCTAATCCTTCCATAATGATGATTTACATCGGTCCATTATACTACGTGCGATATTCGTGTGATAAATGAGAACGTGTCGTGTTTTGCAGTTTGCAACAACAAACCTTGTTTGCTCCATGCAACTGTAATCCAAACAAAGGTCGTTCACGGTTGAACAGAACAGTTCGGTAGTCTCTTTCGCTCTCACAAATCGTACGTTGATAAACCGATACATTGTTGGACGATTCGTCTATTTTCGATTTTATTAATTGACATTATTGTTATATAAACACACGCGTGACATCCGACAGGAATGAATATATGTTCGTGTTCGAAATGACATTGGTTTATGAAACATAACAATCGATTGGAACAGACAATCGGATTCAAAATGTGTGCTCGATCAAAATGGTCAAAAATAACTATTTTTTCATAGTACAAAAGTGACTGTATCAAACACTTGAAAAAACCTATTTTGCAAAATAACCATTTAAAAAATGTATACAGAACGAATTTTTTTTTAAATGTATTTAAAAATATTTTCCAATTTTATTTCATTTGATAAAATATAATGAAAAACTAATTTAACCGAATGATATAGTAATGAATTATTTTCTTGGATTTAATATATACAAATACACACACACGTGTATATATATATATATATATATATATATATATATATATATATCAATTTGAGTAACAAAACGTGATTTGTAAAAAATTAATCATCTCGTTAATTTAATTATTTCATTACAAAATCAATACTCTCCATAAAGCACATTCATGGCCCTGAGTTCATGATAATTAATAAATTGATAAAAACATGAAATTAATATGAACATGTTAGTGTTTTGAATCATTGAACACACGACTTGATGAATTAAATTTTCTGTTTGCGAAAATTAGAGTAGAGTTCGGAATTGTTTGAAATAAACAGCACGGGTGAAAATCCATGATTGTTTCCTATGTTCGTACGACTTGACGTTACGTTTTAATTTCTGCAAGTGCACTTTGCAGCACAGTTGCAACCGTAACAAAGTTAAATCAATAATTGATTTACGTTCTATTTTGAAACGATGAACTAAATTAAACATCTTTCGCTTATTCTATCAATGTTCTTCTCGACATCAACGGGCTTGTGTCGTCGAGTATTTGCCTTTGACGTGTAAACACATATTAAGACTACGCAAATATAACGTGCTGTGAAACACACAAGCACACATACACACGTGGAGTAATAAACGCACAGGCGCGATTACAGCAATGAGAAACACTAACGAAAATTACCACAAACACTATTTAATTGAAAAGGCGGTCCTTTTAAAACATGTTCCGCTACGTGTATTTTCTAACAGCTATTATACGTGCTTAGTTAAATTTAATTTGTGCCCGTTTAGGCCACGTACCGTGTATATTCTGCACTGCGAGCCGTTTGCATTTTTCATAAGCTGTCTCTTTACTTGCTTTCAGAACAATAATGTATTTTTCTATATATGTTTACACGATTATACGTTTCTCGAGGCAATAAAAGTTAATATATCAGCGAATTACAAAGGAGTTTTGTTCCTTTTGAACACTGGTTTAGTTTATTCCAATCCAACAAACAATATCGTAATTGAATTTATTTCTAAACGTTTGTTCTTTAATAATTTAAAAGTGTTTTAATTTAAGTTAATCGACAAAACTAGATTTTTTCTTTCAAATAACTTATTTGCTTGGCAGTTGAAAATTAATTTCAACAAAATAATTCTCATTCAGTATTCATACTTAATATATGTTTAATTAAATTTTCTTCTTCATATTTTCATTTAAATTAAAATCGAGACAATTTATATTTAAAAATATTTTATATTTTTGCTTGACTTTTTATTACTCAACTTGAAATAATACTAATATAAAACGATTAAACGAAAACTTATTAAGTAAAGAAAATCATTTCTTATATCAAAATTTTTCTATATATATATTCATATGCATATGTATACTCAAATATTTTAAACTCACTCTCATGTATCAATTGAATCGAGTAAATTTTTTTGTCATGAGCAAATATCAATCTCTGTGAATTGTGTAATCCTATGATCTCCTTATCAATACTTTTCATCTTATATTTTCATCTGAAAAAGAATTTTTATTACACGCCTTCAATATCACTCCTGTAATCTCATTTTTCGTTCGATATTGAATTTTCAAATTTGATGATGTTAATATCAATACATTTGCTTTATCTATCTATCTACTTGTATATTATTTTGAAAATTGAATCATTGAAACAATAACAATATAGTTTATAAAGAAAATTAGATATTTTTTATCAATATAGGGTTATCCAAATATGACGCCTAGATTTGTGTTTTATTAAAAAGAAACTATACACATTCTTTTTTAATAAAACACAAATCTAGGCGTCACATTTAAATGATCTTATATATATATATATATATATATATATATATATATATATATGTATATATAGATAAATAGATAGATAGATATATATATTAATAAAAATAATAAACGGTCGTTTTTGAACATTATTAAATCTAAAATGATTTCATATGACCATCATTCGATTAAAAAAAAATCAGATGTTTTGAACTACAGTTGGGATATTGTATAAAAAGAAACTGTTAAGAATATAGAGACTTAACTGATATGGGATGATCGAAAATCATTAAGTAGATCGTGTATGAACCGAACTCACATGACGTTATCATCGCAAAGCTCCGTTTCATGCAAGATCCCCGATGTCTCAACTAATTGCGGTTTAATTACACATGTAATCACGGATAGTAACAATAACGCGGGCCTACACGAGCACAATAGACGGTTTACAAAGACGACGTCTACGATGACGGTTATATAAATGTCAGATGATCGAGGTGCTACGCACACGTCGTTACAATGCCGACCGACAGAACCACATACACTGTCGACGTAGATTATCGCGCAAAATGCGGCCAGAACGGCCTTGAGCCGACGCCAATTTCGCAACGCTCTTTCGACGAGACCGCACTTCAAGTCGGATATCGTAGGTTTGTGGCTTTTTTCGTTATTTGTCACGCGAATCAATTTGTAAATTTAATACGAACGCATTATATGTGACGTACTTTAAAGGATCATTTGTTTTACTACGCTTGTTCCGTTCGTATGTACGATATTTCATAAAAAGAAAATAACCACTTGCACTTATTTCTGTCGATTCGAAATATATTGAAATGTGCAATTTATTATTTTCTTATATTATCTACGAATATACGTCATCGGCATACGAACACATTGATATAAATAAATTTTTCGAGAGACCCTCGGGAGATCATTCACGAAGTAATCTGGCACTTCATATACACGAGTGCGATTAAATATCGCAGGCTGAAAGAAAAATAAATTAAAAAAATACAAAACACCGATCGAGAGATATCGGCCCGTCAATCATGAACATCACGTTGCGTGACAAACTCGCAATAATAACTCATCGTGGCTATAATTCATTGAAAATCGACAAATGGACGAGAGACTACACTAACGTAACGACAATCGGTGCGGATCGAGCTGGATCACAATGGGCGATCGACACGCGGCGAACAACGGCGTTAACACACAAATTCACGTCTGTTCGGACCTGTTTGAGCGCGTAATGATTTAATGGACTTTCGATTTGATTGATTAATTACAAAAACGACGGTAACGCGGCCGGGACGAGACGAGCCGGGACGCCGACACCGACGTTTACATGTTTTCGAAAAAAAAACACAAATAAAAACACACGCGAAAAACACAAAACACAAAAAATGACGTCGCTTGCATCAATAATCAGCGCGCAATTAGGGAATTCCCAGCAGGAGGGTCAGTGTATCGCATTGTTTACGCCAAAGAGGTCATCGTAGGTGAATCGTCACCGTATTGAATCCGTTCAACAAATACACAATCGATGTACATATCTCTACATATAGGCAAAACACTAAATGAATGTTTACACGACGTTTTCGAAATTAGGAAATCCGTTTATCGTTTCACACGATAAAAAAATCAACGTTTCTGGACAAATATCTCTGCGACTGTTTCAGCTGAATATTATAAACATTTTAAAACTTAATCGTGAATTTACATATCTGTATGTTGTCTAATAACTTTTCTCTTCTCGTTTAAATCACTTTCAAATCGTTTGAATTTAAACAGTCGACGTTTTATTTTAATCGTCTCAATTAACCCGTCAGTTCCGACAATAGTATCGTACATGCCGAAACGAGTCACCTCGTTGTATCAAACACACAATTAAAAAAAAAGAGAATAAATTCCAGGTCAAACACGACCGTCCTTCGCTGTGTAGACGAGTGATCATACAAGCGATTGTTCGGTTCCATCAAAGCATAATTAATGATCTGTTCCCGGATCGACAGCATCACCTGCACGTTCGTGACTTGTGCATGAATCATTAATCGTGTCCTGCGTGTTGTAGATTATACATGTCGGATGTGTAAATAAACATTGCTTGTAAAGTCAACGATAGGGGTAGAGTGACGCATCCACTCGCTTTGATGGAAATCAAACGACGTTTTAATTAATTCCCATGTTGGTCAAAGAGTGGAGTGCATCGCGCCTGATGTATCTTTCAGTGAACACGTCTCGTCTTAACATCCTTTCAACTTGTAAAGTAAGTCAGATGTGACGAATCGATAACGAAAATGTATAAATAAGACGACGACGTTCGATCTGAAAATCATTGCGAGCTTTCTCGAAAATTAAAACGATTCTAGATTATTTTCATACGATTACGAGATTATAACTTATGACCGAATATAAATGTTTCTTTCCTGAATTTTATATATATAAATAAATCTTTAAAAATATATTTTGTAAATGAATTCACTGTAAATGAAATTATTTTTTTAGAAAAAAAATGTAATATAATATTTAACGTGTAATAAATTAACTTTTTATTATCTATAAAATATATTTAAATCTAAACGTACTGAACACATTGTACAGTATTTTCATTCACAATGTCTTTTTAATATTCAAATTTCCATCTTTTAAAATCATTTTCAAATTTTGTAAATATTATTTATTTATTTCAATTTAACTCTTCATTCCATCCAACTTATATTTGCAATCTTAATAAAATAAGAAATAAATTAATCAGATTTTATTCATCTGTATCAACATTTCTTTTATAAAAATCATAAATTGAATATATATCTTATCCATATTATATACATACTTCTAAGTACATATTTTACTCTTGCATCAAAATTTTCTTTCATCTCTCTATATACGTTTATTGCCTTTTTTACCTGATATCAACTTACGACATGCGACTTTTACAATCTCTCATGCACTTGTCACAAAATTCTACACCATTCGTTGTTTATTTTTCTATGAAGAATTTCAATTTTCTTCAATTTCATTCTATGCATTATTTTGAAATATGCTTTACAAGTTATGATATTGAACAATTTATCTTTTGAAGTTTTTTTCAATCAATTTATATATATACATATATATATATATATATATATATATATATCTGTAAGTATATAGTATGTAATATTTGTGTACGTGATATGTATGTGAATTTATATATTATTAAAACTTCAATCGAACAGCCTATTTAATAAAATATATATTTGTTTTTGTAAACACAAGCATCGAATACAGTCTTAACAGGATTTATTATCTTTAACATATATGTATATATATATATATATATATATATAAAGTATTGAAAACGGAGGACGAGTAACGAACGAACGTTGAACATACTTGCGGTGCCAGACTATAATCCTATAATAATATAATGAAAATTCCTTCACGTGCCGATCTCCTTTTATCTATGTTGTAAGGGTCTTGTCGAGCAACATCTTATTTCAAAACACACACATATACACATACACATATACATAAATACATTATAAAACAAAATGTATAATGTATAACGAGAATAAAGTATTAACGGAGCCGATTTAAGTCTTTGATGAGCTTAACGAAACTCTATAATAGGTGATTTCTCTGTACCACTGAGCGTGTTCAGATTTTCCAATGAATCTTTAAATCATTTACATATATGCATATATAAATCTATTAAATATAAATATATATATATATATATATATATATATATATATATATTAAAAAAATAAATCAACTATTAAAATAAGACAGAATTTAATTATTTATTAAATATTCATTTATATTTTTTCTTTAAAATAATAATTTATTAAAAAATTTTTACATTGATAAACAGTATCAATTTTTTATAAAAATTGGATATAAACATTAATTTCAATTGCTAGAATATATTTTGTGAATAATGACAAAAAACTAAAACCACAAAATTGAATATCAGTAGAGATTATCTATTTTAGTAGCATATTATTACAGTCGATTGATTTTCGTACCGTATAATAGAATAAAATTCAATGCAGTGAATAAAAATGTAATATTTTCAAAACGAATTTAAAATAGAGCTATTGTTCTTACAGTTAACGAGTACAAAACACACATCATTATTATTTCACGCTAATATTATTTCAATGAATTATTCTAATGCACGTGAATCGTTTCGAACAGAATTCGATTATCAAAAAGCTTTTAGTTCGATAAATTTCGTTCAGTCGTCCTACTAGACTTTTCTTGCACGACACTGTGTTATTATTGATATCATATTTTCTATAAAATCAATACCGTCGAGGAACATTTCGCGTCCTTAATTGCTATTTCCACTTATTTGACTACACATCGAAACTTTAATAGTTGTTAAGTTGTCCGTTTTACGAGTAACTTCGGAGCACACCATACTATAGAGTCTTAGTAACAATTAGCGCAAGTTCTCTTCAGAGTTTGTTGCAGCGTGAATAAAGTAACAGTAACAGGATAAAGAACGACAGTGACGTAGTGATAGTGCAAGCAAAAGTGTATAAGTTTAGAAACGGATGAAATAAAAAAAATTCGCCTGTGAAATGTTCTTTGTACATTTTCAATCGCTCTATGTCTTCGCAATGATAATAGAACATGGATGGAACTTTTCTTTCGATCTATTAAAAATTTATTTCACTATGTACATAGTTCATTGAAGATATAACAATGGTTATATCTATCTTGTTAACTAAAATATACATTTTAACAATACAACTAGAGCAATCATATCGAAGTAAAATATATCTCTTTGTACAAGGATACATTTATATATATATATATATATATATATATATATATATATATATATATATATATGTTGGTATATATTTTGTATATTTGTGTATATAATATATGTTGATATTTTGTACGAGTATACGTATTTATGTATGTGAACACAGAGAGAGGAATTTAATTTTCACAACTGAGAGTTAATAAAAGCACACATGGGAGCGTACATCATCAACGTTCTGGTTTTCACATATTGACGCACTCAAACAAAAATTTCGAAATTCAGCCACGATAAAATGATGTTAAAATATTTATTAAACAATAATTAATTCATATGTTAACTTCATCACATATTCATATTGATTGCGACAGCCACCGCAACGCGTCGTGCGCATCGTAGATAGAGAGAAAGGTTCTCTCAAACACACACACACAAATATATATATATATATATATATATATATATATGTATGTATATATTCTTTGCCAGTTGAAATTCATACAGATAGCATTAATTTTATTACTTCTTACTAAAGTATAAAGCACAAGTTTTATAACAAAAAAAATACGAACAAAATCAAAAAGTTTCGCTTTAGTACTTTATATTCTCTGAAATTTTAATTTTTCAATTTAAATTGTCAGATTTTTATCTAACTTCTTATTTAAATTTATTTTTCTAGTACTTGGAATTTTTAAAAAATTATAAAATATGAGTGTCTACTTTCTATAAAAATATTAAATACCTAAAATAAAATCGAAAAAAAAGAAAATTTATATCTACCGAGAACCAATATTTTCTAATTTATTACAACACATAAATCAATCTTTTGAACTATCATACACTTTAATAAAAAAATTAATTTATTTACTCATCTTATTATCATATATTATTTATTATGTCTGTTCCATTTATTTCTGAGTCTCTTCCTAGGATTTTCCTATATTGTACAGTACATTTTTATTACAAATTGAGAATATTTCAGTTTAATCGAATTTAAAAATACTGCTTGTAATTTTGTTTCTTTTTAAAAAATATCCTGACTGAAAATATGACTACAACTACGTGCAAGCTTTAATATGTGATTCTTAGATTCGATCAAAAAACACGTTCATCCCTTCAAGAGAAACGTACAGACATAGCCCTGAAAACTGTCTCTCAAGTTCAAATAATTGATAGGCGATAAGAAGATTAGTCTTTACGTACTTTAATAAATAATCGTAAGAAATTTCTGGTCGTAAATGCAATCGAAAACACGTCCCTCCTGCCGTTCGTTCGCCCTTTACGCGCAGCAATTCGATGCTCGTATATTTAGCGACGACAAAAAGTAATCATTTTCGAATTACCCCGACCCGTCTTATTTTTTCTCGTTCGCTCGTGCCCGTCCATCGGTCGTGACTCTCTCTTTTGCTGACGACGACGGCGTCGAACACGCACGGGCCTATCGGAGAAATATCGTACTAATTTTTCGTGGTAATCTTTTTAAAACTGAATCGATGTCAAACGTTGTGACAAATCGTCGTTTCCTTCTACTACGTCTTCTTTTTCGTCTCCCATATTCGGTCGTACGTCTACTTAACGCGATAAATACGTGCACATGCATACACACACACACACACACATACACACATGCACAATTACAAAGTTATCGATGATTACGTATTACATATATTGTAATACTTAAATCGCTATAAAATCATTTTTATTAAATCACTTTTATTGCCTATACACACATTATATATATATAGATTGTGTTCAATTTTAAACGCATGTATTATTTCTATAATCTTTATTTCACAAGTTTGAAAGTAATTACTATAATAGTACTTGTTGAAGACAGTAAATCTTTTATAATTGAAAATCAATAGTAATAGAATAGTAATAAAACATTATTAATCATCTGCAATTCAACGTAACTAGGAAATTTCCATTCAGTGTTTCAATATAATTTTCAAATTGTTGTTTATAGAATTATATGTATTTATTACCAAAACATATTAACCAACATCTTATTAAATTATCTCTCCGCTATTTTACGTATATGTATTCATTTATACTAAATCATTTTTTGTTCAATAAATGAACCTAATTACAAATCAAAAAAAATATTAGAACCGAGTGATATTATCAGAATGAAATAGTGCAGAAAATAAAAAAAGTCCTTATAAAAGTTTCCATCTTCGATACCGAAACATAACGGAGGACAAAATTCGTTGTCCGATTTCAAATAGATTCAACAGATGCCGGTTGCTGAATAAAACACGACCTCGATTTCCTGTACGAATCGTGCTCAACTCATATGTGTATGTGTGTGTCTGTTCGTTTCCTCTCGTCTGACATATTCTCTCTTAATATAATCTTCAGCGTTCGTTAATTTCTTTTCATATTCTTCGTGATAATTTTTTCTCGTCCACGGAATAAATAAACTTTATTAAACTAGCTTGACCTCATTTCTATAATAAAGTGAAAACGATATCTGTTCGATTCGAGTGATTTATTTTTACTTTCGATGTTTGTTTTCACAGGGCTGTCAATTCTTATCGAACGTTTTGAAATTTGTACACTTTCAGTCATTAGTCAATATAAATATTTTAAGTAATGTACTAATTTTGAAACAGGAAATTGAAAAAATCTTGCAATATTAAAATAATTTATATAGATAAATATTTTCTGTGTAATTAATTTAAGAATCGCAAAACAGATCATTTTGTAAAGATTAGAGATGATTTCATCGTTACTAAAAATAATATCTTAACTTTTAAATACAATTTTCAATTATACGTTCTCGTTCACAACATCAAATTGCATTTCGATTTTTTATACGCACTACCTCACCCGAACCTTTCACTGAGATATAATTCTATTCGATTAGATTCATGCGTAAGCGAGCATATTTTCTATCTCTTCGAACCATGATGCAAATAAAAGAGTCACCGCGTTCGTATACAAAATCCTACTACAAGTATATATCAATTGATACGCTTATTTGAAATTACGACGTGCATACACTCACACGCACGTATATATGTGTGTGTGAAAAAGAAAGAGATGCCGAAAAGACCCAAGACCGATAAAGTAACAGCGGTCTAAAGAAAGGTTAAAAAGAAATAAGCAGTCGAACGGGCGAGTAACTTTCGTTAAAATCCACTGGAGCACTGTAACTTTTCATTTGTGCAAGCGACGAAGACGACAAGTTTGGACTCCGGGCGTCGGCAACGATGATGAAAAGAGGTCGTTGAAAATTTTAAAACTCGATTACGGCCGTTCGGAAACAGCCCTTAATTTCAAAAACGTAACTCAATAAATTTCCAATGAAATGGAATCTAGTTTCATGAAATATTGACGGCGGTGCGGGTCGACCGTGTACAGGAAACAACGACGCTGGGGAGCTTTGACGACGCTCGAACGTACGAACGACGAACGCGCCCGATTGAGAATCTCTTTTGGACGACACGCGCGTGCGGAGAGTCGATCACGTCCGATGCATTCGACGACGACGCGCATAAAGCACGGAAAAAGTGAAGATGGAAAAATCGTTACATATGCAAGAGATTTTTTTTCGTTCGAGCTTTTTTTAACAAAACCTTTAAAACTGAAAAATCGACACTGTACAATATTTATTTTATTTAAACAATAAGCAGTGAAAATATATTCCACCATTATTAATTCACTCACATAAGAAATAATTTCATAAAATTCTACTAAAATATTGAAATATTTCTTCAATAATCAATCATTCAATTTCAGTCTTCAACTGCTACCTTTTATCTAGAGAAAAAATAAAATTTTATATACTTGAAAATATCGATTTCTTTTAGATTTTTTATAAATGTTAATAATCTTAAATTCATATATGGACAATTTCTTATCGTTTATTTGCTTAGTCATTTTACCTAGTATATTAATAATATGAATATATATATTTATATATAAACATGTTTATATATAAATTATAAAAGACGAATAGTAAGATAAAGTCCAAGTATTTCGTAGAAGTTGAAATTAAATGACGATCTGGTTATATTAGATCACGACCGAAAGGAATTTAAATGAAAACTCATCTTTATGCCGAATGTATATAATTCTAAATAGGTTGACCTCGATCTCCAAGAAGGGATGAAATGAGTTTGAACATATTGTGGAATAACAGCGAAAACGTTGCGTAGCGGCAAGATGAAAAGTAGCAGAGGTCAAGACTGTAGGTCAGAGCTCACATTAAATACACCCATGCACGCATACATTTCTACGCTCTTATTGCATACACACATACACATATATCTACCCATAAACATTTATATATATATATATATATATATATATATATATATATATATATATATATATATATATGTAACAAAACAGCTTAGTAAAATTCGCTCACGTTGAAATTATTATGACTTCATCTAATTAGTTGAAACAGTTAAGGTGTTTGTTAATTTATATTATAAATTACACATACAATAACTACACAATGAAATAACTTTTGAAACTAAACTGAAATTTAAATTTATAAACATTTTTATTAAACAATTGTAATGAAAAATGATAAATTGCCAAAAATAGCAAATAATTATTCAGATATTTTTCTTTTATATGTCTATAGTTTTAATATTTTGTATTATCACATTTTTAAAAAAATCATCAAAATGTTTCAACCAAATATTCTCTAGCTACTGATAAAAATTAGATATTTTTTCATTTCTGTCATCGTTCATGAATATTTTTCAACAATTCGTTTCATTCTTCTATAAAATAAAAAAAATAAACTTCACGAACATAATTTACATCAACTGAGCTACTTGCAATAGACATGTACGAAAATAGAAAAACTAAAATGAGATTGTGTTGTATTCTGTTTGTGTGTACGTGTGTGCAGGGCATTCTTTTTTCATATACGTACATATATAAATAAATATAATTCGAAGACAAGCCAGTAAAACTTTGATAAGACAGTGCTGTATGAAACATCTCTCGTACGTGCCCCGGTCGCTCCGGTGGAACGACGTCGAAACCCTGAACGTGGGCGACGACGGCATCGGCGTCGCTGATGTGCATTGGACAAGCGCGAAATGGGCACACTTCATATTTTATAAATGCATGCGCACGAGAGAGACTGGATCGAGCTACTCGAGCCAACATCGAAAAGTGGGACGACGTCGGAACGGGGAGGGAAACGTTCGCCCCCGGAACACTGTATTAAATTAGTCCTAAGAACTTCCGGCGTACTAACAGCAACTCCAGACATAATTTACTTGTCGAATGCAAGTGTGCAGATTTTCTTAAATGTTTAATTTATGGCGGAGACGCTTAGAGCGGTATTTACATTGGCCCCGTCGCCGTCGTATATTTAATTTATAAATAGTTTGCGCTCGCCTAACATCCAACGTTTATTTAACTTACCATAAGTTATATTCATATTTACACACACGTGCCACACGCACACACACACACAACGAATATTTATACATACATACGTACATAAATGAAAACGTATATAATTATAAATATACCGAAATATACACATACATTAATTTAATGAAAGCTTAGTCGAATCTTCAAATTCAATTTACGAAATTATTATAATATCGATTTAATGTTAATAACAGACTCCATTTGTTCAAATATGACAGTATTATAATACTTTAAATCAATGTTCATATGAAATAACCAATCAGGTTTTTTTGAAATCTATATATAACTTTTATGATTTAATTATTTTAAATAACTATGTCAATATTATCAAACGAATAAAAAATATTTTATGTTTGAAAAATATCACTTTCTTCACACAAAAAATTATTTACGAAAAGTGTTTTTAGAGTATAAATTAAACAAAGCCCATGCTTTTTTAAATATTTTACCACTTTAGTTACATACATGATGTATATCCAAAGATGTTTTATGTACGTTTTCTTATTTTTCATTTTTTCTTTCTACTCCTTTCACCAAGAGTAAATCTGTGTATAAATATATGTATACATTATATATATATAACTTTACACATACACTTACAAATGTCTTCTTTAAGATAATACAGTGTGTGGTCTATATATCTATCCGTCATGTTCGATCGACGACCGAGTTTATTTGTTAGTCAATTCATCCGAGGGTTAGCGAACCGCTTATACGTATGTGTGCAGCTCAATCGATTGCGCTACCCTTATTTATCGCTCAGCTACTTCCATACATATGAATTCGAGCAGCCAGAGTGCCCGAGTACATGTATCCATATATACAAACATGCTAACGCCGGCCTACCACCTCCGTCAACTAGGTATATCTCGGCCATGGCGAGGGTACAAATCATTTCCAAACTGTCACGGATTAAAAAAGTTACAAATGTGCGCGACGTGTGCAGAATGGCGACGCATTCGTAACCACCGCCAATGTGGTGGCCGTTCCCGCAAAAAGCAATGGCGTGTCGTCGGGGCAGCTTCTGAGACTGACTCTGTGCGAGCGCGTATACGAGCTTTTGGATCCGTTGTGGTATGCGTACACGTGTCTATGTAATAAATTATGAAAGACACGTTACATAAAATTAATTTCATTAAAAAATATTACCCTGCTCAGTTGTTAAGGATTTATATGCGTGAGACAGAGAATTCGAGGTTTTTATCGAAAGAAAAAAACGTGTAGAGCTTTCGAAGATATACGGTTAATGTAAACGAAAAGCAATGCAGTCTGATTTATGTATTCTCGTGTTAAAATACAAACGGGTCATTTAATTAACTAAACTTCGATTCAAATAAGGCGTGAAGAAATATTCCGGGAATTAAAAACAAAAAATATTTAATCTACGATAAATAAATTTCACGTTTATCATACAATTAAAAATAATTTGAAAATAAAACAATTCTTTACGACAAAACTCAAATTCTCTATTTATTTTAAATAAAAAGAAATAATAATCGAATCGTCCTTTTTTATGATTTTAAAATGACAGAAATGAATTTTTTTAAATTTTGATTTTTTTTCTAAAATGCTATTTATTTATTTTTGTATTTTACATAACAAAAAAAGTTCTCGTACGCCACTCACAAAGCTGTCGAGCTTGCCGAATCTCCTCCGACTGGTGGACGTGACGACTCTCAACGTTTATCACTGCTGTTCAGACTTTTTTATCGCGTTTTAATTTTTTTTTATATATTCATATATCCAATATACACTCTAATATACACTTATATATATATATATATATATATATATATATATATATATATATATATATATGTATATGTATACAAATGTACATGTGTATAAATACAAATTCGTATATTCACTCGACTAATCTCGAATATTTTATTTAAATATTCATTGTAGTCTCGGTTTAGTTCCGAAAACGTTTGTTTTAAACTTATTAATCTCTCTTGCGCCGCTTCATGTCCCGTGAAGTTTATATAAAGTCGGGATTTAAGTATGACTAATGCTTACGATTTCGTCCTTTAGTTCACTTTTGAAACTTTGTGACTTACATACATGAATAGAATATATATATATATATATATATATATATGTAATTTTCACGTGTGTTATTTTTCCCAAATATTCAATGTGTATTTAAATTGATTAAAAAGTACATTGCACGCCCAATTCACAAAATCGTCAATAAATACACTTATATCTACACAAACCGTATAATTCGTTACAAAAAGTAGAAATCAATACTGGGATTTATACATAATATTTGTGCATAGTTTTTTAGTATCTGTAAATATTATTTAACGTGCTAATCCTGTCGTCAGCAAAAAATTGACCGGTTTGGAAATGATTTTCGTTCAGCACAATTCATTGGAGTGTTTATATTGCATAAAAGGTATATTCAATTTTTGGTATTGGTGTAATTATAAAATCTATAATGATTACAAAAAAATACACACAGTTACAAACATTATTTAATCATTCTTAAAGTAGATGATAAAAAAAAATTCTTAACAATTCTAACGAAATATTTGATATAAAAATATATACGAAAAAAAATTCAATTATTTATTTTGATAAAATATTAACTTTATATATATATATATATATGCGCAGCACGTAATGTTGTGAAAAGTATCAGCACTTAACTTTGTTAATATAACCGTACTGAAAATTAATTATAATAATTAGTACAGACTCCCCGTAGTTTGGAACTATTTCAGTTGTGAATCGATAAACCATACACAATAAAACCGTGCACTAACAGCACCAGCACCAACACCACTACCGACTATCAATAATATCATCTAAAGTTGGTTGTGTGTGTGTTTATCATCTAACTTTCTTGATTTAATAATAAAACGGGTAATGTGTACAAGCAACGGCAGACAAACAAAATCAAACTGAATACAAAATAGATATTGGCGAATTAAAACTTATAGACCGCCCTGAATCCGTCGTCCAGTTCAAAGGCGCACACTTTTGATTACATAGTGAAATATGCAAAACTAATGTCCGGCGCAGTCACCCGACTCCGGTCTATTAATATATATTCACGTTGATATCGGCGTCCCGACACTCCCTCGATAATATTATGTAAAACTTCTATACTTATCTTTTCATTAAATACGGTAACCAAACGAAACACGACAATGGTTCTCTGGGAAACAAACACTTATCATCCGACAGAAATAATTTCGTATACGTGACCTCAATTCAAATTACTCGATGTGTGTGTGTGTATGTTCTCGTACGGGGGCCACTGGCACCCCGCTCTAATCTTAAAATACATTTCGCATGAACACGGCGACATTAAATTCTATTATGAGTCCTAAATAAATAATAAAGTTAGTTTATGTTGTGTCAGGACAAGGACAATGATTTGTGGTCCTTATAGTAAAAATAAATATTTAATCAGCGGTAGTAGTGTCGGTCTCAGTTTCAGATTTTATAGCATTAGGGATGCGTCGTGTTCGGAATCAAGCACACCGGAGGATTGGAACATTGCAAAGAGTGCACGAACGCACGCGTCCAATACTCCGGAAAAAAATTCTCCTCTGCTACACATATGCTTTTACGATCTGAAATTTTGATTCCCCCATTACTGAAATTAATTTCGATTAATGTGGATAATGATATATTTACTACACTATACACTCGTTGAAAAAAACATACATTCTCACATCATATTTTTTTAAAAAATACTTTTTGTAGCAATAATTCTTATAGAATACATGAAAACGATTTACAATTAAAAAGTAATCAATTGTCTAATTATTGAGTAATTATTCTCAGGAAAGATAAATTTTCATACAATGTTTCCATTGTCATTGACCGCTAATCTAAACAAATATTTTCTAGTGGTACAGTGTTTCAGTGGAATTTTGACATTGTTGCGATCTTTATATCTGGAACTTGGAATGGAAGGGACGAACATGTGTTTGTTTATACGCATGTCTGGATGTCAGTACCTCTGACGTGTTTGTTATAAATACGGTCAATGTATTTACGTGTGCTTATATATATATATATATATATATATATATATATATATATATATATATATATATATTTATGTATGTATGTATGTATGTATGTATGTATGTATGTATGTATGTACATATACATAAAAACATGTGTATGTGTATGAATGTTTAACCGGTCGTGCGTAGGTATCCGTGAGTATGTGGCATGTACGTTTGTGGCGAGATGGGTCCGTGTGTCGGGATGGTATATACGTACATGTGAATGCATATGTGGGAAATGGGATGTGGGGGTCAGATGGATAGCGCGCGTGGACATGCGATGGCGGTTGAACACTCAAACCAGTGCGCTCTCGAACAAACGAACAGCACGTACGTTTGATTAGGTCATTTGCGTTTGACCTCTTTCTGTTTTAACGTAGCCAAACATAACCAGACCCGTTGTTAACATCGCCGTTGAACGAACACACACATACACAATATCTATACATACAAAAATATATACACACACTGATATGTATATATATATATATATATATATATATATACTGATGGTCGTAATTGATACAGGAGTGGATTAAGTCTTGTCTGTTGATAATTATGTCTGTCAGAATGAATTGTTTTGAAGTAAGCCCGTTATTTACACTTCCGGTAGTGTTGTACTTGTCAATACACGTTGTATGTCTATATACTTTTTTATAATGACGCCCACGTTTAGAATAAATGATAAGGTATTAATATAACAAACAGAAATTGTAACAAATTATCCAGAAAAACTTTTTTTAAAAAAATATTTCATCTATTTTCGATTTAATGCCACAGCAAAATAATCCAGGTAGGATAATTTAGACGGTTGTATATTGATTTTTAAATGTTTAAAATATGATCGTTGGACATATTACCAGTTATAAAAAACATATGTCATTGTTCAGTAATATCTAGCTCTTATAAATTTTATTATCTATGAAATAAAAAATAATGAATCAATTTATTATTTTTATACAGATCTCGGTTAAAACAATTCAAAATGAATTATTATATTCATATATTATTTTACTCAAATCTTTACAGTTCGTATCCATATTGTTCTGTAAAAAAAATTCTTTAAAAAATATTATTTTTCAAACAAAAGTTATTGAATTTTTAAAAAATGTATTCTATTTTAAATGTAAGGAATTTTATTTTATATTTCTACGTTAATAAATGTGTTATTTTATTGACTGAAATCTACATGAAATCAAAATCCTGTACGAATTATTCGTTTCTATATTTTATTTTCATACAACTACTATTCCAAATATATGTTATTATATATTTGTTGTTTCAAATCAAACAGAGAATCAAAGCACTCACAATATATTATGTTCGTCGTCACAAGAGAGCTATGTGAAACTATGAGCTCACAGTGTAATTAAATTCAATTGTATAGAATCGAAATTAAGCCCACAAGAGGCGAAAAGTCATACAAGTGATAGTTCATATCAATAATAGACGAACACACACACATATGTATATATATATATATATATATATATATATATATATATATATTAAGTTTAATATTTATTTTATATTATGAATATAAATCTAGTTTTTATTGCCTTTAATTATATTTTTTGTTATTAAAAATGAAAAAGTATTAAGTAAATAATTTGTAAATTTAAAAAAAGAGTTTATTTCAATAATTACTGATATGTTATGGTCTGGAAATTGAATGAGATACTCTAAAAATTTTTTTTATAAAACCGAATGCTATTTGGTAAATTTCTGTTGTTTTTAGAATATCAGGTTATTTAAAAGTCTACACGCATTGAATTTCCAGATCGACAAACTCTATACTTTCCAACCTGCAATCAACTCTATTCAATACAGTTTTTTTTATAAATACCAATTTAGTATCAATTTGTAAAAGAACACATCAAAGATACCGACCGAGAGTTACTCTACCGTTTATAATATCAATACTACACAACACACACGTCACCCCCATCTTTCGGTCTTTTGGCTCTTTACACATGATAATGTGTACAAAACACACACACACACACACCGAAAAGAGTCACACATGTATTCGAAAATAGTCTGTACATTTCTCTTCGTGTTCGAAATACAAGAGGACACATATACATACACAGACATGACGGTAATCATCACCTCCCTCACCTCCTTCTCATTATTATACTCTGCTCATGTTCTCATCAAAACATTCGCTTATAAATATATACGTACATATTGTATATATATATATATATATATATATATATATATATATATATATATACATATGTATATAAATATATTGTACGGATGAAAAACATGCATTCATCTACCGGCGTGTATGCCACCGCACTGCCGGTTTATTTCTGTTTTTGCCAGTTAATTGTCAAGGGTTTTTACTTCTGTCGGGCAACTAATTCCCCTGGACAAATTGAATAATAAATCCATTTTATTAATGTAAAATACGCAATCAAATATTTTTAAACGTGGTTATTTTTGATAAAAGAACATTGAAAACGTATCAGAGGGAGGAAGTATCTAATAATATTAATATATTAATTTTCCGTTGGTTTTCACCGCACGCGTTCGAAATGCGTACGTCAAAAATAGAATTATTGTTTTCAGTTATGTGCTTGTTTGCGTTTTAACGGTAGATCGCACGAAAATCTAATTATTTTTATAATAATGACGACGTTTCGAAACTTCTGTATGATTTGGAAAATCATTTATCTTCGCCAATCAAACGAATTTATGACAAACGAAAAAATTATTGTTTCAAAATTCATTCGAGTAGTGAAACCATTTGTATTATATATATATATATATATATATATATATATATATATATACACTTTAATTAATGAGTACGATGCCAACCGTATGACCGTAATCACTTGAGTAATACTCGAACCTACGCACGGGAGTTTCCTTTATCTTTATGCAACTTGTGTAATATTAAAGTGTAATGTGTTCGCATATATATATATATATATATATATATATATATATATATATATATATATACAATGTATGTATGTGAATGCGAAGCCAGATATAGGTATGTACATATATATTTTCTTGATTAATGAAAATTGCATTTCCACCCGTCGACAGATTTTATTCTTTCAACTATACGACAATAAAAACGTTTGAAAAGCATTCATTAAATTTTTTCCCGTCGTCGAAACAAAAAGAGTAAGTATGAAGAAACCACACAAAGGGCATTTTATATATGAAAATGCCAACTATCTTCTTGATATCACGAGCCGGAGGGAGCTCGAGCACCGGTTCTCTAGTCAGTGGAACGAGACATGATTCGTTCGTCTGTTCATTTCTGCCAGCATTGCCTATGCGACCACCCCGTTGAACGTAGCCGTGTCTGTGCCACCGCCCTAGTCGACCGTCGAACAGTAAAGGAACATTCGAATGAAACCAACCGACCGCCACGGCAACGGTGATAGTAGATGTTCCGGTCCCGTGACTTGTTCATTGTTCCCGATGTCGGGAGACGCGCCGGTGACAGAATTCTAATTAATATTTCCACGCTATACTACTTAATGAGAACGAATTACTAGTAGCTGTCGCGGGGGGTGATACGGGTGACGAATCGAATGTTGGTCGTCGCGGAAGAACGTGAGGTATGTCGCGAACAACGTTCTCGTCGGTCGCGCTCTTTATCTGAAATCCCGCGCACTTGGTTTCCGATTCAATGGTTGCTGGCTCTATTTCTTTCTCTCACTGAAACGAATCTCTCATACCGTTCCATAACGGAACATTTGTTTTCGACTAATTGATGCATTTTCATAACGAGTTTTATTAATGCATTTCCAACTATACAAGAAAACGTACATAAACAATAAAACATGGCGTACGGTTTTCGTTCGATACGTGCTACAATAACTGATACATACAACAAAAACTAATTCTGCAAAGTTTGCATCGTTGAATAATTAAGAGCAGATAATTGTTCGTTTTTCATTCTTTCAGACAGCATCTACCAGTAGTTTTAAAATAAAAGTACATGATAGAGAATACATTATTATTATCTCACAGATACTGTTTTTTATAATCAAACACTATATTTATATATATATATATATATATATATATATATATATAAGTATATATTCGTATCATTAAATCTTTATCATCGAATCGTTTCTCTACAAAAATCCTATTTAACCTGTTCGTCATGTTTATATAAAAAAATATTAGACCGTTTGATAACTTTTACTCATCACATTGACGCATAAAACTTTTAACATCATCTGAAATCACGATTAAGATAGATAAAAAAGACACAGCTTCATTGTCAAAAGAAAAGCTCTCGGTAAAAGTACAAACTTTTTTAAAAAAATCTGAATACCTTTCTTATCTGATAATTAAACGTCTTTAGTACTGCAACGGTGGAAAAAATAGTCTCGTATAATAAATCAACTTGTCGCTAACCATACTCGCTTCTGTCGCTACTACAGCAAGATTTCGTCATTAAATTCATATCGATATATATATATATATATATATATATATATATATATATATATACAGTGCGCATTTCCTTATCAAAAGATATCTTCTGACACTTAATGCAATTTCATCGTCACAGCGTGGCGCGTCATCCAAACCACGGGAATGTCGACGAGAGTTCGTTGGAATTTCGTTAAGAATCCCGTTGGCAAGTTTCAAAATCCTTTTGAGATAATTGCGCTCAGTCTTTGAGATTCCCGGAGCGAATAGTTACGTACTTGTGTTTCATCGTCAGCGACGCCGATGTCGGCGTTTACAACGAACTTCGCGCTCTACAGTTTGGTATTTGCCTGTTTATGAAATAATTATAATACACCTGGCTACTTGAAGTGCTGCCGTATTGATCCCACGTAGCCGACAATGCATGGATTTTGTTTCGAATGACTCGAACGGTTTTTATTCAAAATTCTAAATGTATGTATATATATATATATATATATATATATAAAATATAAACTGATTTGTTTTCTTTAAATAAGTTTTTATGACTTTAAATAAATGGACTAGAATATAAAAGATTATTTAATAAATCTAATGCAAGTAATCCCATAAAGTAATATTTATATTTCAGATTATTCCTAGGTATATTTTTTCGAAAATGGCACAAAAATAACAGTACTTTGAACATGGTATATAATTTAAAGGCAATTTAAAACAAAAACAACTTACAAGAAAAAATACTCAAATAGTACTTCCAACTATTATAGTCTATGTAAAATGATCACAATGTAAAAACTCGTATAAAAAATAACGATCAAATAAAATAGTGGCGCATTTAATAGAGATCGTAATGAATAGCCACCAGAACTGTATATAACAATGCATTACGTTTAATTAAGTGGCGAATTTAAGACGGCACAGAACTATGGAAATAGAGAAACCGTCCGGACAGCCAGTAGAATTGCATCGCAATGACGATTCGTATTTAAAAGGATACGAATGCCGCTCTGTTGTTTAATACCCCGTTAATGATTGCAATAATAGAAGAGTTACGAGCCTATAAAACATTTATTTCCATAAACATTACTCTGCTAGGCTTGTTCTTTCAGTTTATTCGTTTTTCTTCTCATTTCGTTTTTCAACAGTTCGATATTTACTCGAAACGATTACGAATGTAGAAAATCATAAATGCACATATCAATCTCATTGACCGAAACACAAATCAATCATTCATTTATATGATTGTTTGAACTATGAACTATACACAATATCCAATAACGATTTTTAAAAATAGGGAATTTTTTTGGACAAAAAAGTATTGTATGTACACTGTATTCCATTTTTTAATTAAAAATGATCTTGCTACGATAAATTCGATTCTATTTTAAACACAGGAATATGAAAACGTCGTGTTAGTATTTATTTAAAAAAGAATATTTCAACGGTAATTAATCTTTTTATCGATAATATGTATTTGTCCTGGAAACAAATTTCGCATAGAACGTATGGAATAAAAAAAATATCGTAACGTTCATCTCGTCGAACGTTAATATCATTCGATATTAAATAAATTATTTATAACGAATAAATTCATATTGACTTTATTTAATGTTTTATCAAGCCAGAATCATGAATTAATAATCGCGAACAATTTGAATATTCATTATTTCGTTTATTTACGAACAATTTATAAAAATATTCTTCTGTTCGTTTCGAATATCCGTCACACGTTTCAATGTCGAGCGTTTTCAATTAACGACACATTGTCGTTTTTTTTTAATACTGTTTAAATTTCATTTTACTTTTGATCTGTCTTGATCGACGAATTCGATAGAAACATTTTCGCGTTTATGAATAACGAAAATGTGAAAGAAAAAAAGTACGAGTGTACGTAAACAGCCACCACCGTTTCACAACTGCCGAAATAAGACCGTTAGAGAAACGTACAACAGCAGAACAATTTCTGCAGATATCTTCTTGCAATCCTTGTTAAGCTCCTCTCTACTTCCACTGACGGATAAAAAATTTCAATCATTGCTACGTGATAGTTTCGACCAACAGCGCTCTTGTTTTAGAATCAATATAAATACGTGTATACGTACAGAGTTGAATATGTCTTTGTGTGTGTGTGTGTGTTTGTGTGTGTATTTATATATATATATATATATATATATATATATATATTGTTCATCCTTCTTTTATATATTTCTGTTTGCGTGCTATATATCAGTATCAGGTCATGATAGACAAAAATGATACCATTGAAAAACACAATACTGCCTGTCGATATGTTTTCGAACTTGTTCATTTTATGTATGTGAGTGCCAATTGCTGTATTCTTTTTTATTGTTTCCATATTCGTATTGAAATTGTCTCATCGTTCTATAAATATCATTTATATATATATATATATATAATATTCTTTTTGAATTATTCTCATTATTATAGAAAAATTAAAACAAACAAATCGCTAGTTTGAAAATCCGCCATCTCATCTTGATGGACACGAGTTCATTGCAAATCGACGTATTCACGCTACTAGTAACATGGACGCGTGTACAATTAGTTTCAACGTTTAACATCGGTTACATGTTTATTAATCACTCGTAACAATCGTATGTTTACGATGTAGGGGAGATATTTTCGACGAATCGAACATATCGGAATCATGTTTGATTTTTATCATCGGAAAATGGCCTTTGAACGACATCGACGCACCGATATCAGTCTGTAATGGGCACTCGATAGTTTTGTGTTGAAATTGTTGAGCCTTTGAACATTATCGACAAACGCATAAATTCGACAGATAGTATTTTCCTCTTTGGATTGAAATAATTACGAATATCATTCGGTGTCGATTATGTGCCGAATAAAATAGCCATAAATACAAATATGGATATGCATTTGTTGATATATCTCTTTAATACCGTAACACGCTGGAGAATATGATGTTATACATTTTTTTTTTGTAAATGCTAAATCGATCACGTTAGAAAATCTGATTTTAAATCAATTATTTTCATCACAGATGAACGTATTGATTTTTTTTCTTTTAAAATATATTACAAAAATTATTAAAGGAAATTCAAACAATTTCTTCACTCAACGTACACATTTTAATAAATCAATTGTACCATAAATGCTTATAAACTTCGGTAGATGTTTCAAATTTCAATTATCAGAGACAAAAAGTTTATAAACTATAAGATGACATACATAAATAAGCACAGCTCTGACAACAATCTAGACCACTATGTGGAAATGCATTAGAGTTTATAAGCTCTCTCGTATTTCCCAAGCGTATTCTTTTGTGCCGATCGTCTGCGATGTCGGCAACGTACGAATGAAATATTCAGATCGAAACTAGTGAACGATATTTTAACGAGAGCCCGGTCTCCAGCATCCGTTGGTCATTTATTTCACATAAACTATGTTAAACTATGATTTGTAATTTAAATTTTAAAATGTATATTCGTTCAATTATGATTTTCAAATAACTTCTCTTTGTCGAATTTACTATTCAAACAGACAAATTTTATATATATATATATATATATATATATATATTTGTACATATGTACATGTGCTTGAATATAGAATAAAATAATCGCACCCTCGCAAAACAGTCTTAGTCAACTGCACAAGAACATCGTCATGGGAAATCATTTATATACAATACACACACTCGCCAGTTACCAACAAGCCTGAGCACCGACCATAATGATATAAAGAAAATCCCCGTTTTCATTGAATCGAGTCCCAGATAAATATTTACTTTTGATTTTATGTCGAAGTTCAATCACACGGATTACTCCTTCAGGGCGTTATTCGTGCTCTCCCGTGTCGAATATACGTTTTCCAGTTGTTATTTTTGTTACTGGAACGATGACGTCTCTTATGAGAAATATGTTCATTTTTTTAATAAATATCTTCGATTCTGTCTCTCGTCACTCTTTTACAATCTGTACAAACATTTCTACTTCAATCGATTTAAAACAATTCGTTCGTATTTTAAAACTCGTTCATTATGTTTTTTAAAAGTTTTGTTTATTATTCCGATTACAGTTAAATATGTTCATATTCATATAAGATTTCATAGATCATTTAATACACTACCCAATCAATTCTGAATAAGTGTTGTTTTTTTGGATATTCTACATTTTTCATTCAAAGTTTACTCTTTTAGACAGGTTTTCTTCACTGAGACTAAATAGCCTTTCAAATATACTATTTTTTGCTAAACGTCCATATATCTGTTCCATACAATAAAACAAATCTCACTTTTAAAGTATTCTAATCTTATTAAAATGTTTCATAACATTTATTTTTTATGATATGGGTTATAGAACCAACACTCAACCCTTAACCTGGAAAATTTAAAAAAATTCTCTTTGTCTGACATACCACCAACGAGCTGTTCGGCATAGGTTGTGTTACTAGGAATTAAGCTCACAGATCAAGGTCATCAATGCACCCAAACACTCTTGTTGTAACAAGATAGAAATATCTACTAATCAATTATTTCTGCTTAAAATAATTTACTCTATTTATGTTAAATAACAAATAGATAATTTTTAAGACGATTGAAAATATGTTTATTCGTTTAATTTTAATAATATGAGTGTATATATTAACAATTCCTAAATAAAATAAAATATCTGCACCATATTTTAAAAAAATACAGATTTTCGCATATATATATGTATATATATATATATATATATATATATATATCAATTCATATATTATTCTTGTATTATTCATCCTTTACTGTTTTGATTTCAATAAAAAAATTACTCCGACATACACACACACACACTTTTCCGGTTATATTTGTAAAACGTGTATGCGAATACATGCATACGCCTTGTTCATTTACATAAAATATTTGATTTGAGAACGGGTACAGTATGAAGAAATATTCCGTGTAAGCAGGCGGATAATTGAAGCGTTACAGCAATACAAACCCATAATGTGACGTAGTTATGTAATACGATAAGCCATGCGGAACGTCGGGAATAATGTGGATAAATATTTGTTTTCAAGGATCCGTATTTTGTTTCTTTAAAATATATACACCCATACAAATAGACATACGCATACACCTATCAAGTCATAACATATACAATACATACATACACACATTTATATATATATATATATATATATATATATATATATGTAAATAAGTATGTATATAAATGTTGGTTTTACTTAACTACCGTGTTTTTCATTTAGAAAATAAACATTTTCTCCATTCGGAAACATTGAATAATGACGTAAGAGATGTTATTTACATCATACGATGATGATATGTTGTCATTCTTTTCTAATATACAAACGTCGCTCAACATACTCTTATTTATCAAAAATGAAATAAACTTCAACTCCACGTAATTATTTTGATTATTAAATACATTTCAATAATCATATTAAAAACATTTTTTTAAAATACCTTCGTTTGCTAACACAAAATGAAACTAGAAGAAAAAATATTTTAATTATATAGAAATTTCTCCGTGAATGATTAATTACATTTATTTTATAAAATGTGACTATCTAAAGTATTACACTTTTCATTTTATGAAAATATTTAAATATATCTTGCTCAATGAATGTATTAATGCTTTTATCTATTAATACTCCTTAATATTTACATAAACGCAAAATAACTAAATTGTATTTAAAAACTATTTCTATTTTTTTAAATTTACTTCATTCGAACGAAATGCTTCCGAATTTTTTCTCATAAATCTCACATCGACGTTCATTTTAACGAAAAACAGCAAAGATTCACATGAATATCCTACGATACGAAATGAAACAACGACACTGTTCGAACGTGTATTCGTGTACACACACACACACACACACACGCATCTCCATGATATTAAAATAAATTCTATTTCAGTTTTGAGCGCACTTTCTACGATCCCACTTTACAATTTCAATCAAAACTTTTAAATGAATATTCAACGGTGTTCTAATAACGTTCCATCGCGAAACACATTCACATAAAGTTCAGATTATGTTCAATAATACAAAAGGAAAAATACTAGGGCACATCGACGCTGGAAAGAAAAACTTCATTAAAACGACTATTTAATGAAAACTATAAGAAGAAGAATATACGTACCGTATCTAAAATATCTCTATATCGATGCTTCATACAAATCACTAGTTCAATTAAATCGTATGCATTTTTACTTATCGTATATAAACTGATATTCGAACTGACTGAATTTTCATTCCGATACGCAATGATACTTGGATTATTTAGGAATGATATCAAGATTGTATCCAAAAGTATTTAGATAAAAATGTATTAAAGCGGTTAGAAGTGAATTGGCGATAGATAAAATACTATACGAAGACAATAACGACTTGAAATCGATCATACTAATTAAACAATACGTACGATTTCAATTTTAAACGTACACACGCGCGAGCACTAAAAAAATAAATCTCTCATCACACTGAAATTAGTCAGTTGGCTACAGTATTAAATAAAGCAGTTTGTTATCTTCTGAAAATAAATTGGTCCAATTTATTTAATCCCATTAAGCGAAATTTATGTCCGTTAAAAACGGCAAAACGTATATTAATGAATGGAAATTGCTGATTTTTTTATATTTTGATATATATATATATATATATATATATATATATATATGTTTTATGTCGCTCCTTTCGAATAAAAGCTGTACGGCACGTGTATATATATATATATATATATATATATATATATATATATATATCGTGTATGTATGTACTTGTTATACGCGTGCCCAACTGGCTGACTGGCTGTCTGTGTGCGTTTTGACGAGGAAAATTTTAACATATAGAGAATTTAAACTATGCGTGAATGGCTTTCGTGTCATTGACAAATTACCATGAATTAACGGTAAAATTTTTCAACGTCATTGTCGGAATTCAATCCTCTTTCGTTTTGAACTGTACGGATGAAAATTTACATGAAATACAAATCTAGCTGAATGTGTTAAGAGTGATTTAGATGAGTTTGTATACAATTCGCTTTAATATATAAACACACCTTCGTTTATATATATATATATATATATATATATATATATATATATATAAATTCATGTTGTACAGGTCGTAATTACTGAATTTTTATTCAAATCTAATGGAATTACTTCTATCGAAATATTTCATATTCCTTGTAAATAAAAATATACAAATAAATTCCAGTGTGAAATGTGAAATATGGTGGAATTATTTGTTTATTAATATTTCTAAAAAAATATTACACTCTTTTGTCTCTGCATGACAATGTATACAAACACACACACATATATATATATATATATATATATATACAGCCTTTTTCTTTTCACTACTATGTGAAAATTTCTTCAAAAATTTTCTACTTTGACCGATTCAATTCCTTTCTTTTCTAATCCATTCTAATGTATTTTCTTACGTCTCTAGTTCATTTATCTATTGATATTTTCCTAGACCTTTTTATATATTAAGATTCAGAATTAATTATATATATATATATATGTGTGTGTGTATAGTTTCCTTTGCTTCTTTTTAATAAAACACAAATCTAGGCTTCACATTTGGATGACCCTATATAATCTGATTTGAAATGGTATATACAAATAAATATTATGTTAATTATCTTCCTGTACAGTGTATTGTATTTAAGGTAACAAATTATAAAGTCGCATTTTTCTTAAGATTTACGAGTATCCTAAACGAACCTCGTTTATTTTTTTATTTTATATACGCATACATACACAAGTATGAGAGGGAGTTATATGTATAAATAAATTTAAATTAATTCGTACACGGGATCTTATACTGAGCTTTTTTGCAGACCAAAAAAAATAAAACGTAAATGAGAGATTTATTTTAACGGTTATGTGAAACGTATTTCGTGTTTGCAGATTTCTTGATGAACGTATACATATGAGGATAAAAAATGTTAACATAAACATAAACTAATCCATTCCCCGTTGTTGTTTTTCGAAAAAATCCACGTTGCTGTAAGTCCGTGTATACGAGAAAAGAATATATTTTATATTAAAAAAATACAGACGAAAATGTTTAAATTAATGAGCGCTGTTGGGTTTTTTTCCCGCAAATGCATACATTAAGGCCACAAAAATTCGAAATATTTTTACTGTCAATATATTTTCAGTATATTTTTTCGTTAGTTTATTAATCCTTTTCCTCCCATCAGAGTGTCAAAATTTAAGAAACATCGTTCTAAGAGATTCAATTTAAATAAATAAAACACATCGACTGATATTTTGTACTATGAAGAATAAAACATAATTTCTTTCTCATAATTTTCATTTTTAATAATTTTTAATAAAATAACAATTAAAAAATCTGTATTATTTTAAAATTCATCTCACGTATGGAATATTGTTACAGCTGGTACACGTGATGGTAGCGGCTCCGGCAACTCGCGAAGATATCCAGTGATGGTGTTCATCCACGGCGAGTCCTATGAATGGAATTCCGGAAATCCGTATGACGGGAGTGTACTAGCTTCGTATGGTGGCGTCGTCGTCGTTACCATCAACTATCGACTCGGAATACTGGGTGAGTACATTATTTATATACTTTTTCATCTATGGATAAAAGAATTAAGACAATCGATCAATTGAAATAAATTGAATACTAGAACTAAAAAAATGATACAAGACCGAAGAAAATGATTAGAATAATAGTAAAGAATAGACTTGTAAAATTACATAATATCAATGTATGTGTATGTGTGTTTATATATGTATGTGTTAATATATTTACTCTTACATTATATATGTATTTCGTATATAAATCTCCTCAATATTTTGATAAACCGCGTTATATTGTTACAATGCAAAATCGAACTACGTACCAAACAATTTCTGTATTTATTTTTGTTGGAAACTGTTAAGAACCAAAATATGCAGAACTCATGCTCCGTCAATCGGTGATTTCGCGAGTTCCGGCCTCACAAAAGCATCGAAAATAATCGCAAGAATAACATAAAGCATAGACAGGCCGGAAAAAAACAATAGTCATTTGATTAATTGATAGTTTGCATGAAGTAGTATCGGGGCGCGAACCGAAAGAAAGAAAGCAGCGCGCATTTTCCACATGGCCAGCCGCATATACCATATGTCTGCTCGTTTGTGATTTTTTTCATCGCTGACACTGATAAATTATTGTGACGTCTACGAAAGAGATTTTTCGCTATTTTTTTCGGTTCGGCGAAATCTTTTCTGCAAACGTGTTGTTTTAAATTAATAATATGTGAGTTATTCCTATACGAATATTTCTACAGACACACAGGCACGCAACATATACACATTAATGTTCTCTTCAAACGTACAATACCATTCACTCAGGCTCTTGTATGAAAACGATATAAAATAATTTAATCGAAACACGTTTTTTAGACAGTCGTGTCTAATTGAAAAAATCGACAAATGTTCCAAGTAGCGTTCTTCGCCTTCACTCAACTTATATCAGTACAACAGCCGTTCGATATGAAATATTTGTTGAAGAACTTTAAAACTTCTAAATGTATACACGTATACACATACGCACACGCGCGCAATCGATGGCTTGTATCATAAAAAAATATATTTTATCAGAAGACATTGAGACGTATATCGTCTTCGGTTCTTTTTCAAACTGTTAAAGGTCACAGAGCGAGTAACGCACGCACGAGACTAGAAAAAAGAAACTAATTTAAAACTAACAATATCATATCGGTCCGATATTTTTTCTCTCGTCCGCTTAAGCGGCAGACAGCGGTCACCGCCATATGTTACAAGTTCTTGAAACGACACTCTACAGTACACATACACACACATACGAGAACTTGACAAAACTCTGTGAACAAAACTTTCGTCCGATCTCTTGTTCGAATCGAACGTACAAGTGTGCGTTCGATATCGACGACACCGACGACGACCAGTCATTCCGTCATTGTGCAACTTACACGAGTTTAAAGTTTTCGAAAAGTTAAAAGGTCTTGCCGTCGAAGTTCGATCCCGTAACAAAAGAAAACTAACGGAAGATTTACTGTTACGCTCGGACAATTCTTACCTTCGAATCGGACGTAATTTATTTATAATCATGGTTTTGTCCCGTTCTTTACGTGCTTTCATGTTTCTCTCGAATTGTTTCGACGACGAAACAAGAACTCATTAGACTTCGAACAAAATCATTCGCTTAATAAAACAACATTCCTTTCGTATGATCAGATTCGAACTCATACACTCAGATCTAAATACATTTGATCTGTATAGATTTTTATATCTCTAGAATTCACTTTTGTTGCTGAATTTTTCACGTTAATACTTTGAATATATTTTAATTTGTTATACTTTAAATAAAATGAAATATTCAAAACCAGATATAAATATTTCTATTCGAAAATACCATCTCAAATTAAATATTCCTTTATTTAAAAAAAACTAATCAATCATCTCTTAATCATAAATAGAAAATTGTGTATTTTAAATTGTTGCACGTCGTACATAATACATTGATAATAATAACATGCCCATTAAAATGCCCATCATCTTATAAATATATAAAATAAATAGTGAGTAATTATTAAAGACTTTTACAATTTCCTGAGTTGTTAAGTTTCTAAGAAAAGCGAATAATTTTCCATCTACCAAATAGACATTTTTAATTCATCCACTGTCGATATCAGACTATTTCATTGTTCTTGTGTTTCGAACGTTCTTCTATGTTCGATAAGACGATCTTGTTTGTTGTTTTCTGAAAACAAAGCTACGAAAAAAAATCAACACAAAATTCATAAAACAGTCACTAGTCGTACGTCATGCGGCTAACAAAGCATCGTTAACATCGAAGTAACTAGAAGTACGATGATGTCGACAGTATGAGGTGAGTAGCGTCGAGACGCTAGTAGTGGTAGGTACATGAGCAGAGAAAGAGCTTTTAACACCGCACTTTTTAGCGTACTTGAGAGATTTCAGCGTTTTGTCAATGTCGAGACGTAAACCTATTAGTGGGATCTTTCGCAGCACTCGCACGGTCTCATCCCTTTTTCACATCAACGTCTGTCTAACACACACGCACGCGCACACACACACGTACAAATTACACATACAAAAATACTATACACGCACGTATTGTACGCACACACCGTCACCACCGTCACCATCACGTCTCCCGCCGAACGATAATTTAGTTTAAACACCAATAAGCGTGACGACGTGGCCGCTCAGTCTGTTAAAGAGATAACGTTTCGTTCGCTACTCACTCGAATCTCGAACGTCACCTCTTTGTTTCCATTATGTGCTCATTTTTGAGCTCGGACTGTAAAAAACGATTCGTGCCGAGCAAGTTTTTTGCGCGCGTCTGTTTGTCTCGCTAATGAAGATAGTCTGTCAGTTACATAATGATATCCACTAGACAAGCTCGTAGATATCGTACGAAGTTCTCCTGCACTGTAGAGAATGAAACGAGGGGAGAAAAACACTTAATTAGATATCATTTGATCGTTGTTTTTAATACGATAGAGAATTAAAATTGACAACGCGAACAAGTTTTAAAAACCGAAACGAACGTCTCAGTAAAACCTTGTAATTTAATTATTTGACGATCGATTTATTGTTTTTCATTAGTTATAATTTCTAATTACTTTTGTTAATTTGAAAAGATCACTTGTCAAAATGTTTGCACAGATCGGATTGAATAACAATACCGTTTCAACGTAAATATTATAAATAATTAGTAAAATCGTGAAATTTTAAAAATAGAAAAACGAATAATTATGGAATGTACACTAATTTAGTTAGTAAATTCGAAAATATCAGTCCATGTTGAAATAAATTCTGGTACTTTTATTTCATTATATTTCATGGATGTTACAAAAAATAAATATTTTTTTGCTTTTGTAATAGTTCGTCATGTCACTCTTACTTCTTCTTTTTCTTATTTTTGATATTCTTGGGGGTCTGTATATATTGCCCCTACATCCATCATTTGTATTATAATTCTGATTATTTTCTGCTTCTTATTTCATTTTCTGTCTTCAATCACAATCCGGGAAAACTTGTAAAAACCCGGATATTCTTCTGTGCCGATGAATAACGATGAAATAAATAGCTAAATGCTTTCTAATTAATATTCAGCGTGCGTAGTCCGAATCTTTTAACACGGCCCCATTTGAGGCGGATATGTTCCACGCCCGTCAGAGCTCGTACGTGTGCACAGAGCGATTCATCGTCGCTTGTACACACATACATTCTCCATGCAAAAACTTTCTCAACTCCTATATAGCACCTGTGAAATATTGCACATATGTAATTATTATCTCGTAATAGTTTACAACTTCATTTGCCGAAATAAATTAGATCCAGTCGGAAAGGTAACGTTCGTACGTATGGAAACGAGCAAACAAGCAAGCATGCGAACGGGCGAACGGGCGGACGAACAGTCCCCGTGCGGAAGAAGGTCGCTCGGAGCTTTGAATGATGGCTGGTGGTGTTTAATGACACGGCTGTGTAGGTGAGAGTGTGTCATTTATCTATGCGCGTTGTTGTCTCGTGCGGATTTCACGTTTCCGGTTTCAGGCCGTGCCTGAAGACGTTATAAATTCGTTTCGGACAACTTTTTCAGTCGCCATTTATCTTTCGTACGTATAGTTTTTCCCGAACGCGACGTTCGGCGCACGGATTATCATTTATAATGATATGGGAGAACATCGATAATGTGGATCACGTCGATTTCACGGATCTGGATTACCGTTTATGCGTCGAAGCGATGACGGATCGTCGTTCTATGACAACTTTTAAGATTTATTCATCTGTTTGAAATTCTCTCGAGTCACACTGAACGGATCTTGTTGAACGAATCATCGTCGTTCAATTAATAGACAAATGCAAATATATAACACAAGAAAAATACTGTTGTACATAAACATTGATGATTAATATTCGAATATCTATCATTGTTTCCTTTTAAAACTAGATTTAATCTACAATCCAAGAATTAAAATAAAATTATATAGAACATTATTAATAAAAAAGAGATAAATTTAAAAGTACGGCATATTTTATGCTAAAAAACGTCTCACTATCGTCTCTTTGCTCGAAAAACGACGAATATGTATCTAAAAGTACTCAGTTCGACAACAATAACAGATAGTATCTATATAAGAATATTTTCCTTGAATATAAAAAGAGTATATATAAAGTAAAATCTATATATCGAACAGACGACTCTCATTCCGTCTACCGTACATTCTTCGTAGATTACTAATGGTCAACTCTTTACGAACGGATAAGACGTTCTACTGAAACTCACTCAAGAATAAGTTTTCTAATACTGAACGTCGTAGTTCTTTAATGCGTCGGAAAGGATAAAGCTTTTGAAGATGTGGTTCGCGCAGACGGAAAGACCGTCGCTTATTCAATGAATCAATAATCGGATCGTGAAAGCCGACGTAGTAATGACGACGATGACATCGTCACCATTAGATTCGTCATTTTGGCATCTACTCTCGTAAACATTGACATCATAACCGATGTAAACTTTGTGACATACTTTCTCAACTTGCAGCTGTCTTATTTTCAATAGATGCACGATAATAGACGACGTCGTCGATACTTTGACACGAACGAGAAATAAACTATCTCGACTAGTAAACGTGCAAATTGCTTTATCCAGATCGAAAATTAAATTCTGAAAACTGGATAAACACTACAAACTTCATAAATAATCTTCGATGCAAAACCGCGAACGCGCGGCTTGTACTCTTTACACCGTCGTCGACGTCGATTCATTTTATAAAGAAGAAAAAGTCCGGTGCATAATACAGTGCAGATATTTTTTGCATGACTGGGAGGTCGTCCTACCGATCTATCGTTCGTTTTTTCTTCCGTCGTTTCACTCCCTCGCTCGCTCTCTTCTTTGAACATAGAGTATCTAAGAGTAAAAGAAACGACAATGTAACGAAACCACCATTCTACATGTTTGTATGTGTGTGTTTGAGAACAGATGAGGAAAGCGGAGGGAGATGATACGTTATACGGCGAGTGTTGGAGCAATTTGAATCTCAAATGCGACAAAAGGTAGCATAAGCATTATGTAAAGCGTATGATAATTTTAAACAGCGCAGACAAACTTGATATATTATGATGACTTTTTCGTGCTCTTTTAAATGAGTTACTCGCACCAAATCACCTGCTCGCACCTGAACCAACTTCTCTGTTTTGTTTTTTCTTCATTTTCTTGTTATTATTATTATTAGTAATAGAATGACAGAGTTTTGGCAAGATGGTACAAAAGGACACTGCAATATTCAGATTAGCGATTTAATATTCGTTTGCCATTTGAAAGCAATTGAAATGTTAAGTAGCTGCATTTATATATATATATATATATATATATATATATATATATATTAAATGTGTAAGTAGGCAAGAATATACAAAAGAAAAAATATACACAACCAAACGTTTCACCAGTTCTCGTAGAAAAAGTTTCAAACACTATTAGTAGTTTTAAAAATTGAAAAACTGCTGAAAATGATGGAACTACAACTAGAAGGGAACATGGAAAAAGTATTAGATGGTTTCTTCACTCGGTGTTTAGAAAAAAAGAAATATACCAAATGGATGAAATGAAGCTACTTTAATTCTAATTCACAAGAAAAGAGGTGAGGAAGACTTTAAGAATTATCGACAGTTTATATATATGTAGAGATATAAAAACAATTATTTTGTTATGTATATGCATTTATACTTACATATATGTATGCATACACGTCTGGTTATAGAAAAACACGACACAACAGCGAAATTGAAAATTATAAAATAGGTGAGACAAAACGTTGAATATCACCAAAACTATTTACATCTGCTTCAGAAGAAAAATTTAGAGGCTAAATTAGGAATCTGATGAAATAAAAAAATGAAGAGATGTTTAGTCATTTAAGATTTGCTGACAACATTATTATTTTTTTACAAACTCAGATAAACTGGAAAAAAATATTTATTGTGAACCTAGATAAAAGTCTCAAAAAGAGACCCATAGATAGATGAAATAGGAAAATAAGGAAATTTAGAAGAGGTCTTCGACCAGCTTGGATTGAGAGAGAGCTGATGATAATAATATATATATTACACATGTATATTGTATATAAATTATTTTTATCTCGTACTGTTACCAATATTTGTGTTTATTTGCGACACAAACATACCGACATACAATTCACATGTTCACGTATGTATATACATATATACGGTATACTAGTCAAAACGCAAAATTGAATTTACATTCTGATAAATCCATGATGGAGTCAGACGTCGACGTCGTCGAGCGAACGAAGACGTTCGTAATTCTCATTACAACCGCCGCCTCATTATTCGACTTTCGTAAAATCCGGAAATTTCTCTACGGGAATCTCGACGAAATTACACGCGTCAACCGTTATTACGACCGAAACATTCGTCACATTAATTTAAATAAAACACGAGAATATTAATATGTAATTGTATGTGCACTCTATGATATGCACACAGGCATGTAGATATATACATAAAATTCATTTATGTATTCATATAAAGAGTAAATGTATGTATGTATGTGTTTACTCAATGGATTCGTTTCGCGATGGCACTGATGGAAAATCATATGTATATACATACAAACAAAGAAAAAAATTGCTCGTACAAATGATTTTTAACAAAAAAATGATTTTAAAATATAATTAAAAACGATATGAGTAAAAATATTGAATATTATTACCACACATTTAAAAATATTTAAAGACTAATTTTGATTTGCATTTATATATCTTTAAGATAAATACAAAAATATAATAATTATAAAATATAAATGGGAATATTAAACGGATTATAAAATATAATTAAATATATTAAACAGTAAAATAGTAATATCAGAAATAGATATGCAATTGAACATATATGATATTTTTTCTTTAAGAAAAAAGGGAAATGATTATTTTTGCTTGTCATGTAGAACAATCGAAATACATATTATAATTTTGTGTTCTGAAAAAAAATCGCAAACGTTGTATAAATATCATTTTTTATTTGTAACATAAACGACGCCCTTATTTTTTTTATTCTTCGATTTCAAGCTTGTAATGAATACAATAATATATAAAAAAATACGAAATCATTTTCTTTTATTGAATTTTTTACAGTCAGCACAGACGGATATAAATAAAGAAAAAATATACGACCCTATCACGTTACCAATTATAATTCGAAAATATTATATGTATTCCATTAAATAAAATAACACAAGGAAATGATATATTCATACTTCAAATCTCACATTTATATATATATATATATATATATATATATATATATATATATATATATAACTTTTAAAGAAACCGCAGCAAAGACTTCACATTCTTATATAATAATGAAATGTTTGACAAGAATACGGTCCTGATCAGACCGCCGCATACTGATTTTCTAATGAAAAGTATGTTTGTTCAAGTACGATGTAATCTTTCAGCCCATTGAATCTAATCCAATATACAAGCCACTGGATTACGACCACCTAAATCTAATTCATAACAACCGTACTGTGAGGGAGCGAAGAAGAACGGATACGGGATTTGCAATCTTTAAAACCGAATTTAAATTAAAACATTGTACATGTATTCGTACTTGTGTGTGTGTACGTGTTATGTATACATATATGAAACTGGTATGTAAGTAAAGACGATAGTATTTAAAATAAATTCTGAATACAGAGAATGAGAAATCACGTTGTTAGCAACAAAGGATTAAATTATATTTGTACATGTATCTTTATGACTATGTTATTTGTTTTCAAAATTTCAACGCAAGTTGTTTAAAAAATGAAAATATTATCACAATATTTTTAAGACGACTTTTCTTTTTTATTAAATATAATCTGTCGCAGGCACGTCAAATAATCTCAAATGTATATATGTATATATGTATGTATGTACTTTTAGTTGGTTGTTTTTTTCTAGTTTGCCGCAAGCACGAACTAATTAAAATTCAAAATGTTTACCAGTGCACGTACACACCCACGAACATATTTATCTTCTTGGAATATGAAAAATGTCTGTTTCTTTTTTAAAATGCGAGATAAACCCGTACACTATTTTAAATTTGTATTATATTTTTTCAACTACAAAAGTTAATTGCATAGTTATGAATGCAAACATTCTGATTAAACTGTTTCATAAGCTAAACGGTCCTATGTTCGTTGCATATGTATGTGGTATTTTTTTTGAAGTGAAACTTCTATTGTCGCATTTTTCGGAGGCGGAACTGCTATTGTCTCTTTTTCGGATGCGGAACCCTTGATGCACCACACCATTACCGCGTTTTTTGAAAATATTTTGAAAATATTTCCTTGGTCTATATCAAAACACAAACACCTACCTTCACTGGATACTGGTAAAATATCTTAACAGATAACAGACCTCATCGACTTATTATCTCATTTATGTAAAATTTATGTATATATATATAATATTATATATACTTTAGATCAATAAATTTTATTTGAATTTCCATAAGATGCTTATAGACAGAGAAAGACGTATGAAGCCGTATGCGCGTCGCTTTTATAAGTTAAGCTAAGTAAATAGCTGAGCGCGTCATTACGTGAATTGTGTTTAAATAAGAGTGTTATTTAATGTAATTACATTGATATTTTTGGTAAGTATATTAATTTATATAATCTCATATTATAATAATAAGCTAAATAATACTAAATTACATCCATGTGGTATTTAAAAATTTATCAAATCAACGCGAAAATGAGGTTATGTACATGTATACAAAACATAAATATAGTATTTTATAACGTTATGGTATATACATTTGATCTATTTATCAAATAAAAGAAATACAATTAAAACACATGGTATTTAAAAATTATCGAAACCTATTACAGTTTTGATGTTATCTATTGTTTTATTTGTAACAATTTCTCACAATAACTATGAATTCTTTATTCTCAGGTGTCATTTTGAAGATTTATTGAATTTTATGTGGTGTTATAAAATTATCAATTATCTATAAATAGTATCTAAATAGATGCTATTTATTGCAGGTAGATATTATTTGTGAGTATTTCCTTTAATTGTTTAATTTTTAAAACATTGATCTAATTGTATACTATATATTATACAACAGTAATATAATAGTATTTAAAAAATATGTTTTTACAGGCTAAAGTCTTTCAAAAATTTTACTTATCAAAAACTAATTGTATCGTTTATACCTACTCAGTCACCATCGGAGGGAGCAATGGAAATCGAAGAAATTCCAAACGAAAACGAATAAATTTTCATAATTCATAATTTTTAATTTGAAAATAATTGTTAATCTTACTTAACACATTGTATGCGGACAAAGTCTCGACGACATACTATTACTACAGTGCGAAAGATCATCATCGAGACGTGTTGTCCGCATACAATGTGTTAATATGAAATAATTGTAAAAATTTAATTTAATTAAAACATTGATCATTTTCTACTTAAATTTTTATCCCGTGTATTTATCGCTTCTCTTCCTACTACATTTCTGCATTTTGTTACTTGCTTTATTCTGAAGAATTTGTTCATCTACGAGTTTTAGGCATACGCTTGTCCATGTACCTTTTGATTACTTTATTGATAAGAAGTTTCACTTCTGGCATGTGTACATGAGTACACATATTCTTTTTTTAAGAGACAGTAAAGAAAAATATACACGGCTGCATTTAGAATGTGCATTGTTCGAGCATATCAATCCATCTCTCAAATCTCTCCATTTGTAATGTTAATTAATCGATATATGAAAAAAAAGTGATCGAATTTCGTCGATTGAAGAAAATCGTACTCTCGCGTAAATCCAGTCCTGTCGTCGTGTCTGGCACCACGACTTACTCGACCAAGGTATAACTGAATCAGATGTTGTGAATATAAATTAGTCTATATGAGGGGTGACACAATGTGCAAGCGCGAGGGTTGTTTGAGATTTACAGATAATGTACTTGGACCGCTCGGGGCACACGGGGGTCACACAAATTATACGCCGGTTACCGCCCCTGCGGCCAAACTTAATACCATCGATCAGTCCCACCCGGCGACCGAGTCTATAGGGCGAATCTGTATAGCACATGAGAGACCGTTCATGTAAGTTTGTGCGTGTGTGTGTGTATCTGGTTACACGCGTGAGTCCTCGCGTTCGTTGCATTCGAAACGGATTCGCATAATTCCGTTCATTTATTTTCAAATTATCTAATATGTTCCCATAAATCCACTAAAATATTAGCGGACAAAGATCAACTCATAACTCTTTATCTACAAGAAGTCCGACTAATAAATTTATTTTTCATATGTTTGAAGTTTTCTCTCCATTCAACATAAATATTCTCTTTGCACTTTCTTCATAAACAAAACTTAAATTAAATTTTCGTTTAACATTTAATTGAAAAGTTCATTACATACTGTAATTCGAATTCAATTTGGTCAATTTTATTTTTTTTTACTCTTATTAGCTTCAAGCAATTGATTCATCTTTAATTTTCTATGATATTCATTGAATTATTTCATAAATACACTATACCTCATATGTGTATATTTTTTTAATATATATATATAAGCATTCCGAAAAACAAACATGTTCTTGTACACAAAACGCAACGAGAAAGTTTAACATCTGTTCTATATGTCGCAACTACAAGGATAACTTTAAATTGTTCTCTATAAAGCGGCTCAATCTTTGTACATGTGTATATATGTATGTATATATATATATATATATATATATATATATATAGGGTGTGTTGTCTTGTATGTACGTACACGTTCTCGAGATACTTTTATAAAAAAATCCACGTAATAAAATGCACCTGGCTTCAGACTACTTACAACGTTGTATACGCACAAATATCGCCACCTCGAAGAAAGAGACTTACGCAGAATTAAATTACGACAGTCTTCAGCTCGTAAGGACCCATACTACGCACCCGACCTTTAACCACTACTTATTTCTAACAGCCATCGTCTCTGCCGCAGTCCGCACGTCTCGCACGCGCGTTCGATACAATTAACCCCGTCTTTGTTTCGACAGAACAGAGCGACGTCGACGCCGACAACGAAGTAATATCTCTCGTACATTCCATTCCGCGTCCTTCTTTCGTTCCACCCCGTACAGCCGTTCTCCCGGTTTACAGAGTTCGCGGGCGTTCGCAAAGTTTTAAGTAAATACGACATCCGCAAAATCTTCAGCTAATGTTGTACGATGCGACTTAACTTTAGTCAAACAAGATTTCCAGTTGTTTGGTTCGCTAAAGAGCTTCGGCTACTGCTGCTGCTGCCACTGCTACTCACTTCGGATCGTTCCTCTTGCTCGTTGCTTCGTCGTCGTCGTCGTCGCTATTCTAGTGACAACGACTCGTCGCGATGAATTTATTGTATATTCATTTCGTGATGAGAGAGATGACTTCTTTTGAAATTCGAATTCGACAAGATTTATATTTATGAAAATGGTGTAAATTCGGCACAGTGTATCTCTTTGACCGATATATATATATATATATATATATATATATATATATATATATATATATAAAAGTACAAGGGAATAAAATTACATTCGAATGAATTTTGACTTTTAAATGTAATATTGTGTTTATTAAAATTCACAGTCGACTTTATTACGAATAGATATTATATACGTACACACACACACACATACACACACACATATATATATATATATGTGTGTGTGTATGTATGTGTGTGTTCATTCTTACGTAGTAACTCAAAATTTTACATTTATTTAAAAGTTATAAAACTTTTTCAACACAACTCTCACTTGTAAAATATTATTCAATTCTTGAAATACATCCATTTAAAATCTTACGATTCTTATTTAAAATATATAAATTAAAATATGAATAATTCCAAAAAAAAATATCTGTATAAAATCAAACACATTCACAATATTATATA
This sequence comes from Neoneuromus ignobilis, assembly GCA_029203775.1. NCBI lineage: Eukaryota > Metazoa > Arthropoda > Insecta > Megaloptera > Corydalidae > Neoneuromus > Neoneuromus ignobilis. Next base: position 28,600,276 of record CP092095.1, on the reverse strand, counting down.
TTTATAAATAGACGTATATCAATATAATTATTTGTAAAAATGTGTATAGTCAAATGAGTCATTTCAAATAGCAGATCTTTTTAAATTATTTCTTATTAATAAATTATTGCTATCAAATTTATTTTTAGCTATCACAATTTGTTAACGATTCCATTATCCTCAAAACTTAATCACATGAAAATTGACTTGTTTATTTTTTCATGTCAAGCGAAGTCATAGTGGTTATATGAATGAAATTGTGTTTCATTATTAATGCCATTGGATATGCTTAAAAATAAAAAAATAACTAATTAATTAAATTTTTTTTTCAGAATAGTTATTAATTCATTTTCATAGGAATTAATTTTTACCCTTAGATTTGTAAAAGTGTTCAAAAATTAATCATTATTCACTTTATTTATTTATAAGCTTGTGCTCAACTCGATGACAATGCTTATAAATAAATAGTGTAAATAAAGAAAAATTACTGAATAATTTCTCAACATCTTACACTGTCAATATGATAATTCATTTATGTGCTATCCATATTTTTATTTCTATTTATCTTCGTTTATTTTTTTTTTTTAAAACATTTCACTAAAAGTGAATACAACCATAATTCTAAACAGTAATTATGAATTCCATTAACTTATATGGACTTTGTCATTTCATACATAAACTATAACATTCTGGTATATCGTCATTATCTAAATTGCTTTCAAAATAATTATATAACTGTAATTAAATCGCAGAGACAAAATGTTCACTGCAAGAATAAATTACTGCTAAATTGATATTAATTTGTTATTACAGATGTGACTAAAATATCAACGATGTATTAAAAATCGCGAATTTTTCCATTTTAAGAAATCTATATTATTCTATTACAAAAATATTCTCATGTCAGCCACTTTTTGCACACCTACTAATAAAATTTCATACGTGCCATAATTTTAATACTAAATTATTTTAAATGTTACCGTGTGATATTTATCTATGTGATATATATATATATATATATATAATGAAATTAACTTTTTCCCACCAACGCAAAACACGTTTCATAGCAAAGAGAACGTACATACGCCCATTCGCCCACGCATCGCGTCTTCTTCGAACGCTTTTGTGAAACGAGAAAGCCACGCACGCGTGTAGAACAAGCAACGTATTCAAAACCCATTTCATTTGATGTTCTCTTACAAGAAAATTCGACTTGTTTTACAACGAACATACTAATTACATTTAATCATTTAAGTACCGCCGCGGAACTGTATTGAAATCAACCGGTCTTGGCTCGTTATAAATTTTATCGCGCAGATCCATTTTACTATTTTACACCGATATAGAGAAGTATATATAACTATTTTAACGAATTGATTTTTTGAATTGAGATCAGTTAATAATATTTATTTTCGATAGAATAATATCGATTGTTTGCATCAGGAAAATTGAATCAGTGAAAATTAATCGCATCGAAATAGATTTTATTATTTGAAAATTTTATTTATTGTTCTTTTCAAATATATATATATATATATATATATATATATATATATATAAATTATATGTAAGTATGTAAACAATTATTCACTAGTCTAAAGTAAGCACACGTCTTCTTTGTCATCGTCGTACGCACGATAAATAAAAAGGTTCAAGTGTTGAATTTAACAGTACACCATAGAGCAATTAATTCCAGTTTGTTCTGTACAAAAACGCGTCGCGTCCTCATCCATAAATAAGGAACGCACACCAAAATGGTACATTATTGTGTAAACAGAGTGTATTTGTGTGTCATTTGCTAGGAGCCGAAAATCATGTAAAAATAAAAGCGTAATTCTGTGAATAATTTAGACTCATTTGTTGATGTTGATGGTGTGGTATTCTGTCTGTATGTATATCTGTATGTACGTGTGTGTATATGTACGGCGTTCGTGTGTATCGAGCGTTAACGCCTCGAAACGCATTCTTTCAACTTCTTTCGTTGTTCGTAAATGAAAAAATTAACACACTAATACATACATTTATATATATATATATATATATATATATATATATATATATATATATATATCATCCAGTTTACATATTATTATCAATAAAAAAACAACGAGAGCCTGCAAATGCTTTTAACAAATGATGCCACAAATCATAGAAAAGAACTGAAAATAAATACGAAATCAAGAACAAGAAATAAACAGACGTTCGTTCGATATAAATCAATAAATGTTATACAAACTCTATGTTTGAAATCTAATCGTCAAAATATGCTATTATATACATAACTAGAAATATAGGTAACAAATGTATTAAACAGATACGAATGTTAATTAAAAACCAATCAGCCGCACGCAGAGGAACAATAAAAAAAATGTCGTTTCATCAACAGCGTATTCCTTTTATACGAACAGAACGATAGATGATTTTAGCACATGAGAGAAAATTAAATAAAGACCGTACTTGTCGCAAACGCTTTTACATTATTTACGCACGAAATATTTAAATAAAACATATATATGAATTATATATATTCGTACTCGTTTCGATATAAATAGAAAATGAATTTATTTGAAATTATTTTCATAAACGCCCAAAGGTCAATACAGATATTGTTATATACAAAAATAAATATCGTATTATATCTGAATAACAAAAATGGAACGATACGAAAATAAAATTCATTCAAATTATAATTCTGAAAAAAAAGGTTAATGAATATATCGTATGAAGACATGAAAAGAACTTGTGGTTTATGTGTATTTAATAAGGAACGAACAAGAAAACGATCGGAAATAAAGAAAGAGGCATCAATATCGAACAACGAATGAATGACTATGTACGTATATTCATACACGACATATAAATTGTTCAGCAAAAATGGAATGAATGAATGAATGAGCGAACAAAAAGACAGGCATTGACATATTCTTTTTGTCCCGAAGATTGTTTAACTCAGGCATACAGTCGGTCGCGCATCGACTGACTGCACGCATCGAGAAATTGTGTGAAAAATAATTTTTCACAATATAAAACGTTCACGATACATGAAGCCCGTGTTCATCTTGTTAAAAGTACGTTCAACAACAACAACAACAACAATACGTTATTTTTCCCCGAGACGAAACATGTACCACGTTCGTTCGTTCTCCCGTTTATTTTTTTTTTTTTTAATATCCGCTCCTCTCTATTTTCCGCCTTTACCTCCTTTCCATACTCGACAGTGTGTTTTATGAGCGCCGATTTATATTGTACCCATTTTTTTTATTATTTATTTATTTCGTTTCGTTTTAGGTACGTTTAGAATTATAACATTCTATTTTCATTGAATGTTTATTGTGCTTGTAAACAACGTTATTTATCTTGTACGTTTGAAAGCAGAAAATTATATACTTATTTTCAGTGGCGATTTATCGTCGATGTTTGATTTTTGTATATTCTTTTCTATAAATATAATCGAAACGTGAACATTTATAGATTTCTAAATAAATAAGAAACATCCACATTCTAAAATTCGACAATTATCACAACAGATTTCGGTTCAATCTTTCTATTCGATTAAATCAAAACGGTGAAAGTCAACAAAAATATCTACGATCGATACACACATACATAATTGCATGTAGATGAATATGCGTGTGTATTAAAAAAATTGAGTATATAACTCATTCTATATTTTAAATTGAAAACTTTTCCAGCGGTAAAATTTTAATTACGAAACGGGTATTTGTGGATAAACGTCCGTTCTCGTTGAAAATAACACGCTGTCTGCTTAATATATCATATTTATTATTCATAAAACATTTATACGGCTGTTTCTTTGAAACATTAATAACTAAACAAAAATATGTAATATACGTTCGTGGCACAGCGCGCATAAATATTTTATTTTATGAAAAATATTCGATTCGGGTAGTGTTTAATATGTTTTCGATTATCCGTACATTTACACCTATTTGTATTTGAAACAATCATTGAAATCTAATTAAAAATGATTTTTTTCATGCTGAAATATTCGTTAATCTTTATATTAATAAAAAAAATCTATCGAATACATCATAATATAATTTTAAATAATTCTTATGGATTTTTATTCACTTTTGAATCACTCGTTTGCAGATATCTGAATTATGAAATACTTACGAGTAAAACTCTAAAGAAGATTAAAATAACGATTACACAAGAATGAAAATGAATATTTGAGCTTAATTAAGAAAGCCTATTACTGAAAAACATATCGGCATTGCGTCTTACAATGAAGAGCACGATTGTCGTCGATTACCAATAATGTAAATGACTTGTATAAGACGACATTTTCCCCACGTTTATAAAACAATACGAAAACATATTAGATTAGATAGTAACGACCGTCGACCAACCCTCCGTCCATCCGATGTCCACCCGTCGAATGGCCCACACGCACAACGTACACATCTAGAGAATTTCATATGAACGAGAATGGTGTTCTATGAACCGCATCGTCTACTACTCGAATAATCTCGACGCTTTTAAAGCCATAATAACGTGAGTCTGGGCGACGTCTCTCCACCTCCGTTAGACATTGATGTAATTACAAGGGCGCGTGCAAGTTTGACAATTAGTGAAATAACATTCAACTAGCTGCTGATGCTCTCCGCCTCGGAAACTTTCACGAAACACAAGTTCTGAACGGCCGAGAACTCAATAATATCTGCGTGCCAAAGTCCAAAGTCGAACACATATTCGGTTCGAGCACGTACTACTCGAATAGAGTATAAGTCGGCTCGTTTATATTGTCTCTTTTATACACAGAGATACGCACGCACACACATACATATATATATATATATATATATATATATATGTATTATTATTTTCAATTATTTCTCAATTTTTCTAACATTATACAGAGTCAAAATCTATAAATCATCAAATAAAAATATATAATTAATATATATTTATTATTTCATTCCAAAAATGATTTGTTCGACTCTAACTTGAATTTTCTGTTAAAAGTTCTGAAAAAAGTAAATGAATTTTTTATCGACTCTGTGTTATAAACAAATCATATAAAATATATTTAATGGCATTGATAATACGTTTACTTTCAATCGTAAGAAAAACAGTAAAGCCCTTCAAGTTTCACAAAGTTCGAGACGGGCACGTATTTTATTCGACGACTTCTTTTTCTCGAACGAATTTTGAAAAATGTTTTCGTCTTAAGTCGAAACAATGAAAACTTTTTTGCAAATTATATCTTATTTAAACGCAAAATCTTTCAAATTGTTCCTGTTTTATCTGTAGACATTTAATTGTATTTTAATCTTTTATTTAGTTTTAATTCGTTCACAGATTTTAACGTTTCTCTTTACATTTGCGTCTCGTTTTACGATTTGAATGAAACAATATTATTTTAATGTAAAATTTAATTGAGATTTAATTTATATTTTAATTGCGTACAACTCTTTTTGATAACGTTCTAACTTAATACATAAAATTCTTTTAAAATTAATATTATATTAATATAGAATTTAAATTATTGATTTACGATTGACTTTTTTATTTTATTTACGATTTTATTACTTATTTAGCCACAATCATTTATTGAATTATTTTACTTTAATTTTCATAAATGGATAATTTAACAAAACCATCAGATTTTAATTTCTTGATCACAGTGTCACTATTTAACATTTTTATAAATGAATCAACGCAAAAATATCATAAAACTGTAATATTGATGAGTAGTATAATTGTAAAAAGTGAATTAGTTACAATGTTAAATCTATTTTGCATAAAAGCAATTTTAACAGACAATAAATATCTTTTATAATCGAAATACAATGAAAAGTTTTTATGTGCTTCATCATAAATAAATATTATTTCGCAGAGTTTAAATTTATTATATATATATATATATATATATATATATATATATATATATATATATATATATATGTTTGGGTGTGTATACGAAAGCAACCATAAATTATTAAATTATGAAGATACAACACACAAACTTGCATACGCAACTCGGTACAAATGTACAGTAGATTCGATTAATAAATTAAACGACAACACTGGATGTTGTAATTAATTAAGTGACTGAAACAATTTATTGCACAATCTAACATATAACTTACAATAATACAGCTTTCAATAATCAACGAGATAGAATTTCGAGACAACGGCATACAGAGAGAATACGCACAATCGAACTCACATTTTCATACATTTCCACATCACTACCTAATTGTGTTGTGTATGTATGTATGTGTGTTTGTGTATCGGTGACGAACATTTCGTACATATATTGAAAATAATATAATACAGTACAGTACTACTTGTACGAGATTACATACGCTGAATATTTTATAAAAAAAAAAATGTGTAAAATGTTCGAATGTACGAAAAAATTCGTTTTGATAACTAGTTCTGTTTTTATTACATGACATTTTTTTCAATTTTCAATTTGTTCCGTTGAAAATTCCGATTAATAAAGTCTACATTTTTTCCATTTTAAATATACAATCGTTCGATAAAACGTACAAAATATACACACTTAGTTTCCGAATCTAAAATCGTATTTGAAATGTTATTCAGAATTGTTTTAAAATATCAACCCTATGACAGTTTCATTTGATTCTATTTTTTAAAAATGACTCTGGGGAAAAAATTAAAAGCACTGCATTTACTATCGTTAAAAATTTCAAAAATAATTGAGTGATATTGATGATATAATTTGTTTCTGAACTGTTAAGTCGAAGAAGAACTATCACTGAATTTTTTCGAAATACAAATCGTTATTTTATCTTTGAACAATAAAAATGTATACGATTTACAAACATAACATATTGAGAATTTTCATTACGATGCATCGCCATGTCAACGCGTTCAGAATAATACGTCTCTTAACGTGATAACCGTCTGTTTAGTTCTAAGACGGCAATTATATTGCCAGCGTTGCGTTCAACGACCAATTAATCAAACGCAATAGTACGATTTCAATGGTGCGAGCAACACACAATGATCCCGTGCGATGCGAAATCCGGTGACTAATCAATTACGTGCCGTGCAGACGGTCGCACGATTGAATAGTTTAGGCGACGAAGTTTTGAATTATTGTACAATATATAGAGGACGCATGGATTCACGGTACCGGAAATTTACAGAGGGGACGGTCACGAAAATCGACTAAAATCAGCTTAAAATCAACATAGACGATCGTGAAGAAATTATAAATCAAATGTTTGGATGATCAATGTTAAAAAATGTTTTAAAAAATAAGTAAATCCTATATCTTCGTGAATAAGAACAAAACTTACCAACTAACTTAAAATAACAAAGACAATGCTATTATTTCTTACTATTTCGATGAACGATTTTAATCGAATTTTAACAAATTCATATTTATTCGACTCGTGATTCAAGAACGACTCTATCAATTTCATACGAAGTAAAAACCATCTTAATTCGTTTAATCATTAGGCATTAATTAACGTACAAAAAGAAAAAAAAACGTATACAAATTTCGTTTAAAGAGCTTAATGGTAGCGTACATTCGTAACGAAGATCTGCCAACAGGCAAGGTTTCTTCGTGTACGTTATGAACGTAATTAGGTCGTCGAGATTCCACGTAAATCCAACGTGTATGTAGGAATGTAAACAGGATAAATTAATTTTAGTATCACATCTAAAAAGTTACGCGCACAAAATATTATTAAAGCACGCGCTTATTTCAACAAAAAGCTATTTTACTCGCTGAAGGAACGTTTGAAACTAAAGTCAACATATATGAACATTTATATACACACATACATTCCTACAATTGTATATATATATATATATATATATATATATATATATATATATATATATATATATATATATACAATGTCCAAAAATAAACATACCAAAAGTATAATTGTACAATTGTTGTTATGCTGAATACAAACATGAAATAAAATATAAATAAAAGCAGCAATGTTATTGATTTTTGTTAGTTTGGTGGATTTTATTTTGAAATATTATTTGATATAACTATTTTTGAATTCCACTAGATTAACAGAATAAAAGTCTTCCCACAGGTGAATAATCAATTAAATCATTTATTATATCAATATTCTATTTTTATATTAGTATTTCAATGAAATTGTTTTTTGAATCATTGATAACTGGTATAATTATAAATTAAATTGTTTTATATCGTATTAACATTATATAAGATGTTTTTTAAGCGTGATAGAATTTCAAATTGAATCCCTATATTATAATTACAATTGGAACATCAGAACAGTACAATTAGTACATCATTAAATATTTAGAAATTTCCGAAACAAACTACACGTTTAAATTGTGTTCTTGTACAACGAGTTATTCGAGCACAACCTGTATTTAAACAAAACGATCTTAGATGTATGTATATATAACGAGCTGTTGTTACTCGAATCTCGTGTGTGTGATTAATTCAAAAGCAACTTTCGTCTCAGAAACACGCAAACATTTCACACACTTGAAGTCGGATGTGCTCTTGTCGTCGGCTGTTTATTTTATTTTCTTAGAAGAATAACGGCCGCCATTAAAACAACACATAATGTCTTAAGACGACAACACCTTGTCATAATCATCATAAAGATGAAATGAACGACGAGCGCCGGATGGCGTATTTTCCGGCATCGTTCGTCTCTGAATACAGTACATGATACGCCATTATGTTTACGATACCGGGTCAGGTAGTCTGTAGTTTGAATCCGTACTCGTACATCCGATTCGATTGCTGTCGACGATGCTAGATTCGTCAGCAAAATGGAAACTTAATGGATTCGACACGACTGAAAAAAAACGAACGTGCGTCGATACGAACATTGTAAAGTCAATCCTTGCAGATTGAACGAAAGGTGTATACACGCACACACGCACGCGCGCGTGTGTACACCTGTTTCGAGTGATTTCGGACGACACCCTGTCGAATCGACGTCCATTACGCGCGTAACTAATCAGATATGTGTGTCTGTGTTTGTATGCGGATGGATCGAACGGATGTTTGTGTACGTATGAGGTGGATGAAACGTACCAAGTACCGGCCTAACGTCAACAAAACACGACTGCGAATACAGTTCAAAAACTTGTAAAGCAATTTGCAACTTCCGTTCGCGCGAGAGGAAACCGACGTTGTTGTAGCGGTTGGTAGTAGAAGTGCGAACGGTAAACGCGACGACGGCATCGACGGTAATTATTGTCCGGGTTGTGTTTAAATATTGATTTTATTCAACAAAGCTCTGAATTATTTGCTTATGATGTTTCAATGTTGAGATTTTTAAATTGAACATCTGTTATATTATGTACATATGTATATAAACATTAATTTATCTGCGAATACAAAAAAATCCGATAAAATTATTAAACAACTAAATCGGTTTTCAATTCATTATGAATTACTTATTAGATATCAGTTACTACGTTGAGAGATGAAAAAAAAGTAAAAAATATTTTTTAATAGAACTTTTCACACTATTTAATGATTTTATTAACTGTCATAAAATTATTTAAATAACACTCAGATATAAACCTAATATAATAATTAAAATCTTAATACAAGTGATGATATTAATAATTTTTAAAAAAGATATCAGTACCTGTACAAGCATAAAAAACTGATTTTTCCAAAAAAGTCTTCAGGGGGTATTCTAGTCTAGACGCACGAATTTTAGGTGTTTTTTTCGGGCGCTATAAAAAAACAACAAATATTTTTACTATCCATTTTTATCAGTTATTTATTGACATTTTTAGAGTATAAAAAAGTATTATTAAAAACAAAAAAAAATCAAAATTGAAAAAGGTACAGGCTGGCAAAGTGAGGGCTCGAAAAAAAAGGTGTCTCCTGGTTGACGTGGTTCCAACCCTTTCGGTCATCCAAAACAATTTTTTTTTGAAATTATTAAAAAAGAAGGTTGTAGTAGTGTACCCCCCTAGGTAAATTTAAAAAAAACGCAAAATGGCGGCAGTGTGAAAACAGTCATTTTTTGCCCTATTTTTTCAACTTTCGGAATTTTTTAAAAATAGTAAAAAACAAAATTTTCAAAAAATCCTTGGCGGGGGAAATTACTATTATGTTAAGAAGCTCTATACCAAATTTCAAGTAAATCGGTCCATTATAACTTGAGATATCACGTTAACCGTGTCGAAAAAAGTAATTTCGAAAAAAACGCATTTAAAGTTGATTCGTTCCATTCAGACCGAATTGATTGGTTCGTCACAAAAATAGCTATAACTCTAAAAATAATTCGAATTTCAAAAAATACTCTTAAGAACATATTCTTAAAGGTCTAAACTTTGAAAATATGCAAAAAAAAAATGATTTTTTCGAAATTCTAGACTAGAATATGCCCTTAATTCTGTAATAAATTAGAAATTTAAAATTATTACATTTTTTAATTTTTATATGTAAAATAGTATATTTTTCTAAAATATGAAACTTACATTAAATAATTTTATATTTATTTAAAAAAATACACTAGTATCATTTCATTATTTCTTTAAAATTTTATCAAAAAATCATTTCTTTTTATTTACTATTTGTTGTTTGTACTTATTTCCAATTAAATGAAATCGTTTTTTTAACACGAAAATTTAAATTCTCCCTCAGACCTGATAACATATTTAAAAGTTTCTTTCAGCACTTTTCAAATACCTATACATTCCTCAATAGCTCAACATCGATTCGTTAAATGGATGTCCAAATGTTCATTCCGATCTCTCCGTCTCTCTATTCAAATTCTACAAACGTTCGTGTGAAATTTATGCACGCCGACGATGATTTTTCCACGATCCGCGTGTTTTTCCCCTGTTACAGCCGATAAGTTTCCTCGCCTGGATTGTAAAAACGTAACTTGTTCGTTCTCTGGCTCATGCTCAAGACACACATTATTACAGTGTTGTATGACACGGCGCGCGAACAATTTGTCTCCTGACAGAACAGAATACCTCGTTATTGTGTTAGGACGAGTCGAGAGAGACTTGTATCGAGCACTGCGTGCAACGTGTTTTTGCGAACGAACGACGACAATGATGATGAGAGGCTGTGTTTGAGTGGAAAAATGTACACGTCCATATGTATATAGTGATATATATATATATATATATATATATATATATATATATAACGTGCGTGTGTTTTGTGTACGTGGTCGTACGACCGGTGCGTCTCCGTCCATCCGACCATCCCCACGTTCGGCCGTTAATGCCAACGTTACAATTCCGTTAAATGTCGTAGTTAATGTACTGTATTTTGTGTTGATGTGTTTCGCGTCATGTATTGTGGGCGAATGTGTAATAGCTATAACTGAAAATTCACGTTGCATTAACGAGAACATACAATTAGGAACTATCGCAACACGAGGGAGAGTTTTTTTTTTCATTCGACGTTTCCGAGTCCAGTTTTTTCTTCAATTTCGAGCTCGTTTCGTATACATTTTCAATACGTTTTTCCCTCGATACAGTCACGCCGGATGTTTTTATTTTTAAATAACCTACGTTTCATTCGTTTTACGTACGAGTTTATAAAATGATTTTATGATCGATTCCAATTCAATAATATATAATATCATTAGAGAAATATAGAAGAGCAAAGATACAGATTGAAAATGATTTAAAAATAAATGAAATTTCACTTGATATATATAATTTACACACGGTGATAAAATAAAATAAAATCATTTATCATATTAATAATACACAGGGCATTTTTGTAAAATAAAGAGAAAAAACGTTTCATAATAATAAATATTATTTCACTGCCGTAAATTCTTTTCCAAATTGGAATTAATGGCGTTAATCGATCGTATATTACTAAAATGAACCTCACATAAACATCGAATATAGCGATGAACGTACACACACACACACACCACACAGTTCCATCGATAATTAAAATTTAATTGGTCATTAACCCTCACGCCACCATCGTTTTTCTTCGATCGATTTTAATGACATTTTTGCTATTTCCATTAATTACAATAAATTGTCGTTCGATGTTATCGAAAGTCTATTTTAATAATAATTGATAACAACAATAATTGAAAAACGAGAAGAGAACGTAATTATTTTTGTTGATTTTGTATCTTACTGCGATCTAATAACGCCGTACGTTCATTATCACATTATTTGTCATCGAGAACGAGATGTGTATGAAAACAATTGGAAATTAATAAAGAATACGAATGTAGAAAGTTTTCAATTCGAACACATATTTCAATTAGCATTTGAAACGAATATGGATTTGTCAAAAAGTCTTTTATTTTACGATGTATGTATAGCACAAATACACGCGTTATTCATTTCAACTACGTTTATTCAACATCAGTTTTAATCAGCAATGATACGAATATCGATGAGAATATTGAATTTTAGACACCAGTTAAATCATTTTCATTGTCTTAGAGTCTCAAAACGTGTTTTCGTTGATCTAAATACATCCCCGTTCATTTATTCACTGCTGCGCCTCTCATTAGAGGCGCAGCAGTGAATAAATGAACGGGGATGTACTTACATTAAAGCCACGCGTTTTGTCAGCCAAACAAACTGCTGAGTAGTTGCGTATCCTTCTTGGAACCGAAACTGTTCGCCGATCATGATCCCGCAAGCGAAAACAATATGAAGTATCCTCCTAAACAGTTGGAAGGCAGCGAGATGGGACGGTATTTCACGGCGAACCTCAATGGCTTGCCAATCTTCGGAATTGCGATTATTTTGCAAAGTTTTCAGTTCCAAGGGAAATGCTTCGTCTGATTGATTTCGTTAGAAATGTTTGTCAAAAGGACAATCCTGTACACAATAAGACGTTTCAGTGCAAAAATATTTATCAAAAGGGCAATCCTGCACGCAGAAGACGTTGCAGTGCAACGTTGCTGTCTTTGTCACCCGTTACTCTTATCTCTTCTAATTTGCAAATGGCCGCTGTGACGTCAACAGCGGCCATCATGAAAGAGGAGTGGCCAGTTGGCATGGCAACACACAATTCATTCTTAGCTCTTCTAAATTGCAAATGGTTGCTGTAACGTCATCAGCGGCCATCATGAAAGGGGAGTGGCCAGTTGGCATGGCAACACACAATTCATTCTTAGCTCTTCTAAATTGCAAATGGTTATATAACGTATATATATATATATATATATATATATATATATATATATATATACATAATATATATATATATATATATATATATATATATATATATATACATAATCTGAAAATGAAAACTTTTCAAAAAAGCTAAAATTTTTCAAAAATGTTAAAATTTTCAAAGCTCAAATTTTTCAAAAAAGCACAAAATGTTCAAATCAAAATTTTCAAAAAAGCTCAAATTTTTCAAGTCAAAATTTTCAAAAAAGCTCAAAATTGTCAAAAAAGCTCAAAATTTTCAAAAAAGCTCAAATTTTTCAAAAAAGTCAAAATTTTCAAAAATGTCAAAATTTTCAAAAAAGCTCAAAATTTTCAAAAATGTCAAAATTTTCAAAAAAGCTCAAAATTTTCAAAAAAGCTCAAAATTTTCAAAAAAGTTTAAAATTTTCAAAAAAGTCAAAATTTTCAAAAAAGCTCAAAATTTTCAAAAGTCAAAATTTTCAAAAAAGCTCAAAATTTTCAAAAAAGTCAAAATTTTCAAAAAAGCTCAAAATTTTCAAAAAAGCTCAAAATTTTCAAAAAAGTCAAAATTTTCAAAAAAGCTCAAAATTTTCAAAAAAGCTCAAAATTTTCAAAAAAGCTCAAAATTTTCAAAAAAGCTCAAAATTTTCAAAAAAGCTCAAAATTTTCAAAAAAGCTCAAAATTTTCAAAAAAGCTCAAAATTTTCAAAAGTCAAAATTTTTAAAAAGCTCGAATTTTTTAAAAAAGCTCGAATTTTTTAAAAAAGCTCAAAATTTTCAAAAAAGCTCAAAATTTTCAAAAAATTTAAAATTTTCAAAAAAGTCAAAATTTTTAAAAAAGCTCAAAATTTTCAAAAAAGCTCAAAATTTTCAAAAATGTCAAAATTTTCAAAAAAGCTCAAAATTTTCAAAAATGTCAAAATTTTCAAAAAAGCTCAAAATTTTCAAAAAATTTAAAATTTTCAAAAAAGTCAAAATTTTCAAGAGCTCAAAATTTTCAAAAATGTTAAAATTTTCAAAAAAGCTCAAATTTTTCAAAAAAGCTCAAATTTTTCAAAAAAGCTCAAAATTTTCAAAAATGTCAAAATTTTCAAAAATGTCAAAATTTTCAAAAAAGCTCAACATTTTCAAAAAAGCTCAAATTTTCAAAAATGTCAAAATTTTCAAAAAAGCTCAAAATTTTCAAAAAAGCTCAAATTTTCAATAAAATCAAATTTTTCAAAATCAAATTTTTCAAAAAAGCTCATACAAAACAATATCCAATGTTTAATTGCTACGTTGATGTTATTCATAATACTTTTGAAGCGAAGCTCCTTTTTTGAAAGAGCCACGCGTAGGTCATCACTTGCATTTGAAAATTTAGAAACTTCTCTCGCACCCCTGGAAATTCTCTCTCGCACCCTCAGGAGTGGACACATTTCAGATTAAGAATCAGAATCAGAAAATTTATGTCAAATAATTACATGAAGTTTACATGTTATTTACTGTGTTAGTGAGGCTGCCTATCTTATGATAATGTGCCTATTGTTGAATATTATTTTAGATATGTGTTAATAGAATTTTGTAACAATACAGGAAAAATTTCAAAAAACCTGTTTTATGTGTATTTTTTGACTATTTCAACTTATGCTAACTTAACAACTTAATTAATTATATTAACTTAATTGTGATAGCTTATTTCCTAACTTAACCTATTTAACATTGTTTACAGCGGCTCTAGGCGCTAAGAGTTTTGTCACTAAGGGGTTGGTGAAGTCTTTGAACTGTTGTTCGTTATTAAATATTCAGATTAGGAACCACTGGTATAAAGTAAATTGTTGGATATAAACATTTAAAATTTGCCACATTTGTTACAAACGTAGTTTTTCTTGTGATTGCATTTTCCTTATACATGTTTTTTACAGATATTATAAATGGTGGTAATCATATTATTTTTACAGTACTCTATTTTACACCATTTGCATGAACAAAGTGAGCCCTTTGAAGTTGTTCGTACATTAGCTTCTCGTGATTCCATCCTTGGTTTTATATTTTCAGCGGCATGTTCAGTGACAAGTTCATCTGCTAGTTGAAAAATAAAATCTTTTCTGGACATGTTTCCAGATGTTGTTTCTTTATATAAGATCCAGGCATCTATGTCAGCTAGATCTAAAATGTTTTCTATATAGAATTAAAATGACTGGACGATACTTTTCTATCAAATTGATTGACCAAAACTTGATAAAAATATAGTCCATTCATTTTATCGATAATTCTTCGAAATTATTTCTTCTAAACTCTGCTGGAAACATGACAGTTGTGTTTACTAAAAAGTAAAGTTTCATAAAAATAACATATCGAAATAACTTTTATTTCTCGACATTTTATTATAGAAATAGAGAGTGTTTGGTATTTTTTATTATTCGATTCCTACTGCATAAAAAATTATAATTCATGTTTTTTAATTTTTTTTGGAAATCATTTCTCACATCAGTTTTTCATATATTTGTACTATTTAAATTCGGTTTTTTTCCTGATAAAAAACGGATAATTAATAACAGGTCTGTTGTACATTTCATATGAAATTTGATTAAAAAATATACTTGTCGTCGATCGACGTTTAAAGAACAGTGTTTTTCAAACTTAATCGCCGTTGTTACGTTTCAATCATGAAGTAATTGCCACTATATTATACAAAACTCAATTATATTGTTAGCGCAAAGTCATTAACGTCAAATGCTTATTACTGTACTATTATATAGTTGTCCATAACACGATCTCATTGTTCATCGTCTAATTTATGGAATTATTATTAAACGTCATCGCATTGTACGGCGGTCGGATAACAGTCACACACCACCACAACACCTGCTTTCAACAATTCCACCCGAATATTCAGCATATATGTTTTTCTAGCTGCTAATATTAGGTTGTTGCATGTGAAATGATGAATTGTCTAATGGAGTTTCAAACATCTGTAACTTTTTTAAAAATATTGTCTTATCAATTGAAATAAGCACCATCGAACACAAACACTTTTCTCAACGAGATACAAGCGTTTTTGATTATTTAATTGTTAAATTTATACATTTTCTGTGTTCATCAAACGATCATCCCTTCGGACGAATGCATTAAAAACGAAAAATTGATTCAACGTTATCGACTTGAAGCTAGGTCTCTTGTATTTGTTGTGAGTAAAAGCAACGACGAATATAATTTATCTCCGATGACAAAACTTATATGTCGGCATCGATGCAATTTATCTTCACGGGTATGCGTCTTGGTTAGTTTACGTAGAATCATAAGTATGAATTATTATACGAGTTTAGTCGTACAAACTACAACGAACAGCCACTATCTCTGCATGAACAAGATACTACGTTCAGTATATACTCAATTATAGAGTAGACTTTTATTGCTGTAAGGATTACAGAAGTATCGTCGTACGGAAATAGATTACCTGCAGCGTATTGTTATTTATCATTGTTATCATTTACGGTTTTGGCAAGACAGGGGACAAGTCGAAGAAGAGAAACAAATAAATAATTTTCTATCGAGCACGACCGTAATCACATTCTGAACATACAACATAAAATTAATCGTTCGCGATCTTATTTTATAAAACAATTCAGTTATATTTTTATATATCTTCGTATACAATCAATTTTTCAACTGATTTTTGATAAACAGTTAATATATTTCTGTCTCTTCAACCTATGACGCTCCATCGTCCAATCTATCGATCTATCGCCGTCAGATATTAACAAATTATTATTCCATCCAAGTAACAAACTTTATTTACATTAAGTTTGCGTCTCGTGCACTCAGATGAAAAGTATCCGATGTTACTTGAAGCTAAATCTAATATACATGTTTATATACATACATACACGTGTGAAAACTCGCGTACACGTGCCATCGGCCCAGATGTTCTTTCGTAAATTGATGAAAATAAACGCGGTACTTTATTTGAACGTTTTCTTATTTCCTGACACCGCATTCTACATTTTTCTCGTGAAAATACGGTTCTAGGTATATGCATTACTACGGTTTTTTAAAGAACACATAATAAAGATGATAAATTGTTTAGATTTCCTACTATGAATATATATATATATATATATATATATATATATATATATATATATAAACACTCTCTCTCAATCCACTGCTTGATATAGGCCTCTCCAAAACCTTATACTTTGATCGATTTAATATTTTTCTCTTAATAATCGTTAATTCGTAAGTAAAGACATTTATGTTTACATAAATACATACATACATACATATATATATATATATATATATATATATATATATATATATATATATATGTTCATCCAAATGTGACGCCTAGATTTGTGTTTTATTAAAAAGAAACTAAACACATGTTTCTTTTTAATAAAATTCAAATCTAGGCGTCACATTTGGATGACCATATATATATACATATATCAAATAAAGCACTAACAAAAATTATGCTCAATTGATTAATAATGTTAATATTTATTACAATTTACATTTTTAAAATTATAAGTAAAATGTAAAATACATTTATATATAAGGTGACCCAAATGAATCTAAAGGGTTTGGATATATATTTACTTGCTTACTATCATTTACTATTCTTTAATCTCATTTGAGTAAACATATATATATATATATATATATATATATATATATATATATATATAAATTGGCATACCAGGTACGAAAACTGGCTGTTCTTAAAATATTCTCGATCCGATCGATTCCAATTTATTTTGTGTGAGTGTTAAAAACGTAAAATACATAAAACATGAAAATCGAATCACACATTCATCGCTTCGTACATGTATGTATATATATGTATATATATATATGTATATATATATATATATATGGTATGTATATAAAATCTGTATGTATGTCTTCTTCCATCCAACACAACACATGCCACGCCAAGAAATCAATATCGCGTCCGTACGTGGTGTAATTTGAACGTGACAACATTTCAATCAGCGCCTCCGGGTGCCGCATAGAGAAAAGTTTGTCCGTTAACGCGCTTTGCACACTCATAGAGATACACACACACACATACATGTATAACTATGCCACTAGGCCAACAACCACCGACCGACGCTTTCTGCGAGAATTGCGGTTTCGACGCTTCGTCAAAACGAAGCTTGTACATTGAACAGCACAACAATGTCGTTTCTGAAATGAAATTGTTGAACAGTCGTAACTAGAATCGAATATTCAGTTATTTGCTGAATTACCAACAAGATCTGACAGTATTTGTTTGTTATATTTTGTAATATGAGTTTTATAAAAGAAAATCACAAAATAAATTTAGAAAATAAATAAAATAATAAATTTATCTTCTATGAACTGAAATTAAGTTAAATACATTTTATTATCGGTCACACAACTCTTGACTATGGTCATAAAGAAACGTACCATTGAATCTGATAGAATTATTCCATAGTACTCGAATTGTTTATAATAAATATTTTAACTACTACTACAGGCTGAAAACTAATTATGTTTCTGATATATTTAATGGAATTTTAATCTAAAATCATTCAACAGATATTTTTAAAAGTATCAATTGTCAAAATAATAATATATTAAATGTATTCAAACCAATTAGAATATTATTTTTTTAAAAAAAACTTTCTCGCCAAAATCTGACTGAATTATTTTCTTCTAAAAGTTAAATTCTATTATAGTGCTTTCCTAAATCAACAAACTTAACCGACAAAATATATCCATCCGAATTTAATTCAATTTAAATTTTCATCGAATGAACTTTATTATTTCAACACTGACTAAAGACTCTGGCCTTGTGTCCTATTATTAATCCCTTTGAAAAATCAGCTTATCCTTTTTCATATTGTCATTGTCATCTGCAATCATTCGAATGCATTTAACTCGACCGTTTTACTTTCGCCGTTTTAACACCGACCGTTAAAGTCATTTTAGACCAACGTCTGTAACGGACAGCACAAGATAGGTAGGGCCAGGGTGAAAACAGAGAGCGGGCAGGCAGCCAACGAGCACATTCATTTCGGCCAAACCCACGAGCCACGTCGTTACTCAGTGCGAAACGTGCGTTGAATATATCATCGAACCGGCGGTACACGGTCGACGGTCCGACACCCCGGGTCTGTTCCTCGCCCAGCCGACAATATTTTAATTGTGAAGTCGAATTGTTACGTGTTTACACAGAATATTTTTTCGTTTAAATTGTATGTTAATTTCGACCCCGGAAAAAAGAATAATGGCCGTCGGGGTCGTCGAATTTCACGGACGTACAGTTATCCAAATTAATTTCAATTAATTATTTTCGTAAAATCGTACGCGAGACAAACACACGCGGAATATAAAACCAACTCGGTAGAGATCTACGGAATTGTTTTTTTTTCCTAAAAAAATCACACCACTAGCTCTACATATCTTCATTCGTATCAATATACAAGCATGTTATATTCTTGTCGTATTATTGTATTCTCTCCTCATAAATGTCATTTTCAATCCCCTGTCAATGAACAATCTTTAAAAACGTATGCACGTCCTTCACAAATACATATAAAACATTTCAAAGGACGTCAAAATATATTATTTCTTAAATACGTCAAAAAAATCGTCGAAAAATTCGAAACATGTAATTATTCTAAAAATTTAAAGAACCTTGCCACAAAAACCACTCATACATATGTGTGTGTGTGTATATATATATATATATATATATATATATATATATATATATAACGATAAGTAATAGGCTAATAAAGAAATTATTTAAATATTAATCCATCCACCACTTAACCCGAACACTCGCTAACAACATGAACGAGACTAAGTAGTTCCAGGGTTCGTAGACGCCGATGCCCTGCACCACCACACCTTCCGAACGGGTCGAAACGGGTTAAAGGGATACATTTCAACGTAGATATGCAATATTTCACTCGACTGAAAATTAATAATATATTAAGACTAATTTCGCCATTAAACCCGGCCCGAGGATATTCACTAATTGAGGGTCACATGACGAATCCGAACGGTTGCGCACTTTCAGCTGAAGAGATTTCGTTCGTTTCTCTTTTCTGAAAATATGTTCGCGTTCACGAGCCGACGAAGACGATTTATCCGTACACACACTCGTACAGAAACATGTGTGAAATATACACGGACATGTGTTTGTGTGTGGGTGGCATACGTACGAACATAACTATTGGAAATTGGTTCCGTTCTCGACTTGTCTTAATTAATTAATAACAATATTCCGTTTCTAGTCGATTATATTCGTTTAATAATTGTTTTTAATTTCGAATGTCATCCGCAACGATTCAGATTAAAGTCGATATTTTAATTATCTTCGTTTTGTACCGTTTTAATCGTTTTTATTATAATTATAATCCGTTAATATCGAAAACAATTACTGTAATTCAAATACAATATCTCGATTGTAAATAATTACATTCTAAAGACGAAGGAAGTTAATTGATATTGAGGTAAAAGAGAGAGAGAAAAAGAACGTGATGTTTTTTGATATTTTTTACAGTAGAATCTTAAAACAAATTCGACGTTTTATCAAATGATGTTCTTTATGCAGAAAGAAAACTGTATTCGTTATCCATTTACAAATTGAAAACATTTCCTGATATTAGATCATAATTATATGAATTCTTTAACGAGTAGTTTTTTATTTGTCTGATGAATAGTACATTGATTGATATTGCATTTTCTCGAGTATTCTATTACTATAAAAACATAGTTTTTAATTCAAAGGTTATTACCAGTCAAAACGAAATACATGTTTATTATTTAATGGTTTATGTTATTATTTTCTCTAAAGACATATATTTCTTCAGTGTTTTTTTTTAATAAAAAAATATTATTTTAATTTCAAATTGAAAATTGTATGAATAGAAATGTGTACTTATTTTCAATTAAAATATAATGGTTAGAAAATTATTCTCATGAATAATTTTCACTGGAAGCAATTTTTATATTGATAAATATTTTGAAAAATATAACACTTTCTAATAGATTTTTTTTATTCATCCCAAAAAATGACTATATTATATTATTAAATATTTATCGTTATTGTAAATCATTTTCGAAAATCTGTAAACAACTCCACATGTACATGAATTTCGCTCGACGTTAAACGACCATGGCTGGTGCAATCTCCAACCAAAACTAAAAAAATCCACGTACGCCTCAAAAACAAGAAAACAAGTCGCAGAGACCGTCGTATAATATAATGCAAAATGGCTATAGTACGGTTAACCACGAACGCCCGAAAAGTACAGCCGTGAAAAAAAGATAAGGTAACCGCAGTCTCACTAAAAGGTCGTCGAACCCCCGCTCCTCTCCCACAACTCGCTGCGGTGACCGTCCTCGGCTGTGGTTTTTTCTTTTCGAGCGCATTTTTCGTCGTTTTGCGGCGTCGCTTTCGTGTCGATCGCGAGAGCACATAGGACAGACCGGATTGAGATTTTTTTATCAATACATTAATTTATACGTGATTAAAATTAGACGTTCGTATCTATCTTCGACGAAAAGAAAACGACGACATAACCAATCCGATCTTTTTCTATATTCGAATCTGCATTAGCTTTTTCTCTCCTTCGCATTTCAAAAAAACAAACAAAACCTTTATAAAATAGCTCACATTCTTAAAAACTGTCCGCTCTTTGATGCAGTAAAAAAGGAAATTTTAAAACGAACTTTTCTGTTCACACTGACTGGATTTTTTGCTCATAGAACAAAGAGTTAGACGTATAAGAACAATACGATGATATATAAAAGGAGTAGTCTTGTTTTTAATCTATTTCGAAACATTTTTTTTTTAAAATCGATCAATACAAAACTATAACTAAAAACATAGTAACTACCAGATATGACTTCTAGAAAACAAATCAGAATATTAAAATAGACAAGTCGACCAAAAAATAAAAATTAAATATAATGAAAAAAGAAACATACAGTAAAAATAAGAATAAAAATACACAAAGTACTTGTTTTAAAATTGTGGAATTCACTTTTACAAGAATGGATTATCATCCCATGTATCCATCAAAAAACTTACAGAAATCTATTTTGATCTCAATTAATAATTGATGGAATAACTGAAAAAACACATATAGAAAATAAAATAACATAAAATCAAAATCAATTAGAAGATAAATTATGATCTTAATTTAATAATAAAATGTAAAAAATAATAGTATGATTCTAAAAACTAAAGTATCAAGAATATAATATCAAAAGAACAAAAATACAAATATAGATTCAAAACCGAAATAAATAAGAATAGAAAAAACTTTATATAACAAGTAATACAGTTGTATTTTTCTCTTAAAATACCTACTCTATAATTTTGCTAGAATTTTATTATTAATTTGATGAAATTATACTCAAGATATAAATTACAAACAATTTTATATTTCAACTAGTTTATGATAATTGTCATTAAATTTATTAAGTTTTTTATGTCGAGAATATTTTATATTTACATATATTATGAATAATTTTCACATAAAATAATTTACACACTAGTGTATATATATATATATATATATATATATATATATATATATATATATATATTCAAGTTAAACTGTTGATTGCACGTTGTCTTGGAATGCAATGTCAGAAATGATTATTAATAATGATACGGAAACAGTATGAAACAACTCTTGTCCGGAATGACATCCGGAAACTGCATTAACTGAATAATAGAAACACAAACACTACTATTATTATTGGCTAACCATTGCTGTCATTGTGTAGTGCACAAGTGAAAATATAATAATTCAGTCACGTTCGGTAAATAAGTACACAATGTCTGTTTTCAATGTATGAAATTAATTTACATTCGAGTTTCAATAAACAGTTTTGATGCATTGACTGTTTATTTTTTTTAAAAAAAACAATCTATATAATTTTATTCCACACTTTTATTATCAACTAAAACGAAAAAAACTCATTCGATAGACTTTACATCGATGTAAAAAAATATTTTTAATTATATTATTGTAGAATAGTTAACTATTTCGAACAATTGATCAGAATTATAATGTATTTTATTCTTTTCCAGGATTCTTGAACGCTAATACGGACACGTATCTCCGTTCGCCGGCTAATTATGGACTCATGGACCAGATCGCTGCGTTACACTGGCTTCAAGAGAATATCGCAATGTTCGGTGGAGATTCGAAAAATGTCACCATTGTTGGTCATGGTACCGGAGCAGCGTGTGTTAATTTTCTGATGACATCGGCTGCAGTACCTGGCAGTAAGTTGTTTGAAACATTGATTGTCATCTCTCTGAATACGCAATATTATTGTCTTAACTTTTTACTTTTGCTATAATAAATATATATATATATATATATATATATATATAAATTATAATAAAAAAAATAAACTAGAAGTTCGCATAAACATGCATAATAAAATAAACTGACTCATTGCAATTTTACAACAGCTTGTTTACATATTTTTATACGTTTTATATAAATCATGTTCTGCCAAAAACTTGTTCTGCTTCAAAATACGTTTGTTATTCCTTATTATTATTCATGTATTATAAATGAGTTATCTTAATTAGAGTTTCGGTGCAGACTTTTTACAGAATATGTAATTTTCGAAAGTTTACCAGAATTGTTTCTTTGGTAGTAATTGTTGACAGACGGAATTGAAAAATGTAATGTAATTTTTCCCGAGCAAGAATTGAATCGATTTTTTAGCCGAGAAACGTAATTGTGCACGGTGCAAATAATTTAGTATTTTAAACGAAAGGTTATTATTTCGAAAATATTTCAGTTTGAATTTTATAAAATATCATTTGTGTAATACAGTATATTTTTCTTAAATTATTAAAATAAGAAAGTAAATTTATAAGATTGGAAATTGAAAAAATAATAGAATTGTAATCGTCTTAAACACTTAAAAAATAGATATTTTTTTAAAAAATAATACTCATTTTTATCTGTTGAATTTTATTTAAATTTCATTACAAAAACCTTTTCAATCTTAATTTGTATTATTTTCAAAAAAAAAGTACACCGAAACACTTTGAATATAAAACGTTTTCATTCATGAAAAAAAGCACACAAAGACCTTTTTCAATTATTTTCTCGCTTTCGTATTACGGGTATATGTTATTTTTTTCGCGTAAATTGAATTCGAAATATATTTAATGCAATTAGAAAACTGGGATATATATTTAGTTTGATATATTTTTACTTAACAATAAATTCTATTAACAATAGTTTTCGTCATACATCCACTCACATCCAGCTTATTCCCTCAAATCTAATTGTCGTGTAAAGTTTGACCGCGTACAGAATTTCATTCCGGAATAAATTAATTATTAAATACGCAAGAGTTTTGAAATTATTTATGAACAAATACGGATTTCTGATCTGAATTACTTCATTACCACCTATTTATAGTAGACAATTGACAAAAACCCTTACACATAACACATCATGCATATGTATATATATAATGTCATTTCTACTATATATATATATATATTAGAAAGTAAATACAGATTTATTTATATCGTATACATTTTATGATACAGCACGTGTCGACCAAACTCACTACCTTCATTACACGGATTATTATTCCATAATTACACTATTTTATTATTTAAATACGGTTTATTTCAATTATAAAGAACTTTGTTTACGATACACTTGTACGTTAAAAAAATGTTGTAACGTAATTTTTATCTCGTCTATTAATTTTTTTACATCTTTCGTGTAACTATTTTTTTTTTAATTTAAGTTGACGGTTAGATCCACAATTACAATATTTTTACTATCGTACAAGGTGATTATGAAAATTATAATTTTAATTAAAAATTGCAATATATATATAGGCGTTTTATATGCATCTCATATAGTCTTCATTTTGATACATGTTATCATATTTTTTATGAACAGGTGAAACAAAAATGATTACAATGTAATCTAAAATCGTGTATAAGGATATCAAAACTCGTATTCTAATTAACATTTTAATGAAACGAGAACGTTTTTACAACAGAGCAGGTCGTTTAATTTAAAACGCTACATTTTTATAGTAAAATACAAAGAAAATGCATATATATATATATAGAGTTTTAGTAAATATATATTTTTACTAAAACTATGTTCTACATATAACTGTATTATTTTTCAAACTACATATTTCAATTATTATTAATTTAAATAATAATAAGTAATTTTCAATTCAGGAAACATAACAATTAGATAATTTTTCGTTTTGACGTTGAATGAAAAATGACGAATTTCTAAAAAAAATACTTTTTAATTGTAAATCGTGTATTTTTCGATAAATCAAAACTATTTTTATGGAAATTTATTATTTTTATCCTAAATTAACGATTTATGACGGAAAAATATGATAAATACTTAAATGAAAAAAATCATGAATTTTTAGCTCAAAAAATTCACGACCTATAGTATGTAAAATTTCACAAAAAATCAAAATGTTTAAAAATTGAAATTTTTGGTAGTATACGATTCTTTTATAACTAAAAATCATAAATTGGCTATTAAAATTTATTTTCAATATTTAGTTTTGGTATTATTGCAAGAAAACTAGATTTTTTCTCAGTAAATCTGTAAATAACATATTTTACATATTTACTAAAAAAAATTTCAGCATACAACTGTATTATTTTTTAAATTATATATTTCATTGAAAATTATTAATTTGAACTATAATTAGTCATTTTTCAATAAGAAAATTGTAACAATTAGATTATTTTTAATTTTGAAGTTGAATGAAGCAATGTCCAATTTTCAAAAAAATACTTTTTAACTCTAAATCGTGTATTTTTCAATAAAGCAAGTATATTTTTATGGAAATTTATTATTTTTATTATAAATTAACGATTTATGACGAAAAAATATGATAAATACATAAATAAAAAAATCATGAATTTTTAGCTCAAAAAAATCACGACCTATAGTATGCAAAATTTCACAAAAAATCAAAATGTTTTAAAATTAAATTTTTTGGTAGTATACGATTCTTTTATGACTAAAAATCATAAATCAGCTATTATAAATTGTTTTCAATATTTAATTTTGGATTTATTTTAAAAAACTTGATATTTTTTGCAGTAAATCTGTAAAATACATATTTTACATATTTACTAAAAATGTGTTCTACATACAGCTGTATTATTTTTTTAAATTATATATTTTAAAATAAATTATTAATTTGATTAATAATAAGTTATTTTTGATTAAGAAAATTGTAACATTTAGATTATTTTTAATTTTGAAGTTGAATGAAGCAATGTTCAATTTTCAAAAAAAATACTTTTTAACTCTAAATCGTGTATTTTTCAATAAAGCAAGTATTTTTTTATTGAAATTTATTGTTTTTATCATCAATCAACGATTTATGACGAAAAAATATGATAAAAACTTAAATAAAAAAATCATGAATTTTTAGCTCAAAAAAATCACGAATTTTTAGCTCAAAAAAATCACGACCCATAGTATGTAAAATTTCACAAAAAATCAAAATGTTTAAAAATTAAAATTTTTTATAGAATACGATTCTTTTATGATTAAAAATCATAAATCAAAAATTATTTTTTTAAAAAAAAATTTAGTTTTCGATTTATTTTAGAAAAACTTGATTTGTTTCATCGTAAATCTGTAAATTACATATTTTATGTATATTTACTAAAACTTTGTTCTTCATAGAGCTTTATTATTTCTTGAACTAAATATTTCTATAATTATTATTAATTTTATTAATAATAAGTAATTTTTGATTAAAAGAAACATAACAGTTAGATTATTTTTCATTTTGACGTTAAATAACATTACATGTAAAATGTATTTATGTTTCGATTCAGATCGTTTGTTCTGATACTAGTACACAGACATAACAAATCCACTTCAAATAATTGCTACATTAAAAATATCGTCTCTTAAAAAGAACATTTCGTTTTGCATTGTTCTTATTATATCTTTCATCGTCGCTGATCCTTTGATTAAATACTTATAAGCTGATGGAAGATGCTGTGCAGCTTTTTACGAGAAGATAAACAAGTTGAAATGAATAATATATTTAATCGGATAGGAAAAATATCGCAGATGATTAATTGTAATTATTTATGTCTGAATAAGACATTCAATGATTTAGTTTAATCATTTCAAATCAAATAAATCGTTTATTTATAGAAGATATATATCGTATGGAAAATAAACCTCGATCTTACCGCCTAAAAATTTTTGTTAATCTTGACAACATTTTGAAAATTAAAAAAATTCTTCAGGCTAATCGTAGAATAATGATCGTTCAATTAACTTATTTAAAACCAAAATTAAAAAGCTTCCATAATGATGGAAAGAGTGAATTGCAGCTGAAATGAATTATATTGGAAAGTAGTTCATATTTGAACCATTTTCGTATAAACAAAATAAAGAACTGAATTCAAAATCGTCGTCAACGTTTCAGCAAATTTTCCAGTAGGAAAACGGACCGTTCGAACGAACGACGAGAGAAAGAAAACAACATAATATAAATAAATGTGCACGGACGCTTCGCTCGTACGATAATAGCAAATATACCTGTAACTAACTAGAATCGATGATTCTATAAACAGGCTCGTGTGTCAGTCTCTTCGCGTTATTCGCCGCATTTAACTGCGCGTGACTTTTTTCTCTCCACTCGCCGACGCCGGAAATGAAAAAAGAACTACGTGGCAGTAATTCTGACTCTGATGACAGTGAGCTGAATTACGTTGTGTCGGGAATTTTTAAAAGGTTAACAGACAGGGGCTTTCGTACGACTATGAAGATGTATGTGTGTGGTTTTTTATTATTATTATTATTCACATAATTTATATATATATATATATATATATATATATATATATATACATATATATTGTAATAAAAACATAAATTATTTATTCCTTATTCTCTATTAAGTTAATCAAATAGATTATAAATTTCTAACAGTCACATATATTCTTTTCTAGAGTTCATATAGTTAACTATTTTTCTAATTATATTATTTAATATTACTCAAATTGTATATTAAGTACATAGTTCACAAAAATATTTTTTTATAATATTATTTTCTTCATGTCTTCTTATTATATTTTGTTTTCATCTTCAGTGGATAAAAAAATATTGCAATTTTTCAGTTTCGATAGTTTTAACACCTCACTAGATTTTTCATTCATACTTTATTTTTCTTATTTACAATGTATTAGAAATATCTGATTCTAAAATAATTTATAATATTTTTCAGTTCATTATTTTTTTCATATCTTTCATTATAAAATTACGTTTTAATTTATTTCAACGATGCTAAATCCTCGAATGTAATATCATCACAAACCAGATAATATTTTATTAAAAGAACACGTATTTTCTAAAATTCATTATCATTGTCTTTAATTAATTTAAATAGCATAGTTTAAAATTTTTAATTAAACAATTCTCGATATAATATAATTCGAATGATGTTTTTGTATAATCAGAATTAATTCACCATTATATTTTTTATTTGAAAGTGTATCACTAGCACAATGAAAAATAATCAATTCACTTTTAATACCACATCAAAAATCAATTTAACAAATAGTGAATCGACGATTTATTTCCCTCGTTCATAGAAAACACAAACATTAAGTACCGACATTTTGTTCAATAAGTTTTTCCTGCTTTCTGTTTGAGAATTTTCCACAACGAAGCCGATTTATTTCAGAAGGATACTTACAACACCGACGAGATCAGTCTTTGAACTCACTTTTATAGCCATTTATATATATATATATATATATATATATATATATATATATATAAGTTCAACACTTGTCTGCACTTTTTCCTCAAACTCTTAATACTCTGACCTACACATGCATCCATATCTGTATGTGACTGTTTGCTATCCACCTACTTGTTATTTCATGATTCATTTGATTGAGAGTATCTTTGTGGCCACGACATCGAAACTCGAACGCTCAATTTATTTGAACGAGATGAAAAATTAGCCATTATCTCATACGAATATATATATATATATATATATATATATATATATATAAACTTTTTTATTGAAAACATCTTCGATAGTCTATGAGAGGTAAGCAAACAAATCGAAAATATATGTTGTGTAATAAATACGATTGAAACGGAAGGAAAAAACGATCGTTAAACTTTATAAAAACTATATTTTTTGAAATATTCCTATTTAATAGTTTATAAATTATCAATAATCTATTTCTGTAACGAGTGAAAAACTCTACTACGATAATTATATTTCTAATCGCATTATGTTTGATTTCTTTTTTTCTATCCGCTGTTGTGAAATCATCGATAGTAGCACTCAAACAAGACAGACGTGTTTCGAACTATCGTCGTAATCGAAAAAATCCCGACTTGAGCTCTCTTTCATCGATAATCTTACGGATAATCAGACAATGGATCGAATCGAGTTTCGAAGTCGCAGCTTCCAGATAACGGATACTGTTTGAAACAGCGCACGTGACACGAGAAAATAAACAGTGCTCGTTGGTACCGGTGCTAAAACGGCATCGTAGCAATACCAAAGTTTAGAGTTTACCAACTTTTCGTTTCGCATCTCTCGCCACGCTCAAGTTCGAGTTCGGAACACGTAATTACATTTCCATAAGATTAATAAATATACATTTCCATTAACATTAGTGAATTCGGAACACGTTATTGAATTATTACACACATAAATAAATTTTCCACATACATATGTATGCGGGCATAACTACGTCTATTGTCTGTGCATGTATAAATGTTTGTATGTGTGCGAGTGAGTGAGTGTACGTTATGCTTTCTAATTCTTCAATCGATTCTCTTGTTTCATCTGAATTTTCACACGTGGGGTTATTGTAGTACGTATAAATTGTCAAAAGATCATCTTGTTAATGCTTAACATCACTAACCCACTCGAAGGTTTTGAAGGACTGTATTCTTCTTTGTAGCTGAAAGAGCTATCGACTTTTTGTGTTTATTTGTCGCCGCTGAAATCGATTGACTCGGCATGTATAGGGGCTCGAACGGACGACCCTTCAATGAATGGAACAGAAACAGATGATCGGAATTATATTCGATGTCACAGACAT